>CAVNZL010000023.1:0-1240526 GCA_963693355.1 Pontia daplidice | reverse complement strand
GGTGCAGACCATGTGGCCGTTGCCAGTTTCAAATTTTTTTATTAAAAATACTTTAAGAAATTATGACAATAATAAATTATACAATTAAATAAATATGATTGCATATATGCGTTTAGATAAAATATACAATTAATGTTTGTTATATTATATATATTGTTATATATTTTTATCCACTGGAGCATTACTTACACATACACTTACATGAAAAATAAAATCAGGTACAAGGAATGTTTCGCCATCTTGGAATACTATCGTTTTTAGACGTCTTATAAATATCTCTATTGGCAGAAAACTTAATGGGTTTTATCCATGTCAAATAATTTTAGGGAAATATTTATTGTACTGTTAACATTTACTATTTTTCGCCACTTTTACTTTTTAACCTGGATATTTCCTCTCCTAATGTATCTATATTTTCCTGCAAATAAAAAAATATATCTTTATCAAGAAACAAATGCTAACGGTGCGAGTGCAAAATGTATCCCGTCCTGCTAATCACAAACGAGCGAATTTGTATGAACGTTCGTAACACTTTTAGGTGAAAATTACTAAATGCATTTTAATGAAACTGAAAATTGTCTTTTATTAACATAACTATTACTCATTTAAAGAAAAACACTTTGTTAACGGATTAAGTTATGTATTTTTACAAAATTTATGTACGGTAGACTATCGTGACCAGGCACGGTGTAAAGCACGCGAAACGTCAGAAACAAATTTAAAACAATGTAATTATGTAAATGTTAATGTTAATGTAATGTAAACTTTTGTAAAAGTGTTTTCCTTTAAACTTTACAATAATATAGCACATACAGCAAGAATAACAGATAGGCTACAATTAATAAAGATAATGTTTGAATTGTCCAAAACATCATGTAAGTAGGAAACCATCTCTCATCTATTGATTTTGGCCTAAGTAATTATTTGATTTCTAAATGAAAATAGATACTTTAATCGCTTCTAATCTATTATATATTATAATAGGCGTGCTTGCTCTTAATTAAATCGGAATAGGCTATTTGACAAGGTTTTGAAAACTGTCTCATTTTATAAAGATACGTTTATAGAGCACACAAAACACATGTTTTTTAATTTTTTGCAGTTATTCAATGAGAAAATGGAAAATAAAAACATGATATTCAAATATGCCGCCAAAACACAATTAGGAGAAGATGGCGTCTCGCGACCACGGTGACGTCACAGCGGCGTAAACATCAACTTGCCCCTAGTACTTATTGTTTGTTTATTTACGCAGCTGTGACGTCATGGCAGGTGCAGCCAACCATGGATGTTTTCAGTCACGTGATAATTTTAAAAGACATGATGTTTTTTCTCGACGATTTACAAATAAATCAGTTATTATTTATATCATTTATTAATTTAAATCGCTTCAAAAACCTTATATATATATATATGGATTACCCAAAGAAGTAATTTATTTTTTACACTGTCAAATAGCCTATTGGACCTTTCAAACCGTATTCCCTTATCATCGCACCCGATTTACCAGACGATTATCGATTAAGAACCCATTATATATATATTATATATGAATGTATTCGTCTAAATAAATGAAATGGTTACCCTTCGCGGTCACACAATTCTATAATTTGATTTTATTATTAATAATTTGTTGCACAGTTGGACCATCACAACAACAAATAAATATTAGAACACAGTTAAAAGTCATTTTCTCAGTAAACTATTTTTATCAATATTTCATTGTTTACTGTTTTTTTTTTATTATTTCAAATTCCTTCACTATGTTTTTTAGTACATATCTTTACGTCACGAGTTTTTTGCCTGAAGCATTTTGCAATAAAACTAACAAGTTTTGATTGATTAAGGATTTTTTTTTTATTTACAATTTAGACAGTTTAAGAATTTAAATTAACTAACAACTTATTAATCTCACCTTCAGCGTGATATTCTTGAGTAGCGTGTCTTCTAATACTGCCTGTAGTTTTTTATTGATCTCAAGCGAGAGCTCAAGCGTGATCCCGTTCGGGTCTCCCCCCCACACCGCCGCCATTGCCCCCCCACCGAGACGTGCTATCTCATTCTGACAACAGACATTTTACAATAACTTTTTACTCATGAACACCGATCTAACAATTAAGTGTTATCGTTTGGCTGTTTTTTTGTGTGTACCCACAAAACCATAATTTAACACAAGGTCGGTAGCAAGGTATGTGAACGCGTAATCTTGTATTGGTCTTCGATCAAGTTAATATATAATATATTACCTTTGTTAGTCTCCGTAAAAGCTGGCATGTAAACAAAATTAGCTCAATCAAGCCAAACTAAGCTACCAGTGATTCACATAATGTTGATAAAAAAAATTGCAATTTCTATATGACTTTATAAATTTAGTGTTTATTAGAGGAGGCTCTACGAAGCTGGAGCGCTTCGCGAAGGTCCGCGTGACGTCACACCACTCACTCCAATAAAGGCAGCGTTTGGATAAAACTATGTGCTAAGCATTTACAAAACGCGTGACGCCATCATCAATCTCCGACGTTTCCAACTATGACGTCACATCCATCCACAACGGATTCTCATTACGTCACAGCTTAAGCGAATAAGGCGTTAGCTATCTAACAAGGAGCAAGTTATTACGTGACGTCACAGTCGTCATTTAAGCGCTCATACCTTATTTGTATCACTGTTCTGTGACGTGACGGCTCCAGCCGGCATCGACGCCAAAAGGTGCCGCAGCAGTCGCGATTTGCCGCGCAACTCGCTCGTCAGCTGCTTCGAATGCTCCTCGAGAAACTCGCACCGCTCAGCCCGTCTCGCAGCCGCACGCTGTAGCTGAACTATCCGCTCGATCAGAGCTTGCCTATCCGGTTCTCTAGTCTGCAAATTGCCTACGACTCTCAAAATGCTCATAAAACGCATTCCACTTTTATTGATGGTCCACATATAACTGTAATATGCTTCGTATTTCATGTTTCCTTTTCGAGCGCTTTAACGACAAACAAATACGCACGCTAGACAGATTGATTTCTCATAGCATTCATTCAGTCAATTGTCAAATTGACAGTTCGCGCTCTGGTTGTTCAAAGTAGAAATGGCGGCATAGACAAAGGACAAACTTGACATTGCGTCAATTTTGAGCTCTACAGATTATAAAATATCTATAACACAAATATGATAAAAACTTAATCAATTAAATTGTATCCTATTTGACTCCTTCTTTCACAAAGTAAACACAATATCACAGCAAGAGACGGGTGATATTAATTTTGGTATATTGTAATTAATGGAATCAGACGTTACTTTGCGTCTATAGTACAAAATAGACCAATCTACTATCTTCGACAGAAAGTTAGTACAAACATTAATTATTGTACTGACTATTTCCTGTTATTTGAATGAACAATCGAGCCGCCATCTTGTGAGGCGCCAAATTGTTTTTACTTAACTCTGCTCCAGGTCAATTTTGGATCGTGGTAGGAGGCAGACATATCACTTCCAAGTTAAATGGTGAATATATTTTTTACGGATTCTGTGTGTATAATTTTCGTAGGAATTACAACCATTAATGTATTGGTAAACCGTTGGAAATTACCTCCAGGTAAGATAAATGTGGGCTACGAAAGTATTGGACTGATATAGAAATGGATGGAGAAGCAAAGCTTCGAATGAGAAGCTCTGGGGAGCTTTCCATATGGGTCCATACGGGAAGATTACCTAATTTTAATGGTTAAGTGACATCTATTTATACTATAGAGAAATAGTATTATAATATTTTCAAATACACTAGAATGTATACAAAAATTACGAATACAATCTGGCTTACAATAATTATTCGAACATGATATGAAAATTGTCAACAAATTCTATTTACTAATAATCAAAGATTAGAGAGCAGAGTCTTAACTCTACTGTTCTTCTTCTCTTACTCTGTTTTAGCTACAAAAATAAGTCTCACTGCATAAAAAAGACGAACAATTAATTCTAAGTGAAGTTTCTTTTAACACAATACAATTACCTTCGGAAAAAGCTTTTCAAACAAACCGCAATGTTTAATCTGTAAATTTGAAGCTACCGTTAGCGAATGATTCTATCGTGCAAAACCTACCCTCATTTCACCGGAAATCGAACCCAAACATCGATTAGCGAAAAAATTACCCACCTGTATTTCTGGCAACTCAGTTTGATGCCCGTTATTAAACTTTTCCTCTTGAGATTCGCCGCTGTTTAGCGACGTCAGAGATCCTATTGTAAAATCAGATAATTAGAAAAAAATTACAACCGATTTGATTCATCTTCACCGACATAAGAGATTTTTATTACTAGCATATTTAATAAATATGAAGTTAAATATCTATACTATATTTAAAGAAAAACACTTTGTTAACGTATTAAGTTATGTATTTTTACAAAATTTAACTATATCAATTACATTATTTGAAAATTTTCCGACGTTTCGCGTGCTTTACAGCGTGCGTATAACAAAGTGTTTCTCTTTAAATGAGTAATTGTTATGTTAATAAAAGACAATATTATCTTTACTATATATATAGCATAGTAGTATAGACAAATAAATAAATATATATATTTTACTAAAAACTACATTGGGATTAGTTGTGCCCATACCCCATACCCCTTTACTACCCCTCTAGATCCCATCAAAAATTAATCATTCCGGTGTCTTATTTTCGGTCATTTTCTTGTAAGTTTATTTTTAGTTAAGTATTGTTTCAATGGCAGTTCTCCAATTACAGCACTAGAGCGCATATGCGGCATCATGCTCACCGCTGAATGTTCCAACTACAGCAACGCTTCGCCCAATCGAGCACTTTCAAAAGTACTTTCAATACCAACTCGGTGACAGAAAATTGACAAGCGTTTTCTATTTGAGTTGGCATTGTTCGAAATTTGTTTATATATTATCCTTAGTGGTATTATTTTTTGTTGGAAAATTTGTAAGGCTTTCGTTTCGTCGTAGATTTTGGAACTAAGTTATAGTATATAATTCTCTTAGAGCGCATTTAAAAAAATTACTCAAAACATTAAAAAATGTTAAATAATCAAAATCCAATTTACTTAAAATAAACATAAATAGTTTTCAACCAACTATTATTGTTTACCACATTAATGAGGTTGCTAACTCTGAATATTTTTTGTCAACAAGATTTTTAGGTTATAATATTGTCTTTTATTAAAATAACTGTTACTGGTACTCTGGAGAGGAGAGTAGACTCTTCTCCAGAGTCTACCGTTACCACGCACGCGAAACGTCGGAATTTTTTTTCGGAACAAAAATTTATTTATTTATTTATTAAGATCACTCCACATACGGTTAGTTGTCATATAAATATAAACAGGAAAGCAAAAGGCATCAATACAGTCAACCGACAAAAACTGTGATATATAAACAATTAGAAATAGCCAATATTTTATACTAAGTCACTACTAAATATTTTATTTATACTGCCATAATATAATATATATTAGAGAAAAAGTCCGTTAAAGTGTTTTTTAAATATTTAGGTTTCACAATTATTTCTATAGTTCGTGACTCACCTGTTCTATTGGATGTCCTGTCAAAACTCTGCGGTAGCTTAGCCTCAAGTTGTTCCACACGTTTTAAAGCGCGTTGCAACTCACGATTCAACTCCTGGAATATAATTCTCCTGTCACGATGTTTGTTCGCGACTCCTAAACTATTTAACCGATTTTAATATGAACTGGCACAGCGTGAGCAGTCTGGTCCAACTTAAGAGATAGGACTGATTAGATCTTTAATTATATTCGTAATTTTATTTTATTGCAAATTTTTTGGCTATAATTAATTGACAGTCACAATTATCTGTTAACTCCAAAAGATTCTAACAGATGTCGATACTTTTTGGCTGGATTGAGTAAGTATGGTAAGCCAAGAAACGTTTAATATAAATATTAATTTATTAACCTAAATACGCTTTCGATTATAAACACATCCCCGCATACTTAAAGCTGATAATTATTTTTATTGAACTAAAAAAATGATTGCTAGAAATCATATTTATGGCAAAACAACGTTTGCCGGATCAGCTAGTAATATATAAATCTCCTGTCACGATGTTTGTCCGCGATGGACTCCTAAACTACTTAAACGATTTTAAATTAAATGGGCCGTGAGCAATCTGATATAACTTAAGAGATAGCTTAGATCTTTAATTATAGTCGCAATTTTATTTTATTGCAAATTTTTTGTCTATAATTAATTGACAGTCACAATTATCTGTTATCTCCAAAAGATTCTAACAGATGTCGATACTTTTCGACTGGATTGAGTAAGTAATCAATAGATGGCACATAAAAATTAATTTATTTTTATTATTTAAAACGATAATTATTTTTAATTTACTAAGAAAGCTAGTAATATATAAATCTCCTGTCACGATGTTTGTCCGCGATGGACTTCCAAACTATTTAAACGATTTTAAATTAAATAGGCACACCATGAGCAGTCTGGTCCAACTTAAGAGATAGGATAGCTTAGATCTTTAATTATAGTAACAATTTTATTTTATTGCAAATAATTTCTCTACAATTAATTGACAGCCACAATTGTCTGTTAACTCCAAAAGATTCTTACAGATGTCGGAAGCATTACTATCTGGTATTAGCTGGTCTATATAATATATAATCGTACTTTAATCTCTCCTAAACTAAAAATATATGTTTTACATGGAGTCTCACAGTCCTTGCGATAGTCGCAACGCATTTTTGAGATTCCAAAAAAAATTTGAAACACAAATATTAAATAATTCACGAAGCGATAGATTTTCGAAGACCAACATGTCAGTTTGATGTTGTTCTTGATGAAGGTCAGCTGCGGAACAAAATGGATTGGCTCCAAACCCACCTTGACAGCACTGGCGTGCTTCTTCTTCAAGACACCAACCTCTCCCTTCTCCCACTCCAGCTTCTTGTTGCTCTCCGCTGCTTCTGTTGTTAACTCCGCCACCTGAGCCGTAATTCTTTTGTAATCCTACCTTTTTCATTTATGCTCCACTCCCAACACGAGATATCAATTCATACCAGTAGTCAAACAAGTCTACGATTTGATATCTCATTTATATACAACATACAGTGGACTTCAATTGTGTGTGTATGAGTGGGAGTGTGTGTATGGACTGTGTGTGGGGTGTATGAGTGGGGGTGTGTGTGGGGTGTATGAGTGGGGGTGTGTGTGTGGGGTGTATGACTGTGTGTGTGTGTGGGCTGTGTAGGGGTTGTGAGTGGGAGTGCGTGAGTGTGTGTTGTGTGTGGGGGAGTGAGTGTGGGTAGGTGTTGTCTGTTGCGCTTGTGGGCTGTGTGTGTGTGTGTGTAGGCGTGGGTGGGTGTGTAAACATTATTAACATATATATGTAAATACATCAAGGATCTCATGCGTGGAATACCGAGTAAAAGATCAAGTTTAACGTTAGATAATAAATAATGATTTTATATGAATTTTGTGGCATTTCCGCTATCACAATTCACAGCATACAGACATACAGACAAGTAAACAGCACTCACCTTTCTGGCCAACACTCTGGTCTCTTTGTATCTCCTCTCCATTTCGTCGTTCAGTGACGTTTGCAGCGACGAGAGTTCCGCTTCCAAACACGCTATCCGCTCTCGAAGAGACGAGTTGTCCGCTGTCAACGCTCGCGCCTACAAATGCGTTTAAAACCGGTGACGCACTCGCAATGCCTGAGGCGTCACTAGTGCGTCGCCGACTTTTCTATTGAAGGCCGTATTGGTTCGGAAATATATGGTGGCGCATAGCAAACATTATTTTTAAATAGGGAAACTAGGCACAATGCCGGAGAGCTCGTGAATGCGCTGCCGGCTTTTCGTATAACTCCGCTCTTTCCCTTAATTTCGTATACCCATGTAAACTAGACGATAAATTATTAATTTTGTTTCCATCTATTCCGTCTTTTCTCACATAACGCGAAACATAAGTACCTTATAAGATCTGAAATTTGGTTTTCTAAAATTCACCTTAGCCTCGTGTTCGGAGGCGCGCGCCCTTTCAGCCACATGTGTGGCCGTCAGCTTCGCCGCGTGCTCCAGTGCTGATGCCTCGCGACGGACACACGTCTCCGCCCGCGCCCTTTCCAACGCCAACGATTTCTCCGCTTGGCTCCGCAGTTCGGTTTCCCTAAACAAATTAAACCCTTCATCGACTATTTGACCCACTGCCAAAAGGAAGTAGTAACAGATTTGCGTGGTACTAATTAATATGAATGTGTTAATGGTATCGACGAGATTATTCGGAATAAAGTATAAAGGTTATTATATATTAGTAGCTGAACCGGCAAACGTTGTTTTGCCGTACATGTGATTTCAATTTTCAATTAATAAATAAAAAATAGGGGTTAATCGTAGGGAGTTGTATAATATATTTTTGTTTGAAAAAAATAAGAAATTTTGTCCAAAAAAAAAAAACCACCCTTAATATTTAGGCGGATGAAAAATAGATGTTGGCCGATTCTCAGACCTACTCAATACGCTCACAAAGTTTCATGAGAATCGGTCAAGCCGTTTCGGAGGAGTATGGGAACGAAAACTGTGACATGAGAATTTTATATATTAGATATATATATTAATCGGTTGGATGTATAAAAATTTAACTACAAATCTAAATAACACTAATAGTTTAGTTTCAACTCAAGAGAGTATCGATCGATGTTTGTTACTCGGTTACGTAAAAACAACTGAATGAATTTCAATTAATCTTTACACAAAATTTGCAAAAACATCAAAAGTTATAATAATATATAATGTTATAGTGATACTAGCTGATCCGGCAAACGTTGTTTTGCCATAAATGTGATTTCTATCAATCACTTTCTTAGTAAATTTAAAAATAATTATCGTTTTAAATAATAAAAGTATGCTTTATTTAGGTTAATAAATTAATCTTTATATGACACGTTTGTCGGTTTACCATAGCAGTGCCATCTTTACTTACTCAATCCAGTCGAAAAGTATTGACATCTGTTAGAATCTTTTGGAGTTATAGTGGACAATTGTGACTGTCAATTAATTATAGACAAATAATTTGCAATAACATAAAATTGCGACTATAATTAAAGATCTAAGCTATCCTATCTCTTAAGTTGGACCAGACTGCTCACGGTATCAATTTAATTTGAAATCGGTTAAAGAGCTTAGGAGTCCATCGCGACAAGAGATTTATATATCTTAAGATTTGAATACCTTTGCAACTGTGAGCTTAATGTATCGGCCAGCGCCGCCTGTACCCTCAGAGCTGCCAACTCAGCGGCCTCTTCTTCGAGGCTGCTCGCATGCGCTCTCAATTTCTCCAACTGAGAATTTATTTATGAACATATAACGACTATTATACTAGGATCTTATCCTAATACATAGTTGCACTCAGAGATGTCCAAAATAACGGTAATTATTAAATTTATTACAATATTAGATCTATTTTAGAATTGTATGGACTTTGCAAACGATCGATGGTAGGAAATAAATATTTTTGTGGTGAATTCATTGAGGCTCAATTAATCAGACGATGATTCCTTTTCTCGATGCCAGGATATAAACTAGCTGAGCCGGCAAAGGTTGTTTTGCCATACATGTTATTGTAATCGTTTTTTTAGTTCAATAAAAATATTAATAAATAAGAAAATAGAGGTCGATCGTAGAGGTGTCAAAATTTTAAGTTGTATGTATTTTTGTATGCTGTGTCATAGAAAAATAAAATTTGTCGAAAAATATTTTAAAAAATTTTGGGGGATGAAAAATAGATGTTAATAGTCTCAGACCTACTAAATACGTATATAAAATATAAAAAACGGGCTGTTTTTTGTGTGAAACGAGAATTTTAACGAGAATAATGATTTCTGCGTTTGCATACATTTTGCCTGGAAAAAAGTACACATTATAAACCTATATACAAAAATAATTCCTAAAACCTCAGCCTGTGCGAGCGAGAGAGCACCAGTCGCCTCGTCCCTTTCCCCCCTACAGGTCTCCAGCTGCTGCAGAGTTGCAGTCAGTCTTTTGTCCAGCTCTTCCCTTTCGTGCTTGCAGAGTATAAGTGCCGCTTGGGTCTCCTTTAGTTCAGTTTCTAAAAAAATACTTCAACTATTCGCCATATTTATAAGAAAAAATCCAAAACCACATCTATACCGCCACACAAAAGCTACTTAAATTTTAACTTTAATACAATAAGGCATAAAGTTCAAATTTTAGTAGCAAGTTACGTCATCATCACACATTGATCCACCGCTTACTCTATTTTAATGATGACTGTATCTAACCAGTCGTCCTGAACAGTATTAAACAAAAAAAAACTGTTAGGACAAATTTCGCGGGTATTTCGGAAAAACGAAATCCGACGCGCGAATTTTAATAAAATTTGATAAAACTTGGATTAACCCGGGTATATTAATAAGAAAATAACTAATTGCTCTTGGCCAGCGGTATTATTAAATATAAAAATATCATTAGTATACTTTTTGTTTGTTTTCGAGAGCCATTTAATGTAGGATATTAAAGCTTATTTTGTAACTTATAATTAATCGAATCTAGCTTTTAATTCAAGTCCTTGAATCGTAACTTTTCTTATCCAATAGTTGTTTAATCTTCATCTGTTAAACTGGTTAGAACATATTGAATTTTATTAACACTACTAATACTCATTTAAAGAAAAACTTTAACGGATTAAGTTACTTTTACAAAATTTAAGTGTAAGTTATTATAATTAATAGAATCAGGCGTTACTTTGCGGCAGTCCATAGTACAAAATCCAAATAGACCAATATACAAGCAGTACTCCGCGAAAAGCCCACAACCACTCGACGCACGTTTCGCTCCGACACCGGAGCATCATCAGGATATTGCCTCCACGAACAGCGTTCGATGAGTGAACACTAACCAAACCCTCCCTTTTATACTCTACTACCCCCATACCCATAATAAAGAGCCATAATAAATATGCATTTTTGCCTGACGACGTCTCCGTATTAACTGTGACTCTTGTATATTATTCTTTTAAGATTTTGTACATTATTATAAATTTTTCCGACGTTTCGCGTACATTACGGTAGCGTCTAACACACACACACACGTTAACAAAGTGTTTTTCTAAATGGTTAGAACATTTTGTTGTAAAATAAATCACAGCGACAAAATTTGTAAGGACTCACCCAGCTGCCGGAGCCGTAACGAGTCCGAGGCGTTGACGGCAGCTGCCTCCTTCGCTGATTCCAGTTCAGCCAATTTCTTTTCGAGCTGCTCCGCTCGGTCAGCACTTTCCTATTGACAAATAAGGGGCTTGTTCGCGCTAAATCGCTGTCAGTCAAAGAACGATGACACTTGTCGATTTGACTTTGACACGCGACCCGGAGACGGTAGGTCTGCCGTCGCGTGCGCACAAAATTATAACCCGCATACCGCATCACACAATTCATAATTTTTAAGGATCCAGGGTTTGGAGCCAGACACGCCACCGTTGATGGTAAGTGCTAGTCATAGTCTTATCGATTATTGGATTCCTTTATCATATTGACACGCGACAGCCGAACCAGCGCAGATTATTTAACCGAGGGAAGGGAGCATCGTGGATACAGCTTCCGGATACCCAGGCTAAAGTCACCCAATAAACGAGAGCTGAACGCCGTTTGGTACCACTACTAATACAATAGTTGATTTTATTACTAGCAATGAGATCTTACTCTTTATTTGTATTGAAATGCTACGGAAGAACGAGCAAAAATTGTGATAATTATATTTTACTAGCTAGCCCGCGACTTAGTCTGCGCAGCACTGCAAACTTCCAATCGAAAATCCAAATCCAAATCTGTTAGAATCTTTTGGAGTTAACAAATAATTATGACTGTCAATTAATTATAGACAAATGATTAGTAATAAAAATACAACTATAATTAAAGATCCAAGCTATCCTTAACTTGGACCAGACTGCTCACGGCGTGCCAATTTAATTTAAAATCCGTTAAGTAGTTTAGGAGTCCATCGCGAACAAACATCGTGACAGGAGATTTATATATAATTATATAATATTTTGATACTTATACTATTAAATATTATCGCGTTCTATACTTTAATCATCATGACATAATAGATTAAACCGTAGTACCCTACCTTATAAGCATCCATTTCTACCCGCAATTTGCTTTGCGTCCATTTCAATCTACCCTCCAATTCTTTAAAATCTTCGCGTACCTTTGCCATTTCGCGTTCGGTATTTAATAGCTCATGACACTGAAAACAAATAACAAATTTGTAGTATCAAATCTCAATCCTGTTCTATTGGAACAGCTATCTCTATCTCTCTCACAAACGTAAGCGCCTCTAATGTAACAAGCTTCGTCATATATACAGAGTTAATTTTTAATGGTACCTATAATGCTACTGTTTCCTAATCAATTTATTTATTTAAAATACTAAATGTCTCAATAGCTCAGGCTTATATTTCCTACCTTATCATCATACAGCTGACAAATCCTTTGTTTCTCATCCCGAGCTGTCTTAAGTTTGTTAAACAGCAGCTCCTTTTCAGCAATTGCAGCTTTTTCTGCTTTTACAGCATTTTCTGCCGACTTTTTTGCATCTATCACTGAACACTCAAGACTGGCGTAGCGCATAACAGCAGCATCCTTTTCTCGCTGCGCTTGTTCTGTACGTTTTGCCATCTGAAATATGGTATGAAAATATTGGTACAGTGCAACTTTAATATAACGTACCTCAATATAACGACTTCCTCGATTTAAAAAAACTTCATAATCACCTTGAATTCTCCGTAAGTCAATACAAAATATACCTTTACATTGCGAACAATCTTTGCGTACAACCTCTTTATAACGAATTTTCACCTATTAAGAAAAAGTATTCATACCTCTAATTAATGAATTTTGCCAACCCAAAACCTTTATATAAAGTTTCCACTAATAATATAACTCTTAATCTTATAATGTGATTCATGTCTCCACATGTTTCGACACGCTTTTCTTTGTAAAGACCTTTTTATAACGAATTTTATACCAATATAACCTCAACATAACAAACCTCAGTTCAACCAATTACTTGATATTACAAATATTTTCTTGTTCCCCTCTGATTTTTTAAATCAAGATTGCACTATATTATAATCCTGCAGTGCTATAATTGGCTATGTCATAGTCAATACATATTTATTCATGGTAACAAAAGTGCATCAGTTAACTGTCAATATTATTTTCCAGTGAAATTTCGTGAATCTTTTTTAACAAATTATAGTCATTTTTACTTCACTATCTTGACATATTATGAGGTAGTAATATTAAATTGTTAAGAATTAATTAATTAATTACTTACTAGATCAACTTTGACTTCTAGCTCCTTAAATGATTGATCCTTAGCCTGTAATTCCTCTAGTTGTCTTTTAACCGTTTCTCTTAAAGATAAATTATCCTTTCTTTGTTCGGCTAAAACCCTCTCCAATGATTCAATTTGAAGTTTATTTAAATCTTTGTTTAAGTCATTGTTTGTTTCTATTATTTTCGATGTCTCCTGAATGTTGAGGACTTCCCCAGCATCAGGTTTTGGTAATTTCTCATCCCCATCCTCGAATATATCATTTAGTAATTTCGTATTTACTGATTTGGCTGTTTTTGTTGGCTTTTGGACCACTCGTTGATTGTTATATGCACTTTTTAAACTACCAGACACGGAAGAAAATATACCATGAACATTTCTCACAATACTACCAATGTCTTGTGATAATATCTCCTTAGGCAGTCGACTTTTTAAATCTATTTGTGGCTGAATATCAGGTAATATCTTATGGGTTGCAGCAACTTTTCGTTTTTGACTATCAAATTGAGTAAGAATTTCTTCTGTATTTAAATCATTAGTACTTGAAATGATTTCATTATCTTTTAAGTTGGTCAAATTTTCAGCACTTCTACTTAATATATCTACATTACATTTTTCTACACATACATTAAGACTTCTAGTTGACTTATTAAGGTCTATGGAAGACTCGAATACATCAGTTATATTATTAACAGATACAGATAAAGATCTATTTTCTGTTAAAGAATCTGATATGTTATGTATAACTTCCTCCTCCAGTGAGAGATAGTGAGTATCATTATCTTCAGCAAGGGTTGTACTGTGTTCATTATTTGGGCATCCATTGTGTATATTATCAGGATTTATCGATGCAGGAAGTGAAGATGGTGAACTACTTTCGTTTGTAGGAGAGAGATTTCCATTATGGTTTTCTTCTTGATGTAAATCCGATTTGGCATTTCTGAAGAGAGATGTGTCTAACTCTGATGATGGAGGATATGTGAAAGAGGATGACTCCAATGTAGTCTTGCTGGAATCACTGGATAACTCATTTTCTATTAGTGCAGATTTGTCGTCGTCAATAACACCAATATGGACAGCATTTTCTACGTTTTCCACAGACATTTTCTTTTCATGTAAATATTTTTAAGTTAAGTAATTTTAAATATTCCTTTAGAAAACACAGGTGCCATTGGAAAAGGTGAATTTACCACTATTGATCGTCTTAAAATAATAAACATTGGCTATAGAATCGCCATAACAATTTTACATCAAAATAAAATTTTAAGATTGAATGACAGCATACGTGAAAATGACAACTCGAAGTCAGTTGTCAGTACTTCCCACAGACAACGTAAAATATAACATACTCTTAATCAAATACCGGAAGTAATCTTTAATATTGCCATAGAATAGGTGGTAAATGTAGCTGGAAACACTGGAAGTAGAGTTGTCATTTGAATAATTTCATTTTCATTTCATTTCGTGAGCGAGTCAACGAGACAACCGAATTCAGTTTTTGGGGCTAAGGAAAAGTAGGTCGACAGTATTGATTTTTACTCAATCTACGGCAAACAAAGACGTAACTTCGTCAGTGCGGTAATAAGCAGGGAGAGTGCATAGTCCGGAGAAAAGCCATCAAAATGCCCGTAAGTGATTTTATTCTTATCACGTGATATTCGTTATAATTTAGGATTTCGTAATCCGCATCCAATTGCTCAAAATTCCAATTGGAAAATTGTTGCGTACGTACTCAAGTTTTCTCATGTTAATCACTTCCTCATGAGTCATTTAATTGTGTCAGGGTCATATAACTACGCATTATGGCACGTGTAATTTTTCGTGGTTAGGATGCAGAGATGGGCGGGACAGTCGAGAACGTTCGGGTTGTGGTGCGCCTGCGCCCTATGGATCAGAGGGAAAAAATTGACGGCACCTATAATTGCGTGTCAGTTGATTCTGTAAACAACACCATAGCAGTCACACGGAGCAATGTTTCGCCGCCAGAACCGCCTAGGATTTACGCCTACGATGCCGTTTTCGATAGCAACACGAGCCAGGTATGTAATGACGTAATTCAACTATAACATTACTTCAATTATTTTCATTTGAAACATAGTCACGGTACAGGAAGCAAATATGTATTACCTTTATGATATATATTCATATTTCAATTATTTGCTTTGTGGGAATATTCCATTCATTGAAGTCAATCGCCTTTTCAAGTAGTAAGTAACCTTGAAACAATTTAAACAGTTATAATACAAAGTACTAACAAGGCAATGTGGTTCTAATATTACATTTTACTCTTTATGAGTTTATATGTTGTATGAATATATGGTAGTCGGTTTGGAGTAAAGTCCTACTTGTAACTCGTTTTCCTGTTAGGTTCCAATTAATAATAATTAAGTTCAATTTAGTCATCATTTTAAAGCATTTACATTTTAAACAACTGACAAGTGACATGTAATGATAATGTTTAAAACTGTATTATTAAGTATATAATATATAATTATCTATAACTATATAACTGTAACTTTGGTGCCTTTTAAAATCTGTACAAACCAGGAAACATTATATCTAAGCATATGGTACTAAAATTTTATAAGTGCTCTATTTAATTACAATCTTATCTTATCATTCCTGCATATGATAAGGGCAGTACTATGTATGTACTATGGCAATGAAGAACATACAATAATAATTCCCGTTTCATTTAGAATACTAAATATATTATATTGTAATTTTCTATATGCATTTGCGCATTAACAGTGATACCATCTTAAGCTGGCCTTGGTACATATTTATGGTTATTACTTAACATACAGTCGCACAATTCATGCAACAAAAGAATACTGTAAAAATGCAGCTGTATTTGTATATATTTTGAATTTAGACAAATATGTTCTTGGAAAATACTTTTCAACGATTTAACAATTATGCTTGTATCCTTTTATATCCTAACTGAGACATACTAAGATGAGAATACAGCTCTACATGTATTTAGGCAATTAAGTCAACCGGTGTCTACCAGAAACATAGATTTTCGTAGCAGATTTAATACAATTAAGGCGAAAGTACACAGTTTCTCGAATTGTATTTATTACTTCATTTGTTCATGGCCTTCGATAGGTACCATTAGACAAGTACCTATGTGGCCTTGCTCGCGAGGCCAGGCTAGCTCCAAGGTTTCTCAACGACGTTTTTCAACTAATATGCCTTTTACGTAACGATGAGTTTCATAAGCTTTCATAAGTTGGTATATTTAAGATATAAAGGGGGTTATACGAGATGTGAATCTTTTATTTATAATAACTACTTTTACTCTGCACTCGTTCGCTATTTTCATTTTGTGATTTGATGAAAAAGATATGGTTGAGTAATTTTATTCAATTTAATTCAAATTAGAATTATCATCTAGGCTTTGTATTATTTATTAATCAAATTATATCAATATATGTTAATCTTATATATTAATTGTATTTGATTGTCTTATATGTGTACTTTTAAAATATGCATGTAGCAATATTGAATGTTATGAAAATTCGAACGAGTCGCGTCTTCTCATCTGGTTCCAGTACTAAGAAGAAAGAAGAATAATTATGACCAGCCCACCATTCGTCCAGATTGACGTGTTATCCCACCGTCAGTCTTGTCGAATGGTGGGTAGGTTGTGATTAAAACCAACTGAGGAATTACATCTATCAATTTATGACTACCCTCTCATAAAGTTATATATGTGGGTAGTCACAAGTTTTCGTCGGAAGAGTTAAGCTACGCGATGTTCTAAATGCATCTTGCACGTCCTATGACGCTGCATTGGGCTCAGTGCTCATGTATCATGAATGTCGCGTTTACAATCATCGAAGACACCTGGACATTTATTTTCTATGTTTTAATTGTGAGTCTGTCACGAAGGACTAATCGCTATAATAACATTTTTATAAAGCTTTTTTGTGAGGTACAGTGTATACAATTTGAGAGACCGTACTTTATTGTTTATAGATATTGAATGAGTACATTTTAAGTGGTTTTTATGTTTGTTGAAATTTATTTATCTTCTTTCCAAATCCTTTAACAAATCGTAACATGTTTTATATTAAAGCTATTGTGTTGTCTAAGCCCCTTACTGGTGAACGTCCTATTCCCACGAGGTATCTTCATTTGTACGAGGGGGTTGTCTTGAACATGTGATATTAGCTTTGCGCCACTTTTTGGGTGGGTTTGCCTTTTCGTGGGTCCTCTCGGTTGGTATTTGTTGTAAAGTGTCGACGGTGCAGGCCTTGTAGAAAATATAGCTACTTTGCGAATTAAAGTAGTGGAGAGGTTGCCAGTATCTGCGCTCTAGACTTGGAAACTGGTAGATGTAAATTTGCCTTTTTTTTTATTGGCGTGTATATGAATACCTTTTGATTTTACCTTATATGCAGAAAACATTTAAGAGTTAAGTCCAAGTGCGGTCTAACTAGTAATTTATTTACAAATTGGTATAGACGTGGCACAATCGGCCAAGGGAAATCAGCATACAAATGTCATAATATATTTAATGTCAATTAAATTTTGTATGACAAAAGACAGGATCTTAATGTCAGTCTTTAAAAGGATAGGCTTTATAAAGGTTTCTGTGATAAAATAGTTCTTATCATTAATATAATCAGGCGTTACTTTGCGGAAGTCCATAGTACAAAACACCAATATATAAGCAATACTCCGCAAAAAATCGATGCACGTTGTTCGTACAGGCAACATCCTGATGATGCTCCGGTGTCGGAGCGAAACGTGCGTCGAGTGGTTGTGGGTTTTTCGCGAGTACTGCTTGTATGTTGGTCTATTGGTGCTTTATAGTTTTTATCGTTTGTTTTGTATGTTTTGTGTGCATACTATATGATGTTTCTCCTTGTAATGAGGGAAAGAGACGAATAGCTGCAGTTAACGGAGTAGGCCCGTATTCCAATAAGTATCTCAAGTCACGATCTCTACTTGAAAAATAATGGTTTGCCAGCTCCAATTTGGTGAGAGACATATCGTCTATACTTTTAGGTTACGAAGGTGGGTGAGCAGGATGTGATCCTTTTTTTTTTAATGTCAGGAAATGCTGTTACGCATACCTCTGCGGCCCATTGCTCAAGCAGAGGTTATGTGGGACTCCACTATTTTGCCCTACCCACTAAAACCTGACAATAGCCTCCATCTCGCCATAGGACGGGGGTAGGTAACAGCCTACCCCCGTGTAGCAGGATGTGATCCTGAACCAGGATAGATAGTTGAAATTTTAACACATTTTGTATATGCTGCTGTAACATTAAAAATCTGTAAATTTCTATTGTTTAATTTGAGGTCAGTTGTTTTTTTTTGATTTTGTTTTATGTTTGATTTTATAAATGTTTTTTTTTTATTATAAAAGTATAATCTGTGTTATTATTATTTTTTTTTAATTTAAATAAAATTTGATGTTGTATGATTACTTATTTGAACCAGTTGTTATTCGATTTTGCTTTATTTAGAAAATGAAAAAAATAGTAATTCACGTTATTTTAATATCATTTAAGTAAGAACTGATTTGATTTGATTTTTAACGTCATACGCCTATAATTGTAAAGGTATTTAGTATTTGTTTTAATTATTGCTTTGTTAATACGCGTTATGTTGGCGATACTAATAAAATAAAGCAGCTCCCTTACAAAAACGTGATTTTGCTGTTCATATTTTCTCTTTGTCGTGGACTGTGATAGGCAATTGAAATCACGAAAAAAATTTAATAGGGTATCTCATTTTTTTATGAGACGGGGCAAATGAACAGGTCCCTTAGAATAGGGCTAACCGCCGCCCATGGACAGCTGCAACGCCAGGAGGCTTACCGTCGCGTTGCCGGCCTTTTAGGGATAAGTGAGATGATTGATTTAAAATTGCTTTTAAACCTTAAGTCTTGGTATCCGTTAAAATGAAGGATTTCATTCCCTAAAACATGATTTTGTTTAATATACAGGCAACTCGAAGCTTTTGAAAGTCGTGAATCATAATTATGTGATGATTTGCGAAACAATTCATGTATTAGCGAGACATACAAATATCTCCCGTATAGTAATCTATCTAGTTTCAAGCGCTGTCAAACCGTATTTTCCGCAGTTTGACTGCTCAAGTAGAGAATGTGACATGAGATAGTTAATGGAATACGGACCGTTCAGAGTCTGCTCCTAAAAGTTAAAATATGTTGAAAAATGTAATTATGTCTTTTACTACCATAATTAAAGAGAATAAACTCCGGCACTCCAAGCGTTTTATGTAAAGACGCTGCAATTAGACCATGTCTTGCGACATCTGGAGCAATTAATATCTAGAGAATTCTAATAAAGTAATTATTTTCTACTAACACAATATTGATAGAGCGCTATAACATTTAATATATAAGATGCTGGCCCTTACGGGAGAAGACCTCCATGTTTTTCCAGCTGCCGTTGCTTTGTCCGGTTGGGTCGTTCCACTGGTTCTTTTCAACCACCATTTGAGGACCAAGTTTTATTAGGATAGACCTATAGCTCGCTATAGAGAATGTAATTTTGTCTCAAATTTTTTATTACCCTCAAGAGCTTTGAAGCTCCAGGTCGTGTTGCGGCGTTCTAGCTCTTCGTGATGCCTCTTTTTCTTAAATGTTTTCTAAGATATATCTGTCTTCATACTCGATGTTTATTCCGTTCAGGGAAATAGGATGTATTGTATTATTTTATGAAAACATTGTTTTTGCTTGTCATTTTTGACAAGTTCCAGTGGACTTGGGATACTTATTGGAATACGATTGATCCAAAATACTACAATACCCTAATAGGTAAATCTACAAGCGAAACCCATAACCACTCGACGTTTCGCCCCGACACCGGTGCGTCATCAGGATGTTGCCTCTACGAACGAATTTTTCGCGGAGTAATGCTTGTAGATTGGTCTATTAGGGTTTTGCACTATGTACTTCCGCAAAGTAACGCCTGATTCTATTAATTATATACGAGATCCTACGAATCGTTGATGTTTCTATTGTATCGTAATTTGTTAGAACGCAAGATTGTGTGTTTGTTACGTGTTCACGGTTGGACCAATTCTGATAAAATTCGTAATACAGGTAGCTGATACCTGTATTAACATGTAGTGGACGCGTTTTACTATGTGGATCTCTTATTATGACGAATTTGTTTTCAAAACGATTTTGGAGGCACTATTTCTAGCACGTCATATGTTTATATCCCAATATTATAATCCCCACTGTGAACTATGGAAGATGCGTAATTTTACGAAATTGAGATCGAATGAATATAATTGAAACGAAATAAAGGATTTTTTTAACATGGAAAAAAACTACAAAAAAATATTTTAATGAGTGGAAAAATTGTGTTATAATATACATAGTAGCAACATACATATATATGAAATCTAATATACTATCTGCTGGACCGTCTATGGAAATCGGGAGGCTGCTCAGGTTGTGATCAAAAACATTGATGATGAGGGCAGATGACCAAGATACGACAAGTAGTCTTAAAATCATCATTGATCCGACCCGATCATCAGAGACATATATTACAATGCTTTTTAAAGTATTTAATACAGTAAAAAGCTCTTATTCCGACGAATAGTAGCCTCAAGGCGAGTTAAATATAGATAGATATTTTATTGATATAAATAGTATGTTTGAGATAAAGTGCAGACAATGTGACAGACGGGACATTAGATAGAATTGATTATTATTAACTTCTGAATGTCTGTGTACAGAGGGCGGTCTTATAGCTACGATGGCTATTTCTTACATACAACTCTGGTTACAGGAAATACTAAATAACATAAGAAAGGAGGTGCTATCGTTAGAGTTAAATTTAGACATGAAAATTAATATCTATCTAGTACAATACAATAAAATAAAATGTTACCACCAGCGAACCAAATAATAATCTATTATATAAAATTCTCGTGTCGAACTTGAACTTGAACTCCTCCGAAACGGCTTGACCGATTCTCATGAAACTTTGTGAGCGTATTGAGTAGTCTAAGAATCGGCTATCTATTTTTCATCCCCCTAAAGGTAGGTAGTCCACCCCTAAATTTTATTTTTAGACTTAATTTTTAGTTTCTTTTTTTTATGATACAACATACAAAAATACATACAATTCTAAATTTTCACCCTTCTACGATCAACCCTTATTTATTAATTG
This sequence comes from Pontia daplidice, assembly GCA_963693355.1. Lineage (NCBI taxonomy): Eukaryota > Metazoa > Arthropoda > Insecta > Lepidoptera > Pieridae > Pontia > Pontia daplidice. Next base: position 1,219,017 of record CAVNZL010000023.1, on the reverse strand, counting down.
AAAATTGAAATCACATGTATGGCAAGACAACGTTTGCCGGATCAGCTAGCTTTATTTAAAGTAATAATAATTTTCATAGTGACCATTTCTATTCTAAACATTTAATTTAGTGTGAACATAAACACCACTCACGACTGTCCAAATTTGTTGTTATAATAAAAGATGCTTTTCCTCCGTTTTTTCCCACATTTTCCATTTATTCTTTGTTCCTATTGGTCGCAGTTTTGTCAGGTAACCTTAAGCCTTCTTCGATAGACGGACTGTGGACATATATTTTCTATATCGATATATATTAACACCATCGTATAGCACCAAATGTCTATTAGTATAGTTTTCTTTTTAAATTCCTTTAAAAATTCCCTAAAGATTCACGTGAAGGGAAAGATTAAATACAATATACTTAGAAACTAATAAGTAGATAATGTTTTTTTTCTTAATGATACATTCATTAATAGGAAAAAAGTTGTTTTTTTGCTATTTTGAATTGTTATGTCACAGTTTTGGTCGGTTGACTCTAATGACATTTTGTTTTATATTTCGGTCACAACTGATTGTTTGTTGTGTTATCTAATTAATAAATAATATTAATAATATTTTATGTAATTATTAATTTTCTCAACCAAGTTTATATTTACAAACATATTTAAAGTTGTATAGTTGATTATTTAGCGATTAAATAATGGTCGGCCTCTCAATTCTTTTAATGTGTTCGTATTTGTATAACGAACGGAGATTAGAAACGTTTGAATATGGAACGTCAAATTTTAAACAGATATGCTTCCGTCGTTTGAATATGGAACGTTAGATTTTTGAGTGAATTTGAAATTGCCCATGCTCTGTGGTCAAAGTTTTGTCAATATTAGATTTTTTTGACTTCATATAAATTTGTATCAAGTAGTATAGTTATTTAGCGACCAAAAAATGGTCGGCTTCGCAATTCTTTTAGTGTTTTCGCGGTTAGCTTTGTCGTTGAATGTTTTTTTTTTTTTTAAAGGAGATAATCCAAGGTATATCTGATGTTCCTGGAGACAACAAAGAAGCCTTCGAAAACAATCGTGGAATTTCGAAGGCTTCTTTGTTCGTACGTGTTTTGTGATAATTATTTTGTTATTAAGTATTTTATATACAATTTAGATTTTTTTCATTGTGTATTAATACATATAAAACTTCCTTTATGTAACTGAACGCCTTCATGATTTAGAGCTTATCTGTGAAGCAAGTTTAAATATCGAATCTTAACTATTTGTGATTCGTTCAATTTGATATGGACAAAATACCAGCCATAATTCGGTACATATAAGGTCCGGTACATTCCTGACATTCTCTTTGTTCGTGGCGATGGGTACTAGGTGGGATGGATCAATAGTTGCAACGCGCAGCTCGAACGCGCGGGTCGCAACCTCGCCCCACTAACCTACTTCCACTGATTAAACACGTAGTGAATAGAATATTTGAAAAACGAACGGAGATTAGAAACGTTTGAATATGGAACGTCAAATTAAAAACAGATAGGCTTTGGCCGTTTGAATATGGAACGTTGGATTTTTTAGTGTATTTGAAATTTCTCGTGATCTGTGGTCGAAGATTCGTGAATTTTGCATATTTTTTAATTTCTTTTATATAATAGTAAATTTCACATTGGCAGTAAAAATTATCATTACATGGACAAGCGATATGACCCGCCATTTTGTTGGAACGTCATGATTGATGTTCCAATGGTCGGGGAGTTGTTTAGCGAAATTACGTACTTTATATGAATAAAGAAAATACCCATCCTAATAGTAGAGAGACCAACTTAAATTTATAAGTTTCTTATAGAACAAAATCTCTTTGGAATTAGCATTCCAATTAGAATTAAAATTCTATTACGAAATGTGAATTGTATTTTGAATTACAAGAACAAATGAGCGTTTGAATATGGAATGTCGAATTTGAGATTTAAAAATTTTAATTAGGCACAACTCGAGGTTAGGCACATTTCACATTACTTAGTAGAATTTGAATAAAGACTAGAATTTTAATTCGAAAGTAGCTTGAGGTTGGAGATGTTTGAAAATGGAATGTTAATTTTGTTTTATGATCGAGATAAAATGGCGGACGGGTGCAAATGTAGTTAGCGTATAAGCGTTTTGCTAAAATGAAATCATCGAGATACTTAACTGTTGGAAAAGATATTTTATTGTATTACTACATAGAAAATGGAACGTCAATGTTGTTGACTTGGATAATATTTAATTCTGCGTATATCTAAAGCCACAAAGCGCCCTCGCCTTAGAAATGAGATCCACCTTTTTTTGTGTTATAGTACGGCGATCGTTACCAAGGTTACCATTTGGAGGAGACACCGTTACCATGGTAACCGTCTACGTTTTTTAATTAGGCATAGAGTTGCATTTGATGCATTTATCATATATCAATCATAACAAAGAAAATATAACGCAAATAAAGTACATTATATAAATAGTTTAGTTTGTTTTCATCTCAAATCGATCACTCATTGTTTCAGCACGCCAATGTCCGCCATTTTCAATTATCAGCGTCACGTGAATATAGAGAATGGAGTCAATTTATTTAATAGAACATTAATATTGAGCCTTTTTTAACTAATCGCGTATTCTTCAGTGTACTCACGATTTATCTTGAACCTTGTCTGAGACAATATAAACATATAAAGTACTGTATTCGAGATATTATGTATAATTATATTTGATAGTTATTAGTCACTACATAGTATAAAACAAAGTCGCTTTCTCCGTCCCTTTGTATGCTTAAATCTTTGAAACTGCGCAACGGATTTTGATGCGGTTTTTTTTAATAGAGTGATTCAAGAGAAAGGTTTATATGTATAATAACATCCACTAAATAAGTATTGTACACATTGAAAAGGTCTACAGAAAAGTCCGTGATGGTATATGTCTATCTCTTATGGATAACTCACAATAACTTTTTTTGTCATTAACTTTTTACGACAAATAATGGCTAATTTTCGAAGCGATTTTAACCAATACAGCATTAATCCTTAACCAATTAAACACCTTGAATACATTGTTCATTTAATATAGATCTATATGGCCCTTTACACCGTATGATTTAAGTGAATATCCGAAAACGATCGGACTCATTTATTTTTCTTTAGTGTATTTAGTATCAGCATTGCACCCGTGCGAAGCCGGGGCGGGTCGCTATTATTTAATAAATGTAAACGCTAACGGCCAATTAGCTGCAACTAAAAAACTTTTCATTTTAAATTTGTTTTTACAATTATTCGGAGCCGCGCGCCATTATACGAATGAGGTCAATGGAACGTGTTGTGAAACGTCTTCGTTCCATTTTTAAATGAGATTGTAGATAAACATGAATAGACAATAGAGGTGGATGAAAGTAATCTGCGCGTCATTAAATTTATTCTCGATGGCGGCCGCGATGACGAGATTCTTTTTTTAAATGTTAGATTTGTAATCTTTTTATTCTGTTTATTCTGATTAAGCTGTAGACACAGAATGGCTTCGGGGATTCGGGATGCTGACATATGTCGGATTATATTTTTAGCGGAAATATTTATATATAGTTTTGATAAATTAACTTTGATATGACATTTTTGATTACGTACGTACGCCAAAATGCATAGAAGCGTGTATAATTTAAAAGCTATTGTTTGCAATTATATGCTTACGGGACAGATTTGTATAAGATATTTTTTATCTGAGACTTGTAATTCTGGTCAAGTGCGAGTCGGAATTAACAATGCGTACCATTGTTTTAGTAAATTACTTTTGTTGTTTGGGAGCCGATATATATATTTGTTATGATTTTTTATAGAAACAAACCACAGATCTAACAAGAAAGGAAGATTTCACAGTTTCCTACGGCTTCCAATTTGAACATATCGTACTAATATCAATCTTCATATAAAGAAAATAAGGTCCAATATTTCATATCAAGGGAAAAAATACTGAACTGTAGCAATAGTTAAATTTAGTGACAAAAAATATTACGAAAACTAGTTAAACGTCGTAACTGGGTCAAGAATATGTTTTATTTGATGAATACTTTATTACACACGCCTTTAAAGGCGGCCTTATCGCTTCTAAGCGATCTCTTCCAGGCAACACAACAGAAGGACATATTAAAACAGTTATATAGAACAAGTGCACATAGGGAAAAAGAAGAGAGTTACAGTCTAGACAAGAGATAAATAATAATATTCTATATGAAAATGCGACATGTCACAGATAAGGTTGATTAAATTGATGCATTGTTTTTCAACCTGTGGGTCGCAACCTCCTGGAGGGTCGCGAAGCTTCTGTAGGGGGGTCGCCAGTGGTCGAAAAATATGGGTAATTTAGTAAAAAAAAACAATAAAGACAATCAATATTGTTAAAAGTAATACTGTAGCATACATGATAAAAAACTGAAGGTTCAAAGGGGGTCACGAAATATTATTTTATACCAGGTGGGTCGCATCATGAGAAAGGTTGAAAAACACTGAATTAATGGAATGAGTAAGGATGATGTATGTATGGTCTGTGTGTGAAAACATTGCCACACACATCTCGTTACTATCAAATAGAAAGAAAATAATAGACCGAAGTACAAGCTATCCGCGAAAAACCCCACTCGAGTTTCGCCCCGACACCGGAGCATCATCAGGATGTTGCCTCTACGAACAGCGTTCGATGAGACGATCGTAGAGGGGAGATCTGTATTTTTGTATGCCGTATCATAGAAAAATAAGAAATTTTGTTCAAAAAAAATAAAAAAATAGAGGGGTAGACCACCCTTATCATTCTGGGGTATGAAAAATAGATGTTAGCCGATTCTCAGATTCTGAATACGCGTATAAAATTTCATAAAAATCGCTCGAGTTGACACAAGAGTTTTATACATAAGATTAATAAGATTGAAAATAATAAATGTTATATATATAGGATTTAAAATAATTGCGATTATACGAATTAAAAGAGAAATAAATATAAAGAATTGTAATGGCGGCAACTATTTTATTTTAACATTGAAATATAATGAATAAAATTCACATACTAAAATAGTATCGATGGCACTAAGTTCTGTTTATGAAACTGCTAATCAATTTATCTAGAAGTGATAGCTTTGGTGGTATTAGAATTATAATCTAATATATAAAATTCTCGTGTCACGAGGTTCGAACTTGAACTCCTCCGAAACGGATTGACCGATTCTCGTGAAACTTTGTGGGCGTATTGAATAGGTCTGAGAACCAACATCTATTTTTCATCCCCCTAAATGTTAAGGGTAGGTCACCCCTAAATTTTTTTTATTTAGACAACATATAAAAATACATACAATCCTAAATTTTCACACTTCTACAATCAACCCTTATTTTTTTATTTATTAATTGAAAATTGAAATCACATTTATGGCAAAACAACGTTTGCCGGATCAGCTAGTTTCTTTATATAATGAAGAAACCATGGGGAAGCAAAAATTCTAAAACGGCCATAATAGGTTTCGTATAATAATAATGATTTAACAATTCCAGATGGACATCTACCTCCAAACAGCCAGTCCCATCGTGGAGGAAGTCCTCAAAGGCTACAATGGCACGATATTTGCCTACGGGCAGACGGGCACGGGCAAGACTTACACCATGGCGGGCAGCAACTCCGCCCCAGAACTGCGTGGAATTATACCGAACTCGTTCGCGCATATATTCAGCCATATTGCTAAAGCGAAGGATGATGAGAAGTAAGTATTGGATGTAAATCATCATAACATCATTGCCTCTACGAACAGCGTTCGATGAGGCGGTATCCTGATGATGCTTTTCGCGGAGTACTGCTTGTATATTGGTCTATTGGGGTTTTGTACTATGGACTTCCGCAAAGTAACGCCTGATTCTATTTATTATAGTAGGAATTTGTCAATTTGCATCAATAGTACAACTATTATTATACCATACATAAATTAGCAGTTAAGTTCGGACAGTCGACAATCTGGCATTGTATGTCCAATTCATTCACAAGAAACAGCTTTGTATAATTTAAAATAAACCTAATTAAATTATTTGTCTATAATTGACAGTCACAATTAGATAACAGATGTTAACTCCAAAAGATTCTAACAGATGTCGATACTTTTCGACTGGATTGAGTAAGTAATCAATGGATGGCACTGCTATGGTGAACCCACAAACGTGTCATATAAAGATTATTTGTAACCTAAATAAAGCATACTTTTATTGTTTAAATCGCTTAAAGCTGATAATTATTTTTATTGAACTAAAAAAATGATTGCTAGAAATCACATTGCCGGATCAGCGACTAAATTAACATATAATTTAGAACAATTTTTTGTAACTGCTAACTCGTAAACCTCTCAGATTCCTAGTATGCGTGACATATTTGGAGATTTACAACGAGGAAGTACGCGACCTGCTCGGCAATAACCCGCATCAGAGCCTGGAGGTGAAAGAGAGACCAGACATCGGTGTATTTGTGAAGGATCTGACAGGTACTCGTCATTTGACTTATATGTGCTTTTAATGTACGCTGATTTGGTTCAAAAATCATGTGGTTTATGGTTGTTGATACAATTTATATGTCGGGGAAAGATAAGTTGCTGATTTCACGATTATTGGGGTAAACCGTGACGTCAGATGTTTTTCACCTGACGTCACGAAAGATCGTGACGTCACGAATGGCGGCATGTGGAAGTTTTGAAGAGTGGGCTTTTTGCTGAGATGAGTTTTGCTCGAGACTGTTGAACGAAACTGTCGGTTTGCCCATATGTGGGGTGTTGTTTGAAGAAAAATGCTTTGTTAACGGATTAAGTTATGTATTTTTACTAAATTTAAGTTACATAAAAGAGATAATTAGGTGAGGTGGTTGTTTGTTGATGAACTTGATACCACCGGACTCAAACCACAACCAGCAGCCAGCTCAGATCTCTCAGCCACTAGGACGTTTATATGTGGGGTCGGTTAATGAAAAATACTTATATGTATATTTCCTTTACACACGCTATGAATATTATTATAAAACTCCTTGTAATACATGATATATCTTCTATCTCTTTTACTCTTCCTTCGCAACTGGATCCTTATTTGCGTCCTCGTTCAGAAATCTAATAAGAATAATTATTTGAGTTAAGAGGAAATCCCAGTGCAGAATTAATAAATAAATGGATGTTTAACAATATGATAGAAAGAGGAAGTAATATTTTAACCTACCCTCAATAAATAAACTACCCTCCCAATCTTAAATGAAATTTAATAATAAGAGGGTTGTTTTTAAATGTTCGATTCTCATGGTCTCAATTCCAGGCTACGTTGTCCACAACGCGGACGAGCTGGAGAAAATTATGGCGGTCGGCAATAAGAACAGACATATTGGGGCAACGGCCATGAATATAGAGAGCTCGCGGTCACACGCCATTTTCTCAATAACCGTGGAGAGCAGTAAGAAGGGAGCAGATGGCAAGATGCACGTGAAGATGGGGAAGCTGCATCTCGTTGATTTAGCGGTGAGCGAACGGCGAGCAGGATATATACAAAATGAGCGTATAATATTGTCTTTTATTAACATAACTGTTACTCATTGAAAGAAAAACACTTTTTAACGGATTTAAGTTATGTAGACTGAAGACAAAAGCTTTTAATTGTAAAAATAAGCGTCACAGCTGCAGAGAGGTTGTGTGTTATCCGTATTTATTGCCCCGGAGTTGGTATCGATAACACCTTTTGTCTTACTTAAATGTTATAAAAATACATAACTTAATCCGTTAACAAAGTGTTTTTCTTTTTTTTATATACATAATTATATATATATTGATAATTACGTTTACTAATGAGGTTTTTACATCAAATTATTAGTTCCAGCCAGTTCTCGTCACTTGATTTGTGAATAATCGGAATAACGGATTAAGCTGTGTATTTTTACAAATTTTAAGTATATTACATTATTTTAAATTTTCCCGACGTTTCGCGTACTTTACAGCGTGCGTGGTCACGGTTGACAACAGAAAAATTTTCTAATAATGTAATATACTTAAAATTTGTAAAAATACACAACTTAATCCGTTAACAAAGTGTATTTCTTTAAATGCTCGTATTCAAATATCAGGGTTCCGAGCGGCAGAGCAAGACCCAAGCGACCGGAACTCGATTGAAGGAAGCCACGAAGATCAACCAATCGCTCTCGGTGCTTGGCAACGTCATTTCGGCCCTGGTGGATGGCAAATCCACTCACATCCCATATCGGAACAGCAAACTGACAAGACTGCTGCAGGATTCCCTCGGAGGGAACTCCAAGACTGTCATGGTGAGGGAATTCAACATATAGAACCTACTAGCTGATCCGGCGAACGTTGTTTTGCCATAAATGTGATTTCTATCAATCACTTTCTAGTAAATTAAAAATAATTATCGTTTTAAACAATAAAAATATCCTTTATTTAGGTTAATAAATTAATTTTTATGTGCCATCTATTGATTACTTACTCAATCCAGTCGAAAAGTATCGACATCTGTTAGAGTCTTTTGGAGTTAACAGATAATTGTGACTGTCAATTAATTATAGACAAATAATTTGCAATAAAATAATTACGACTTTAATTAAAGATCTAAGCTATCCTATCTCTAAGTTGGACCACACTGCTCACTGTGTGCCAATTTAATTTGAAATCGGTTAAATAGTTTAGGAGTCTATCGCGGACAAACATCGTGACAGGAGATTTATATATATTAAGATATCAATATCGGTTAGTGCTAATGTAATATCTTAAGAATTCTAATACAATTGATAATTTAGTATTTATAAATCTTACGTATAGCTGACCCGTCAAACGTTGTTTTGCCGTACATGTGATTTCAATTTTCAATTAATAAATACAAAATAAGGGTTGATCGTAGAGGGGTGAAAATTAAGGATTGTATGTAATTTTGTATGTTGTATCATAAAAAAGTAGAAACTAAAAATTTTGTCTGAACAAAAATTAGGGATGGACTACCCTTAACATTTAGGGGGATGAATAATCGATTTTAGCCGATTCTCAGACTCACAAGATTTCATGAGAATCGGTCAAGCCGTTTCGGAGGAGTGTGGGAACGAAAACTGTGACACGAGAATTTATATATATAAGATAACCAATGAATCACAAATGTAATGTTTAGTTAGTTGTAGTTTTATATATATGATATAGGTGTTTTTGTCTGAAATAAAGATTATATTATTACGTTGGTTAGCCTTTAGGTTGGCTATTTATAACTTGTATTGCTTCTAACACAGATTGACATACATATATCTTCTATATACATTATGCTGAGCATAACTGGTGGCTGTTATGATCAGCATATAAATGTTAGCTGAACCGGTTTGAACCGAACCTCAGCTTCGAGTTTTAATATTATCAAAAACAAATACACAAACACTTGTCATTGCCAGGAAACATGGCGGTTTGTAATGTTTTGATATTCAATCCAGTTTGCCTAATGAATTATTTTTTTTTATAGATCGCAACCATAGGCCCGTCGGAAACCAACTACGTGGAGACGATCAGCACGCTCCGATACGCAAACAGGGCGAAGAATATTGAAAATAAGACGCACGTGAATAGCGAGCCGGGTGACGCCTTGCTCACAAGGTACGTTTGTCTTGTATTACCAGCTGAGGTTACGCATTAAGAGTGTAACAGTAATTAACACTGCCTGGACTCAAATAATGCGCGGAAATTAAGTTTTTTTTTGAACATTTGATAAGTTACCGCTTTGGTAAGCCGATTCGAAATTTAAATTAAACAATTGATAGTTACCTCTTTGGTAAGACAGTTCGAAATTTAAATGAAACAATTGATAAGTTACCGCTTTGGTAAGCCGATTCGAAATTTAAATTAAACAATTGATAGTTACCTCTTTGGTAAGACAGTTCGAAATTTAAATGAAACAATTGATAAGTTACCGCTTTGGTAAGCCGATTCGAAATTTAAATTAAACAAGTGATAGTTACCTCTTTGGTAAGACAGTTCGAAATTTAAATGAAACAATTGATAAGTTACAACAAAAAAAAACAACAAAACAACAATATAGCTCGCAGATAGATCTGTGTGCTCTATTATTGTACAGTTTAATTGAAATCCATCCAGTAGTTTTTACGTAACCGAGTAACAAACATCCACCACACACAAACTACCGCGTTTATAACATTAATAGGACTTTTTGACGTTCTTAGATCATTTTCATACTTGATAAATATTTTACAGAAAATATTTTTATATATATAATTTCAGTATTTTATTTTTTACTTTCAAGAAATTTGCATTTATTATAGGAGTGTAAATGTATAAATAATCGATATGTTTAATAATATTTGCGACAAAGTTGTTAAGGATAAAATTTCACGTTTCAGATTCCAACAGGAAATCGATCAGCTCAAAAAACAACTGGAGGAGTCTGCTGTTGGTGAGTGAATAAAAATATTTGAATTTAAAAAAAAAACCCTTTTATATTCAACTATTTGAAGAATATGGGTGTTTTAAAGCTAGCGTAGCCAATAATGAGTGCATTAACAGTCCTAAGAGTTCCAGCTTAAAAATATAGTGTCTTTTATCTGGTATCTCACGAACCAATATAGATAGATAGTGGCAAAATATATCTAATAAAATTGGTTCCTGCAGACTATGAAACAATCTAGAGTATATATTTTATTAAAAGTATGTTTTGGAACAGCTGGGGTTGACACAGTTGTATTCACAGACACACATTAGACAATTAATAAAATAAAACAATAAAATATATTATGTACTGTATGTATATTATACCGTCACTTTTATATACTAGACGTAGAGGAAGGAGAAGAGGAATTGTCGGATGACACCGAAGATACGCTCACGGATCCTGAGCTCGATGTTCTGGATCCAGAAGAGAAGAAGATCCAGAGGAAGATCAGGAAAGAGGAGAAGGTGAGTTCTGTGCGGCATTTAATTTCTATTTATGCAAATGCATTTATCTGAAAGATTTAATATAATTTTTTGCATCATTAATGATGATATTTATATAACTTAAAGACCTTCAAGAAAATAGCGTATAGGCATCTCAAAGGCCGACAACGCACTTGTGAGGGCCTCTGGCTTTGCGAGAGCGATCAGAGCCGTTTACCCCCTGTATATTAAAAAATAACATTTATTTATAAAACCCAGACCACAGCCAACAGTTAGGTTCATCGTATTGATTGCATCAGGAATAGAACCCGGGACCTGAGTGCGGCGTGAAATTTAATTAATGCCTATTTCATAAGTGTAAATGACATTAAAATGTCCGTTTGAAATATGTTTACATCTGTTGCAGGAGAAAGCCAAGAGGGAAATGGCGCATCAAGCAAGAAAAGTGCTGGAAGAGAAGAAAGCCGAACTGCAAAGGACCAAGTATTACATTTTCTTTGATATTTCTACATTATATTAAATTTGCATCTGTGGAACGTGTAAATTAAACAAATTAGAGAATATATGCTAATTAATTTTTGTGACATTAAAATGAAAAAATATGTGAAAACCATGTTTAAACTTTTGTCTTGGGAAAATAATTTGTATGGTTTCAAGGTCTGGTAGCCTAGCCTATAAATATTTTTTTTTTCAGGAAACAGCAAGAGGAGTTGAAAGAGAAATTGCAGCGCTTGGAATCGAAGGTTTTGGTGGGAGGTGAGAATCTCCTCGACAAAGCTGATACGCAGCGGAAACTTCTGGAGCAAGCCTCCAAGGAGCTGGAACAGAGGAAGCTCATCGAGCTCCGGCTTCAAGAAGACCTGCAGAAGAAAGAGGTATTATACTTATCAGCGGTTAAAAATACCATTTATTCATAAAACAGTTTATTTTGACATTTGAGTGAATGAATACAATGAATTCTAAATTAGTACCTTCATAATATTGTCTTTTATTGACATATCTGTTACTAATTTCAATTAAAACACTTTTTAAAGGGATTTAAGTTATGTATTTTTGTAAAATTTAAATATACTTTACATTATTTTAAATTTTTCCGACGTTTCGCGTACTCTACAGCGTGCGTGCTTTGAAACGTCGGATAAATTTAAAAATAATGTAAAATATATTTAAATTTTGCAAAAGTACATAACTTAAATCCGTTTATAAAGTGTTTTTCTTTAGTACCTTCATCATAAGAACAAATTACTTACTACTAAGTATATTCTCCAGGCGGAACGTTTGGACCTGGAAGAGCGCTACTCAAGTCTCCAAGAAGAGAATGCCGCGAAGACCAGGAAACTCAAGCGCGCCGTGCAGTTGCTCAACTCAGCAAAGGTAGGTTTTATCACTATCTGGTTTGAAATACCACCATAGGAAATGTGCCCTATGAGAAACACCATACGAAGCGAATCATAATAATAGTTAATTATAATAATTTATAAATTTGTCTCCATTCTTTGTTATAGTTCAGCCCATGACTTCATAATATCCGAATTGGCTGATAGAGAGTAATGCAATATGAGATCAGAATCTATGTTGGTTTATCTTGAGCACAACATCCGAATCTTAGAACAGTCCAAGTCTCATCAAAATCGGTTCAGTGATTTAAGCTGTTAATGTTATCATCACAAAACTGAATACTGACTAAATTCGAGTGTAAAATGTAGGCGGAACTGGCCGACCAGCAACGGGAACAGCAGAGGGAGATGGAGGGCATCCTGGACGGAATTAGAGCTCTGAAAAGAGAGTTGCAGCTCGCTGACTTAGTCCTGGACTCTTACATTCCTAAGGAGTACCAGGTAATCCATTATATACTAACTCATACAAACTAATATTGTCTTTTATTAACATAACTATCACTAAAGAAAAATACTTTGTTAACGGATTAAGTTATGGAAGTAAAATTTATATAACTTTTATAAGTTAATATACTAAAATTTTATAAAATACATAACTTAATCCGTTAAAGCAGTGTTTTTCAACCTTTTTCATGATGCAACCCCCCTAGAATAAAAAAATATATTTCTCGACCCCCTTTGACACTTTGGTTTTTTATCATGTATGTATGTGTATGGTACAGTATTACTATTAGCAATATAAATTTTTTTTTTACTAAAGTACCCATTTTATTCGACCCCTGGCGACCCTACCCTACCCTACCCTACCCTACAGAAGGTTCAGGGCCCCCCAGGGGGTCGCGACCCACAGGTTGAAAAACAATGCGTTAGTGTTTTTCTTCATAGAAACTACATTAGACTAAGAACAATTTATTTTTCTATGAAACTAATTAGACCAAATAATGACTATAATATTCATTTGTTATGACTTTCATAATATATAATATATTAATTTTTTTTATTTACATATTACATCAAATAATAATGATGCTTATTACATTGTGACTTATTTATGAGTATCGGGTAAAGCTATAAATCGAGTGAGATAATAATAATATAACAATAGCTTTTATTCGCTAACCTTTACAAAATTAATACCTTATCCAAGATAACAAACATTTAAAGGAACATAAAATTACTGAATCCTGATCAGCTGTTTAAGGCTGTACGTTTTACATTTTTTAATATCTGGTATAATAATTATAAAGAGACTATCAGATATAGGTACTGGATCCGAAACTCATTATGGTTGCACAAAAAAGTATTTATAACCAAAAATGAAGTGAATTCCATTTTGCATTGAAATGGATGAATGAATGTGTTCCAGGCACTGATTGACCAATATGTCCACTGGAACGAGCAGCTCGGCGAGTGGCAGGTCAAGTGCGTCGCGTACACCGGGAACAACATGGCGCCGCACCTCGCACACATTGACAGTCGTCACGCACACGTGCCTATTATTTTTATACTATTTCATCTATACTGATATATAACTCACACTCCGTCTGTTTTTAATATTGAAATAACCGATTTTTACTGCATGCATATGAATATTTATACGATACATACACCAAAGAGACGTTTTTTAACATTTTTGTCTGTCTGTCTGTCTGTTTGTTCCGGCTAATCTCTGGAATGGTTGGACCGATTTTGACGGGAGTTTTTTTGATTGGTAGCTTATGGTAATGGTAATAAGGAGTCACTTAGGTTACTTTTATTAGGGTTCCGCAGTCTACGTAAAGGAACCCTTCGTCATGTCCGTTCATTCGCCCGTTCTCACTAGCGTCGAAACGGTTAGTGTTAGAAAGATGGAACTTTGCACGATATATGTGTATTCAGTACGCCAATAAAAAGCTAAAATAAAATTACGTAATAAAAAACGTATAATACAAAATAAAATAGTGCATCAAAGCTACGCTAAGGCGGTACGAAGTTCGCCGGGTCAGCTAGTAATAAAATAAAAAATAATTATAGTAATACGATTGCACAATACTTGATGAGGCAAAGAGGTCTCTATTGGATTTGTTGTCACTCAACCGTGGCAGAGAAAAAATTAAATAAATTTAATTTTTATATATTACTGTATAAATATATATATATATAATATATACCGCTATAATGATTTTAATGAGGCTTCATTTTACATAAATTGTAATTTTGTATAATTCGATTTTGATGGAAACGAAATATCTTAAGTGTTAAGAATCACGAATAATACGAGACTTATTATACACAAAACTAAACAGTACAAAATAATATTTTTTTAAATAAATTAATATTTAAGTTTTTCTTTAATTTGTATACTTGATAGATCGAGAAGATGGTTTTATTTTATTTGAATTCAAATTTGACAATATACACTTTGTACAGATGTCACATGTAAATAGTTTCTACTGTATAAAAAATGGGTTTTAATTAAAATCATAAAATAGGGAATTGATTAATTTAAGACTAAAATGTCTAACTAACTGTAAAATGTCGTTTCTTTATTTACAGCAACACATTTTGGTTGACAAACGTCGATCCGTATTAAAAGATTATAATTAATATTTTATTTTTCTTTCAGATCGAACCTCCAGACATCTCAGATCGCTATTTGTCATATTCTACAATAGCTCGGTCGAGCACTCGTCTGGCGAGGCCCTTATCAGCAGTTCCCAGACCCCATACAGCTCTCAGGCAGAGACATTAAAGCTGGAGATTACAATACCAGCATCATTTCTGGCAGTGCTTAAAAAATTTTGATGTCATGATAATCAATTTGCGTGAAAACAAATGTATTTTATTTTAAGGAAGATTAATTACTTTCAGCGATTTTGTCATATCAGTATTAACAATGGTGGCGATTCTGATGTACACACTCTAAACTAAAAATCTCTAAATTTAGCTTTGGACCTGTCAAACAGTTTTAGAGAGCGTAACCTTCTGTACATCTCTAAATTGATAGCAATAAGTCTTAAAATGTCAATGTAGAAACATATAGAATAGGCTACACACGTTTGACAGGTCTAAACCTAAATTTAGAGACTTTTAGTTTTAGAGGTGTACATCAGAATCGCCACCAGTGTATATTAGTCTAATTAAGATCTCATTTAACTTGCTAGTCACATTCCTGTGTTAATTCTTTTTGATTGTATATGTGGAAAAATAATGTTATATTACTCAACTTTTAATTAACATATTTCAATGTTTTGTATCGCTTTGTATTCAATATAATAAAATATTTTTCGTGTGGCTGTTGTTTTTTTTTTAATTTCTATAAGATCAATTTATTAGCAATATTCCCTTAAACATAACGCATATTTAGAATTATATACTATGGATTGTATTCAACAAATTAACACCCAATTTTATTAAAAAGTTCTATCTCTCTAGACTCTGTGGTCGGATACTTCGCGCCATTCAGAATGGGACGTCATCGTTACTGCAGATTAAAAATTAGAAATTTAAAAAAAATGGTTTGCGGTCTGAGACAGATCGTAAAAATTGAAATCTCTTAAAGAAGTGTTTATGCACATAATCCTACACATATCTGGAATGCTTTTTGATTTTGGCAAATCATAGCCACGTAGATTATTTTCTAAATTCTAGTGTATAACAATGACCCTTTTGAATGCAATTTTAAAGGCACAGTCCAAAAGTGAGAAGTACCCATCGCCCCCTCCAGAAAAAAATGTTTTTCCGAAGAAAAAAAAGAAAATTGTAAGTATAATAATATTTTTTTTTAATTAATGTATTTTTGGATTTATCTACAATTGACCACTGCCAAGTTTTCGCGCGTTTAGAAGCTACTTTCTCTAATACATATATTTGATATTACTGGATCTTGAAACCGAGAATACATTAATATCTTAATTATTTGACAGCAGTGTCCAACTTGGAAATCGTCAAGTAAAGTTGACTGTTTACCGCCAAAATACGATCCCCAACAGTTGGTTAGAAAGTTGCCAGCCTATATCAGCGATGCGATTAGTCTGTATAATGACAACATTGCACTGGTTATGGCAATACAGAGAGCCCATAAGAAGGTAAAGAATCTACCACTCTATAGGGATTTTAAATTGCTAACTGTCAATCTACATTACAAACAATTTTCTCTACATTTTTCATTTATACTCTGCTCTACTAAATATAGTCAAAGTCAACGTCAAATTCATTTATTCAAGTAGGATCGTTACATGATCACATTTGCACGTCACTTAAAACTAAATTTATAGGATTGTTCACTAACGCGCCCGAGTCAGAAGAACAAGCAAGAAACTCAGTCGGGTTTGTCTTTTTTTTGATCATGCTTACAACTTATAATTTTTAGAACAGGAGCAATTTGGTCCCAAGCACTTCTGTCATTCAGATAATCCGCGGTCCTGTAATAGGCTTTAGCAATCAATTTTCTTTTAATAATATTTTTGAATTTGTTTATTGACAGCTCTCGGAATAGCGAGATAATAGCGAGCACCATTTCCTTGAAATGAATTGCTTATTTTATGCAGTCTTGTGGATTTAGCACATAAATAGTTTCTATTTCGGGTATTATATTGATGAAAGTCACAATTAGTACTAAAACGATTTATGTGTTTTCTAACATACATGATATTTTCATAGATATATTGACCAGCAAGCGTCATAATATTTAAATCCTTGAATCTCTCTCGCACCGACTCCCCTGGGGGGCAAACAGCAAATCGCGCGAATTGCCCGTTTTTGTAAAATAAATATAGTCTGAACCTCCGCAGCATTACCCCAAAGAAGAATGCCATAGCTTCATATAGCTTAAACTAACCAAGATGGAAATTATTTTAATTCGCGTTATATTATAGACATAACGAAATATTTAGAAACAGTATTTCATCATTTAATTCCAGGGGAGAGTGGACAGTCATTGGACGAAATTGCCGCCATTATGCCGACAGTATTTTGACCAAAGACGAAACGATTATAGAAATATTTGCACAGAGAACAAGCAGATTTATCGGCGACTACTTGAAACTGTATATTATCTTATTTAAATGTTTTAAAGTAGCTCAATTCTATCAACGTAGCAACTCTAAGGCTTTTTTTAATAAAATGGGCAGGAGGCTCATCTGATGTCCAGTGATACCGCCGCCCATGGACACTCCCAGTGCCGAAGGCCTCACTAGCGCGTTGCCGGCTTTTTATATATGTTATACTTTAGTTAGGTAAGGTTACATGTGCAATATATATAAGTTTTTTATAAGACTCGTAAGTGATGCCGCCGCCCATGACACTTAATGGCAGAGGCCTCACAAGCCGTTGCGTAGCCCGCCTATAGGATGAATCGCTCTCCTCTCGAATGTATAGAAACTTTCTGGATAGCTTAAACGAACCGTATTTGGATTTAATTATAAGTACTAGATTTTTAAATTAAGCTTATTCAATTTGTTCACGTCCTAATTCAGGTCTAAATAATAATATAGCTACTTATTTTACATGTGAAAATCAAATTATAACAATGACAAGGTACATTTTAAAATACCTTAGCAGTTCACAGTAACCGAAGAAACTTACAAACTTAAAAAATCTCGAAGACAATCTATCTGTTTAAATCTTATCTGTATATATTCTAACTAGCTGATCCGGCAAACGTTGTTTTGCCATACATGTGATTTCAATTTTCAATTAATAAATAAAAAATAAGGGTTTATCGTAGAAGGGTGAAAATTTTGGATTGTATGTATCTTGTATCGTAAAAAAATAGAAACTAAATATTTTGTCAAAAAAATAAAATTTAGGAGTGGAGTACCCTTAACGTTTAGGGGGATTAAAAATAGATGTTGGCCGATTCTTGGACCTACTCAATACGCTCACAAACTTTCATGATAATCGGTCAAGCCGTTTCGGAGGAGTTCACGTTCGAACCCCGTGACACGAGAATTTTATATATTAGATATTATCTAACCATAGCTGCATTCCCTTAACAGGTATATTTTGTTCATTAGATTGCTATAAAACCTTTCCAGAAACCGCGTGTTGCTAAAACAACAGCATTGAACAAAGATTGGCAACTAAATAAGCGAACAATCATTCATTGCGCTCAAAATGAATTCATTTTATTCCCCCTAAAACCCGTCGAACATATACAGGATCCGGCTTTTGTTCGAGATGGGCAACGACCCAGGTACGGGTCAAAACGGGTAAAACATATAAAATAACTAGCTGATCCGGCGAACCTTGTTTTGCCATACATGCGATTTCAATTTTCAATTAATAAATAAAAAATAAGGGTTGATCGTAGAAGGGTGAAAATTTAGGATTGACTACCCTAACGTTTAGGGGGATGAAAAATATATGTTGGCCGATTCTCAGACCTACTCAATACGCTCACAAAGTTTTATGGGAATCGGTCAAGCCGTTTCGGAGGAGTTCAAGTTCGAACCCCGTGACACGAGAATTTATATATTTGATAATACTATGTAATAATTTTGTTTTTCAGAATTCATATAGCAATAGGTATACGCAACGCGGCTGAGATAGGATCTCTAGAAGTTGAGCTCTTCACTGATATTTGCCCCCAAACTTGCTCCCTGTTTTTGGACCTCTTAGATGGTGATGGGGTTGGATATGGGTATGTGGGGACGAGATTCTTCAGGTAGGCATGTTAACCTTAGATTTTTTTAAGTCTTGCTTATCATATCTAACATAGCACCTAAGTCTGAATTGTTACTAAATTATTAACCTATATATATGGATCTCTGGTCAGCAATAGTTTTATTATTATGGAAGCAGGAATGCAAAGCGAATTTAAACGAATTTCTAGTATGGTAAATTCTGGGTTGGTCATGAGAGTCATATGTTGAGTTAGTTTTGTGCGCTTTGACTTAAAGGTATTCTTATTAAAATAAAAAAAACACCCTACATACATTTATATTATACGACAGT
This sequence comes from Pontia daplidice, assembly GCA_963693355.1. Lineage (NCBI taxonomy): Eukaryota > Metazoa > Arthropoda > Insecta > Lepidoptera > Pieridae > Pontia > Pontia daplidice. The sequence goes on along the minus strand of CAVNZL010000023.1, from coordinate 1,199,773 downwards.
TTGTCACAGATAAATTCCTTGTGCCTCATTAGTATGAACATTTATAATGTAGGTTGTGTTGAGTTGCCATTAAATTACCATACGTAAATGCGAATATATAAAATTTCCTTCAAAATGTTTGGACTAGAGATATCCCACCATATAATCAGATAATTATTGAAACGGACTATAAAACAACTTGATGTACTGAATATAATCTGAGATGCACTCTCTGAAGTAAAAAATTCTAAATTTAGCTTTAGACCTGTCAAACGCGTAGCCTATTCTATATTAAAACATTTTTGATTGAAAAATATAGGATAGGTTACGCTCTCTAAAGCATGTTTGACATATCTAAAGCTAAATTTAGAGATTTTTAGTTCAGAGAGTGTAGATCAGAATCAACACCAGCTTTTGTTGAGTCATCATCATTCTTAACACCAGCTTTTGTTGAGTCATCGTTGATACATAGTAAAAAGGCACACCAAGAGTAATATTGGTTTTAATTTGCTTTAAGAATTTGACAAAGAATAACGTATACAATGACAGTGTCAATCATATCAAGTTTACTTCTTTAAATCCGACCATAGACAACACGTCATTCTCCCCAGCGTAAAATCTTCAAGGTATGCAGGCGGACGGCGGTTTCTTGCAGACCGGCGGATTTCAGTTCCTTCGTCAACTACAACCTCAGTAGAAGTAGAAGGCTGTTCGTTGTCAGGTGTCTGTGGCTCAGTTTCTTGTTTCTCAGTTTCGTCATTCTTAACAACATCTTGTTGAGTCATCATCACTCGTCCTCTTGAGTTTGTGTCACGTTCGACATATATAATAGGATATTTTTAAGACAACAGTTTAGCTGACATACATATTTAAACTTATTACAATCCTGTATTGTCACACCGTCATTAACATTTGTCACCATGACGTGACAATGTTTAAATTAATCTGGTTTTTGATTGCGTTTTTCACAAGCATTTTACTATTCCTTTTACTCATTTTAATTAAAGTCATCGATTTGGACGAAGTCGGCGATGCTGGTGTCGGAGTCAGGTTTAAGTGGAAATTCTGATATATTTGTTAAAATCGTTGGCCCCGAGGGTCAGGTGTTTTCTTCATACTTCGCCGAGGACACACTAATTGAGGAGGTAAAGAACCGATCCATCGATTATTTCTATCCAAATGGCGAAAATAGCTCAAGCCGGTTCAAAATCGTCAGAGTTTCTGACACAACAACACTACATGACTTTCTCACACTATCACAAGAGCAGGTAGCCATGTTCGACGAATTATTATTGGTCGAGAGACGCACACCTGAGGCTGGAACACTTTGGGATCTTGGGTCAGTGAGGGCACCACAACCAAGCGCAATAGCGGCTGCAACATCATCTTTACCAGCCCCCCAAAACCTGATGCGACAGCCAAATCTGCAGTCTCTACTATCAACCAACGAACTTTCCTTTGAACTTCGAAAGATCCTCATATCTCTAATAGAGGCTGGCGCAAGATTAGCAGCTGCCGGTAGGAACTATGAGCTGACATTAGCGCAATTGTCAGCTGCGCTGGACGAACCCCAGCGTAACCAGCAGTTCACAGTTCAAGTAATTACACCAGAGGAGATCGCAGCAAGATTCAACTCATCTGAAGACGGAAATACATCTGTGGCATCAAACTGTGACGAACCGTATCGACGCGCGGAGCATTTACAACGTTTCCTGGACAAATTCCGCGCTTGGAGGACGAAAATCATGGAACCGCCCAACCCTGAAGCTTTGGTGTCATTGAAGAACCTTGGCTTCTCTTTAGAAGATGCGGAGACAGCTTTACGCTTTACAGGAAGCAACGTACCTGCTGCTGCGTCTTGGTTAATTGGTGAGAGGGGTTCCAGTGTATTTGAACTTATAAATGGTCTTCCCGATGGCCACATTCTGGAGACCTTACTGAAGCAGCCCCAAATACAAAGGGGGCTCTTGAATACGCGAATGCTGATAGCCTTTATAGCGATGGTGGGGCAGACTGGTAGTGCGTCGTTATGGCTGAATTCTCCCCATGGCAATCCGTTGCTGTCACAAATATCAAGGACATATCACTCGGAGAAATACTGCCTGGCCGTCAATCAGTTCTCAGAGAATCGAGAGACGCCGTCAAGTTCGAGACGAGGGCAATAAAGATATTTTTATCAGTGTGATTTTTATTTATAATCTATTTGTAGATACTCAGCGTACAATGTTATATAGTATATGATCTAGTATCTTATTAACTACACATTTAATCGTTTTCGATTTTTTACATCGGCTATTTATATAGTATTTTTTAAAGAAAAACACTTTGTTAACGGATTACGTTATGTATTTTTACAAAAATTACATTATTTTGAATTTTTCCGACGTTTCGCGTGCTTTACATCGTGCGTGGTCAACCGTGACCACTTATACTTTTAACTGAATCCGTTAAAAGTGTTTTTCTTTAAAAGAGTAATAGTTATGTTAATAAAAGACAATAGTATTTTTTATATTATTGGCAACTGGGCAAGAGGCTCACCTGTCTTTATTCATGGATATAATGGCACAGGCATCGCAAATACCTTTTAGATAACGAAATGAAAATTAAGTTCCGCGAATGAAAGAACACTTTGGTGAAAACTAGCTTTCGTTAAAAAACATCCAGATATTTTTTTCACAACAATTTTAAAAACTATGAACTTCTTATATCCCAAGATTATATAAGCTTTGTTAAATCCAAACATATTCCAAGACCAATTCTATAAAAGATTCTATAGAATACCGAGACAAGAAATTTTATTTGTCCTTACACGTTTTAGGCATTGAATAATAATAATAAGCATTATAGATAGTCAAAATGCGACGGTATTGAAATGTTTTTTTTTTTAAATTGAAAATTAATTAAAAATACAAGTATTGCTATATACTGCTAAAAATACTTATGATATATGTAAGTATACAAATGTAAGCATTTAAAGAAAAACACTTTATAAACAGACTAAGCAATGTATTTTAACAAAATTGAAATATATTTAACATTAGTTTAAAATTTACCAACGTTTCGCGTACGTTACAGTGTCTACCGTGACCATGCACATTGTAAATTACGCGAAACGTCGGAAATTTTAAAATAATGTAAAATCTATTTAAATTTAAAAAAATACATAACATAATCTGTTAATAAAGTGTTTATCTTTAAATGAGTAATAGTTATGTCAGTAAAAGACAATATTCAAAGTAAGCATTCCCCGAATGTATATAAAAAAACTAATGAATTCTGTGTAGTGATTGTATTAACGCTTACGATGCGCTTACTATCAGTCTGCCAGTTAGTGGACTGTGTAGTGTAGTTATATGTAAAATATCAGGAGTCTGTGTAATGTTCTGTAATGAGCTTGGCAAACTGCACTAAAAATGTCTAAGTATTATTGTCTTTTGTCTACCGTGACCACGCACGCTGTAAAGCACGCGAAACGTCGGGAAAAATCTTAAATAATGTAATTATATTTCGATTTTGCAAAAAATACATAACTAAATCCGTTCAAAAGTGTTTTCTTTAAACGACTAAGTATGTGAGAGAGATCCTTGAACTCTACAGTCGTATCCTAACACATAAATAGTGAAAATATAAATAATTACGTTAAGTCTGCACCATGAGATCATACGTTCAAGGTGATGGGATTTTCTCAAAGCAGCCTCACGATATAAAACTTAACAACGAGAGGACGCGAGAAATAATATGCCAATGCAGTATTCAAATGTAATTTATTGAGCTAAATATCTTAAATACAAATTACACAGACACACACAAGCATACAATTATTTTAGTGTGTCTGTGTATCGCGCAGATCAATGATGAATTAGATATTGCCGGTACTCCATATTTACCATCCCCTTTTACTTTCAGAAAAGTACCTAATTTATTCTGGAGCGGTGGGGACGTTGTGCATAATAACGGTTTCGGCTGTTACGCACAAAAGGGCAGATACAGACCGATCGGGGCAGAGAACTATCATTTTTCACACTCAATGCCAGGTAATACAAAACCTAAACCGACTAAACAAAAAAAACATAAAATGTTATTTGATATTGACTAAGCAGTTTTCAAATGTATACATAAACAATTTGTAAAATTACTTTATTTTGTATATATAAATAAAAGTAATCATTGCATTAAAACTATATTCAAACTCAAATATTACTATTCAAATTTTTCCAGCAAAAAATGTCACTAGCGTTACATAACTGGGGTTACGCATCTATTTACATTTATAACTATTTACGCACTCTTTTTTTATATACTTTATTATTAAATCTTTACATACTTTAATATTATATAATCCTCTTAATATTACTTTTTCTTGTTAACAAATATGCAGACTCATAAATAATGTCATTAGAATAAGTGGTTGATGAGTTATCGAGTTGTCGATCCTACTTCCCACGCTCCTAAACCTATAAGTACCTCGGTCCCTTGTTCAAAACACACATTCTTATTTCATCATTCCTCCTTCAGACTCGATCCTTACAAATTGTAATTCTAGTATAATTTATATTTTAATAAACAATTATATTTAAAAGTGTTTCTGTCGCTGCCGCGTAACACTAGCTTTTTAAACTTTTTCACATACCAAATAGTGTTCGCATACTAAGCTCTTATAATTTCATTCACCCCTCTATGGTTATATTGCAGGTCTGTTATCTATGCGCGTGACAGATAATGACGAAGTGTGCGGAATATTTAATATTACATTTAAGGCTCTACCACAACTGGATTTACGTAATGTTGTGTTTGGAAGAGTTAGTAATTTTATTTGGCTAGGCTTAAAGATTTTTTTTTGTGCCGACTGTTCAGCGCGGTGTGACTATAATTTCATATAAACAATTTTAATGTGATTTTCATATACTGGGTGGGGGAAAAGTAAAGACCTTATTTGTTTCAGCTATAAAAAAATCTAAATTAGAAAACTAGATTTAGGTTATTTTAGTGTATATTGTGCCATTAAATTTCCTACCATTAGGATTTAAAGTTGATGGTGACCTCCAGAGTTGATGCAAATCGCCAAAACGAGAGATCTCTTGCTTTGGCCATGATCAAACTATAATTTCAGGTGATACTTCCAAACTCAACATATGACAGCATAATTAACCTTGGATCTCCATTAAGCACCCAACCCATAGTGGAAATAGTGTCAACCAAACGTATGGACGGAAAAAAGTGTATATATGGCGCAAGAAACACTAGACTCGCATCTTTTAAGAACCAAATTTTATAAAATAAAGTTTTTGAAAAGCAAATACAAAGTTTTTACTTTAAGTGTCAAATGTGTGACAGAGTTGCGTTACAGATTATAAATACCGATTCGATCATGTCAAACGTCACAGAACATAGATTGACTCAAAAGACAGAGTCAGACGTCAGAGTTAATATTAATTTTATAATTAATATTAACTCTGACGTCTTATTATATTATATTACGTATTATTTGTTATAAACATATATTAGATATTCATCATATCATTCATATCACCTCGATGTCCGCCATTCCACAACTGAGCGCTTCAGAAGGCACTTTCTGCCGCGCACCACCGCTATGTGGAACCAGCTGCCAAGAGGTATTTCCGAACAAATACGACTTAGGAACCTTCATGAAAAGAGCTTATAAGCATTTTTGAGGCAACGCACTGGTGATGCCTCTGGCTTCGCGAGTGTCCATGGGCGGAGGCATTACTTAACATCGGGTGAGTCTCCTGCTCGTTTGCCCCGTTTTATAAAAAAACAATATTTTAACACAAATTGTGTATGCTATGACGAAAGAATGCTGAGAAAAATTACTCAGAATCTCTTCAGCAACTCATATTGACTGATATCACTGCATTACTTGTAGAAACTCGTTTTTATATAGTGTTTACTTGATGAAATATTAGTAGATGGTCGCTATAACCACTTAGTTAGTAGTAGAAGCGACAAAAGTATCTATTTATTACAAACAAATGTGCGTTTGAAATAAATTATCTTTTTTATTCTTGAAGTTTACTATTTAAGATAAACATATCATCATAATTTCCATAATTTTCAATATATATATCCGGTATTCGCATTCGCAGTTAATTTTTATGTAAAGTCATGGTAAAGTTTCATCAAAATCCCTTCAGTAGTTTTACATAAATGAATAGCAAACATACATCCGTCCATACTTAGTTTTTTACATATTATATTAATAAATATATTGCCAAGTGAATCAACTCTTCTAGTTTAGTAGGATGTTATTAAAAAGCAGTCATGCAAACAATATTTTAATAAAATTGTAAATTGAACAGCATTGAAAAATCTTATAACTAAAATTATAAAATACATAACCTATTTCGATAATTTTAGAATTAACCATTCTACATTTTCAATAGAAATATAAAACATTTTAAATTCAAGAGAGTACTGGGTGGAGACGAGATAAAGTTTGAATAATTTTATTTGGAAAAAAAATTTAGATTAGACAGTCAGGGCGATTCTGATGTACGCCTCTAAAACTAAAAATCGCTAAATTTAGATTTAGTCCTGTCAAACGTGTGTAACCTATTCTATATGTTTCTACATTGACAATTTAAACCTTATCGCTATCAATTTAGAGATGTACAGAATAGGTCACGCTCTCTAAAACTGTTTGACGGGTCTCAAGGTAAATTTAGAGATTTTTAGTTTAGAGTGTGTACATCAGAATCGCCACCATTGCATCGTATAAATAATTAAAACAATCGTTTTTTTTTTTGCGCGCCAGTTATGGGAACTTTCAATTTTGACATTAATAATTCACCAAAATAATACACCCATATATTTTAATTACTAAACCTTAATCATAGATAAAACAAATGTCATCTGTCGTTGCCTGTCAATGAAACTGCGCGGTTTGCCAAGCAACACTGTCAATTGTCAATTCCTAATTCATGTGTCACTTAGAACAAGCTTTTAGGTTAGGCTGTATGGACTAAAGTCCTTTGCCTTTCCCATTACGGATAAATTGAAGTAAAAAAAAAGCTTTAGGGGTCTAAACTAGTTCATTTTGTTTAATCAGTCTTTAATTTAACATACAAACATCTATTTAACCATATTCAAAATACTAATTCCGAAGAAGTCGTCATCTCTCTGCTTATGTTTAAGGTACTTAAACAGTTTCCTGAAAGCGAGTTATAAAAAATATAACATTTTTCCTAAACTAAAAATTTGTCTAAATTTTTTTTCTGTGAATCAAGCAGTATTATAAAGTCAATCTCTAAATTATAGGTGCGGTTTAAAAAATGGAGTTAGGGTTTAAGGGAAGGGTCTGAACAATTCTACCACCAGAGCTGTCCTAAGATAATATACAGCAGTATCAAAACAAAAAAAACATGTTTTTCTCTAAAACGGTTTCTCTTTTCGCGAATCCGACTCGTATAACGATTCGATTTTTTATTTACTAACTCTTTACAATTATTGTTATAATCATAAACAATCGTTTTGAATGGTGAATTAAATCGCTATAAACAACCTTTATGTAATTAATATTACCCAGCTATAATAAAAATTAACATGATTTTAAACCATTATTATTAATATTTACAATCAGTAACTTATTTAAAAAAATAACTGCTATTTGCTAACTAAGTTTGTTAACTAAGTCGGGTAACGTAGGCTTATACTACGTTCTGTTACGAGGTCCGACTGTGCAGATCAACCGAAGGGTTATGGTTATGGGGTTAGGGTTAAAAACCTGCACCTGTGTGTCTATTCCCACACACATTCCGGTCTACGCAGATATACTTGCACAGATTACCTCTTCGGTAGACCGTCGTTTGGCCTACATTAATCGACCGAAAGGGCAGACAGTCCATTTTAAATTATCACAAAATAATTAATTTCATACAAACTTAGATAGCAGATAGCAGTTTTCATTTATTAACGAAAATAATTAGTTATCAAACATGGCCAGACTGGCTAGGGTTGCCGTCTGGGTTTCCCCGGATTTGTCCCGTTTAAAGGGCATCCGGGGAAGGTCTCATTTGTAGAGTTTTGAAAAAATAAATAAAAAATTAGTATTTTAATAAGGTTTTGTTTACTTATTTCAAGACATCAAAACGCTAAATAATTTGTGACAAATTGTATAATGACTCTGTTTTGTTAAAATAACGAACGAATAAAAAAGGTGACCTATGACATTCAAACTGTTTTTTATTTGAATATGCTTAAAAGATCTTGTTGAAACGTCCGGCTTACGGACTCTAAAATCCGGGGTTTTCACGCGTCCTATCAAACTTTAGACATGGCAACCCTAAGTCTGGCAAACGGCAATTTTAATCTGAACTCACCAAATAGTCCGCGGCACGTGACCCCAGTCGTGCGGTACACTCTTGATCAGACCGTTCAGCGAGTCAACCGGCACGTCCACGTCGGCGACTATCGTCGAAATGCCAATAGCGGTCGCGCATGGCCACGCTGGCTCATGAGCGTCACCCACCGTCAGCTCTATACGCATCGACAACTCCCACACTGAACGTAGGCGGACGTTCGCCACCTGTCACATCGTGACAAACCACTCAAAAACTGAATTTCAGCTTACAATTATATCAAACAAAAATTCCGGAGACTTTAAATGAAACACTAACAGAGCAACATTTGTTCTAGAGTATTATTACTATTAAATCAAATTAACACTTTAAAAGAGTACAGTGGCGACTGGATTTAATAAGCTATAACAAGTACTTCTCGTAACTGAAGAGATCCGTTATGAGTTCATAGAATAGTGCAATAAGAGTCTATGTTTTTTATAGAGATGCTAGTTACCCAGCGTTGTTTTACCATACATGTGATTTCAATTTTCAATTAACAAATAAAAAATAGGATTTGATCGTAGCGGGGTGAATATGTTAAGAGTATTTTTCTATGCTGTATCACAGAAAAATAAAAAAAAATGAGAAATTGAAACATTTAGGGGGATGAAAAATAGATGTTGTCCGATTCTCAGACCTACCATTACACAACATTTCATGAGAATCGGGAAAGCCGTTTTCAATGTTAAATGTTACATTGAAATAAATTGTTAAGCATCTAACATATTTACAATTGGATATGTTTGCGGCGTACAGACGCACATAATGTAAATATTTTCAGTTTTACTATTCTGTAGAAACTCATTTCTGAACGTAACGTATTCTGTGGAGTTGTGACGGGAGAGGTTTTTTCCCCCCGCTGGGACAAGAAGCGAAGCTAGAGATATAAGTTTATGTAAAATTCATTGTGCCATACAATAAGTTAAGACTGTTTTAATTGCAGTAATTAGCAAATAAAACTGTTAAGTTAGAAATCAATTTAGCTGTTTTTATTCGTAACTATTCAAACGCTATTCCTATACAATGATAAATCCATATCCCAAATGTTATCTTCTAATTTACAAACTATGACATTAATTTATCGTCTACATAATCTCATTGTAAGAGTTGACCTATTTAAACTTATATTTTAGGAACTCACACAGCTTATCTATAAAACATTAAAAATCACATAAGCCAAATTCGGAATAAACATACAGACGCACAACACACAGTTAACATTGCAATATTAGGTTTAATTTAAAACTTTTTAAATAATAAGTTTAATCAAATCAAACGGTCACAAACCTTCAACGTGAGACAGCCGTCCCTATCCACTCGAAATGCGAGCCGTAACATGGCGTCCCTCATAGACCTGAGCCACTGCACCGCAGTTCTGGAGATGGAGACACATCGCTTCAACATGGCGGGGACTTCGCCCGCTGTTTTACACTTTCGGGTACACTCATACTGCATAGATTGTGAGGCTAATCGTAGACCGAGGGCTATCAGTGGGTCTTTCTCATCTAAAATACAGCATTCCTGTTAAATCCTATCGATCTTATAAGTTTTAATGGACATCTGTTGTATGTAAACATCAATAATAGACTACAAGATACGAAACCCTAATAGACCAATCTATAAGCAATACTCCGCGAAAAACACCACAACCAGTCGATGCACGTTTGACCCCGACACCGGAGCATCGTCAGACTTATGTAACACTGTTCGTAATGGCAACATCCTGAGGATGCTCCGGTGTCGGGGCGAAACGTGCGTCGACTGGTTGTGGTATTTTTCGCGAAGTATTTCTTGTAGATTGGTCTATTTTTTTTATGTTTTTTCGCGGAATATTGCTAACATATTGGTCTATTAGGGTTTGTACTATGGACCTCCGCAAGGTAACGCCTGATTCTATTAGGGGGTAAAAAATCTAGCAGGGTAATCTGGGGTGCGCTGCAAAACCGCTACAGCTACACATATATTATAAACGACGGAAATGTTTACCTTTAATTAAAAAATTATTACGGTATATACGGTATTTAAATACCGTTAGTATTGTATTAGTAATTATAACTATATCGTCATTATAGTGCGACTGTGAACTTGAATATTGTCAGGGCTTTAATTTTTGCAATAATGATATTTCCTAAAATAAATAATACTCTTACGCATACGCGGAAACGTACACAAAAACTGGTTCGATTAAAACAAATATTAGAACGAGTTACAAAGGTATCACTACTGAACGCATGAAAACAATTTCCCCCAATAATATGCCTTTTATTAACACAACTGTGTCTCATTTAAAGAAAAACACTTTATTAACGGATTAATTTATTATTAATTAATAATTATTAAATTATTTTAATTTTTTTCCGACGTTTCGCGTGCTTTACAGCGTGCGTGGTCACGGTAGACTGAAGACAAAAGCTGTCGATTGTCAAAATAAGTGTCACAGCTGCAGCTGTTGAAAAATTCATGTAAGAAATATATTGAAATTTCGCAAAAACACACAACTTAAATCCGTTCATAATTTTTCTTATGATGAACATATAACGAAACACAGACATAACCCTATGACCGTATAACAAGGCGAACAACGCGAGCCTAATAGTACCAGCCAATTATACTCACCATTATGAACCATGTCGACGTTGACAGCCAAAATATTGGTGTCGGCTCGTACGCTGCTCCTCGACGCGTTGTAATAACTGTGTTCACACTTCACGGTCACTCTAACACGCGACCGAAGCACAAGAAATGACCACGTATCGCCCGAGGTGACTTCCCACTCGCAATCGGGTGTACTATAGATATTTATATAGATTGACCAAGTATTCTTAAATTTGCGTTACAACTTCGTAACGTTAGTGTTCAGAGAGACGTCGGTAATATTAAATATTTTGTCAACACACAAAATGGCTCTATGGTCACCGCAAATAGTCACAGAATGACAACTGCGAATAAAAAATCTATTGGTTGAGTTGCTTTGTTCTTAAAAAAGTTTTTATTCAAAATAGATCTTGTTCTAATAAGTTCATGCTCTTTGCTTGCTCATTTCAAGCAACTTATTGAAATAGATAATTTTAGCTTTACGTGTTTAATAACTACAACTTCCACTCATATATGTTATGTCTGAGAACATATTAATAATAAAATAAAATAAAATATATCTTTTGCTTTCTCTGTAATTAAAGAAAACTTAAAATTTTGTATGTGACAGATTATGTGCAACTTTAGTCTGTGACCTGACAAACAATTATTTTTTCCCGCCACAGCGAAACATTTTTCACAACTCATTCACTGTTGAAATTAAATGAGTTTTTATTGTTATTTTATTCACAAGTGTGTTGAAAAACGTATAATACACGTTAGTACTGAAGATTACCGTCCTCAGCTCTCTTAAGACTTAATGGCGGAATCACCATTGTTACACACTAGTACCATAATTCTCAGGTATTGCAGACCATGTTTGCTCAAAGATTGAACCAATTACCAATGAACAGTGGACATATACTTGAGTTATTTTTTTTTTATAAAACAGGGGGCAAACGAGCAGGAGGCTCATCTGATGTTTAGTGACAACATGGACACTCAATGCCAGAGGCCTCACCAGTGCGTTGCCGACCTCTAAGATGCTTATACGCTCTTTTCTTGAATGTCCCTAAGTCCGTTCGGAAATACCTCTTTTGGTAACTGGTTCTACATAGCGGTGGGGCGCGGCATTTAAGTCAAAACTTACCCCATAAACGGCAGCATATCAATCTTCGCGACCACGTTCGCACTGGATTCGCACTCGTGGAAATAATTCTTCGAGCTTTGTTCACTGACGCTTCCAAAATCCACCCTCGACGAGTCGCTTGTAAATCCCTGCTCAGACCTCGCACTTTGCGTACTGGCATATGACGTCACGCTCCTCATTTCAAAATCGACAGCTTCACTCACTTGTTTCACAATCGCATTCTGCTCCGTCTTAGTTATATTGAACTCTGTCATAATCTCTTGGACGGTGATTGATTTCTTTGGCTTCGCCATTTGCGGACTGTTGGACATCTTCTGTATTTTGCTCTGCGGCTTTGGTGTTAAATCTGTTGTCGGTATGCAGGGGCTCAGGCTGCGTTTCTTCGGATGCTCGACCTCCTCGTCGTTGGACGTCACGTCCGATTCTAATTTCTCCGACAGACCGTTCTCATTCATTTCGTATATAACACGTACTGGCGATTTAACGTTGTCTTCAGATTGTGAACGTGTATCCAGATCGACATCAAATGTGCTGCGTGCCAACGCGTCATCGACCAGCGTTAGAGACGAATGGGCGTCCAAAAGTTCAGAATTCGGTTTCATAGCAATCTCCGTGTTAATTTCAGTTTCTTTTACATTCAATTTCATTTCCACCGACCGGTCTATTGATAGCGGTTTGCTTTTGATGGACGTGTTGCTTTTAGTGATCTGCGAGCCAGCATCGCCCGATGCAATAGCCAAATTAACGTTATACTGCGTTTCAACTCTTCCATTACCCTCTTTGGAATCTGTGAACTGTACTGAATGCTCTCGTACAGAATGAAGTGTTTCAGATGAACGCAAAGGATTATACGTATGAACATTATCGTAATCTCTAGGAGATAGTATAACATTGTTCAGAGGATTGCTGGGATCAAACGTAAGCACTTGTCCCGGCACACTGGGTCGATTTCGTGGTTTAGGCGTCTCAATAGTTTCATCATCTATTTTTGGTCCTGGGAAAACACTGGCTATCGCCTTACTACCCAACGATGCAACTTTGTTGAATAACGATGAATTCATGTCCGCAACTGAATCTGGAGTTGAGTGTAGTTCCACATCTACATCGATTTGACTTGAAGTTATTAGATTCGCTTGTATTTGGGTGCTGATCGTGGATGGTGTCCTCTTGGTTGATCTATCTAAATTCCCTGCCTCGAAGGGTAAAACATCCACCATTGGTTTAACCAAATCGCTCATGAGCTCTTTAATGCCATCTGTTACGTCATAAGTCGGTATAACTTTCGACTTTTCTTTACTTTCGTTCATATAAGATGTTTCGCCGAACGCAGTTTTCTTCAGCGGTGACACGATGACGTCATCATCGGTGTCGTCATATTTAAGTTCTTTAACGACGTCACCGCTAATTCGAAATGATTTAGGGCCTCTGTCGTCAACATCTATTGTCTCATTGGAGATCTCAGTCGCTTCGTCGAAAGTTTGGTCTATATAATGAGATTCTTGTAATGCAGCTTGAGCCATTGAAATATTATTAAGAAGTTCCTCTTTACTGAGAACGATAGATCGTCTGTTATTAGCAAAAGTAATTTTTCGTTGCTCAGTTTGTGTCTCTCCGTACTTTTCTTCTTCTTTTAAATATATATCTTCCTCGTCAATAGTGGGAGGGAGCGATGGTCGATCAGTAAATTCTGAAAGCATTTGCAGTAACTCTCTTGTATCGTCAGCATTCTTAAACGATTTCCTTGTATTTGTTTTATTCAAATCGAGTTCTTTCATGTCTTCACTGACCACTTGTTCGTAACGTATATTTTTGGATACAGTTTTTAAAGTTTGCAATGTGTTCTTCAAATCGTTAACGTCACATTCTTCGTTATAATCAATTGCAGGTTTCTCTTCAACATCTGTTTTCGATTTAAATTCATCAAATTCATCAAAACTACCTCGGGTTATTCGGAATACATCACTAGATTTAATTTCAACAATGTTTACATCGTTTTTTATATTTTTAGCTTCTTCTATATCGTCACTTCTACTTTCTACCACAGCCATGATATTTTTATCATCAACACATTCTTCAGAGTCCGTTGACATATCTAGCAATTCGTTTAAAATTGATTTTTTCGTTTTTGTTGAAATTTGAGATACAACCGAACCAGTTACACTATTCTTCGGCTTTTCAAAATCTGATCTCATTTCTTGAATTTGTTTATCGCGATCAATAGACTCGGTTCTATCTAAAGATTTACATTCTTCCATTTCATTTTCGTTTCGAATCTCAATTAAAGATGGCTTATGTTTAATAGACACTCTTGATTGCTTTTCAGCAAGTATATTTGAATTTTCCCTCCTGTCTTCATCCGAAGTTCTTACGTTTGTAATGGATTGATAAACTAATGCTTCGTGACCACTTATCGATTCGCGATGGTTTTCTGATTTTATCTCCTTATCTTCCAAATTTTCTTCTAAAGTTACAGTGTAACTTAGTACCGGTTTACTTTGACAATATTCAGTTTTAGTTGTATCATCACAAGATTTATTAATAAATACATTTGGATTTGATGTCGCCTCCATTTTAACATCACCTACCGACATATCCAAATCAGTAGGTTGAGAAAAGACATTGCTGGATTCATCCATTTTCTTTACTAAGTTTTCTGGCATGATTTTTTCTATGTGGTTCGATTTTGAAATTGTATTCACTGATTCAGTAACAGAAACATCTCTTTTAGAAAATTCCGCTTGCAAATTGGTATCATTTTGAATTGTAGCCTGACATTCCCTTACAAGAGCACTTTCAATAATGGGAAGAATTTGTGCATGCTCTGTTTTATCTATTCTGATTGGGACCTCATTAGTCTTTGAAACTGGTCCCTGTTTTTCAATCTGGGCTATAAATACGCTTTGTGGAATTGCCTGAGTTATAGATATATCCATTTCATTGTCATACAAAACAGTTTTATTTTTATTTGTGATGGCATGTGACTCATCATTTGTTACATTTTTTTTATTACATAAAATTATATTCTGCGGTAGGGCTTGAGTATGAGAAATATCCATATCTTCATAATTCAAAGTCTTATTTTGAGCATAATTTACTGATGGTTTTGCATCACTAGTTACAGCATTTACTTCATTATCATTGTTTCTATGATAAATCGTAGCTGGAACGGCTTGTGTCATAGAAATGTCACCATCATCTTCAAAGACAATAGTTTTCCTTCCGTTGTTGAAACTTTGTTTATGCAATGCATTCACTATATTTGTAGGGAGAGCTTGTGTCATTGATACGTCGCCGTCATTTTCAAACACAATTGTCTTTCTTCTATTTGCGGATTCATGTTTGTTATCAGATTGTAAGTGTGCATTTCCAGCTTGTGTTGCCATGTTATCATTTTCATAGACAATAGTTTTCCTCCTTTCATCGGTCTTATTAAAACTTTGTTTTTGCAATGCATTCACTATATTTGTAGGGAGAGCTTGTGTCATTGATACGTCGCCGTCATTTTCAAACACAATTGTCTTTCTTCTATTTGCGGATTCATGTTTGTTAACAGATTGTAAGTGTGCATTTCCAGCTTGTGTTGCCATGTTATCATTTTCATAGACAATAGTTTTCCTCCTTTCATCGGTCTTATTAAAACTTTGTTTTTGCAATGCATTCACTATATTTGTAGGGAGAGCTTGTGTCATTGATACGTCGCCGTCATTTTCAAACACAATTGTCTTTCTTCTATTTGCTGATTCATGTTTGTTATCAGATTGTAAATGTGCATTTCCAGCTTGTGTTGCCATGTTATCATTTTCATAGACAATAGTTTTCCTTCTTTCATCTGTCTTACTTAAACTTTGTTTATGCAGTTCATTCACTATATTTGAAGGGAGAGCTTGTGTCATTGATATATCACCGTCATTTTCAAAGACTACAGTCTGTCTTCTTTCTGTATTAGCCTCAAAAGGTTTCTTATTTATGATATCTGTAGGAATTGTTAAATTTTCTTTGTTATGGATAACTTCCATTGTAGGGACAGCCTGTGTTAACGATAAATCACCATCATTTTCAAAAACTATAGTTTGTCTTTTCTTATTAATTTGAGCATTGGAAGCATCAATAATTACATTACTTGATAAGGCTTGTGTTATAGATATATCTTTATCATAGACAAGCGTTCTTCTTTTTTCTGGATTTTGTGCTTGTTTTGATTCTTGCTCAATTATTTTCGAAGGTATAGCCTGAGTAGTAGACATGTTGCAGTCATCATTATAGATAATGGTTCTTCTTCTTTCTGTGGTCACTTTTGCTTCATTTTGAACAATTATATCCGTGGGAACGGCCTGTGTTGTAGACATGTTACAGTCATTGTAAATACTTGTTCTTCTTTCTTCAATAATTTTACCAGGTACAACTTTGGTCATAGATATATTATCATCATACAATATTTGTTCTTTAGCTGGTGGTTTTGGCTCTGATATAAAATTAGGCAAATCATCATCCATATTAAGTACGATTGTTTTTCTTGGTTGTGGTTCTGGTGCACAATTTTTTTTTTCAATCTGCACTGTTAATTTCTTACCATCAAAAACCAACACTTCATTTTTCTCCTCCATAACAAAATTGTCACTTTCACATATGGGCGCATATGGATTAAGGGCTATATTCTCTTTATCTTCTAAATTAAAATCTGTAATTGATTTTTTTGATACAGACTTTGCTAATTCTTGTACTTTTGGGCTATGAACTGTCTCAGTTATAGACATGTCATCATCGTTTCTCAACCCAACACTGGTCATATTGAGGTCAACTTCTATATATTCAGAGGCATTCCCAAAGTTAGTAGGGCCCACAACATTTTGTTGCACTCTATTCAAGTCCTTTTGAATTTCATCAAGATCATCACATTTGCTTTGTAAAGCAGAAAAGTCAACATTCATTTGATTGGACATCTCTGCCATGGCTGGAATGGTGTGTTCATCATTAAAAAATTTACTTTTCTGCTCTGTTAGTTCGCTCAACTCAAAATTTTGTTGAGGTAATGAAATTTTCTCTCCAGTACATTCTAATGCAGCCAGCTGCTGAGTTATATTTGCATTGTTTAAGGAATTTTGTAACTGTTGTGCTAGTGTTTGGGTTGGGAGGAATATTCCACCAAAATCTATACCTTCAACTTCTTCAAACTGTTGGTCAAAGATACGTCTACCTAATTGACCAATAGATAATGGCTTTTGAGGATTTTGAGCATCATTTCCCGATGTTTCTATAGACTTATTGTGTTCTTCATAGAAATTTTCCCAAGTTGTAGTACCTTCGTTTGTGATAAACTCCCTGAAATTTACACACACAGTTAGGATATCTAAAGGACTATTAGTACTTAAATACTCATTTTTAAAGAATTCATGAAGAAATAGATAGGTACCCAGACTATAATAACCTATAACAAACTGAATAGTATGGTAATATCACTATCAAATACAACTTATATTGATCATTGATTAACTTACAATTTAAAAAATGATTATATGAATAAGTTTATTACCTAATAACTGAAGTAGCTGAATGACTAGCTTAGTTTATTTTGATCAACAAAAATTAACAAAAATTTTATCTGACTGACAGATGATGAAAAAGGAATAAGAAGAATTAAATCTTTTGGTCAAGTTAAGCAATCTACTGAATATGACATTAAAACTTACGCTACACCTGTCCTTTTAGAGAAACTGACACGACGGCTCTTTGTTGTGTCAGTGGGTGTAGCAACATTGAATTCAAGCTCAGAGAATGGAGTTCTTGGGGGCCTTTGACTTTTAAGTATTGATGACCTGCGCTTCCTCCTGAAATTGAAACACTACATGATAAACTTGTTTATCTGTATAATTGAGAGCTAGATTTATTGTAAACACTCCCCACATTATTAATCAAAATAACAACAATATAGAATTAAATATTTGCTCGACTATACTATTGAAACAATATCTATTTACTTTTAATCAATCTACTGTGTTTTAGGGTTGAATAAATGAAAATATTTTGTTGAAGTTGAAGAATTGAATAAATATTAGAATTAAATATACCATAAAATATCTTAATAACCTTCCCAAATATTATAGATTACTGTCCAATGCTTTTAGAGAGAAGGTTAAATGCCACTGTGTTTGTGACTTGGTATGTGCAATTTGTGTGAACATAAGATATGAGTGTATTATGAGTGCATTTTACAAAATAAACTGACTTATGAGCGGCCGCGGCGTCAACAGGTTTGTTACTCTGATCAATCTGATCCATTTCTTTGTTTAGTTGGAGTTAACACTTCTCTATCATTATTTCAAATCACTTCACTAACTTGAGATTCGCTGGTTATTTATTTAAAAATGTTTGTATAATCAATATTCTCAAACAATCGAAAATTCGTTACAAATACAAATTTAAATTTGACAACCCATCTGCCATGGGCAGAATGAAATGTCACGTAAGATAATAATAACTGGATGTCATTTGACATCAACAGTATAACGTGATAAATAATTGTCATAATAAAATTTTAAATATTTTTTTTGTATTTGTATTATTGATATTTTTTTACTATTACAGGTATTTAGTATATTCGTATGTACTAAAGTTATAAGTAAGCGCTTAATACTGTTTTATTTAGAGTTACAAATCATGTTAACAAATTTATTGTTACTTTTGATTATTATATTAAGTCTAAGTAAAACTATTATAAAAGGTAAGCCATATTCATAAACAATATTCAGTAAGTATAAACATGTGTAGTGTAAAGATTAATGGAAAAACTTTGAACGCTCAAATTATTACGATAAGTTTCTCTAGAAACTCTCCACTTATGTCCTGGGCTAAGGAGGAAGAACAAAAGAAGTAGAATTTTCATTTCAGTGTTGCTTTCACAAATAAAATTTTTAAATATGCTTGATTTAGATTTAACCAACAGGTTGTAATTTTTTTTTGAAAAAAATATTAATTAATTTAACTTCTATATTAATTAATAAAAATATATTATAAAAACCAGGTAAAACTTACAAAATGAAGACCACTCCAAGTATTGCAATTGTGAGAAGTGACACATATATGCATAAAACACCAAACCAAATAATAAACGAAGCATAGTTCCCTACACCCAGCGGCCCGGACATCGGATATTACTTCTACATTTCTTACAATTTTTTATACAAAATATTTAAAACACACTCTTTGAATTTTTTTATAAACATATTGAAAATGACAAGTTAGTCAGTCCAGTTTTTCTTCTTTACCAAAACATATAAAATCTGTTTTCACCATTTTCATTTTTGCAACAACATCGTTTTTAATCTGTTATCTTTTATGTTGAAACTGTAGGTGATCAATTGATTGATAAACGGCTTCGTTTGATATAAAAAGATCTTCTGAAAAGAACAGTTGTAGACGTTTCGTAATTATAAACAAAAAATTATGCTAAACATACTCCTAGTGATGAGATGTTACAATCCCTAAAAAACAATTATGTATGTATACTATTGGCAAAAATATTTTTTTACAGAAAAACATTTTTTTTGACAAATGCTAGTTTAGTATTTACGAAGCGTGTGAGCGATACATTAGTCATGGTACAAAACTCTAACGACGCACGTTTCGCCCCGACACCGGAGCATCCCCAGGAAGTAGTCTCAACAACAGACAACTGTGTTCAATGAGTTACTTACATCTACTCTTTAGTGATTACGAGTTTTTTCGCGGAATAGTGCTTGTTGAGTAGTCTATTATAATTTTGTAAAATCAATAAAGTTTCACTTTTAATATGCCGTCTACTCTCTATGCTTTAATTCAGTTGGTATAATATATGCTACTTTTCAGGCGAGTATAAATTTTGGAATTACAACAATTCAATAAAATTTCAGCTAAACATTTTATTTATTACAAACAAAAATTGTCGTAAACATATTTAGAATAAATATTGTATCGTTCAGGATCTCGGAATGTTACTTGTCATCGGAATAAATTGAGTCAGCGCATTTTGAACACGAACAGTTAGTACTTGATGTGTCCGGCAAAAATCGACTGGAACAAATCACCATACAAGAATATTATTAATACTTATAAAATGAAATTGTATATTTATGATCTAAATAAATGTGCAGAATCAAAATTTCTGTATTTACGTCCTGTGCCTGCATAGTCATTTATTTTTATTAAGATTGGTATAACTTAACAATGTATAACATAATAATTTTAGTTTATAATTGACAGTAAAAGTAAAATAAAAACGTCTCAGTAAGGTCTTTCTAATCAATTATAAAGCGCTTAAACACACTGTCAATCGTAACTTACTAACGAGGAATTGAGTTTTCAAGTAATTTTTTATTATTATTATTATTGTACACAGATTCAGTTCCATTATTATTTTTACTAGATACATACCCACGGCTATCTCTTTTTAATGGACGTCTTTTTATTCGCTTCTTTATCGGTTTATTCTTGTTTAAATTCTCTTCACTATTTTCACGTTTTTCATTGGTGTCGGTATCATCTTCTAGTTTTCTCTTACGTCTGTCTTTGTATACCTCGCAGGAATCTTTTGGAGCTAATTCCCAGTGTTTCACAACCTTCGATTGAGACTTCTATAAAAATACATAATATTAAATTTCTGGCAAATAAGTAGTATAGGAATAGAAATAGAAGTAATAATAAACAAAATAATGAAAAAATACACTGTAATTTTAAAGTATTGATAATTATTGGTTCTTTTGCTCTTACATGATCCCGGATAATATTGTTAAAGCCTTCTTCTACATCGCATCCTTCTTTATGATTTACATTTCTCAGGTAGCATAATCGGTTTCGCGATTTGCGTAGCAATGTATTTGTTGTTTTCTTGACTTTGCGGTTGGCAGGTTTATCCTTTCGTGGGCGCATTATAATTAGATGGGAACAAACAAATAAAAAGCTAAATTTTTATTTATGTATTTTTTTAATAACAATAACTGCAGTTTTAATTTTAAAATGTCCTCATTTTTTATAGAAAATTATATACTGTCAGCTGTCAGGTAAACCCCATAAATATGGCTGTCACCAACACGATGCAAAATCATAGACAATGAAAAGGTGAATTCTGATACAAGTATCCGATTTAATTGTCATATGACTGTCGTCGTCCATTGCTACCAACATTGATAAACGCACACAGTGTCTGGGCACCTGATATTTGTGTTATTGAGGGAGTTGTTTTAAAATAAATTTTCCCAAAATGGGTGCATCGTTTCTTCCCATCACCGTTTTTACAGTATTATGGGGTGTAGTGGGTATTGTGTGCCCTTTTTTCGCTCCCAAAGGACCTAACAGGGGGTAAGTTCTTGGCCTTGCTTTTCTTTTTATTCCAATGAAAATAAGTTGTCTCCGTTTCTAATAAAACTGTATAATATTTCAGAATCATCCAGGTGGTATTAATGTTAACAGCAGCTACTTGCTGGTTATTGTAAGTATTAAAATTCTTAAGGTTTTTCAGTTTCCTGAATCAGATTACTAATACATAATCAATGCATTAGTAATCTGGTTGTTGGTGGTTGGTGTAAATTAGTTACTCATTAAGTACTATAATAGACTCATAAAATAGTGTCATTATATTGTAGAGCAAACTTCTTAAGATTATAGCCCCAAGTATTTTAACAACTTTTGTCACTATCATGTAAATCCACTATACCTTTAATAGCAAATATACATATACATAACTTTACTTCAAATCATTATCACACAACTCATCATGTTTCAATGAGTCTAATACCATCTTATATGTTTATGTAAACTATCACATCTAACAGACAGTCTCTCTTTGCATTTTGTTAAAAAGCACGTTGAACCTTGATTTCTTCTATTGATTTCTAACAAATTTCCCTTTACTTTTGTGAGCATAAGATCAAAATGTCTATCTTTTATATATTGCAATCTACCCAGTTTACTTAACTTAAAAAGTGTAGTCAGTGCTATAAATATAAAAAATCATTCTAAGTAATAGCACTAAAATATTATTTCTATAATTTCAGCTGGCTGTGTGCATACATGGCACAAATGAATCCATTGATCGGACCCAGACTTAGCAATGATACTCTTATTTGGATTGCACGCACCTGGGTAAGCTCATTTAATAATATTACTCATATACTTAATGGTATATTAAAAAAACACTTGAAAAGTGACTTATTATTTACTTTTACTTTATTTAAACTTAGAGGTATTATACTGATCTCCCTTTCAAATATATCTAAACCTAAAAGATATATTTAACATGTTGTTAAATATATCTTTTAGGTTAGTAAAGTCAAAGGTCCACTGAAGCTTAAATAATTTAATATATCTTTTTCTAATTTCCCCGCTGTTATTGTTTAATACAATTTGACATCTTGGATTTTTTTTGTTAAATAATTTAAATAATAAAGTTAATAAGCCTTAAATTTTTTTTTACTTTCATGTGATGCTTGTATATTGCCTGTGCTTAAAAATTAACAACTTAGTACTATTAGTAAACATTTATTATTTAGTATTTTAAGTTCTTAAATTAACTTTTAAATTGGTTGGCCTAAAAGTTTGAGTCCATAGATGCACAGAACTTTTGAAGATCATTAGTTTAACATGTTTGATCTTATATCTGTTTTGTCGCAGCTTTACTTGAAAAGTTATGACTTAGTTATTTTAAAAGACATATCAAATTGTGTTCTATTTGAATTTAAAATACCGGTGCAGAGAAACTGAGTTTTAAATATATTCATATATATAGTTAGTGTAAATCTTTAAATGTACTTTCTATTATACTCAAAAGTCTAATTGATGCAAATATTTATTGTGCTTGGGAGCAAAAACTGAGTCAACTAAGACATACCTTATTAAATAATTAAGAGTGCTGCTCTCCTACACAATCTATTGATACAAACAACACACTACACAATACTGCACTGTATAAACAATCTTTTTGTATCTGGTCGGTTATCACTTAAAGTATTGGTGCAAATTAAAAAATTACATTTGTTTTGAAAAGTCTATAATATCTTGCTAAATAAGAGCAGAGAATAAACTAAAAATTTGGGGATATAACAAGAATTTTATTGTCCGATTGAGAGAAATTGCCATTTTAGATTATTGGAAATGAAATATATGACATACATTATAATTAGTTTTGGCTTAGGTGAGGGTTCGAATGCAGGATCTACAATAAAACCTTTTATGTCATTAACAGTCACCCTAACGGTGAAAATAAATATGAGCTAGACCCAAACAAATATGACCGGTACAGAAGGTCGTAGGCTGAGTACTGTATGGAGTTTCACGTATTGATCCATGGAAACGGAAAAAAGCAGCAACGAAAAAAATGTAATTTGTAGCATGTCAATGCTCAGTGAATTCAGCTTTTGAATGGTGAAATAATTTTTTTTATCGGTTCAATAGTGTTGATGTGTGTTTAAACAATATTTTTTTATAATACTAATGATGATGTGTTTGTGAGTTTTCATTAAGAGTAATTTCTAAGCAACCGTAAAATTTATATTTAATAAAATTAAATGTTACTTTACGGTAGTCCATAGTAAACAGTTGTAAAAAACTTAAATTAGTCTATTACAATTGAACATATAATTTTTGTTGGGTTATCCCAAAAATGATAATTAATTTGGGATATATTTTTCTGAATTAAATTTTGATTTAAAATTATTTTCTCTCTGTGGTCAAGCTTCGCTTCCTACGTTTAATTTTCCCGTACAACACAAAGATATTCGGCTTCTAAGAATAGCTAAAATTGGGGCCAGTTGTGTGAAATATAGATTTGATATTCTTGGGTATATCTTGGGTATATATAAATTATATATATAATATAAATTTGACCATATACAGTGTTCTGTATAATAAATACATGCTTAAAAGGAGTTATTGAACCAAACGTGATTTTTTTGTATATCGTTCCTGAAATTAATAGAATTTTCGAGTCTTTTCTTTCAACTATAGACATTTTGAATCATGTCATACTAGTATTATATATAGTTTAATTTATATGTTTTGAATGTATAAAGGTGCATACAATGTATCTTTTAAGAGCAATAAATCCATGTCTTCGATTGCGACTGTCGTTCACAACGCCCTTCATAAAGCCAAGTGTAATATTTATAACGTAATTTAGTTCGGCACGAGTTCAACAAAATCTTTCGTAGTAATGCATAAATACTTTTAATGGAGGGTTGTTCCACCCAACACAACTAAAATGTAGGTGTTTCTCGTTATCAGATCTAATTATACTATTATTCATAATAACGATAAATTAAAAAAGCCATCAAATTGCATCAGTAGTTTTTAGTTTAACCAAGCATCTTAAAGGCCGGCAACGCACCATTTAGGCCACTGTGAGGTGAGCCTCTTGCCCGTTTATAAAAAAAAACAACCACACCAATTCCTAATAATATATTATTAATATTATACACTGTAAACATTCTGATATTTTAAGAACGATTACGATTATGTCAATCTAGGACGTGATAAAACTTGGTTGCACCAAGAACCATAAGTAATATAGATGTATTTAAAGAAACGTCGGATTTTTTTTTTAATAATGTAATTATATTGAAATTCTCTGCACCGAGCTTCGAACATCAACGCCTAAAGCGTTGGAAAATCAGATTTTTCCTGGAATGTTAATGTTAATTAAACATAATTTTAATTAAATTTTTCAGGGAAAACCATACACAGCGTGAAAACTCATCCAAAGCCCACGACAATATTTAATTTATTGAATGTAATTTTTGGCGAATTAATAAAAGTATAATAATAATTTAAGGTCAATACAAATATCATGTGTTAATTGAATTTTATTTTTTGATCCATTCCGCATAGGTTTTAAGTGTTTATGTAGAATTCGAATAAATATTTAAAATGTTCAATTTGTTTTTTTTAAACAACCCAAACCAGCGCTGCCAATGTCTTGGTGAAAGCCTCCTCCGTTGCTTTCCAGATGTGTCTGTCTCTTGAGAGTTCCATCCACGATCTATCCAGCTATATCTACGATGTCGTCTCATTTTTTTTACTCTACGTACCCCTACTAAATAAAATAGTGAAGATGTAATTTTGAGTAAATAAAAAAGCTTTATTATTATTTGAGCTATCAAATAAGTGAAACGATTTTGATTTAAAAATATATATAATATATACATTATTGGAATAACAACCTCGTGGTGACCATCAGATGCTGTACCTGTTCACGATTTTTATCATTTAAGGTGGGCACTCTGTGCCTGATACAATGTGGGTCTTAAGGCGGTGTTTTCCTTCTGTACGAGCTGGTGTTAAGTTTCTCAAAAATCCTTTGGTGGTATGATTCGAAGTCACAACCTCCAGGTTGACAGTCGTACGCTGAACCAATTTTTTTAATCGGAAGCTACGGGCCGGAGACTCAACTGATCTTAATTGATTCCGCCGCTTATGTCTCACATGACGATACGCTCCCATACGTCGTCTTGACCAATACTGCTCTATTGTTGATATGTGCGAAAAGTAAGTAAGTGGACCTTGATAAAACGACTTTTCACTTGAAGAATCGTCTTCTTCATCAATTAAGTCTTTAAATTGTATTACTATGGCGTCAAAAGTTTTTTTTAAATTGCTTTTTGTATTGAGTTCATCAATAGATACTGCCACAATGCGCTGAAGTCTAAAATGTAAATGATTAAGAATTGTTTGAGTTCTGACTATTAAGGATTTTTGTAAATTAACTTTTAGTAAATTTATATTGGTCTTAACTTTTTCTAAAGTTTCAAGAAAACCGTCACAGTCCACTTGAAACGTCAAACAAGATTCATAAATATCTTCACTAGAAAATGTTTGCGTAAGACGTGTGATTCAAATGTATTCAAATATACACTTCCATCAATATTATCCATATTTATTTTATTTCCAAATATTATATTATATCCAAATTTGTTAGTATAATTTTTATAGTTAATAGAATCAGGCGTTACTTTGCGGAAGTCCATAGTACAATATCCAAATAGACCAATATACAAACAAACACCGGAGCATCATCAGGATGTTGCCTCTACGAACAACATCATTACTGTTACTCATCGAACGCTGTTCGTAGGCAATATCCTGATGATGCTCCGGTGTTGGAGCGAAACGTGTGTCGAGTGGTTTTTGGCGGAGTATTGCTTGTATATTGGGATTTAGTATAATTTTATCTGTAGTGTGCCCATCCACAATAAAGCTATAAATGAGCTTACCTTGGGGCTAAACGTTTTCTATTTTAGCTTATGCAAATAGAAACTTACCTTTTTGCTAGTTTTCTACTCTCCAACATCAAATTATGGTCTCTAGGATTTGCTGACTGGTCTTAATTTAATTTAAATGCCTTTAAAACCTTAATATAAGGCTTAATTTGGAAAATTCTATATAACGTGTGTATTAATTTTGAAATGATAAATACTATTTTATTATCCACAACTATTATGAATTATTAGAATGTAACGTGCAGTGAAATTTCGACTCACAATGTAGTACTCTTTGCAATGTTGTCATTCAGTCATTTTGAACTCAAAGTATAGTTTATGTACCAACGCAACGAAAAATTGCATATGTATTATCTATACTGACATAGAGTATGGCTGCCACCGAGATAACTTATATAACAATAAACGTTTTATTTTAACGACTGACCCGCATTGAGCGCCGACGACCTTGCTCGTAGTGCGTAGAAATTTTGGCGATTAGCCAAAACGCGTATATAGAACAAGATTTATAAATGGTCTGCTCACATGTTAATTATCGATTAAATGTAGGTATGGGAAGTATTAATAGAATCAGGCGCTAATTTGCGGATGTGATAGTATAATATCTAATAGACCGAATTTACTAGCGTGAAAAAAAAACCCGCAAACACTAGACGCACGTTTCGACTGAACGGAACATTCTCAGAATTACGTTGAGGGTTTTTTCGCGGGTTATTGCTTATAAATTTGGTCTAATAGAAGTTTATAATAAAGTATTAACTGCGTTCTTACAACTTAACTGCTTCGCTCCTTTCACAGTGAAAAGTTACAGTTAAGTTTGTAACGGTTCAGTTGGAGATATTTTTTGCGAATAATGTTTGTTTCTCTTCTATTACAAACAATCACTAAGATTCATTGCATCGCTTGTGACTACATAACTTAAGAGTTATGGTTTTTTATTACTTAATTGTCGAAAATCATATACTTCGTTGACTTATATCATTTCGCATTATCGAGTACATCATTGATCTCTCAAAAACGTTTGCGAAAAAGTAGGTGAATACTTAAGCTGCCAATTTAACAGAGGACGTTGGGAAGAAAGAAAGAAACCAAAGGGTTTCCCGTGAATTGCTATCTTTTCTTTGGGCTTATAAAACATTACCTTAATTTTGATTTATTAAAACGTAAAATAAAACATTACCTTGATTGATGCACTTTTAATGACGTGAGATCGTTGCTTGCACACCTGATATTCTTAAGCTATGCCCGTACTGCCCTTACATAACTATTTTCACCATACTTATTTTTACCTGTACTTGATCTTAATGAACATCCCAAACTTTGTATTTGAAAATCTTATTAGTGATAGAGTAATAAGAATATATTATATTGATAATTATGGAGACGCTAAACGTTTTTTATTTGTTCTACAGCTGTAAAACCTTTGATAGACAGAGATAGAGAGATAGAGATTACACGAAAATGGTTCAAACGCGCAATTTGAGGTGTAGGGCAGAGTAGTTATTGCACACATCCAAAAAGTTAAGTAATAAATCAATATTACATATTAAATTTTCTTGTTTTGTTCGTTCGTTGTTATAACTAAAACTCAGAAGGGTTTTGGAGCGTTTGAATTTTGGAGCAACGGTCTGCGATTAGGAGTGGAAAACAACTGAATATGAGCTTCGGCGGTTACCTATTGGTTATATAGGATGCAAAATGTTTATGTGTCCAAACAAAGAACTCAGCCCTAAGGCTAACAGAATAAAGGTGTAACAGAGCGAACCTTCCAAGGGCCAAATCAATATTGCAAAATCTTACACTTAATTTTCCCGCTTTTACCCTATTTTTCACAGATCCGCTCTCCTTTTGGCCGTAGAGTATATAGACGTTTTGAAATCGGTTCAGTAATAGTAAAGTTATTTCATTGAACACAGATATATTTTAACTTTATAGAAATTTACGGCTATAAATTTCGGAGAAAATATTCGATTTATCATACCGTAATTAAATACTTACGATATTCATAGATTCACGCGCTTCGTCATCTGTCATGCACGTGACATCTATTAAGGCGCCAAAAAACCGACAAGGTTGTCAGATCATTCCAACTTAATTGTTTGTTATTGCATCAATAAGCTACTATCGAAATTAAAACAATCTATTTGTAATTCAACCCTATAAAATTGGCAATGTAAATACCGGATAAATATTAAACAAAGCTTTTGATTGCACGATATTGTAACTGTAATATAGAATATATCTAATTTATGTGAAGTTCTTACTATAAGTATGATTTGTGGAATGAACAAATTTTGCAGTAATTGTATTTTCTTTTTTGTTCTTGTTTTACTTTTTGGACAAACTATTGCTCATATATAGATTAATAGACGTTTTATATAAGGAAGTAAACTATTATCAATATTCAGTAGTATATTTTTGTAAGAATACATTACTTAATCTGTTAACAAAGTGTTTTTTTTTAATTGAAGTGTCTCCCATGCGTCAGGTGATTTTTATCCTACAATGGTTCGGTTGTATATATAAAATTCTTATTATGTATGTATTAGTAATAGTTAACTAATTATAAACAAAATTTATAACAAAAAAAAACGAATGTCAACCGGATGTCCACAAGGTTACGAGCTATCCTTAAAAAAAATACCGAAAAATTTAACAATTTCAAAATACTCTATACCCATAACGAGTCCAGCAAAACACTCTAATTTTATTTAATATTAGGAACAGACTAAAGGCTTATAATTTTGAGATTGAATGAGACGCGTGATTTATTGCAAAATGCATTTTTATAACATATATAAAATCTTTCATAATAGTTTGCCATTAGGTGTCATAATGCGTTTAGCGGGTGTCATTAAGAAGACCTTAGTTCTACGGATTGACAAATTCTTTACGTAAATGTTATCTACTGATAAGACTATTAGTTTAACCTTGCTTAGCACTTATGCAACCTCTAATCTCTATTGGGACCGGCCTACAGCGGGTATTATAGAGTAATTTTAAGCGAACAGACACAAGGGCACTAGTTCTACTAATACACATATGGAACGTAACAACTACTCTTATAGACCTTTATAATATAAATCACAGATTACACTTAGCTCCACAGACCACTAATAGACTATTACCTCTGCAAAATATGTATCTTTGCTTCCTATTTCTTATTAGGAACTGTTATAACTTTAAAGGTTTTTAATGGTTTCACATTGTAACTGGTATGTAGTATAAGTTATAAATATAGATAATATTTTTAGATATTTCTTTTAAGTGTTTCAATAAATATCCTAGTGAATTAAAACAAGGGGAAATGTTTGAATGTTGCAGTGTTATATAAGTAATTAGACGATGCGTTATTGCATTTTTTTATTATACCAACTCTATTATAAAACCTCTTTTTTGAATATAATTGACAGATAGAGATGCTACAGTTAAATTATTGAAATTACTATATCTATTCTATTTATAAACTAGATGTTAGTTATAAATTTAGTTTAGTAAGAGTTTTTTTGAATCCCTAGTAGTCTACATCCCTTGACCCCTCTCCATTCTAGCTTGGTACAGTGTGAATTACACTATTCACAATATTTTCGTTATATTCACAGTTACCTTCTTTACTCTTCAATTGTGTTTCTAACTTTGCAAAAACAGAAATGTAACTGTATTTAATTTGATTAAACATCTTAACCGCTTTTATATCGAAAATTTTGTCTTATATAAAATTCTACCTAATAACCCACATATCACCAAAATCTGATTCAGAATTTAATTATCAATTTACGTAAGTGTATAGATAAGCGCACGCGATGTAGTCGTGTGAGCGCGTGTCTGACAATTGAATTAATTTTAAAATATAATAATGATAGTGGTTGTAGTAATAATAATTTATTATTGCCTCATACTCACTTATGTCCCATATATTTTAATACAAGCTGACCCGGCAGACGTTGTTCTGCCATACATGTGATTTCTAGCTATCATTTTTTCAATACAATAAAATTAATAAAAAAAATAGGGGTTGATCTTAGAGGCGTAAATTTAGGGTTGTATGTATTTTTGTATGATGTAGCATAGAAAAGAAGAAAATTAGTCGAAAAAAAAAAAATTAAAACATTCATTACCACCCTTAACATTTAGGGGTATGAAAAATGGGTGTTAATCGATTCTCAGACCAACTGAATACGTATATAAAATTTCATAAGAAACGCTCGAGCCGTTTCGGAGGAGTTCAATTACGCACACGAGATTTTATACATATGATAAGTCATTGTTAAATATTTCGCAGAGATAATATTTCGAGCGGTTTTCAAAGAAGGTATTTTTCGAATTCACTAAAATCACCATCCTCCCAACTCTTATAAAACAAGAGTATTTATATACCTACTAACAAAATTTAATAACATTACAGACGATCCGAGTAATATATTATCATGCGGCCTTATAAATATATATACCAGACATTTAAGATGGGGTGGGCAGGGGAAGGCAGGTAATTAGCGATTTATTATTATACAAAGGTCTTTGTACATTGACATGTATTTTTTTTAATATCTTTTTTCTTTCAATAACATCAGCCTTCTGGTTAACGGGTTAGTTTATATCTGAGTTGATTTTCCAACTTTGGAGGTTTTTTTTTTTATAAAACGGGGGGGGGGCAAACGAGCAGGAGGCTGATGCTAAGCGACACCGCCGCCCATGGACACTCGCGAAGCCATAGGGCTCACCAGTGCGTTGCCGGCCTCTAAGATGTTTATACGCTCTTTTTTGAGTGAGTGTTTTATCCGATCAAAAGACGATCACGGTTGAGTTCCACACTAAAGACTATGTAATATATAATTTAATACACACTACACACATGTTTGCCCAAAGGTAAGCTAGCTTTTGTTATGGGGTAAGACGACAATATATACTTTTTAAAGAACCCAGACCTCAGCAACAGTTATGGACTATCTATGGCCATCATGACGGACCGCCGAACAGTATTATTATTCAAATATTAGTTTATCAATTGTTAGGCCCCTTAAAAAGCTTTATAACACTTACCTTGGGGCAAACCGTGCGTGAAGCGATAAAATTAAATTTTTGGCCATTATTTATCCAGCCAAGAATGGAATTGTCTGCGTCTGTCCAAACGTTCGGTTGTTATATAAGAATGCGGCAAACGGTTGGCAGCGCTGAGCAATCGATTCGAGGACTACATGGCAGGTCACGACCTCTATGTATATCAGATGAGCCTTCTGCCTGAATATAAGTTTCCTGGTCCTTATAATTTAAAAATATAACAAATCCTATTTTACACACCTTGATATTAAAAACACGGGCAGATAGAACTTTAATTATAAGAATTTTAGTGAGTAATCATAGAAGTTTTTTTTTTATAAAACAGGGGGCAAACGGACAGGAGGATCACCTGATGTTAAGTGATACCGCCGCCCGTGGACAATGCTGAAAGCCTCACCAGTGCGTAGCCGGCCTTTAAGATACCTATACGCTTTTTAGTTTATTTAAAGGATAACTTAAAATAGATATTAATTATAAATATATAAGGGAGTGGATCGGAATTACATCCGCCGAGGAGCTCTTCCGTTTAGCGCAAGATTCCCGACGATTTACATTGTTAACAGCCAACCTTTAGTCATAAAGTGGCACCACAAGAAGAAGAAGAAGAGAAGAAGATATTAATTAATAGAATTAGGCGATACTTCGCTAAAAAACCCATAACCAGTCGATGTACGTTTCGCCCCGACACCGGAGCATCATCAGGATGTTTCCTCTACGAACAGCGTTCGATGAGTGTTTGTTAATATTGTCAACTATTAAATCTAAAATATATTATATTATGGTAGTTAATTTAAGTTAAAAGTAATTACAACTTTCCCATATGACGGTTTTCCTTCCTAAGAAAAATTCTTGATCACGCTACCTTCAGCTGGAGTTGGAAACGAACTGTTAATCCCGAATTTTAAAAATCTAACCAAGGAAGTAATCAAATAATTAATGCGATTAAATCATCTTTTGTTAGAATTGCGACGAGGCCATTTTCATTTAAATCGTCTGGCAGTTGTGACGTCACGTGGCACCATCAATAATTTCCCATAGATAACAAATTTATGAGCAACCTGGCATTTCATAGTACGATTAATAATGTGGACAAAATGGCATACTTTTAAAAACCTTTCCGCGATGGCATTTGTAATGTTTCCGGCGTTAAATAACATTGAATCGCTCAAATGTATTTATTGGTATCGGTTTTCACTGGTTCTTCGAAATATAATCCGACGCGTTACAGGCGAGATAAATTGCACGCGAACACATTCACATGGCTATACTTCTAGATTTAGTTGTCTATAGTATGACAAAGTTTTTTTAAATGATTGACATTAGAATTTATTTTTAACCCATTAAAATGTTAATCACATTAAAAACTATAACAATGTGATGTTTATAATGTTAATGTTTGAAATTATAGTAAAACTAGCTGATCCGGCAAACGTTGTTTTGCCAGAGATGTCATTACAATTTTCAATTAATAAATAGGGTTGATCGTAGAAGGGTGAAAATTTAGGATTGTATGTATTTTTGTATGTTGTCATAAAAAATAGAAACTAAAAATTTTGTCTAAAAAAATAAACTTAGTGGTGGACTACACTTAACGTTTAGGGGGATGAAAAATAGATGTTGGCTGATTCTCAGACCTACTCAATACGCTCACAATATTTCATGAGAATCGGTCAAGCCGTTTCGGAGGAGTTCAAGTTCGAACACCGTTACACGAGAATTTTATATATAAGACTAGCTGACCCCGCAAACGTTGTTTTGCCATACATGTGATTTTTAGCGATCATTTTTTTAGTTCAATAACAATATTTAAAAAAAAGGGGTTGATCGTAGAGCGGTAAAAATTTAGGGTTGTAGGTATTTTTTATGTTGTATCATTTTTTTATGTTGTATCATAAAATAAAATAAAAAATGTAGAGGTGGACATCCCTGAACATTAAGGGGGGATTAAAAATAGATGTTGGCCGATTCTCAGACCTACTCACAAAGTTTCACGAGAATCGGTCAAGCCGTTTCGTAGGAGTCCAAGTTCGAACCCCGTGACACGAGAATTTTATACATAACACAATATTAAAAGCATTGTAGCTTATATTTATTGGGCAAAAAGAAAAAGTTCTTATTGTCATTTGTACCTTACTAAGGCTAATGCTAAAAGCCTTATAGTAGTAATAAAAAATATATAGACTACTTATTAACCCTATACTTGTAAGTGCTTAGATGAGTACACTTATCATTTTGAAAACACGTTAGGCGTTCCCTATTTCGTCAAGACACTGTGCGAAATCATCAGATCGTTCTGACATAATAATAATAATAATAATGGCCTTTATTCAGACATAATTTTTTACAATTTCGTCTTATGTTAATCTCAATCTAAGACTCTGGCAAGTATTCGACACCGACAATTTCGTCTGTTTGCCCCAGTTTGGCAAAGGCCTCCTCCATTCTTTTCCAACCTAATCTGTTGTGGGCTTCCCTTGTCCATGTTTTCCCGTACACGCTTAATTTCGTCTTCCCATCTTCGAAACTGTCTGCCTCTTTTTGCTCTTCCTGTTTCTTGGGTACCAGAATTGGAGAAGACGACCATTACCCTCGTTCTGACATATCAAGTTTTAAATACAGTTGTTCAATAGAGAACTTAAACGATTGAAGATAAACCATTGACGCAATGACTATTTTACTTATGCCTTACAATTTTACGGTCAAATAATAATAAAAAAATAATAATTAGGTTATGGCATGTTATATAATAAAATTCGATTTCCGGGAATTTCGCAACTTTTTTAACGATACTGGAAAACAATTCAATACTTAAATATATTTTTTACTATTTTCCTGATCTTCTTAATAATAAGTAATATAATTTATTAGGGGAGAGTTGGATAATACCGCGCGGTTGATAATTCCGTGCGTCAGCGTAATTCAAAAACTATCCACTAGTTTATGCTGTAGTGCCTATTCATCGAAGCCGGACATGCCCATACCGCGTCCATGCCATGCCCATGCTCGTCAGCGCGACGAGGTAGATAGCACGCGCTCTAGAAGTTTTTTGCGTCATTCCTTTTATTTTTTCATATAGATACTATAGTGATTATACATTAAAATGTTTCTTGCAAATAATGCCAAATTTACAGTAAGGTAGAATATTTGGATACTAAGATTTCTTCTAACCTAACCTAATGCTACTATTGAAGCCAGACACGTCGATGATCTGATAAAACTGTCAAACGAAGAGAATCCTTACAACGCTGCAGTATGCAGTATATGAGGAGTACCTTATCCTTATAAAGTGAAGATTTTAATTGATTACATCCTAGACTGTTAACCATCGACCTATTACGTCATCACTGCAGACGGCGCTGCGTCGCTTACGTATTTGTGACGTCACATGAAACCTACTAAGGTCAATAATTCTTGACAGCTCCGCCATCTTGTAGAGTTCAATGACTGTACAGATCCAGGATCCTAAACTTATATTGGAAAATTCATTACTTAATATTCCTACTCGATTAACTTAGTTAAGACAATAAGCTGTATTTATGCAAAAAATTGTTACCTACATTGTATTGTAATATTTTTCAATCTTTGGGTTCCTATCAATTTAGAAAATTTCAATGTGTATTTGGCAATTTTTTACATTAATAGTACATAGTAGTAGTATTAATTTAGGATACTAGAAAACTCTACATATATTCATCCTAAATTGTAGTTTATGTACACATGAAGTAATGGCAGTATTTTACTATATGAGGTTATAATTAGTGACTTATTAAGAATTTCAATTAAATTGCTATGTACAGTTAAAGTGTATTTTATTTCCTTTTGAATTGTTCTGATTTGATAGGTAATTATTAGAAACTACTACTACTTCGAATTATTGAATAGGGTGTAATAAAAGAAGTAATTATTTTCTTAATTTATTCACTCAATGCATGAATTTTTCTTAAAAAAAACTCACACCCGAGGACAAGATATTTAATGTCCACCCCTACCCAACATACATAACTGTTACCTACTGATGTTAAGGATGTGTGGACTACTCGACATAGAACCATACAAAGGTTACATAACAGCTTATCACAAGATTTACACTTTAAATAATGCTTTTTCACTACACACATTTAGGTTATGGCATGTTATATAATTAATTCACTGATGGCTGAACAATGTTTTCAAACTAGACTTTGAAACCTTGGCCTGGCAGTCATCTGTCAGAATGGAATGAGGTTACATAACAACTGGCAGATGAATTAAAACATTCTAAATTTGAATTTAAACAATAAATACTGCTTTTGTTAAAATGGCAGAGTGGTTATGCAACATAGAATTTTTCAATGAAACAATTACAAACTGGAATCATTGTATAACACTTTATTTAACTAAAAATAAGTTACTAGGATGCATTTTTGATCTAATAATACATGATTTCAAGGAGCGGCTATTGTAGCTGATTTTAAATCACAATGGTAACAATTCTTATATTATTTAGAGGAGTTTCTTGATCTCATCATATAAGACAAGTACGAAAGCACCACCTGTGCCTCTGAGTACGTTTGAGAAGGCTCCCTTGAAGAAGGCACCACCACCCTCAGTTTTAGCGATAGTTGCCCAGCAGTGAATAGTGTTCTTGTATAGGATGTCAGCCTTGGCACGTCCAGACTGCATCATCATACGCCTACGTACAGTGTCGAATGGATATGAGATGATACCAGCAACTGTTGTTACAGTTTGAGCGATGGCCCAGCTGATTACAATGGGTGTGTTCTTGGCGTCAGGCAACATACCACGGGCTGTGTCGTAGAATCCGAAGTAGGATGCACGGTAGATAATGATACCCTGTACGGATACACCGAATCCTCTGTAGAGACCGATAAGTCCGTCAGATTTGAAGATCTTGGTGAGACAGTTTCCAAGACCGCTGAATTCACGTTGTCCGTCACCTTTACCGACATCAGCGGCTAAACGAGTACGGGCGAAGTCGAGTGGGTATACGAAGCAAAGGGATGTGGCTCCGGCGGCACCTCCTGAGGCCAAGTTACCGGCAAAGTAGCGCCAGAATTGCGTGTGCTTGTCGACACCACCAAGGAACACCTGCTTGTACTTGTCCTTGAAGGCGAAGTTGAGGGCTTGTGTAGGGAAGTACCTGATGACGTTGGCAAGGTTACCACGCCAGAATGAGAGGGGACCTTGTTCTTTGGGGATGCGGACGAAAGCGTCAATGATACCTTTGTAGCGCTGGTCTTCGGCGATCTGCTTGGAGACATGCTGGACTTGCAGAAGCAGCTTTACACGCTCGATCGGAGCTACAGCTGTCTTAGAGACAGCGGCGGACACACCACCGGCGATGAAATCCTTCGCGAACGCGACCGGATCGGCTAATCCTCCCTTGCCTGACATTTTTCTTCAATGTGGTTCGTTAGGTAATAGACCTTGAAGGCGTCGAGTCTTGAACTCACACTTTTTGGACTTAAATCACGAAACACTAACTCCCGATGGTTTAAATCAGGAGATATAGAGTTATTTCGTGATCACGGGAAGCACAGGGGTAGGTGTGTGCCTTTTTGAAATTCGATCGATCACGTTCACTCGCTGTTCTGCCTTGTGGAGCGGCGCAAAAGAAGGAAGGAAGGGGTAGAGTTGCCAACCTAACGGCAAAATACCACGAGGCCAATGTTGCCAAGATAATATTTACATTTACCATTATTTAATAGTAATGGGTAGTAATATTACTTCGGTCTTTTTTTTTTGAAACCTATATTATATACAGGCTAAATGTCCAAATTAACCAATGATTACCTATTTTAAAAGAATTAATTCTTAATTTATAATGAAATATACTATTAAGTCGCCAAGTATACATTATCAAAATATTAGATTCCGTATATATATTCATAAAAAAGACAATACAATGGAAATCATACACATATTTTAATAATACTGATTAAAATAAAGCAATACTACAATTTCAATGAAAGATGAAATACCCTTCCTTTCAGATTAAATTTTTAACCTTGTACCACTGAATGCATAATACCACATTGTGTTCCGTTACCACGCAGACAAAACCATATAAATTTATAAAGATACTTGTTCTCTGATATACATTATTTTAAAATAACCATAAATTTTTAGGAAAACATAAAACATAATATAAATAATAATTTTGAAATTTTGTAGAGAAAAATTTACACATTCTAAATCTAAGTACCTAATAAACGGAACGCAAACAGTGTTGGCATACAAAAAATTGTCGTTAGAATGTCTACCACTGATACTATAGTACTGAGAATTAGATTGAAGATTTAAATAAAGTGTATAGACTTTTTCAAAACAAAATAAACAAAAGAGATCATCATCAATTCATTGTCTTACGCATGTCAAACCGACAAAACGAGCATAAATTTTAAATTCACCATAGTTTAACTATGTCTCGTTCCATTGTCATCTTTAACTTGGATAATACAGTTTAATCTGTGAGGCATTCTATATTCTATTTAATTTTTTAATTATTTGTGTAAACTGTAAAGAAAGGGTAAGCGTTATTTATTTTCATAAATGAGGCATTAATCACTTCTTTTAATGTGTTAAAACCTATCAATTAATATCTACAGCATGCAAATGAGTCGTATGAACTCTCCATCGGTTGGGGACGACGATGGTGGCGTCGGTCACGCATTAAGTGACTTTCTCCTGCAACTTGAGAACTATACACCTTCAGTTCCCGACTCTGTTGTTGCTTATTACTTGAATATGTCTGGCTTTGAATCACAAGATCCAAGGTAAGTTGCTCACATAGTTTCCTATACTTAAAAGATTTTCTAGTGAAATATGTGAAACTTGGCCTATTGGCAGCGACAGAAACTGTAAGTAATCATGAACCCAATAACTTTAGTATTTTTGTGTAATGGAAATTATCCGTTATTGTCAGATCAAGACTAAACATTATAACGAGGTGCTTATAACTATTAATTTAAAAAAAAAATCTGTTCTCAGACTTATCCGACTCATAGCACTAGCAGCACAGAAATTTCTCTCAGATATTGCAAATGATGCTCTCCAGCACTGCAAAATGAGGACGTCTAGCCAAATGTCAATGAGCAAAAATCAAAAAGGGCCAAAGGAAAAGAAATATGTAATGACAATGGAGGACTTAGTGCCCGCATTACAAGAATATGGAATAATTGCAAAGAAACCACACTACTTTGTGTGAATTTTATGTGGTATGAACAATCGATCTCAAAATGTGTATTTTTTGTAACTGAAAAATAGTTAGTTTAATAATCACCAAGTTTTTTTTATGAAATACTTGCAAGAAGCTGCAACCAGTACATTATTCTTTTATTAAATATTAACAAATTTTAAATTGTTTTCAACATGTCATAGGAATAGAACTAAAAAAAAACTATTTTTGCACAAAAATAGTCATCTTGTCATATGATCTATGGTTTTGGTGAGAAAACAGGAAAATTACTGGATTTTATTGACACCCAAGATGTTTGAAAGTAAAATCTTATATAATTTTATATTTTATTATTATTAGGCTATTATTAGGAAGTACTGGTTGAAATATAAATAGTCTATTCCTCCTGTAAATCATTATGGGTCTCCTAATCTAAGGGACTAGTTAATAAAGATGGTCAATAGAGGTGGCTATGCAACTTCTTACAATAAATTAATGTAGGTACATCTATGTTTGGTAAATTTTAATATATCAATCTGCACACATCAATAGATTAGAAAAGTATATCATGGACAAAATAAATAGTCATGAATAACAAATTTTTCCCTTTTCCGGTCTCTAATTCGAACCCAGGACACTAATATTATTACCAAACTGTCAAAATGTAAACTTCAAATGTATTTCAGAATAGATACAAAGGGAGAAATAAAGTGATTGAACTTCAGATTTTGTATTAATTAAAAAACTAATAATTTAAATTTTAAATAATATTTAATTGAAAACCTATGTTATTAGTAATTTAAGGTAACATTTAATAAATGAATTGATTTCTAATTTATTAATTTTTATGTTATCAGATTATTTTGATAGAGAAATTCATCTTACAATAAATTCATGTTGGTAAATTATAATAAATAGCTGCATATATCAATAGAGTAAAAAATATATCATAGACAAAATAAATAGTTTTATAACTAATTTTTCACTTTTCCAGTCTCTAATTCGAACCCAGGATACAAATATTATCACCAGTGTCTGAATGTGAATGGAAGATATAAAGTGATTGCACCTCAGATTTTGTATTGTAATTGAAAAACTATGTTAATAATAATTTTAAAGTTAATAAATGAAGTGATTTATAATTTTTTAATGTTTATGTTATCTGATTATTTTGATAAAGAAATTCTGAGTTAGATTTATTTTTTCATTTATGTATTTTCGAACCATAATGCATTTGGGTCCTTCAAGAAGAGAGTGTACTGATTTCTGAAAAATTGGCAAGGCACTTGCTAGCTAGTGGAAACACTAGCGTGGGTTTCTGGGCATTAATGTCACTTAACATCAGATGAACCTTCTGCCCATTTGAGTAATTGTAAAGAAAATCAAGACAACAAGAGGGCAAGCTAGTTACCAAGGGAATGAAAAAATTATGCTATTCCATCTACAAATTTTGCTTTTCAAGTTACAAATTGACAGTCTGTTATATTTTATATAGTAATACTAGGGCAAGGAATTTAATAAAACATTATTTTTAATATCATATTTTGTCTAATTATTTCTATAGCTACATGACAAGAAGTAACTACAAAAGAAATTCAACGTTCTAACATTGATTAAAAATAAAAATATAGGAATGACAAAAAAAATTTCACTTCAACACAGTCATTAACATATAAGAATTGTCTAAATTTCTTATATAATGTACTGAATTGAGTTCAGTAACGCTGAATGTGATAGTTATGCTTAAGATTAAATTTTATCAAAGAATGGCCCTTGGGCGTAACGGAACGTAATACCAAATGTAAGAAATGAGCGATAGGTTAAAACGTCATTACGACACTGAGAGATTAAAAGTAACAAAATTTTTGAGTAATATTAATTAAACATGAGTAAACCGAAACCACACCAATCAACGCCTCAAATGCCGATCGGGACTAGAAATTTCTTAGAAAAACTACTCGATAAGCAGACAGCCTCAGTTGACATGACGAGACATGGGTTTGTTCACGAAAGCCATCCCATGCGATTGTTCCTTAAGCCATTGAGAAAGCAGATCCAAAAAATACACGGTAAGTTTAGACAGTGGTAGAGCCGGCTGTTTGCCGCTCTTGAGGGGCGGGAAATTTTTAATCTGTGGCCACTCAAAACCAGGACGAAATCCAAATATATTTTATTGTAACGGTTTTTTCGTTCTCATCTCCAAGACTATTAAGGGATCGTAGTAATGAAATCACAGCCGCTTCTTTTTAAACTTGAGGCTTTGGTTGGCGATATACCTTAACCGTGTGACCATAATATTGGAGAGATTTACTTTATATTTAATATTTTGCCCAATGTAATAACAACACACAATTCAGGTTCATTCTAAAAAAAAATGCCAATATACAAATAAATCTAAGTCTAAAATTGCAAGTTGTTTTAGCAATGTAAGAATTTACCCCAAATATGTGGTGTTTTCTTACAGGCAAGGACGAAACAGTTGACAGAAGCAAATTAACTAGTGACAAATCAGATGCAGGTGCAAACAAACCTCTTTATATTTTTAATATTTAATAAGCTATTAATTCGCCGATACTCCTCGATAGATCTAACGATTCCAAGTTTATGGCATACTTTATGAACGTAAAAATATAATCTTAAAATATTTATATAATATTTATTTGATATTCATATGGAATATATTATGTTGTATATGAAATATGATTCAATATATTCTTGAAAAAATATTTCCAGATATTACTAGTGGATCTACGCCGCTTATATGTAAATACATTGAAGAGAAGAAATTAATAGTAAAAAAGAAGAAACGTAAATTAAAAATGTCCGCGTAAATTAATAGATAAATACAGATTATCAACGGAAATGGATCAAAATAGATGTTCTGTTCTTTGCGATTGCGGCATGTTATATTTTTTTTCAATAAATATACGTTTGTTGTAAATTTTTTTTAGTTGGGAAAAAAAGTGGGAACTTTTCCAAATACTAACAATTCCAAGCGATTTTACCGTCATAATAGAATATCCCGCCCCGTAATTATCGAGATCAGCTCATCCAAATACAAAAACTTTATACTATTGGTATAACTATACAAACGAGAAACGGGAATTCATTGAGGGAGAGATTGTAAAAACAAACTTGTCTAACATGTCCTTTGTATTTCTGCGAGTGATGAAAATATTGACCAATCACATTCGAACGGAACGCATGCGATTCGTCTTTCGTACATTCTCAGCTTTCGCTACTTCAGACATCAGAAACACGATCAAGCCTGTCAAAAAATGTATATTTTATTTAAATTCCCCTGTACACTTGCACACCCCGGTGATGTTGCCGGCGCAACTAAACTGGCTGAAACCCGGAGGATACCGGCACGGGCAATTCGTCTGACCTGTCATACTTTTGCTTGCCCCACACACATGAGAATCCTTCTTGCCTTTAGCAGCACAAAAACATGAGGTTTCTCGATTTTGCTTTTCATTTGGCATTATGCTGGAAATTCCATGAATACATCCACCATCAGTCATGCATTCCGATGGTATTTCTTCTGCTATTAGAGCCGGGATTTCCTTGTTCACAATGTAGCCAGGTCTAGCCGTTCCACTGATACCTTTCGGTGGTAATATTGGTTCCTGTTTGACTCTAGGATAGGCGCTAGCGCAGCAAGGCTTTTCAGATACATTGATAGATTCTATGCTTTGTTCTGAGAGTATTTCCCTGTCAATATTCTTGATAAGAGGAATGGAGTCACTATGTTTGATACCTTGAGAAGATTTAAAGATCTCTGATTGTGATGTTCTTTTAGATTTCGCACAACATGGACTTTTCTTGT
This sequence comes from Pontia daplidice, assembly GCA_963693355.1. Lineage (NCBI taxonomy): Eukaryota > Metazoa > Arthropoda > Insecta > Lepidoptera > Pieridae > Pontia > Pontia daplidice. The sequence goes on along the minus strand of CAVNZL010000023.1, from coordinate 1,157,406 downwards.
CCTGCTGAATGGATCTGGGCGTTGAGAACTCGTCGGGTTGCTCTTGGTTAGATACGTTCTCTAAGCTCTTAGTGTGGCAGCAGATTTCTGGCCTTTGCGCTGATGACGACTGCGGGTCACTGGATATATCCACGGAAATATGTGCTTTGAAACCTGGAGGCAAAATTTGGTCTTGACACTTTGAATCCACGTTAGGAACACAGCAAGACTTAAGTTTAATTTTCTCTTGCGAGGAAGAGGTAAACGGGCATTTGGCTATCTGTACGTTCTCTTTACTTTCTTCATTTTCTGATTCGTCTTCGTCGTGACACTTTTTGACTGATGCCATACAGTGAGCGGTGTTTTGTAATTGAGAATGTACGGAGGGATTATGGCATGTCGGAGAGCGAAAGTGTGGGTTGTAATCTGGTATTCGGTGACTGTCAATGCAGGGTCGTGGTGTGAACGGCAATCGGTGATACTTTGTTTTATTCTGTGTACATTTCCTTTTTTGGCTGCAAGTAGGCATTGGGTGTGGGTTAATCCATTTTTCAATCTGTAATAAGTCATCATTATAACTTGAGCTCTTTTTAATTAATCCCAGAGTCCATAAATATTTTTTTGCGAAATACTTACCTACCGGTTTTATTATTATGAAAAAATGCTATGTTTAATTGTGTAGTTACTCTTTATACCATTTAGCTAAGTTTTAGATTTTTGTTTGGTGTATACAACATTCTGCCTGTTGTGATTTGACAGCATTATTTATTGTGACGTTTTAACTTAACGTATACTCCTTGGAGATATTTTAGGTGCAGAAGAATATCATTGTGTTAAACAAATTTAAATATATAAATAATTTATATCTTTGCAGTCTACAGACAAAATTAGATGGTACTTACTTGTTATAGATTAAACATGTTTTGTTAATATATAAAATATCTAAACTGTATATACCTCAACCTGGCTGCTAGAATAAAAAAGAGTATTAGAATTGTCAAATGTTTCTTTGGATTTTATATTTGCCAAATCAACAATTATCCATATTTATATTAATTTCTATAAATAAATTAGCAGTCTCAAGCAGTTTCTATAAAACTAGGTGCAATGAGTAATGAAACAAATGTCAAACATAAGAAATGTTTTGTGTTCGAAGTAAAATGGAAATATATAGGTATGTATCAGGAAACCAACAAAACACAGACTCTTGAACGAAGTTCTTGAAATCTTCGGGGGCCGAAGCGCCGTAAGCAAAAAATTGCAAGGAATCTGACCTCTTACTCATGTCAAGGCCAGATATGCCGAAGCGTCACAATGATGATGATATCATTGCTATCTAAACAGGTATTTATTTATGTAAAATATCTTTCCATATCAAAATCTTTCTGAAGTCTCATGACACTCTGTTGGTTTGTACTCCTATTCAATGATTCTGTCGCTTTTTTCTGTCAAACTATGTTAATGTTGTGATGAAAAGAGATGAATCCCAGAGAAAAGATTTTAGAAATTGGGATCACTTAAGATTAGGTGATCCTCTAATCTAGGTTTACATTGAAGTTTCTTCAGTGGGAATGGTTATATAAAATTCAATTATAATCTACGCATTATGTTCATAGTGTTATCTGTGGATTGCGGTACCACTTGCGCGCAAGAGCTGTCAAGAGTTCCACGTGATTATGTAACTTCCGATGAGGCGCTGACATCGCCGCTCCCGTTTCCTTTTGTCACTGTGCCACAAGCGCGGTGAGGTGTGTGTTAAAAAGTTATACATCGGATTATAGACATGTAAGTTAATTTCATCATTTATGGTACATGTTTCGGTACTTAAGTTTTATTTTATCGGTCTGATATTATTATAACAATTTTTTTTATGAACCAACAAAATTCACCTTACGTAACTCAGTGAAATTATAACACGTGACCTTGTCCTAAGTCTAGATAATTATTAAATCATTTTTGAATGTATAAGTTCTGAAATAATACGAAGATTTATTATGTTATTTGTTAAAAAATAATTAAACGTAATGTAATTGTGTAATTCAACTACTCAGTTTAGTTCAGTATTGATCAGTTAATGCTTTCTCGTCTGTACCTCAAGGGTTTCTTGCAAGTTTTAAATAAAAAGATGCTTATATTCTTATAAGCCTTTTTTCAAATTAAAAATTTAATTTGACGCTTTAATTTTACAACACTTACTAAATCTTTGGAAAGTATTTTTCAATGCCACGCGCGTTACCTGGTTTTTATGCCTTATTCTTGACAGATAGAAATAAGAAGTAAACTAACCACGCATTCATTAACTGAAATGAATCTAATTAAAACTACTGTATTTTGCAGCTAAAATACAGTTCTGCTGTGGTTTAGAAAATGTAGAAATTTTATACATTACTGAGACTTACTGAGTTTTTTGAAAACAGCTTTGTAGTAAATCAATATACTGTGTAAGTGTATTGATTTACTTACGTATATGCCTAGATAACCTAGTTTTCCCAACTCTTAATTCTGCCTATACACTGATTATCACTTGACTAAACTTATGCAACCAGAAGATAGCAGGAAGTAAAATATCTAAAGAATTAAAAAATAATGACTGTTAATATTCTGCCCCATGATGAGAAATTCAGCTGGAGGGTATGGTCAGCAGATGGTTGGTGGTATTATTAAAGTCACCACTGCTGGAAACAGTAGTGTACCATCTGCTGATGTGGTTGCCCAATGACCAGGAGATTATGAGAGCTGAGGGCATTTAAAATATATATCACATTAAGCCTTATTGAAACATAAAAATTATGGTACATCAATATGTAAATTAAATATAAATGTAATATCAATTGTATGGCAAACACATCTTAATATACATATAATGCAATCTTTAGACAAATTTCTTTTAATCTTGGTTTTCAGTAAAATGTTCTCATCCCTATTGGAGACGGCGCGGAACTCGCCATTCCGTGGCCCATTGTCACAAGTTAGCTGCGAGCCAGCCATTGCTTCAGAACAGGTATGTCTTAATTTTAAAGGTATGCTATTGTATAAAGTATACAATCATACGGTATTGAAGTCTGAAGACTTAAGTTACTAAGAAAAGCTTTACTCATGTAATCATATTTTTGTGGATATTTTATTCAATGCTTTTAGAAAGAATTGTATCAGACTAATATTAAAATTGAGCCACAAATACTTTTCTATATGTTAATAATAATAATAATGGTCTTTACTTCAGGCAATAATGCCTATATCATCTACATAAAACTACAACTAAAAGTTAAATTTGCTATTGCCCAGTGATGTGAAATAAAGATTGAGGGGGTTTTCAGGTGATGGTTGGTGAGATTTAAAGTCACCTCTGCTAAGTGCAGCGTACCATCACCTGTTGTTGTTCCCCAATGACCACAAGATTATGAGAGCTGAGGGCATTTAGAAAGAACTAAATTGTCTTAGTTTTTACTACATTATTCTTTGATTTTAAGTTGTGTTGAAGTAGAAAATATTCATGTATTTTAAGTAAGTGTTTGGTGCTTTCTAAGGGAGCAATGGCGGCAGCGACAGCTGTAGCCCAAGAGGACTCTTGCGAGTTCGGATCGCCAAAATATTTCGCACTTTGCGGACTCGGAGGTGTCCTATCTTGCGGTAAGTTTTAAATTAGTATAGACGATTAGTATAGTAGTAAGCGGTGGAGTTTGAGAAGTAATAATTAAAAGAAGAAAAAAAAAGAAAAAAGTATTTATTTTCAAGTAAATCTATTATATAATAATATATTTTCTTTTTCTTTTATAGTAGTAAGCGGTGGAGTTTGAGAAGTAATAATTGTATTGCTACATATCAAAATTTAAAAAATTAAGGAACTATTCGATGTTTAGCAAGCAGGCACTTCACGGTGATTTAGCGCAGACTAACATTATGATCAGATTGTACCGTACAGTTGTCTTGACACTAGTACAAAGTTATGTACTGCTTGCGTTATGTACCAAATTGATTGAATAACTCGGTTGATGGATTAAAGTTGGTATTCAGCTGCCTTCGCACTTGGCACCATATATAGAGCATATATTATATAGAGCTTTTAATGTGTAATTATTTTTGTATTGACAAACAACCCTACTTCAAGTCAACTAACTAGTCCTCTATTTAGATTGTTGATGTTGTCGTTATCAGTTCGATAAATTAGATAAGCTTATACTACCATTAAATGTTTTTCTACCATTTTTGATCAACCCGAGCCGCGATCATTTGGTCTAAGGTCAGGTCAAAGGTCAACGGCCTTTTTTAACTTACGCAAAATCTGTCTCGGATACGATTATTATATTATATAGATTAGTTAGTTCTAAGCAAGATTATCTCTATCAATGAAACCTATTAATGTATTGCACGTGCATTACTCTTACATAATGATTTTGAAGGTTACATACATTATCTTAACGTGAAATGGCTTCGGGCCAAGTGTTAGTAACAATGAAGGGTGTTTTAATATCTTAGCACATATAAATATTACACAGCTATTAAATAATAATAATAATAATAACTTTAATTCAAACCAGAGATCCATATAAATAGGTTAATATGTTAGTAACAATTCAGGCTTAGGTGCTATGTTGGTTATGGTAAGTAAGACTAATAAAAAAAAAAAAAATAATAATAAAGGAAAAAAATAAATAAAATAAAAATAAAACTAAGGTGGGCATTTAAAACGTAAAGATTGGAGCTCTTATGTCTCTTTCTCTGATAATGTATACTATGTAAGAGATGTACAGTAAAAGTAAGACTTTGTAGTTGTTATGTAATTTTACGCGCAATAATTTTTTGGCACCGACATCGAAAAATATTCATAGGATTTATATTACTTCGAGTATGCAAACATAGTAAAATAGGCATTCGAAATTTATTAGTGTAACGCAACGATAAGATAATGTTTATCTGACCTTGCCCGTGATTATGGATAGATTTTTTCACTGCAATTTTGACTTTGATTACTTACTTAATTAAATTTGGATAATACTTGAAGTTACGCTCCTATTTAAAATGATTGATGTGCTGAAGCCTCAATAGGAAATGAATAGCTTAAAAATCCGTTAGTGTAAAGTTTGGATTTTGAATATGTAATACGTCTAAGAACATTAATATTACCAAAATAATCAAAATAATAGTTTTTGCTGAAAAGGAACAAACAATAAAATTGTGTAACTTGATTGATTAATTGTTTACGAACAATGGATATAGCGGGATTAGTTCCATCCACACCAGTTGGGACAAGGTTCAATGTATTATTATATATGGGTCAGAAAGTTAGGTACACTCTAACTCAAGAACACATGAAATGGTTTGGCTGATCATGGGATATCATTTAAACATATGATGTACGGGTTTATCATCAAAGTCTCACTAGGGTTCAAGTTTTTACCCTTTTCATATTTAAAAATGGAGTTTGCAGACAGCCTGTAAAACTCTTTTAATGCAGGTATCACACACACGGCGGTGGTGCCACTCGACCTGGTCAAGTGTCGTCTTCAAGTCGACGCAGAGAAGTACAAGAATGTGCTCAACGGATTCAAAGTGTCCGTACGCGAGGAAGGTATGCGTGGTCTCGCCAAGGGATGGGCACCCACTTTCATTGGATACTCTATGCAGGTAAAATTTTAACAGTCTATTTGACTGATTGATTATCCAGAACAACACAGTTTCACAAAAGAATAGACAAACACAAAAGATATTTTAATTTGATACATAAGGCAGGGACTTGATACTGTCTTTAAAATTATGCAAAAATTTATTTATGTAAATTATCTTTGATATTAAATGGTGTTATTTTTGTAATAGTTCTGGCATTAATTATGTATTCAAATGATTTTATCTCATTCTTTGTATATTCTGTTTAAAGAAATATTTTAATTTCACCACATAGACAGAAACCAAATAAATAATATATGTTTTGCCAAGAAATATGGAGTAATAAAAATACAATTCTCACAATAAAAATAATGAATTTGAATATATAATGCCAAAGGGAGGTCTTATTGCTACAAGCAGTTTTTAGAGACTATCCAAATGAATCTGAAATAAAAATGTAAAATACAATAATTAAAGTCAGTTGATTACACAAACATGCAGCTGCAAAAAACAAAATTTATCAATTACTGTAATAATACATTTTAAGATTAGAAGGATTTTTAGAGGGTGATGTCTGTGTGGCCACTATTTAAATATTATCTAAAAAATATTGATTTTCTTACACCTCCCTCGTATTAACCTACACAAGTTCTTTTTATAGATAATAAACATTTCAATGATTAAATCAATATCCAATTGTTCCTACTGATCGCTTTGAGGACAGCATTTGTATGAGACAACTTTACTATACACAATGCTGACCTTCTCGAGAAAGTTTATCCTTCTCTGACACCCATATTTTTCCCAGGGTCTGTGCAAGTTTGGTTTCTATGAAGTGTTCAAAGTATTATATTCTGGAATGTTGGATGAGGAATCTGCATACACATACAGAACTGGAGTGTATTTAGCCGCCTCTGCATCTGCTGAATTCATCGCTGATATTGCCCTGTCACCCATGGAAGCTGCTAAGGTAAGAAAGCTTTTAATCTTAGTAGAAAAGCAATTATAGACACTTTAGTTGTGTATTTGAATCCCATTTGTTTTTTAATGTTTAACTTGCTTGTGTGTCGCAAGGCAATTTAGAAGCTACTTGAAAATATGGGATTTTTATTTCAAAATAGATTTTTCTTGCATTAATAATAATACATAAATGTTACAGGTCAGAATCCAAACTATGCCTGGTTTCGCATCCACTCTGCGTGAAGCATGGCCCAAGATGGTCCAAAATGAGGGCTACGGTACCTTCTACAAGGGATTGGTCCCCCTCTGGGGCAGACAGATTCCCTACACCATGATGAAGTTCGCCTGCTTTGAAAAGACCTTGGAATTGTTGTACAAGGTATATTATATTTCTTTCAAAATAATAATTTAATTCTCACAAAAAAAAACATTTTTATACAAAAGGTTTTAAATAACTTGACAATCCTAAAGAATATCTTGAACTACTTCATAATTTCCATATATATATAATGTGAAAGTATATTTTTTCAGTATGTAGTACCCAAACCCCGTGATCAATGCACCAAGGGCGAGCAGTTGGTTGTCACCTTCGCTGCTGGTTACATTGCTGGTGTGTTCTGTGCTATTGTTTCCCACCCAGCTGACACCGTTGTATCCAAACTGAACCAGGTATAGCCTCAATTGTCTTTGGTTTCTTATTTGCCATTCAAATAATTATAATATTCCTAAAAACTTAATTCTTTTTCAGGACAAAACAGCCACAGCCGGCTCTATTATTAGCAAACTTGGCTGGGCCGGAGTATGGAAGGGTCTGGGACCTAGGATTGTCATGATTGGTACCCTCACTGCCCTACAATGGTTCATCTATGATGCCGTTAAGGTAATTGTTAATTATTTCACTTGAATTGTTTATTATAGCTTTTATCAACATATATATTGGCAATTTCTGTATAGATTTTACATTCTAAACTGCCAGCTGGCGGAAGTAGTAATTCAGTTTTTTATTTTGCAATCAGTAAGGTTAGTTCTTAAAATAAGGAGTCTAGTCTCGTGACAGCATAAGTAAAAATTTGAGACTCCATTAGAGGATAACAGTTAGGGAATACAAGTTGTCAATCGTGGTACGACCGTTTTTGAATTTGTATGTCGGTGTAGAGCATTCGCATAAACATTGTCATGGAACAATCTGAGGTTATAGTGTTAATAGAATATTAATAATAAATAAATTATATTTTACAGGTATGGCTAAGAATGCCCCGACCACCACCAGCCGAGATGCCGGAATCAATGCGCAAAAGGCTCGAAGCCGAAGAAGCCGCGAAATCTAAGTAAATAGGCGTCAATTGTCAGATTTGTTTGGTTCTATAGTCTGTGGTACCAACGGCACAGGCATGTAGTCTGATACGCCACAGATAAAACTAGTAGTAAAGGTTAGATATATTCACGCCGTTTGGCATAAAATTGTTCCACGCTCCGCCATTTACGTTGTATTATTGTGATCCATAAGTATATAAATCGTGTTAATTTATTTTTCAGTTAATAAATATTATTTTTATTTATTTTCTTTCATTTTTCGAGTGTTTACCGTGTAACCAAAGTTGAATAAATTATAGAATTTGTTGATGTGTTTTATTGTGCAAATTGGAATATACGTCACTCTCAAGATACAATCACAGATTCAAAATTGTGCTTTGTTTATAGATATTTTGTATAAGGGTATTCTGTAAATAACATTGATATTAATCGACCTCATTTGATATGATTCGAACCGAATTCGATTGTTATCGGCTTAAAAACGAGTCTGTAACGACCCCATGTCCGTAATTCTAAATCTGGTCTGTAATTATAATGAAACTAAATAATTTGAAATATGTTCGACTCAAGTAAACATCTAAACAACTGAGTCGAGATATAGAAGAGGAATATTACAAATCTAGACCGATTTATTAAACAAAAAGCAGTAATTATAATGCTAATACTTATATATTATTAAGTTATTATTATAATATTAAGTTATAGCACGAGTTATGTAATGCAAACCTTACTTAGGTTAACATACATAGTTTAACGAGGATATTAAGATAATGTCAACAATAGTTTACGTAGGCCATAAATGGACATGTTTAGTTTTTGTTCAATAAGTTAGAAGATACATATTATTACAATTCTAAATGTGTTAACAATTAGCATTGATATGTCCCTATAATAAAGATGTCACCCCTTGACCATTCTATGAACCCATAAGGGATAAGTTATTGTTTCAAACCGTCGCAACCAGTGGGATTGCGACCATTAGTTTAAGTTACTCTCAAATTACGATTCACTTCCCAATCAATATATATGGGGAAAGACCACCGCGTTTATTGTTCCGCGCCTTATTAAATGTTTGCCTAATCTTAGCCTGACACCAGAGAATTGTAGAGAGCCCTAAAATGTATTTTTTTGATAAGTCTGGGATATGATGTGTTGACTCTTTAAAACAAATGTAATTTCTAGCAATCATTTTTTAGTTCAATACAAATAATTATCAGGTTTAAGTGTGCGGAGATATATTTATAATCGAAAGCGTTTTAAACGATAAAAGTATGCTTTATTTAAGTTTGTTAATTATTCTTTATATGACACAGACTTGTTCAAACAAAAAAAAGTTTTGATTGGCTATGAATTCTAAATTGAAATTAATTTTGATTTAAAATATGACATTATATTTTCAAAATCAGTCTTTTGTTTATTGATTAGCATTGTATTTTCATTACATTTCAACATTTTTCCTCATAATGGATACTTTGAAATTTCGTGTAATTATGGAATATGAGTTCCGTCGTGGCACCAACGCGGCACAAACGACACGTAACATCAACGACGTTTACGGAGAGAACTGTACAAACGAAATTACAACCCGTTATTGGTTTGCTCGGTTCCGTTCGGGAATTTTAACATGAAAAATGAACCTCGTGGTCGTCCGGAAACTTGGTCAACAATGATGAATTAAAGGCGATTGTGGAAGCTGATGAATCTCAATCTACAGCTCAGCTGGCAGCAGCTTTTGATGTTAGCATCAAAGCAATATTGGTCCATTTGCGACAGATTGGCAAGATAAAAAAGCTTGATAGTTGGGTGCCCCACGAACTTAACGATCGCCAGCGAAACGTACGCGGCGAGACTTGCCTTGCGCTGGTTAACAGGCACAGAAATGAAGGACTTTTGAAGCGAATTGTTACGTGTGACGAAAAATGGATTCTTTTTGACAATCGAAAGCGCTCAGCAAGTTGGTTAGATCCTGGTTCGGTACCAAAGCAATGTGCAAAACGAAAAATGACCCCTAGAAAGGTGATGGTCACAGTTTGGTGGTCTAGTGCTGGTGTGATTCATCATAGCTTTATACAAAACGGCGAGAGCATTACTGCAGATGTGTACATTGAAGAACTGACCACAATGATGGCAAAACTCGCACGTCTGCAACCAGCTTTGGTCAATCGGTCGTCTCCACTGCTACTTCACGACAACGCTGCATGAGTTGGGTTTGGAAGCTCTCCCTCATCCGCCATACTCACCAGATCTTGCGCCTACCGACTATTACTTTTTCTAAAATTTGCACAACTTTTTAGCGGGAAAAAAATTCAATTCCCGAGAGGCAGTACAAAACGCCTTTGAAGAGTTTGTTTTCTCCCGTCCAGCTGATTTTTTCAATAAGAGCATCCATAAACTGTCACAGCGTTGGCAAGATGCATTCATTGCAGAAGTGATTACTTTGAATAAAAGAAATAAATAAGTAAAAAAAAAAATACTTTAACTTTTTTCAAACAAAACGGCAATTTCATAGGTAAATACCTAATATTAATAGAAGATATTGATTATATTAAGTTATTATAAAATAATATATATTAAGTCGATTATAATTTTTATCTTATAACTAATGTTCACAATCAAACTTTGATTTAATTACAGCAAAAATCTCAATCTCGCAGGAACAACAACTAAACTCGTCGTTACATGAATCGATTGGCGCCCTATGAATCATCAAACGGCCGGTCTTGTACTCGCGACAATCATTCAGTGGCTATTTTCACGATATAAAAATACGCTACCTACATGCAAAATTAAAATAAATACTGCTTTCTGTAAATGTTGAGTTAAATAAATGAGGAACCGGCCAAAAGAGGTGTTTACAAATACGACTTAGGGAGTTTCAAGAAAAGAGCGTATATATGTATTCATAAGCATCTCAAAGGCCGGCAACGCACCAGGCGTCACCAGCCTCTGGCATTGCGAGTGTTCATGCGGTATCAGGGGGTAGTTTGCCCCTGTTTTATAAAAAAAAAACCAACCACATGTTTGGTGTACAAAGACAAATAAAATAGATCAAACTGTTTTTTATTCTTTTTAATTTATTTATTGGAAACGCCCTTAAATCATTGAAAAATTGTATTCCATCATAAAGATAAATATGTCTGCGAAAGGTACAAATATAAGTCAAAGTAAAATGTCAAAGAATGGTGTTGCAGGATTTATGTATATTTATAAAAAGTATATATAATAATCTGTTTAACAGTTGTGTAAGCAACGATAACACACACTATAGGTAAGCCCATATGTAAGCTATATATATAGCTTACCTATATGCTAACCGAGTGTGTGTGTAATGTGTGCCGATATATATAAGTTTGCTCTATGACCGAGACAAAATACATCGCGTCCACATGTTTAAAATCAAAACTCAATCTTATTTATATTCGTTTATAAAACAAATAACTTCTGAACATCCTCCCGGTCGAACTGGTCTCTCACCCAGTTGTACAAATGTGGAATGTTCACGTACACACCAGGTATCCCCTTAATGCCGCACCCAATGCCATACGCCACCAGACCAACCACCACAAAACGTTTTTCTTTATCTCTTGTCTGTAAAAGGAAAAACGTACGTATATTCTGTATTCGGGAACAAATTTGCATTATCTGTGTAGTGTGGTGTATAGATCAGATAGATAATTAATTCAAGAACAGTTATTAAATAAAAGATACACACATAAGTCTTTAAAAAATCAGAAGGAGTAAAATGAAATCAAATAAATATCTCCGAATATTTGTCGACATGAGCAAAAACAATATTTTTTATTTATTTTTTGACAGCGTGTCGTGGCAACGGACCGACCTAATTTAACATAACACAAATTATATAAAGGACTACATCTGTGAAAATTTAGTGATAACTATCACGAGTTTCAGTAAGTTCTGTTTTTAGTAACTGCGCTTCCTCACCTGAACAGCACATACTAGTGGAGATCCACCATCGCCTGTGCAGGTGTCAATGTCACTTTGGCCGCCGGCGCAAGTCAAAGAATCATGGAGCTCAAAATATGGACCAAGACGCGAATTCTCCCTCATCATCGTCTGACACTCTTTTGCACCCACAAGTGGTAACGGGACCTGGAGAAAATACCATTTTTTTCCATACTTAAGATGTCAAAGTTTAGATTAAAACAGGAGGTAAAATATGTATTAATAAACTTTGGGTGCAATAACTGTAACAATTACAGGTAGATGTACAGTCTCTAAACTAAAAATCGTTAAATTTAGTAGTAGTAAAATAAGTTACGTATGTTTGATACGTAACTTATTCTCAATATTTCTAATTTAAAGCTAAATTAGATTAGTTAACTTATTTTTTTTTTGCATGCGCCGTACCTAAGGACCGTGTAACGTCCATGTTGGTATCGACAACGTACGAACAATAGCTGAGCCATTTGCTTCGGGTGGCCTTAGCCAGAATAACCGCAGCCCATAGACACGTATTAATGGTGCGTTGCCGGCCCTTACCGAATGAGTACACTCTCTTGTGAAAGAATTGGACGTCGTATCTCGTAAGACCTCCGCTGGAAGTCGATTCCACAGTTCACTTGTTCGCAATAGAAAATGCCTTGTAAAGCGAACTGTGGAAGACTTCCATGCATCGAGGTGGTGCGGATGGAATGCAGAGTCAGAGCGGCTCATGCGATGATGATGCAGCGGGGATCAACCCAAACACTTCATAAATATAATTACATAATAAAAATACATATGTTTTTAGCCCTAAGCGAGATTGGGAGCAAAATATTTTCTTTCTTTCTTTTAAATTATTAGACAATTAACACCTTTTGTCTTCAGTCTACCGTGACCACGCACGCTGTAAAGCACGCGAAACGTCGGAAAAATAATGTAATATACTTAAATTCGTTTTTTCAACAATCATGTTTTGTTTTTCTCACCTTTTTAAGTATAGTAACTAAGTTGCCACTCCTATCCCTTGACACCTCTCTCCCCCAACCCATAGAGTAGCAATCATCCGCCGAAGGAAATGTAGACGCCAGACAGGCTATACCAATATTTGGGGCTGCTGTGAACTCGGATTCCAAAAATAATAGAGCTATGTCGTTGTATACAGAAACTGAAAAGAGATTTGTCATTAAATCTAATTCAATGACAATTTCCACTAATTTTGTGGCACGGGCTTTTATCGGCTACCGTTTTGGTTTTTGTAATCAATGTTTTTTGTAAAACATCAAGTAATGTTAGATGAAATTAAATAACAATAAAAACTTTTTCCAAACTGGATTTGTAGTTAACAATCAGGTCAAAAACTTCCAGGATTTGGCAAAAAGGCCATCTCGTTATGGCCATTTTGTTGACGCCACAGAGTGCAGAGATCGCCACAGACTGTAGACATCGCCATAGATTGAAGACGGCTCCACAGATCTCTTGTTTCTTTTAATAGTAATAATTCTCTTTATTTCATGCAAAAATGCCTATATTATATACCTAAAACTAAATAATAATTTTGATAAATGCATCATGCGTTGTAACACATACTTTTATAATAGTTTTCGTGTTCTATGATTTTATGAACATTTCTCTCTTGGTGGGGATATTGCTCTTTAACTGTCTGCACGTCATATTCGCCAGCGCGGCATTTTAACTGAAATATAGAAATTTGAATGAAGATTTTTTCATTATTTATTATTATTATTATTTAAAACAAACATCTTAAACAATTGAAGCCTCTCATACGTAAGGACCAAACGAGTTAAGACTTTTCACAATTGTTACAAACGTAAAATGGAACGTCAAATAGTTTAGTTTGAAAAAAGTAAATTTAGGGGAATTTAATATTCAGTGTTTACTGTTACACAGGCAAAACGAATTTGATTATTTGTAATGTAAAAGTCTTTGTATAATTTTAGTTGAGGTTTGTTATTAATTAACTGGTAAACATTATCCGGCTAAAATACATTTGGTCCAAAACTGAACCAAAACTGGAATAACGTTACTTACAGCAAGAATTGTTCTTCCTCAAACTTATTCAGACTTATTTTGTAGTACGAGAAATGTGTTTTTGTGTTGGATCCTTAATGACAATTATCTTAATTATAATTTAATTTAGTTCTGTTGTCCGTGCTGGTGTCGAAATCATTCTAAATAGCATTATTTTAATGCTTAAAATACAGACTATAAGATCCGTACCAGGGACACTTACTTGCTCTGCTTGATATTTTTGAACATTATGAACGACGGTGACAACAACTCTATGGTGTATCAAGGCACCACCAGCCACGAAAAAGTTTGGGGACCAAACATCAGTTCCTCTTCTGAAAAGCAAGTAACCACATTACTTCAGGCGCCACAGCCCGAGATTAGCTGTCAAGTCTATTCAGAGCAACAGGAGATCACATTAAAAAAGTGTTGCGAAAAATTAATTTAATTTGAAATTTTAAGAACGAAGACGGTATTCATAAAGTACTAATGCATTGCAATATATATACATTATATTAGGTCACACAGATGATATGAAAACATCAATTAACCACAATTATCTAGATTTATTGTTATTACGAACACATTTTAAAATAAATAATGTAAAATAACGATAAAAACAGCTCATTAAAACATTCAAAAAAATGTAAAATAAGGGGCAAATGGGCAGGAGGTTCACCTGATCGTAAGTGACTGCCGCCCATAGACACTCGCAATGCCAGAGGCCCCACAGGTGCGTTGCCGGCGTTTAGAAGCCAATAGGCTCTTTTCTTGATGGTCATTAAGTCGTATTTGTTCGGAAATACCTCTTTTTAACCTATAGATTTAATAGTAATCAAAAACTATTATTTCAATTAGCTTTTTTCACCTCACCTCATAACAGCGACCATGAATGGATACTCCCCGTAATACGAAGTGGTAATGTTGTTTGGCCGATAGGACGGGTCATTCGGCTTATAGGGGCTTATTTTTATATTACTCCAACCACATTCGGTATTTGGTGCTGTGGACATAAAACTGAATAATTTTTGTCGGTTTATGCCACTTATATTAGCTATAAAGGTGCGCAAGGGCAACTAAAATTGCTCAATTTCAGTGAATACTCGTCAGCTATGACGTCACGACTACATCAAGCAATTTACGGCAACGGTAACAACCATCAATACAATATTGAGCGATATGGCGCAACTTCATCAACAATCTCCACCCGAGCTCTCGCTCTCCCCGCGGAAGAGAGACGGCAAGCCGCAAAACGAACAAGTGCGAATGAGATATATACAAAAATTGCTAGGAATTTCCAAGTCCATTGGATATTCGTCAATTCGTATGTGCGACGAATAATTGATTGAAATTGCTCCAGAGCGGTCCATTCGTGTCGCCGAGCAATTATAGCCCTTGTGTAAGCGCACCATAAGCAACAGATTAGTGTCCACTGATTGTAATTTGCTTTACTTTTATTAAACACGACCAGATCCAGTTGCAATGGTGACCATGCCTATCATAGGGCCCAATACGGTTAAAAGTATTAGCGGCTGTGATCACGGTATTAATATTTATTTATTAAAATTATATATGTATGTCAGTTGTAGTAGCACTCATATAAGCTAACAGCTTACCTTACGGCTGACCGACAGTGTGTGAGTGTATCCTAATATAAGAAATATTACCCTAATACCCTACCTTTAGTCGTATCCGCATCAGAACTGTCTAATAATTCAATGGATGGTCTAGGATAGGGCAGAGAGCCTGATTGAACGGTAGGTCGGTCTGGGTTCGATTCTGGAGCGGTCTTTTCAGTTTCTGTCTCGATATCTGTGTTCTCTTCTCGCACGTTATCGCGAAGACAACAAACATAGAAAAAGTAACTGCAGTAGTTGCTTGAATCTCTGAAAAATTTTAAGCCTTAACTATTGAGGTCTATATGTATCAAGTAAATTTTAATTAACTAAACTGAACGCAGCCAATTCTTCGGATTTACTGCTGTTTTAAAGCACTGACCTGACATCAACAAGATCGGCTCCATCATCGACTATGAAGGTATCACACAAATAATACAATAAACATTCTCCAATGAGTCCGCTGTCAGTTACACAGCTCCTGCCCAGACCTGGAACAACACATGTGTGTAGACGGCTCACGAACGCAACATTTGTATAAAAAGTTCTCCATGTTTAACGTTTAACAACTGCAACTTCCTTTACATGTAATTTTACAATCAATTATGAAAGTTAAATAACCAACAATATTATAATGAATTTTACATTATACAACAACAAAACTCCATGGAGGTCTACCGCCGAGGAGTTTTGGCAGCGTTGTTGCGTGTTGTTTCAGTTTCATTATTATTACTATTATTATTTTTATTCTTTTTTCTCTCTCGTTGTTATCTACCTCCTTTTTTTTAAATTATATAAATTATAAGTTCTCATATAATTGTTAAATGTACGTATTTTTATAAATTTTCTGTATTTTGTTTGGAAGAATTGTTTAAGCATATGCAATGTCTGAGAACATAATAATAATAAAATAAAAAATAAAATAAATGATTTCTTTTAGTCAAATTATACAAAAGCTTAAGGCTACTTTACAAAGATCGTCATTAAATGGCACTAAGAATAAGATATGATAAATTGAACATGTAATGTTTTACAAACAGTTAAGCAGTCAATACAGTGTTAATAAATAATGTTTAGAATATTAAATTTTAACATTATTTAAATAACAATATTACATACATAATAGTTTAGTAAAAATATAATCTTTATATAATAATTTGCGCCTATATACGTAGGCATGTTGAAATGTAATTTGTTTCATGTAATGTTAAATTCTTAATGTGACAAAACTGTATGTATAAATGTATAAGGATTAGAACGGTATATAGGAAAGTCTCAAAGGTAAGCAAGTGAAAATTTAGGATTGTATGTATTTTTGTATGTTGTATCATAAAAAAATAGAAACTAAATATTCTGTTTAAAAAATAAAACAAAAAGTTTAGGGGTGGACTACGCTTAACATTTAGTGGGATGAAAAATAGATGTTGGCCGATTTTCAGACCTACTCAATACGCTCACAAAGTTTCATGAGAATCGGTCAAGCCGCTTTGGAGGTGTTCAAGTTCGAACATTGTGACACGAGATTTTCATGTATTAGATTATTATCTACACAGACCACAGAAAACAGATAACTGTTTTCTGTGGTCTGTGTTCATGACACAAATTTTATGCTTGTGTTCTCCTGTCTTCTATACGAGTAAAATGTTTGGGGATAGCAAAAGAACTTTAAATGCTTACTTTGCGTAGGGCTCAGACTCGGTTCCCCTGTCAAATTTCGCGTTGTGAGACGGTTTTTGACACTTACCGGTGTCAAGTCGGGTCCTCTAATTTCATGGTTTGATTGGCAATGCAGCAGGGGAAGGATAGTTATGAACGCAATGTACCTGCAAATATTTAACTTATAAAATAAACCTAAAGGTTGAAACCATAATATTATTGATAATGAGTCGTTCATGTGGAAGTCCATAGTTGTTGATGAGTGTTCGTATACGTGTTTAAGGGCTTTTTCGCGGAGTATTGCCAGTTAATTCTACTATATTCAAAATATATTATTTCTTATGATAAAGGTTAGGTAAGTTGCGATGACACTGAGCTAGACGAATTCTTTGCCCGAGATAGCTGCCAGCTCTTC
Source organism: Pontia daplidice (assembly GCA_963693355.1). Classification (NCBI taxonomy): domain Eukaryota; kingdom Metazoa; phylum Arthropoda; class Insecta; order Lepidoptera; family Pieridae; genus Pontia; species Pontia daplidice. Next base: position 1,139,889 of record CAVNZL010000023.1, on the reverse strand, counting down.
GCTGTACTGTAAGTTCAACTGGCACAAAATGGGATAAATGATATAGTAAAAATTACATTAAAAGCTATCTTTCGTTAATTTTCCAGCTATTATTCAAATTAAGACTAGATAGTCTAAATAGTAAATACTCAAGGCGAACGTGGCAATAAGATAAATGAATTACATTTTTATGTTAATTTCTTTATAAAATTAAAATATCGTATGCTAAACGATAAATGAAAGTAGGACAATTTATTAAATATTAATTAGTGCTTCTTTATAGACCTTATAAAGTTTTAGTTATGTTTTCAAATGGACATACTGGTGGCGATTCTGATCTACACACTCCAAACTAAAAATCTCTAAATTTAGTCCATAGTTCAAAATCCCAATAGACCAGTATTATATTGATAGATGTTGCAACATCTCCTGATGATGCTCCGATGTCGGAGCGAAACGTGCGTCGAGTGGTTGTGGGTTTTTCGCGGAGCACTGCTTTCATACTGGTCTATTGGGATTTTGAGTTTTAGAGAGCGTAACCCATTCTGTATATCTCTAAATTGATCGCAATAAGGTTTAAATTGTCAATGTAGAAATATATAGAATAGGTTACACACTTTTTTTTCACACAGGAGATTTTTAGTTTTACATCAGAATCGCCTCCATTGTCAAATTTCATGCATAGATTGCTGTAACCTGAAATGATTGCCGGTCAAATATACGCCTATATACATCCATCAATTATTTTACTTTTAAATATAATATATAAAAGGAATCAGAGGATAAAATGGTGATAATAAATTAACATTTGTAATAATTACAGACAACACTTTCGTCAAAAAGGTGTTTTTTAAGACCTTACGATCTCCCTTCCTAAAACATTGTATCCTAACAAGATTTCTTAAACGCGTTTTGTTTTTAAAACTTTTGTCGCCCAAATTGTTCCATACGTTTTACACAACAACGATAAAGGTTATTTAGAATATAATTTGTTGTTTATGGATTAAAATGATATTTTTAAAGTGACAACAATTTTAATAAATGACCGTCTCATATATCTATGAGGATAAATTGGAAATAACAGGTTCGACGAGGGAAAACCAATAGATAATTACTCACCTCATCTCACACAACTGGACTGTTTGAACTTAAAACGTAAACTAAATATAACTCGATCTAGACTTCGCCAACGCTCTGCGAAAAAAAACAAAAGTGCCTAAATGTTTATAGTATACAGTTGACGCAATGGTCACTATGCCTACTAATATACTAAATATTAGTGTAATGGGCATTTGATTGACTGTGGTCATGGTGTTCTGTATATATAAGGTTGCGAGAAATTAACACGACAATTGTAATTATTTCTTTATTTGGAAAGAAAAATCATCTGAACTTATATAGTCGTGACAACAGAGCGAAAGTTTTATTATTTAGGCTATCACAGACTGTATGAATCAACCAGAAACAGCTGTTACAAAATCACACATTTAAAAATTGTTTAATCTAAATTTAGTGATTTCTTATGCCACATTGCCATAGGACAGCAGACATGTTGGAGGTCTGAGCAGCTGAGGGTGCTTCTGAAAATAGTTATTGCATCATTATTGGATATAGAGTATTGTGGTAGCAATAGTTTCCAAGCAGGACTGCTGGAGAGGGTCTTGGACTCTTCAGAAGGTCAACATTAATATGAAGCTCATTTAAACACTTTATTAACGGATTCAAGTTATGTATTTTTGTTAAATTTAACAGTAGTTACCTCATCGCGTTCGAGTGGTTCGCGTACGAAAGCAAAACTATAAAAATACAATTTATGATTACCCTTCTGCGTGTATGGTTTGGGGCGCGTCAGGACATTCATAATATGACACACATTCACCAACGGTCCCGTCCCCAAACATGCAGTCTCCTTTCGACCTGAAAATATGGCAAGAGACGGTTCATAACTGGTGGCAGAAAACATACACCAGACAGGTTAGCCTTTACAAAATCCTATAAAGTTTTTCAACGTTTCTCGCAACTTTGTTTTAGCCATATGAATCGTTTATTAAAACTCTAAACATACACTGTATTAGTAATCAGAGAACATTTTCTCTAGTTATTTGTATTGTTTGAATCCATTTATCATACAAATACTAAAAGACCTAAGTTTTTGTAACAGACATCGAAATTGACGAGTATTCAACGAAATACTGAAACGTCTCTAATATTAGTAATACTATATGGAGCGATATTTTTATAAGTCTTTACCTTTAGAAATTAGTTCTTTGTCTTTTATTAACATAACTGTTACTCATTTAAAAAAAAAAACACTTTTTAACGGATTTATGTATTTTTTTTGCAAAATTTAAATATAATTACATTATTTCTACCGTGTAGTCTACCGCGACCATGCATTTTGTAAAGCTAGCGATACTTCGGGAAATTTTTTAAATAAACCAAATCCGTTAAAAAGTGTTTTTCTTTAAATTATTTCGTTTTCTGAATCTTCGATGTCTTTCGACGAACAAGTGAACTACTGAACAATGTTAGGGTTCTGTGTGGGGACTGTGTAGTGTGTTTAAATTTATATTATGTTAAAATGTCAGGAGTCTGTGTATAGTAATGTTCTGTAATGAGATTGGCAAACTGCTCTAAAATAAGTATGTGAGACTCTACGGATCCTTAAGCCCTACAGTTGTACCCTAACACTACTTAGTGAATATATAAATAAGTACAGGAAGTCTGCGCCATAAGACCTAAGATAACAGACGGAGCCCTACGGGTAGGATCAGAGGTTCAAGGATTTTCTCAAAGCTATCGAGCAGCCTCACGATATAACACTTTGAGAGGACGCCAGAAATGAATAAGCCAAAGCAATATTGAAATCTGATTCATTAAGCTGAGGATTTAAATATAAATCACATATATACAATATTTCTTATGTGAGTTGTTGGTATATCTTTAGCTATAATATTTAGAACAAGTGTGTCAATTGTCAAGGTTTGCTCCATGACATCTGAACACTATATACACACAGCCTGGTTGTACAAAAACTCTTCATTATTAGTCCTCGATACGACTTCTCATCCACCATTTTACGGTAACTAAGACGTGATCTTACCTTGCGCTTCACTCAAATCAATATTGTTCGTTTCAGCTGGCACAGAGCTGTCTCGAACGTATGCAGATGCTGCAAGAAATACGCAGAACAATAGCCTGTAACATAAATAATTATAAAAAAAGTATTTTATTACATGCCATACAGTTACAAAGATATCTTATGTCATATGGTTAATTAAATAATATAACCTTATTCACAAAACCTTATACTGGTATGATTATATTTCCTATCTCTTTTTATCGTAACCTCACCTTGCCAGGCAGAAAGAGATAACGATAGTATTGTAGTACAGTAATAGTTTTTTTGAGGTTCTTAATGTCAATTTTAATTATGCAAAAAAAGTATATCTAGATGACATTTTTATCAATAACAATAATACCTTATTAGTAAATTAGATCCTTAGGAAATAGGTATTCTTATATATAGATTACTTATAAGTAATGAAGTAAAAAGTTAAAGAAAAACACTTTATCAACGGATTTGTGTATTTTTACAAAATTTTAAAATATTTTACATTTTAAATTTTTACGACGTTTCTCGTACTTTGCGTGCGTGGTCACGGTAGACCGTGCAAAATTACATAACTTAAATCCGTTATAAAGTGTTTTTCTTTAAATGAGTAACAGTTATGTTAATAAAAGACAATATTAAATAAAAAGTTCAAACAATTCATTTATAAATTAAATATCAAATATTGTTTTATAAATTCTTACTTTATTAAAATTTATACTCACGAAATAGTTTTCATGATTCCGCTGATTACCTAAGAAATAGTTTAGTTGTTAGATGTTGTATTTACTGAGTTATATTTTCCATTTATTTATTTTAATTAAAAACAACTCTTTGGAAATTACGTTGCCGACCGGCCATTTTAATTATTTCTAGTAAGTTTATTTTTAACCAGCGCGAAGTCAAAATCCTCAGTATAGGAAAGAATAGGCTCGTCTTTCAGTCAATTGTCATAAGAAAAGACATAAATTTAATTACCAAGAAACAACAGGTAACTAATACTAGTAAAACTTACATATTTTTATATTCACAGTTAAATGAAAAACACTCGCAAAAATCAGTACAGCCATTCCAGAGATTAGCAGGAACAAACAGACAGACAGACAGACAAAAATTTAAAAAAATGTCACTTTGGTGTATGCATCGTATATATATATTCATATGCATGTAGTAAAAAACGGTTATTTCAATATTAAAAACAGACACTCCAATTTTATATATTAGTATAGATATAAGTAGTTTTCCAATTATGCGGCATAATGCTCAATGTTGAACTTTAAAAAGTACTGCTCGGGTGATAATCGCAATCAATACCAACTCAGTGATAGAAAATTGACAATGAAATTAATGAAATAATCAAAATCCGAATCACTTAAAATAAACATAAATAGTTTTCAACCAATAATTATTGTTTACTACATTATTTATACTGTAATGAGGTCGGTAACTCTGAATATTTTTTTCTTCAACACTGAACTTGGCGCACTCTGCTATTTCGTTCGAACTAAGCTTGTGCGCCACTGAGTCGCATTATGCTCTGTAATTGGAAAACTACGGACGTATGTCCTCGAAGCACTTCGTCATTACCACAATGATGTCTACTGACTTGCTTTTTTCTATTAAATTTAAACGTATTCATAATTATGATTATTGTAATAAGTTAACACCAAATTTTTTAAAACTTCGATTATATGTTTTCTTTTAATATTGTTCACTACAACCTATAAGTATGTAATGACACGCACATAACAAAACACAGATGGAAAACGATAACGATAAATTATATATAGGAATAAATATAATTATATATAATAAATATAGGAAAAAATGTTCACAATACAATGGTCCATGCGGGAGTGTACAACAATAGAATATCTAAAAGAATATCGGATCCTGATGATGCTCCGGTGTCGGAGCGATACGTGCGTCGAGTGGTTGTGGGTTTTTCGCGGAGTGTTTATTTATTTCATTACAGCCTATAGCCAAAACATACTTAAAAAAACTACCTTAACCTAAACTTAAAAATAAAAACACCTTGCAGGCTTCACTCATTCTTAACAAGCCCGTCACAAATATCTCCTGCTCTGGTGCAGATTTAATAAATTTATTAACCAGCGACACCATTCGTGGTATCGCTAATTTCTGGCGAAGCACGGTTCGCGAAGTAGTTGTCCGGTGCATATAGCCAGAGTAAGGCTTGTAGTAACCCCGGACAATCAATTTGGCCCCTAATAACGTTAATGGCAAATTTAAACAAATACCTCTATAGCTCCCTCCGCATGTTGCTTGTATATTGGTCTATTGGGATTTTGTACAATGGACTTCCGCAAAGTAACGCCTGATTCTATTAATTATGACATCGAACAGCCCGTAACAGCCAAACTAAGTTGCCAGTTACCGTTAAGGTGAAACACTTAATAGATTTCTATTAAATTTTCATCAGAGGATCGCTCTTACAATAAACATTACCTTCGCTGGTGGCTCATAAGTGTCGTATTTCGGCTTTGGACGCAGCTTCTTCTTCTTTCTCTTCTTCATCTGCTGGGTGTCCCAATCGTTAGCGCGACGGGCTAACGGAACTTCTGTGGTGGTCGCTGCGCTAATCTGTCAAGTGTTCATTAAAAAAATCATTATAAACAGCTAAAAAATAGGAATATTATATAGACGTTGGTAGCGTATAGAATTTTTTAATTATTTTTTATTTATATAAGTCAACACTTGCTACGATCCTTGCAAACCTCTGTCGCTTCTTCCACACTCATTTAATTCATCATACATACATCGTCGGTTATGGGTCTGACCCAAAAATTTTCGGGCAGGTCTCCCAGCCGCACCCTCGCCATCCACACTCGCCTTGTCAGTCTATCCTCATTCATTCTTTCCATGTGACCGAACCATCTCACTACATAAATAATTAAAGAAATTCATTTTATAAAATAATAAAATTAGATAATATTCACACAAAAAACCGTTTCGGCAAACTCGGTTTTTTATAATAATATCTTATACGAAAGAGCTGATATAAAATGCGGCATACATAGCCGATGTATTAAGCAATTTTATTGTTACTTACTTTTTTTAATATCACTGCATACTCGTCCTTGTTGAAGTCATTTTGACCCCAGCCCGTACTGAAGCAATTGGTCCCAGATGGTGGCATTCGACTTTCCAGACACGCCGTCCCAATGTGGGGCACGTGAAGGTCGAAAGGTGTTGTTAATAATAATAATGCCACGTTGTTTTTAAACTGAACTGGCGAACAAAATATTTCAAATTTAACATCTAACTACAGGATTACAGGATCTTATCCAATGCAATAGTTAGTTGCTTAAAACTTATAACGTGACTCTTGTGAATTCACTCACAAGCCGGGGATATCGGGTCCAGGTTCCATTAAAACACACACAATAACTTGATTTTAATTAAAGACGATTTCTCTTACAGAATGCGTGCGCGTAAAAAAACTCCGTCGCTTTCTTCCGCGCGCACCCTAAGGTGGCGCTGGGGACCCCGTTACGCCCGAAGGCTTGCGGGGGGTGTCGGGGGCGCACCCAGCTCAACAGCTGGGTGGTCGTCATGTTCGGCCTGGATCGGCCTGAGGACTGCAGTGGTGCTGCGGAGCGGCCTCGCTCGACGCAGCATGCGTGCGCGTAGGTTAGTTGCGATTCGTATTTATATAGACCAACCGCTATCCAAAGTAACGTTTTATAACTGCAACTTCCTTTACATGAAATTCTCCAAATTAAACTATAAATTAAATATAATCAACAATAATATTATTGCGAATTTTACATTATACAACACCAAATAATTTCCTTTTAACAAATTGTACAGATTTATTATAACTTCAATAGCCTAACGCCACTTTACAAACTTCGTCAACAGATGGCGCTAACAATAAGATGCTAAAGTGAAGATATGTTTTACAAACAGTTAAGGAGTCAATACAGTGCCTTATATTGTTTAGAATATAAAAGTTTTAAACCTGATGATCACCAATGGTTATAATAATATGACATATCATTAATATAATAGTAAAAATAATATAACTCTAATACATTAATTTGCGCCCATAAACACGAGAAACGAGAACAAAACGATTGCCGGAGCAGATAATATAAGATGATCGATTAATCTCCCTCCACGTCACGTTGATAATGAATTGATGAACCTTTGTTAAGACTTACGGCGGTTGAATTCCGGGTGTACCAGTATACTTTTAACGTCTCGTTCTTGGTATGGATACGCTTCGTTATTTTTCTAGTATCCCATTCACCAGCGCGACATTTTACCTATAAGACATTACAAAGACACTTTTTTACTCGTGAGCTTCACACAGAGGGCATTGAAAACAATACGAGTTCAGTATAACAACAGATTCAGGCTGATTCTGGGCTTGCCTAGATTCTGTAGCGCATCGATGTTTGCGGAGATGGAGCTGATGAGTCGTATTCGGCATAGCTCAAATGCTATCCTGAGTTGATATCTAAACAAGACACCAAATTGTTAAAAAGGTGGCGTCCCATTCATGCCCCAGCTTAGTTTATTTTTTATTTAGTCTTACTTATAGTAACATAGCACCTTAGTCTGAATTTTTACTAACATATTAACCTAGAAAACTATGTGTAAGAGAATTTTGATTAAACTTACGAATTTATTCAGGAGACCCGTGTCCGCTTGAAAGATATTTTTTCTTACTCTATTATACACTTTGTACAAGTTTTAATTTCCATAACATATATTATAATCGTTTCTGTTTTTCGTTGTCAATTTTTTGCATGCCTTGTTAGTTGGCTGATTGTGCAGAAAACATTGTTTTCTTTATTCCATCGCGGACAAACATCGTGACCGGAGTTTTTATTTATTTATTTAATTACAGCCTATAGCCAAAAAAGAAAAACTACCTTAACCTAAACTTACAAATAAAATCTCCTTGCAGGCTTCACTCATTCTTAACAAGCCTGTCACAAATATATCCTGCTCTGGTGCAGATTCAATAAATTTATTAACCAGCGACACCATTCGTGGTATCGCTAATTTCTGGCGGAGCATGGTTCGCGAATTCCATTGTCCTCGCGACCTACAGTAGTTGTCCGGTACATACAGCCGGAGTAAGGCTTGTAGCAACTCCGGACAATCTACTTGGCCCCTAATAACCTTAATGGCAAATTTAAACAGATATATATATTAAATTCTTACTTTTTAAGTAATTACGCGAAGTTCTATATATAGAGTGTACACTCTTTATATCGTAACTCAACGGACTGGGCATTTTGTCGTTATAGAGAGTTAACAAAAGGTGTGAACAAAAAAACAACTAAATTCACAAGAATTTTTAATATACACGTCATACTACATTAGTTGAAGGATGACAAAAGCTGGACCGACGGATGTTTCGGAGCTTGTCTTCGACAGGACATTGGGTCAATGATATTCATAGACTACACTGTACATTTTATTTTTTTAATCTTATATAAGTTTATAATACATTCAAATCCCACGTTTAACAAGGACTATTTTTTAGCCCAAAAATGGAAGTATTTTTTAATTTTCTTCTTCTACAACTATTACACATATACTGTATGTTATACATAGCGACTAATAGTATTTAACTATAATTTTAGTTTAACTGGCGTTATTTAAACGAATTACTTGATATTACGAATATTTTTTTGTTCCCCTCCGATTTCTTATATCGAGGTTGCACTGTATTATTATTATTATTATTGTTATTGTTGTTATTATTATTATTATACCTTAATCACCCCTACCTCTGATGTTGTTTGCATTAGGGGTAAAACCTGATATCTATACTCTCTTCGAAGAACTTTTTCGTAATCCATGGGATCATGCTGGCAATGTTGACGTAGGCCGCTGGCAGTTCAGTGCCACACTCGACGCCAAAGGCGACCATTCCGTACACACTGTAACGCTGGGCGCCGTTGCTCTACACAATAAAAGCTCTTTAATATTTTTAATAGACTTTTATTAACATAACTGTTACTCATTCAAAGAAAAACACTTTGTTAACGGATTTATGTTATGTGTTTTTTTTTTTGCAAAATTTAAATATAATTACATTATTTCTACCGTATAGTCTACCGTGAGCACGCACGCTGTAAAGCACGCGATACGTCGGGAAAAATTATAAATAATGTAATTATACTTAAATTTAAAAAAAAAGTTATATCTAATTTCGTTAAAAAGTGTTTTTCTTTAAATGAGTATACTTAAATTTTGTAAAAAAATATAACTTAAACTGTTTTTCTTTGGTATTTGTTTTGGTGGATCGAAAAACGTTCTTTGGTCCACCAAATATTTGTATTAGCTGAACTTGTTATGTATGTAGATGTTATACCTATGGATGTAGAAGAAGAACCGACTGTTTACGACCAGTTACAACGAAGAGAACACACTTTTTAACCACCAAATATTTATACCACGGTATATTTCATCACCAAGGAGTCAAAGTATAATATCTCAATCTTTACATGTCTTCGTAATGATGGACTTACCAACTTGCCACAAACAAGTGGTGATCCTCCATCGCCAGTGCATGTATCAAAGTTCTTCCTCCCACCAGCACATATTAATGTGTTGTGCAACCTGAACCGACTGGTAAGCCGCGATCCTTGAAGAGCATATTCACAAGTACTGTGGTCTACAATTGGTAAAGGTACCTGCAAGGAATTGTAAAATTATTATTAAAGCCAATCGACCTAATTAGAATCTGAAGCTAAATGTATCGGGCAAATCTGGAACTGCAAGTCAGGAATGCTTTCGATGCAAAGTAAAATATTATTTTCACAAATTCTAATAATCTTCTTAATATATATAAATCTCCTGTCACGATGTTTGTCCGCGATGGACACATAAACTACTTAATCGTTTTTAAATTAAATTGGCACTGTGAGCAGTCTGGTACAACTTAAGAGATAGGATAGCTTAGATCTTTAATTATAGTCGCAATTTTATTTTATTGCAAATTTTTTGTCTATAATTAATTGACAGTCACAATTATCTGTTAACTCCAAAAGATTCTAACAGATGTCGATACTTTTCGACTGGATTGAGTAAATAATCAATAGATAGTCGTGTCATATAAAGATTAATTTATTAACCTAAATAAAGCATACTTTTATTGTTTAAAATTCTTTCGATTATAAACATACCCCCGCACACTTAAAGCTGCTAATTAAAAAAAATTCTAGAAACCACATTTATGGCAAAACGTTTGCCGGATCAGTAGTTTTGAGATCGTTACAAACATCAACAAATCTTACCTCTACAAGAAATTTTAACTCAGCCATACTTCCAGTTTCCCAAAACACGTTTTAAACGTACCTTCTTTAGCCACAAAGCATATTTGTCGTTATCATTAAAATCCTTGCCCCATCCCATACTATAACAGCCAGCGTCTTTTTTGGGCTCAACGCTACTTAAACAGGCAATGCCCACATGGGGATCGGTCATATCAAATGGGGACGATGTGATTAATAGGGCAATGTTGTTTGCTGAATTCCCTGAAATATTGCATACGTTATATAATAAACTAGCTAAGGATCAAATAGGAGGAAACCGCGCGGAAAGATTCCTAATTACTTGGAGAGAATTGTTCATGGACAAGTATTTTCCTGACATTCCTCTCTTGATGTGGATAAATTTCATTTGTTGTCTGTGTATCCCATTCGCCGAGACGACATTTTATCTGTAAATCACGATTATTTTCTTTTATTATATTTCATATAAACATAATCGGTTTAAGCGAGTGCTTGCAAGTGCGTTGCCGGCTCTTTTGAAGGAATAGAAATACCAGTAAAGTGGAGCGCGAACGACTTCTCTATTAACCTTTTACTTACCAAAAGCGGGTCATCATTAATAGCCTTGACTTTATGAGCGATCGTCATAACCACTGAAGGATGGATAAGAGTTCCACCTCCAATATAATCATTTGGATTCCAACCCTGACTCTGACTGTCTGTCCTACAATAGATAATATTATATATTGCCTTCGGTTTATCACTAAACAGTAATCATAAGCTTATTTTCGTTTCTAGTTCTCATTATCCTATCTATCTCCCAATACTGATTGGTACCAGCCATTACCGCTTGCCTGACGATTGAAAAGAGAGGCGGAGAGTTTCTTGCCAATTAAAAATGCCAGTAAATATTTCATTTTGTGAAATGAGTGACGAAGAATAAAAAAGGAAAAGAGAAAAAAACAAATGAACGCCTTTCAAATACATGAATACTGTCAAAATTTGAATTTGGAATTCCTAATCAAAGACGATATATTTAAGATCAAAGTACGACAAAATGCCAATTTCATATGTAAAGACCTAATATATATATACAAATTAATATTTTTGAGCTAAGATAAAGTCATAATTGGTCCTTTCAATAGCTGTATTGTCTGCTCGTACGTTTTATTTAGAACTTGATTTTGTGTATGCGATTTCAACCATAATCCATCTTGATACTACAGCTCCTGTTTTTCGTAGTTCTATTTTGCCATTATTTTTACTGATATTTGAGGCTAAACCATGTTTTAGTAACTGACAAGTTCCAGATAAAGCCCTTCAAGGAAGAAGAAGGAGGATTTCTTCAATTGATTTGTTAACTGGCAGTCAGTGTAAATTTAGATTTATCATGATTTGATAGTGTCATGGCGCTCCTTGGGAGAGCCATGTCCAGCATTGAATGTTTATACGCTGATGATGATGATGAATGTTGCAAACAGTATTACATGGGGAATCAGTTTGCTATTAGAAGTCACATAGTAAACTTATAAACTTCAACAATGTTAAGAAAATTATTCACAAATATAATCTTTTAAAGAAATACACTTTTTCGCGTGCTTTACAGCGTGCGTGGTCACGGTGGACTGAAGACAAAAGGTGTTAATTGTCAAAATAAGCGTCACAGCTGCAGAGAGGTTGTGTGTTATCTGTATTTAATGCCCCGGAGTTGGTATCGACTAAAACCGGAAGGATTTTTACAAAACTGGCTCACGGCTCCTCAACTTTCCCGGATTGTTTGTCATGAGATTTTAATTTAGATATTATTAGATATCCCTGGTGTTTGATAATTTTAGGACGTCTTCTCTAGTAAAATTTCGGCGGTTCCGATCATACCCGACATCTATAAGAGAGGTCTCGGTATGTCTCGAACGCTGTGTCGGCGTTCTGACGTCGATAGGAAAGGTGGTTTGTGTCGGAGCTGCATACTGTGAGTTCGTTTTACGTTGTTTTAGTGCAGTATTATTATTATTATTATTGTTATTATTATTCTTATTATTATTATTATTGTTGTTGTTGTTGTTGTTGTTGTTATTATTATTATAAGGTTATCGGCTGTTTTAAATAGTTATGTTGTTTTGTCAGTATTAGTTTTAATGTTAATTTAGTGTGATTTATAGAATACCATCTTTAGGTTATTCCAAATTGTTTTATTTTTGATTATCACTTCTGGTTGCTAAAAATATATATTGGTTTATAACCTCAACAAAGCAACCATCCAAGGGAACTCCCCAAACTCGGCGTGCGTGTTAGAAGAGTCTCTGAATGTGTATCCTCCAGGGTTACTCCATCCGCATCCTTCCCTCTTCTTCGGCATAGGAGCTGGAGTCGATGTATCGGCCTTCGACACTAGATCCTTTGGACAGCAGGTTTTCAAATAGTGACAGCCTAACTCCCTAAAAAACCACATCAGTTTTAACTATAAAATGAAAGAAATCGTATAAAACTTTATATATAGATACGACGTACTATAAACTTCGTTTCGTTCTACAAGGGTTTTATGTAAATAATAGTGTGACGCTGACCACTAGGTTTCAGCTTGAGACTGACCCAAATTCATATCGGGCGTTCGAATTCTGGCTGTGCATCAATTTATATTGTCCTAGACTTAAACACTCGCTCGTACGGATTCATAAAATCTGTGTCGAACACATAAAGCTCACCTATTGATGAAGAAAATTTAGAGGTGCAACGAATAGTTGTTTGGCCAGATACCGGATGCCGGATGTTCGGCGTGACCAACAGCCGAATGTTCGGTATCATAAAATCATAGTTTTGTTCGGTCGGATGAACGCTATCTTATGTCAAATAACTTTTATTGTTAAATCAAGCTAGTCTACCTGTAAACACTCATCTTAGACAGGTCGATTTCGGCGCCGACCATACATTCCGATTTTTTAACACATTGTCCTTCTTCATTACCGATAATACAGGTCTTGATTTCATTTTGTGATGTTCGCTTCCCTGGAGAAAAAATTAAAACAGAGTTGTACTCAAGGCTTGGTGATGTTCGACTCCCGTGGTCGAAATATACTGTCAGATAAAACACAATCGGTAGATAGCCCTAAGGTAAAATTTATTTCTTAAGAAAGAGTGAGAACGGAAGCGAGTTCCATAAACAACGTAGATACAATGAGCTAAGAGGATTTTATTTGTACATTGGTTTACGATCATTACCGCCGAGGCCCCATTAAGTCTTAAGAGAACGGTAATCATCAATTCATACCTGTATCATATGTTGCAAAACACTTTTGATTTCAACAGTGAAAACGATTTGTGAAAAATGTTTCGCTATGGCGGGAAATAATCCGTTTTCATATTATGCGTGCAATCGGCCACAGACTAAATGGATGTGGTGAATTTACCGCGCAAAGAGTTTGCGCCTATTCTACGTACAAAATGGGGAAATTCATGTTTCCTTTTAAAATAGTTTATAGTATGTCCTTTGAAAATTAATTTTAAATATTAATTACGTTGTATACTACCAGCGGATTAAAATATACCTACATTTGTAATATGTTTATGAGAGAATAGTATATAATTTACTAGCAAATTTAATAATTACCTTCCTCATATAATCCACTAACCCATTGATCTTCTGTTTCAAAACCATTCGGTTGTCCTTGACATCCCCAAGCCAGCAGGCACAGTGCGAAAATTTTCCTACAAAACATTGTCGTAAATTTTAAGTTCCAGAAACTGCCATTTTGATTCTGTATTACCACTTGTAACGAGTTTTTATTACTTGGTAAAAAAAATGGATTTGGTGATTATGAGAGTCATACTTTGATACTAAAATACTTCCGCAACTCACTAATAACACTTCCGGTAGCTTGATTTAATAAAGTTTTGTTCCATGAAACCTTTATGGATAATTGTATTTTGTGATACGCAATATTCTTATAACTTCTATTTGGTGCTTAAGAAGCAGTATAAGTTACTACAGTATTTTTAATCAAACCACGGGAACTCTTGGAATTCTAGGAGGATAAAAATTAAAAAAATAAATTCTCAATAGCATTGTTTTACAACCTGTGGGTCGCGACCGCCTGGGGGGTCGCGAAGCTTCTGTAGGGGGGTCGCCAGAGGTCGAAAAAAATGGGTACTTTAGTAAAAAAAAACAAAATTAAAGACAATTAATATTGTTAATGGTAATACTGTAACATACACCTACATACATGATAAAAACCGAAGGTCAAGGGGGGTCGCGAAATATTTTTTTATACCAGGGGGGGTCGCATCATGAAAAAGGTTGAAAAACACTGCTCTATAGGATTCCTCTTCATAGACCTCTGACGTGCGGTGTAAGGCACAGAAACACGACCTCTGTAGGTATTAAAAGTATAGATATTTTGGCAAACAAGAAAAAGTTTGGTTATGACAATTTTAGTTTAGGTATTTCTGAGATAAGCTATTGTTTACATTATTACTATTATATCGTATAACGATGAGTTTAAATAGAACTGAGACTTTAATTTTAACGAATATTTAACCTCTTATTAGCTGGAAACCGATGTTTTTTTAAAATAAGCATTTGAATTGCAACTTCCTAACGAAGTATTGAAATATATTATGCTATATGGTAGCTCGGATTATTTAAATGTATATAATTGAACATATACTCACCAAACATACACCATTGCACTCCACAAGTCTGATATAAACTAAATCATCACATTATAAGGAAAACGTAGACTGGTTTTACAATGACCTCATGAACCGATAAATGGCAGATTACATTATCATCATGCATCGATGCGAAAATATTTGCAAAGCTCTATTTTTTGGGCAAAGTTTTTTTAACTGCATTAATATTTAACACTAGCTGACCCGGCGAACTTCGTACCGCCTTAGCGTAGCTTTGATGCACTATTTTATTTTGTATTATACGTTTTTTATTACGTAATTTTATTTTAGCTTTTTATTGGCGTAGTAAATACACATATATCCGTGCAAAGTTCCATCTTTCTAACACTAACCGTTTCGACGCTAGATTAAGAACGGGCGAATGAAGTGACATGACGAAGGGTTCCTTTACGTAGATTAAGGAATCCTAATAAAAGTAGCCTAAGCGACTACTTATTACATCAGCTACCAATCAATCTTTTTGGTGTATGTATATATATATATATATATATATATATATATATATATATATATATATATTCATATGCATGTAGTAAAAAACGTTTATTTCAATATTAAAAACAGACACTCCAATTTTATATATTAGTATAGATGTAACTTTTGCAAGTTGTGTATATGTTTAGCAAGTTAAGGAACTCCCAAAAACGACAATATAACAATCCTTTGTTGGAGTAAATTTTATGTCAATGACCACTCTAATTCACGTACGTAATTTTACGCAACAGAAAATTCCGCTTCTTAAAAAATGCTCGTTTCTCGTCAGATACAATTACCGTTAGGCGTTAACTGATATTAGGTCTTTGAACCTATGAAATTGCCGTTTTGTTTGAAAAAAGTTAAAGTATTTTTTTTTAGAACTTATTTATTTCTTTTATTCAAAGTAATCACCCCTGCAATCAATGCATCTTTGCCAACGCTGTGGCAGTTTATAGATGCCCTTCTTGAAAAAAATCAGCTGGACGGGAGACAACAAACTCTTCAAAGGCGTTTTGTACTGCCTCTCGGGAATTGAATTTTTTTCCCGCTAAAAAGTTGTCCAAATTTTGGAAAAAAGTAATAGTCGGTAGGCGCAAGATCTGGTAAGTATGGCGGATAAGGGAGAGCTTCCAAAACCAACTCATGCAGCTTAGAGACGGTCTGTTGTGCAGTATGGGGTCGCGCGTTGTCGTGAGGTAGCAGTGGAGACGACCGATTGACCAAAGCTGGTTGCAGACGTGCGAGTTTTGCCATCATTGTGGTCAGTTCTTCAATGTACACATCTGCAGTAATGCTCTCGCCGTTTTGTATAAAGCTATGATGAATCACACCAGCACTAGACCACCAAACTGTGACCATCACCTTTCTAGGGGTCATTTTTCGTTTTGCAGATTGCTTTGGTACCGAACCAGGATCTAACCAACTTGCTGAGCGCTTTCGATTGTCGAAAAGAATCCATTTTTCGTCGCACATAACAATTCGCTTCAAACGTCCTTCATTTCTCTGCCTGTTAAGCCGCGCAAGGCAAATCTCGACGCGTACGTTGCGCTGGCGATCGTTAAGTTCGTGGGGCACCCATCTATCAAGCTTTTTTATCTTGCCAATCTGTCGCAAATGGACCAATATTGCTTTGATGCTAACATCAAAAGCTGCTGCCAGCTCAGCTGTAGATTGAGATTCATCAGCTTCCACAATCGCCTTTAATTCATCATTGTTGACCAAAGTTTCCGGACGACCACGAGGTTCATTTTTCAAGTCAAAATTCCCAGAACGGCACCGAGCAAACCAATAACGGGTTATACGTTCGTTTGTACAGTTCTCTCCGTAAACGTCGTTGATGTTACGTGTCGTTTGTGCCGCGTTGGTGCCACGACGGAACTCATATTCATAATTACACGAAATTTCAATGTATCCATTTCGAGGAAAAATGTTGAAATGTAATGAAAATACAACGCTAAACAATAAACAAAAGACTGATTTTGTAAATAGAATGTCATATTTTTAAATCAAAATTAATTTCAATTTAGAATTCATAGCCAATCAAAACTTTTTTTTGTTTGAACAAGTCAGTACTTCTTCTTCTTCTTCGCGTGCCTCTCCATTACTGGAGGTCGGCTGTCAGACTTTTGAAGCGTCTCTTGTCTCGGGCCAGGTGCAGCAGTTCTAATACCCGTCCACTCCCTAACGTTACGCAGCCATGATTTCTTCCGCTGAAATGCTGTTACATATTTCTACAAGCCACTCTAATTGTTTCCTCTTAAGAGCGTGAGAATTATGTATCAACAAACGATCACTTAGGCTAGTTTACTTTAACATTTGTAATCTTTGAAGTTATTAGTATTCAACGGACCTCAAATCGGAACGGTTGTACTCATTTAGTTTTAATATTTATTAATAACCCTTATTCGCGGACCCGCTACTTGACTAGGTAGAAGAAATCGCTTGTTAATAAGGCCGCCTTTTATTTATATACTAGTTGTTAAGTTCTTTTAATATGGTGTATTATCATAAAGTAATAAATACTATTGTACACATTTGTACCTTCCAAAGCAGTGTTGGCACAATTAGTCAGTCGGTAAAATACAAATTTGTATTTGAACTTCAATTAATGTAATTGCTATTTTGGTATTAATTAAATATATCCTGTCGAGATAATTGAAGGTAATATTTTCATAAATTATTCCCGTCCCAAATTTGAATATAATTGCCTATTATATCTTAGTTATGTGTTCATTTTGTTTGCGAGTGTTTTTCATTTAACTGTGAATATAAAAATTTGTAAGTTTTTTTAGTATTAGTTACCTGTTGTTTCTTGGTAATTTAATTTATGTATTTTCTTATGACAATTGACTGAAAAACGAGCCTATTCTTTCCTATACTCAGGATTTTGATTTCGCGCTGGTTAAAAATAAACTTAGTATGAATAATAAAAAAGCCGGTCGGCAACGTAATTTTCAAAGAGTTGTTTTTAATTAAAATAAATTAATGGAAAATATAACTCAGTACATACAACATCTAACAACTAAACTATTTCTTAGGTAATCAGCGGAATCATGAAAACTTTTTCGTGAGTATAAATTAAGAATTTATAAAACAATATTTGATATTTAATTTATAAATGAATTGTTTGAACTTTTTACATAATAATGTCTTTTATTAACATAACTGTTAGTCATTTAAAGAAAAACACTTTATAACGAATTTAAGTTATGCATTTTTGCAAAGAATCTTGGACGCTGACAGAGACTATGTCCAAAAAACTGGAAGCGTTTGAGCTTTGGGTGTACAGACGTATGCTTAAAATATCTTGGACAGACCGCATACGAAATACAACCGTGCTTGATAGAATGCAAAAGAACAAAGAGGTGCTCATGACAGTAAAGAAAAGGAAGCTAGAATATTTCGGTCATGTCATGCGTAACTCTAAAAAATACGAGCTCCTTCAGCTAATCATACAAGGCAAAGTGGCGGGTAGAAGGAGGCCTGGCCGCAGACGTACATCCTGGCTTAAGAATCTTCGGCAATGGTTTGGTCAAAGTACGAAGTCGTTATTCAGAAACGCGGCATCCAAAGTTAAATTAGCTGTAATGATCGCCAACCTTCAAAAGGAGACGGCACCATAAGAAGAAGAAGATTTTTGCAAAATTTATACATACTATATTTTACAGCATTTTAAGTTTCTGTCTACCGTGACCACGAAAAACGTCGTTAAAAATAAAAAATTTAAACGTAAAATATTTTTAAATTTTGTGAAAATACACAACTTAAATCCGTTGATAATGTGTTTTTCTTTAATTTTTTACTTCATTACTTATAAGTAATCTATATATAAGAATAACTATTTCCTAAGGATCTAATTTACTAATAAGGTATTATTGTTATTGATAAAAATGTCATCTAGATATACTTTTTTCGACATTGTGGGTAGAAAATCCTATCTAATTAAAATTGACATTAAGAACCTCAAAAAAACTATTACTGTACTACAATACTATCATTATCTCTTTCTGCCTGGCAATGTGAGGTTACGATTAAAAGAGATAGGAAATATAATCATACCAGTATAAGGTTTTGTGAATAAGGTTATATTAAATTTAATTAACCATATGACATAAGATATCTTTGTAACTGTATGGCATGTAATAAAATACTTTTTTATTTATAATTGTTAATATTTCAGGTTATTGTTCTGCGTATTTCTTGCAGCATCTGCATACGTCCGAGACGGCTCTGTGCCAGCTGAAACGAACAATATTGATTTGAGTGAAGCGCAAGGTAAGATCACGCCTTAGTTACCGTAAATTGGTAGATGAGAAGTCGTATCGAGGACTAATAATGAAGAGTTTTAGTACAACCAGGCTGTGTGTATATAGTGTTCAGATGTCATGGAGCAAACCTTGACACTTGACACACGGTTGTTCTAAATATTATAGCTAAAGATATACCAACAACTCACATAAGAGATATTGTATATGTGTGTATATATGTGATTTATATTTAAATCCTCAGCTTAATAAATCAGATTTGAATATTGCTGTAGCGGCGCATCGCCGTTTGTAAATAATTTAATTTTTAAATAATAAATAAAACCTTTTTATAAACTTTGTACTGGCATGTAAAAAAAAGGATTGCCAGCGTCTTGTCAGAGAGATTGCTAGATTATTAATTTTTTTCGTGTCATTATTTTCTTTTTGTGTAATATATTGTACATATTTAAAAGTGGGTTTTATTACCAACCACCAACCCGCTTTACTGGTGACCCCGACGTGATCAATACATTGTCATCATGGCTAAAGAAGAATCACCAGCGGAGACCTTCCGAGTCGGCGTGAGAATTCCACCTTTCTACCCGGAGAAGCCAGGGCTGTGGTTCAACCAGTTGGAGGCACAATTCACCCTGGCGAACATCAAGACGGACGAGACCAAGTTCTTTTATGTCGTTGGCAACTTAGATTCCCAATATGCCGCCGAGGTAGAAGATATAATCTCCAACCCTCTGCCCACCGACAAATATGAGAAGCTCAAGCTTGAGCTTATTAAGAGGCTGTCGGCATCTGGTGAGAAGAAGGTGAAGCAGCTCCTCATGCACGAGGAGCTTGGAGACCGAAAGCCCACACAATTCTACCGGCACCTGCTCAACTTGGCCGGTCCCGGAGTACCGGAGGAGTTCCTGCGGACCATAAGGACGAGCCGCCTGCCCAGTTCCACTCAGGCCATTATAGCATCTCAATCCTTAGATTGGGCGGACCTGGCAGAGCTGGCAGAATTGGCGGATCGTGTGCATGACGTTGTCGGTGTTGGTCAACAGATCGCAGCAGCATCTTCGAGTCCTAGTGTTTTAGATACAATGACATGTCAAGTGGCTGAATTGACTCAGATGGTAAATGAGTTATCTAAGCAAGTAAAAGATCAAGGCCGTTCTAGGACACCTTCCAGGCAGGGATACAGGCGTCGTGATAGCTCCAATTCTAGACGATCAGATACCAACTATAGAAGATATCCGTTGTGTTGGTATCACGCAAAGTATGGAGATAAGGCCAGTAAGTGTGTGAAGCCGTGCGATTTTTCAAAAAAAGCGTAGGGCAGTCGGTTGAAGCGACCGACGCCTGCCCTAATACCGGTCGCATTTTTGTCATGGATCAGAAAACTAAAGTCCAATTTTTAATAGGCACTGGAAATGACGTCTGTGTTTATCCCAGAAGCCTAGTAAATAATCGTTGTGTACAGACTAGATATGAACTTTGTGCAGCTAACGGATCGACAATAAAAACTTACGGTTATGTACATATTGTGTTAAATATAGGTTTGCGCCGCGACTTTGCATGGCGATTTATTATCGCTGATGTGACCAGGGCGATAATAGGTGTGGATTTCTTATCACGTTTTAATTTGATTGTAGATGTTCGGAAGAAAAAGCTGATTGATGGTACGACATCGTGTGAGACCGCGGTTTTTCCAA
Organism: Pontia daplidice; assembly: GCA_963693355.1. Lineage (NCBI taxonomy): Eukaryota > Metazoa > Arthropoda > Insecta > Lepidoptera > Pieridae > Pontia > Pontia daplidice. The sequence goes on along the minus strand of CAVNZL010000023.1, from coordinate 1,118,918 downwards.
CGAGTCTGTCTGGCGGTGTTTCTTCTGTGAAGGTTATATCAGGAAATTCAGTGCTTCATGACATACTTGCTCAGTACCCCGAAATCACTCGTCCTTCAGGTACCCATCATGCTCATAAACATAGTACCGTTCATTACATCCGCACCACACCTGGCCCACCCGTAGCATGCAAACTACGCCGTTTAGCTCCAGACCGTCTTAAAATAGCGAAGGCCGAATTCGAGGCGATGCTACAGCTTGGCGTTTGTCGACCGTCTGAATCACCATGGGCATCCCCGTTGCATCTTGTCCCTAAGAAGGACAACAGCTGGAGGCCTTGTGGCGATTTCGCATGTTGAATGCGAGGACAATTCCAATAGGTACTGTATCCGACATATCCACGACTTTGATTTTAATCTTTCTGGATGTGCTATCTTCTCTAAAATAGATTTGACGAAAGCCTATAACCAAATTCCCGTGAACGAGAGCGATATTCAGAAAACTGCCATCGCTACGCCTTTCGGACTCTTTGAATTTCCATATATGACGTTTGGTTTACGTAATGCTGGGCAAACTTTTCAGCGTTTCGTCGACGAAATGCTCAGAGGCTTAGATTTTACCTTTTCCTACATCGACGATATCCTAATCTTTTCTCCGGATGTCAAATCTCATACTGATCATCTTCATCAGGTTTTCAATCGATTAAAAGAATATGGGATCATTGTAAATTCTAAAAAGTGTGTTTTTGGAGTTCCTTCTATAACTTTTCTTGGCTACGAAGTCTCAGCCAATGGTACCAAACCCCTGCCTGAAAAGGAAGAGGCTATAAAAAACTATCCAGTCCCAAAAACAGTTAGGGAACTGCGAAGGTTCTTGGGAATGGTGAATTTCTATCGTAGATTCATCCCAGGTGCCGCCAAGCATCAAGCCCCTTTAAATATTTTGCTGACTGGATCAGTTAAAGGCTCTCATCCTGTCAAGTTTAACGAGGCTGAGTCTGTTGCTTTTGAGGCCTGCAAGCAAGGACTATGTGACGCTGCCATGCTTGCTCATCCAGACTGCGACGCGAAGCTTGCGTTAGTTACTGATGCCTCAGATTCTTCGATCGGTGCTGTACTGCAGCAATTTAAGAATAATGCTTGGCAGCCCTTAGGATATTTCTCTCGTAAATTATGTCCATCCCAAGTGAAGTACTCTCCATATGATCGCGAATTGTTAGCCATTTATGAGGCTCTTAAATACTTTAGACATATGGTTGAAGCTCGCGATTTTGTGATTTATACTGATCACAAACCCCTCATATTTGCTTTCCATTCAAGGAAAGAGAATTGTTCGCCTAGACAATTTCGCCACTTGGATTATATTGCGCAGTTTTGTACCGATATTAGACATATTTCAGGGAAAAATAATGTGGTGGCTGATGCTTTGTCCCGCGTTGAAACTATTGCTCAACCAGTTGACATACTGAAGCTAGTTACCGCTCAGACGGCCGACCCTGAACTTGAATTGCTTCTAAGTGGTGGTACATCGCTTTGTCTAAGTAAGATTAAACTTCCCGACTCATCAGTTGAACTTTATTGTGATGTTAAGGGAAATACACCGCGACCTTACGTGTCTCGGGAGATGCGAAAGCAAGTCTTCGACAGCTTGCACTCTCTCAGCCATCCGGGAATTAACGCGTCTGTTAAATTGGTTACGGACCGCTACATTTGGCCTGGTATTCGCAAGGACTGTCGTGAATGGGCACGAACTTGCATTGCTTGCCAAAAGTCTAAGATCCATCGCCACACTTCAGCGCCTTTAGGCACTTTTAAATTACCTTCAGCTAGGTTTAAGGTCATACATATAGATCTTGTTGGACCTCTTCCTCTATCGCAAGGTTTCCGCTACTGTCTTACCATCGTAGATCGCTTCATGCGTTGGCCAGAGGCTGTGCCTCTTTCAGACATCACTCATTCCTCATCAACTCATATACCTGATGCTGGAGAGACACCTGTCAGACAGACCCGTTCCGGGCGAAGAGTAAGATTTCCAGACTATTATCGCCCATGACCTGGTCTCTGGAGGGGGGTGATGTAGCGGCGCATCGCCGTTTGTAAATAATTTAATTTTTAAATAATAAATAAAACCTTTTTATAAACTTTGTACTGGCATGTAAAAAAAGGATTGCCAGCGTCTTGTCAGAGAGATTGCTAGATTATTAATTTTTTTCGTGTCATTATTTTCTTTTTGTGTAATATATTGTACATATTTAAAAGTGGGTTTTATTACCAACCACCAACCCGCTTTATTGCTTTGGCTTATTCATTTCTCGCGTCCTCTCAAAGTGTTATATCGTGAGGCTGCCCGATAGCTTTGAGAAAATCCCATCATCTTGAACCTCTGATCCTACCCGTAGGGCTACGTCTGTTATTTTAGGTCTTATGGCGCAGACTTCCTGTACTTATTTATATATACTTATGTGTTAGGGTACAACTATAAGGCTTAAGGATCCGTAGCGTCTCACATACTTATTTTAGAGCAGTTTGCCAATCTCATTACAGAACATTAGTATACACATATAAATTTAAACACACTACACAGTCCACTAACTGGCAGACTGTACAAATAGGGATTATTTTTTACGGTCGGTTAAGCCAAGGTAAGCAATAGGCTTGTTATAGGTGCTAACATATATAGAACAACCAGATAACAAATGTTGGCTGTACCGGGAATCGAACCCTAACATTGTTCAGTAGTTCACTTGTTCGTCGAAAGACATCGAAGATTCATAAAACGAAATAATTTAAAGAAAAACACTTTTTAACGGATTTAGATATAACTTTTTTTTAAATTTAAATATAATTACATTATTTAAAAAATTCCCGACGTATCGCGTGCTTTACAGCGTGCGTGGTCACGGTAGACTATACGGTAGAAATAATGTAATTATAATTAAATTTTGCAAAAAAGAAACAACTAAATGCGTTAAAAAGTGTTTTTCTTTAAATGAGTAACAGTTATGTTAATAAAACACAATATAACGAAATAATTTCTAAATGTAATTAACCGAAACTCAACAATGAAAGACTTATAAAAATGTCGCACCATATAATTACTAATATTAGAGAGGTTTCAGAATATTCGTCCATTTCGATGTCTGTTACCAAAACTCCCGTCTTTTAGTATTTGTATGATAAATGGATTCAAACAATACAAATAAATAGAGAAAATGTTCTCTGATTACTAATGCAGAGTATGTTTAGAGTTTTAATAAACGATTCATATGGCTAAAAGAGAGTTGCGAGAAACGCTGAAAACTAGGATTTTGTAAAGGCCAAACTGTCTGGTGTATCTATGTCTGCCACCAGTTATGAACCGTTACGAGATTTCCAAACAAATCATCGGAAACCCGTCTCTTGCCATGTTTTCAGGTCGAAAGGAGACTTGCATGTTTGGGGACGGGAACGTTGGCGAATGTGTGTCATATTATGAATGTCCTGACGCGCCCCAAACCATACACGCAGAAGGGTAATCATAAATTGTATTTTTACAGTTACGATTTCTTAAAAAAGATGCAATTTATAACACCCTAATAGACCAATATGTAAGCAAAACTCCGCGACAAAATCCACAATCACTCAAAGGCGATGAGGTAACAGTAGTTACCTTTTGTTTTTGACGAAAGTATTTTATTATGTTTTATAATTATAATTACAATAACTAATTATCACTACTTTTGCCACTGATTAAACATCGTGACAGGAGATTTATACATCTATAATAATATATAAAATTGGAGTGTCTGTTTTTAATACTGAAATAACCGTTTTTTACTACATGCATATGAATATACATACGATACATACACCAAAATGACTCGCATGAAATGCCACCACACTCTCTTATTTGTGTTTATTTAGTTCCTGACGTAGATAGTACATGTTTTTTAAAATAAGTATTTTTAAGTTGTTATACCTAATCCATAAGTCACTGGTACAGCTAATATTATATATATATATATATTATATTATATTAGGGTGTTATATATATATATATACATGGAGATCCATTAATGATGTAAAAACTGTTTTCAGAAGCACCCTCAGCTGCTCAGACCTCCAACATGTCTGCTGTCCTTCTATGGTATATGTGGCAAGCATAAGAAATCATGAAATTTAGTTTAAACAATTTTTAAATGTGTGATTTTGTAACAGATGTTTCCTGATTTATGTATTCTTTAATCGCTTAAATAATGTATCATCTATATCGATCGACTATATGATATAGTTTTCCAGATGTTTTCAAATAAAGATATCAATAAATTGTTGTGTTAATTTCTCGTTACCCAAAAGTGTTGATAAACTATCGCGTAATAATAATCGCGGTTAGGTTAGGTGGGATTCTCCCAACTATCGTATAGTTGGGAGAATCCCACCACCTTGTACCTCTAGGCCGTAGTCTTTTGGCGCAGATATATTACGATATTCAATTATTGTTACAACTTCTGTGCAATTTGGTTGCTTCATGTTTGCGTTTTGTTCTCAGTAATGTGAGTTCTCCAATGTTGTAAGCCCTAGTTAGTGCAACTTGTTTTAATGATGCTTCCAAATATGTTAATCATTTAATAAAACATACTTGGAATTGAATGGAGCACTAGAGTTTCTTGCCAATCCTCTACGCCCAGGACTTTAATATAGATTCTTTAAAACATTAATACCAATCTACAAGCAATATTCTTTTAAAAATGCCACAACAAATCGACGTTCGCTTGTAGACTGGTCTATAAGGGTTTTGTACTATGGACTTCCGCAAATTAACGCCTGATTCTATTAATTATAGATTTTTTAATTGACGTTCATTCACGGGGTTAAATTCTCTCCCAGTATAATAGTTTTGTAGTCTGCCATCTCTAATAATAATAATAATAATACTATAATAATATTCTGATACATCTTCCGCATGGTTAGACCTAATGTAAATAAATACTTTTTTATATATAAAGTTAGCCATGACCACAGTCAACAGATCATCATCATGGTCAATGCCCAAATATTCAGAAGCCCGGCATAGTGACCATTGCGTCAACTATATACTAGCTGGTGCCCGCGACTTCGTCTGCGCAGGACTCTGATTTACACTTCGGTCTAAGTAACACTTGGTTGGCTATGCTAACACCAAAAATTAAAAAAGGAGAAATAATTAAATTTCACGTTATTTCCTTTACTACAAAATAAATTTAATTTTTACTTTAGCCTCAATAACGCGTGGTAATCATGATATTGAATTGTAGCTATATGACACGTTTGTCGGTTTACCATAGCAGTGCCATCTATTGATTACTTACTCAATCCAGTCGAAAAGTACCGACATGTGTTTAGAATATTTTGTAGTTAACAGACAATTGTGACTGTCAATTAATTGTTGATAAAGAATTTGCAATAAAATAAAATTGCGACTATAATTAAAGATCCAAGCTCTCCTATCTCTTAAGTTAGAGCAGACTGCTCACGGTATGCCTATTTAATTAAAGCGATTAAGTAGTTTAGGTGTCCATCGCGGACAAACATCGTGACAGGAGATTTATATATATTAAGATAAACATTTAGTTCTGTAGTGTTTTTTTGGCACAGCGTTGACTTTAAAGTCTAGATCGAGTTTTATTTAGTTTGCGTTTTGAGTTCAAACAGTGCAGTTGTGTGAGATGAGGTCAGTGTTTATCACAGGTTTATCGATGGTTTTCCTTGTGGGAAACACGTTATTTTAAGTTATAATTTATCCTCAATTTATCAGACGGATATTAGGCAAATGAATTGTTGTTGAACTAATCATAACAACAAATGTTATTTCAAGATATACTTTTTAATAAAATAAAATAAAAAAACATCAAAATAATATACAGAATTTGTAATATTGAATTAATTTATACCAATAGACTAAATCCGCTAGTGGAAGTATGCTGATAGTTTGCATGCCTTGTGCGCTTTCTTATACCTTTGTTAAGACATTTTTCTTGTACCCATATTCGCAAACAAATAAATGATTTATGATTTATTCATGATCTGTTCTGTATTAAAAATGTATCGAACACTCTTAAGAGGGACAAATTGTATCTATAGAGAAATCGTATGTACGATTGACAACCAAAACTGTATAAAAGCTGTAACGAAACACTAAAAACAAAGCTTTTTTGTTTTCATGACAGTCTTCTATACTAATTTTAGAAATTATTAAAGAAATTTTCAAAGATCACTTTTCGATCAAACCATGCTTGGAGAATACGATAAATAAAATTTATGAAGAAACTAACATCAATGTCATTTAAATCTTGGTCATACATATATCTGATTGACATTTTTACCTTAAAGTATGTAGTTAATTTTGTTAAGCGTTTGTGATACTTAAACATATTAAGATTTAAATTAAATGAGCACTGGCTACGTAATGCCTAATCTTCTTATATATATATATAAATCTCCTGTCACGATGTTTGTCCGCGATGGACTCCTTAACTACTTAAACGAATTTAAATTGGCACACCGTGAGCAGTCTGATCCAACTTAAGAGATAGGAGAGCTTAGATCTTTAATTATAGTTGCAATTTTATTTTATTGCAAATTATTTGTCTAATTGACAGTCACAATAATGTCATATAAAGATTAATTTATTAACCTAAATAAAGCATACTTTTATTGTTTAAAACGCTTTCGATTATAAAGACATCCCCGCACACTTAAAGTTGATAATTGTTTTTATTAAACTAAAAAAATGATTGCTAGAAATCACATTTATGACAAAACGTTTGTCGGATCGCTAGTTAATTATATATTTTTAAAGTTTCCAGTTTTAGGTTATTTAATGTTAATTGACATGCTTTTTAAATGTCAGTGTATTATTATTTCATGTTTGCAGGTACATTGCGTTCATAATTATCCTTCCCCTGCTGCATTGCCAATCAAACGATAAAATTAGAGGACCCGACTTGACACCGATAAGTGTCAAAAACCGTCTCACAACGCGAAACCTGACAGTGGGTCCCTCGTTAAACCCCACGCAAAGTAAGTCTGTTATTACCAAATATTTTATTCCTATAGAAGACAGGAAATACATGCATTTACTTAACGTATAATTCGATTAACATTTGATAATTGTATCCGATTGAAAAACAATCACGGGACGGTTAAAATTTATTGTATGAGTATAACTGTTGGCTGTGGTCTGAGTGTTATGTATTTATAAAAATTAAATATATTTAAAACAGGTGTACTGACTAGCTAGAAATATCTTTGGACGTTCCTATATTGTACCGTTCAAATCATTATAGTTTTGTCTCATTAAGAATTTAACATCACATGAATTATATTTCGACATGTCTACGTATATATGGGCGAAAATTAATATATACTAGCTGATCCGGCAAACGTTGTTTTGCGATACATTTTCAATTTTCAATTAATAAATACAAAATAAGGGTTGATCGTGGAAGGGTGAAAAGGATTATATGTATTTTTGTATGTTGTATCATAAAAAATAGAAACTAATTTTTTTTCTAAAAAATTTAAATTAGGGGTGGACTACTCTTAACATTTAGGGGGATGAAAACTAGATCTTGACCGATTCTCAGACCTACTCAATACGCTCACAAAGTTTCATGAGGATCGGTCAAGCCGTTTCGGACGAGTTCAAGTTCGAACCCCGTGACACGAGAATTTTATATATTAGATTATATTTTTACTTTACTATTAATGATATATAACGTTATTTAAATAACCATTGGTGATCACCAAGCTTAGAACTTTAATATTCTAAACATTATAAGACACTGTATTGACTGCTTAGCTGTTTGTAAAACATTAGATGTTCAATTTATCGTATCTCATTCTTAGTGCGATTTGATGACGAACTTTGTAAAATAGCGTTACTATAATTTTGTAAAATTTGTTTAAATCATTTGGTGTTGTATAATATAAAATTCATTATAATATTACTGTTAATTACTTAACTTTACTTCATAATTAATTGTTAAAAATTAATATAAAGGAAGTTGCAGTTGTTAAACGTTACTTTTGATCGCGGTTGGTCTATATACAATGAATCGCAATTTACCCTCATGCAATCTGTACCAGAAATCGTCTTGAATTAAAATTAAGATATAAAGAATAATGGAAAGGAAGGATAATGGAACCTGGACCTGACTTAACGCCGAAATATAAATAGAACCTTTAAGTATAGCCATGACGAAAATGCAATGATATTCCACCTAACCTCGCACACCCTGCACGGTGGTAGCATGTCATTTTTTTGTTTATAATTAAGCGATTTTGAAAATAAATATTCATTGTTTCATTCAGTTCCATCTACACCTCTTCTCTAACAAGTCAAGGGATTTTTTCAACACCTCAAATCACTAAAAAGGTTATTGACAATTGGGCTAGTCCATGCCAGGTTGGCGAACAGAGGCTCTTTATGGTCATCATTTTTGGACTGTTGCCTATTACATACATTACTATATACGCGTATACGTAATGTTTATCAGTGTGTTAGCATGTGTTAGCAATGACCGACGGTGTGTGTGTGTGTGTCCGATTATTTATTGATATTAAAAATGATTTTAAGATCTACTTTTTAGATAAATTACATAGGTTAAGTCGTAGTTTAATATTGTAATGGAGAATTTTTTATAAATTTTGCGTTCGTGAGCGGTCTACACATGTGTTGTTTCAGGTCTGGGCAGGAGCTGTGTAACTGACAGCGGACTCATTGGAGAATGTGTGTCGTATTATTTGTGTGATATTAATAGCTTCATAGTTGATGATGGAGCCGATCTTGTTGATGTCAGGTCAGTGTTATAAAACAGCAGTAAATTCCAAGAATTGGATGAGTTTATTAAAATCTACTTGATACATATAGACCTCGATAGTTAAGGCTTAAAATGCACTATTTTCAGAGATTCAAGCAACTACTGCAGTCACTATTTGGATGTTTGTTGTCTTCACGATAACGTGCAAGAAGAGAACACAGATATCGAAGACATATCTTCAGAAACTGATCGTACTACAAAACTGCCACAGCGCCCGCCCAAACAGCCCGCTCCAGAATCGAACCCAGACCGACCTGCCGTTCAATCAGACTCTCTGCCCTATCCTAGACCATCCATTGAATTATTCGACAGTTCTGATGCGGATACGACTAAAGGTAGGGTATAAGAAATATCAGGACACACTCACACTATCGGTCAGCCGTAAGGTAAGCTGTTAGCTTATATGAGTGCTACTACAACTGCCAAACATATATTATTTTAATAAATAAATATTAATACCGTGATCACAGCCGCTAATACTTTTAACCGTATTGGGCCCTATGCATGGTCACCATTGCAACTGGATCTGGTCGTGTTTAATAAAAGTAAAGCAAATTACAATCAGTGGACACTAATCTGTTGCTTATGGTGCGCTTACACAAGGGCTTATAATAGAGAATGTTACTAGGTCTGCCAAATCGCTTGAAAAGCCTGTATGTATACAAACATACTAGTTTTTGTTGAAGTCAAAAATACCTAGTAGTTTTGATTTTATAGGCATTTAAAGTTTCGAAAAATACCGAGTCCCGCTAACAGTCAAGTGACGTCATTTCACAACGCACCGCGCGGGTGACGGCTCACCTAGTATGAAGTCTATCTGTTCTAAATCGTTTTATCTGGGTGTAGAAGTACCTACCTACAATTAAATTTTTACGTTAAAGACTACAAATATGTATTATAGTTTTGTAGCTATTGCAAGGTATATATATGTAGGTACTGCTCTTCTCAATTTAAATGAATACAAATTAATGAACATTTATTTAATGCAAACTAGCTTCCGCCAACATCTTCGCCCCCGTTTCCTGATGAAAAAGATGAAAGGGATCAAGAAGTTTTAAATGTAACTTGCTAAGATTGTGCCGCCAATAGAGGTGGCTGTAAACATACTATAGCATTTTTAATGTGGCTACATCGTTGAAGCGAGGAGCCTTCAACGACTACTACGAAGTGTTATTGGAAAAAATCTAAGCTCTCAGGTATTAGTACCACACTGAAAATGATTAAAGCTTAAGATTTTGGTATAAGTAGTAAAACACTTCATTTAGATCGTCAGAATGGATTTTTTTTTTAAGTATTCAAGCTTAGAGACCTTCAAATAGAGTATAGAGAATACTCTATTTGAAGGTCTCTAAGTCACATTTTATGTGTGAAGAAAAAAGAAGTTGCAAAGATGTATATTCGTTATTTAATTAATCTTTTCAAAAAATCCTGTGTTGATTTTGACGTCGAAAGTTTTATAACATTTTGTAAGAACGAAATGACGGAATCAAGATCTTAAAGTAAAAGAGGGTACAATATCTCAATCAGAATCAAATTTGTGGTTTGAGATGCGCTAAGGACATATAACAGCTTCAAAAATGTAAGAAGCTGCTCAGTGTACAACAAAAGCTGGCTCTTTAGTTGAAGAAATATTTGGTACTGTAACTTTTAATGAAACGAATGCTATAAAAAAGGAAAAATATTAGAAAAGGAAGTCGGGAAGAAACACAATGGAAAACACTTTGGAACTATAAAAAACAACTTTTCCGGCGAACTGGTACTTGTATTTTTACATTTAGGCACAACACATGATTTCCTAGTATTTGGATTGGACATTTTTAAAAGTATTTAGGTATAATTTGAACGGCACGGGCGCGCGACCGCGAGCTGACTGAGTGAGCCAGACGGAGCGTGTTGTGCGATGACGTCACACCGTAACCGTACGGTTACAACTTGTTTTACTTCTAAATCGGAAACTAATATCAACATATCGAAGTAATTCTTTCACTAGTATTTTTTATTTTTGACAGAGAATATGGAGTGCTAATAATTAAAATTCTTTAACATTCTTCATTGCTCGGCGACACGAATGGACCGATCTGGAGCAATTTCAATCAATTATTCGTCGCACATACGAATTGACGAATATCCAATGGACTTGGAAATTCCTAGCAATGTTTGTATATATCTCATTCGCACTTGTTCGTTTTGCGGCTTGCCGTCTCGCTTCCGCGGGGAGAGCGAGAGGTCGGGTGGAGGTGGTTGATGAAGTTGCGCCATATCGCTCAATATTGTATTGATGGTTGTTACCGTTGCCGTAAATTGCTTGATGTAGTCGTGACGTCATAGTTGACGAGTATTGACTGGAATTGAGCAATTTAAGTTGCCCTTGCGCACCGTTATAGCTAATATAAGTGGTATAAAGCGACAAAAATTATTCAGTTTTATGCCCACAGCACCAAATACCGAATGTGGTTGGAGTAATATAAAAATAAGCCCCTATAAGCCGAATGACCCGTCCTATCGGCCAAACAACATTACCACTTCGTATTACGGGGAGTATCCATTCATGGTCGCTGTTATGAGGTGAGGTGAAAAAAGCTAATTGAAATAATAGTTTTTGATTACTATTAAATCTATAAGTTAAAAAGAGGTATTTCCGAACAAATACGACTTAGGGACCATCAAGAAAAGAGCCTATTGGCTTCTAAACGCCGGCAACGCACCTGTGGGGCCTCTGGCATTGCGAGTGTCTATGGGCGGCAGTCACTTACGATCAGGTGAACCTCCTGCCCGTTTGCCCCTTATTTTACATTTTTTGAATGTTTTAATGAGATGTTTTTATTCTTATTTTACATTATTTGTTTTAAAATGTGTTCGTAATAAGAAAACATCTAGATAATTGTGGTTAATTTATGTTTTCATATCATCTGTGTGACCTAAAATAATGTATATATATTGCAATGCATTAGTACTTTATGAATACCGTCTTCGTTCTCAAAATTACAAATTAATTAATTTTTCGCAACACTTTTTAATGTGATCTCCTGTTGCTCTGAATAGACTTGACAGCTAATCTCGGGCTGTGGCAACTAAAGTAATGTGGTTACTGGCTTTTCAGAAGAGGAACTGATGTTTGGTCCCCAAACTTTTTCGTGGCTGGTGGTGCCTTGATACACCATAGAGTTGTTGTCACCGTCGTTCATAATGTTCAAAAATATCAAGCAGAGCAAGTAAGTCCCTGGTACGGATCTTATAGTCTGTATTTTAAGCATTAAAATAATGCTATTTAGAATGATTTCGACAACAGCACGGACAACAGAACTAAATTAAATTATATTTAAGATAATTGTCATTAAGGATAATAAAACAACACAAAAACACATTTCTCGTACTACAAAATAAGTCTGAATCAGTTTGAGGAAGAACAATTCTTGTAACGTTATTCCGGTTTTGGTTCAGTTTTGGACCAAATGTATTTTAGCCGGCTAATGTTTACCAGTTAATTGTTAATTAATAACAAACCCCAACTAAAATTATACAAAGACTTTTACATTACAATAACATTTTAATAATTAAATTCGTTTTGCCTGTGTAACATTAAACACTAAATATTAAATTACCCTAAATTTACTTTTTTCAAACTAAACTATTTGACGTTCCATTTTACGTTTGTAACAATTGTGAAAAGTCTTAACTCGTATGGTCCTTACGTATGAGAGGCTTCAATTGTTTAAGATGTTTGTTTTAAATAATTATAATAATAAATAATAAAAAAATTCTTCATTGAAATTCCTATATTTCAGTTAAAATGCCGCGCTGGCGAATATGACGTGCAGACAGTTAAAGAGCAATATCCCCACCAAGAGAGAAATGTTCATAAAATCATAGAACACGAAAACTATTATAAAGGTATGTGTTACAACGCCGACCATGATGCATTTATCAAAATTATTATTTAGTTTTAGGTATATAATATAGGCATTTTTAAAAGAAACAAGAGATCTGTAGCGACTTCTTCAATCTATAGCGAGGTCTCCAGTCTGTGGTGATCTCTATAGTCTGTGACGTCAACAAAAAGGCCATCTCGTACAAATCCAGGAAGTTTTTGACCTGATTGTTAACTACAAATTTAGTATGGAAAAAGTTTTTACTCTTATTTAATTTCAGCTAACATTATTTGATATTTTACAAAAAACATTGATTACTAAAACCAAAACGGTAGCCGATAAAAGCCCGTTCCACATAATAAAAAGTTTTAATGACAAATATCTTTTCAGTTTCTGTATACAACGACATTGCTCTATTATTTTTGGAATCCGAGTTCACAGCAGCCCCAAATATTGGTATAGCCTGTCTGGCGTCTACATTTCCTTCGGCGAATGATTGCTACTCTATGGGTTGGGGGAGAGAGGTGTCAAGGGATAGGAGTGGTAACTTAGTTACTATACTTAAAAAGGTGAGAAAAAAAAAAAGATGATTTGACCGATGTATATGACATCACGGACACAAGAAATAATTTAAAGAAAAACACTTTGTTAACGGATTAAGTTTTGTATTTTACAAAATTTAAGTATATTACATTATTTTAAATTTTTCCGACGTTTTGCGTGCTTTACAGCCTGCGTGGTCACAGTAGACTAAAGACAAAAGGTGTTAATTGTCAAAATAAGTGTCGCAGCTGCAGAGAGGTTTATGTGCTATCTGTATTTATTGCCCCAGAGTTGATATCAGGAAATAATTAACAAATAATCAGGCTACAGTCGTTTTTGAGAGACACTACGTGGCTCTAATAATGTAAAAGAAAGAAAGAAAATATTTGCTCGCAGTCTCGCTTAGGGCTTAAAAACATATGTATTTTTATTATGTAATTATATTTTATGAAGTGTTTGGGTTGATCTCCTCTGCATCATCATCGCATGAGCCGCTCTGACTTTGCATTCCATCCGCACCACCTCGATGCATGGAAGTCTTCCACAGTTCGCTTTACAAGGCATTTTCTATTGCGAACAAGTGAACTGTGGAATCGACTTCCAGCGGAGGTCTTCCCCACTAAATACGACCTCCAATTCTTTCACAAGAGAGCGTACTCATTCGGTAAGGGCCGGCAACACACCATTAAGACGTGTTTATGTGCTGCGGTTGTTCTCGCTTAGGCCACCCGAAGGAAATGGCTCAGCTATTGTTCGTACGTTGTCGATACCAACATAGACGTTACACGGTCCTTAGGTACGGCGCATGCAAAAAAAAAATAAGTTAACTAAACTAATTTAGCTTTAAATTAGAAATATTCAGAATAAGTTACGTATCAAACATACGTAACTTATTTTACTACTACTAAATTTAGCGATTTTTAGTTTAGAGACTGTACATCTACCTGTAATTGTTACAGTTATTGCACCCAAATCGCGTTTATTAATACATATTTTACCTCCTGTTTTAATCTAAACTTTGACATCTTAAGTATGGAAAAAAATGGTATTTTCTCCAGGTCCCGTTACCACTTGTGGGTGCAAAAGAGTGTCAGACGATGATGAGGGAGAATTCGCGTCTTGGTCCATATTTTGAGCTCCATGATTCGTTGACTTGCGCCGGCGGCCAAAGTGACATTGACACCTGCACAGGCGATGGTGGATCTCCACTAGTGTGTGCTGTTCAGGTGAGGAAGCGCAGTCACTAAAAACAGAACACTTACTGAAACTCGTGATTTGAAATTTTCACAGATGTAGTCCTTTATATAATTTGTGTTATGTTAAATTAGGTCGGTCCGTTGCCACGACACGCTGTCAAAAAATAAAAATATTGTTTTTGCTCATGTCGACAAATATTCGGAGATATTTATTTGATTTCATTTTACTCCTTCGGATTTTTTAAAGACTTGTGTGTGTATCTTTTATTTAATAACTGTTCTTGAATTAATTATCTATCTGATCTATACACCACACTACACAGATAATGCAAATTTGTTCCCGAATACAGAATATACGTACGTTTTTCCTTTTACAGACAAGAGATAAAGAAAAACGTTTTGTGGTGGTTGGTCTGGTGGCGTATGGCATTGGGTGCGGCATTAAGGGGATACCTGGTGTGTACGTGAACATTCCACATTTGTACAACTGGGTGAGAGACCAGTTCGACCGGGAGGATGTTCAGAAGTTATTTGTTTTATAAACGAATATAAATAAGATTGAGTTTTGATTTTATACATGTGGACGCGATGTATTTTGTCTCGATCATAGAACAAACTTATAATATCGGCACACATTACACACACAGTCGGTTAGCATATAGGTAAGGTATATATATAGCTTACATATGGGCTTACCTATAGTGTGTGTTATCGTTGCTTACACAACTGATAAACAGATTATTATATATACTTTTTTATAAATATACATAAATCTTGCAATACCATTCTTTGACTTATATTTGTACCTTTCGCAGACTTTATCTTTATTATAGAATACAATTTTTCAATGATTTAAGGGCGATTCCAATAAATTTAATTTAAAAGAATAAAAAACAGTTTGATCTATTTTATTTTCATTTATTTCTTTGTACAGCAAACAAACATGTCTAACAACAATTATAATTAATAGAATCAGGCGTTACTTTGCGGAAGTCCATAGTACATATTACGGGGTTTTCGCGGAGTATTGCTGGTAAATTGGTCTAGTTTTTAAGTCACAAATATAGACAGAAATAGAATACATATGTATAATAAAGCGAAAACAAAAAATAAGTGCAGATATAGATAGGTGAGACAAAAACAAGTTATGATTGGAGTGTGTTGGGATATTCTAGGACACATACTGTTATGACTATTTCTAATATTACAATAATTTCTATTAAGGATCATAGTTTAAGAGGGCATTATCCAAAACAGATTTTTTATCATAATGTTGTCTTTTATTAACATAACTATTATTCATTTAAAGAAAAACAGTTTGTTTACGGATTAAGTTATTATTTTACAAAATTTAAACATATTGTACATTATTTAAAACTTTTCCGACGTTTCGGGGAGGGGTTGAGAGAAATTGCTGTGTGCGAATTTCACAGAGCACATAAAAATACTGGTACGAATATCAAATCACATGAGGTCGCTACTCTTTCCGAAGAATATTCTAAATACCACCAAGTATTGGCCCACATAAAATGTACGAAACGAGGTGCTGACGAAAGAAAGATTACTTTTAAAAATAAAATTTCGATGCGAAAGGAAGTTCTGTGGCTAAAAAAGTAAAATACTATATAAATAGAACAAATTTTATTAATTTTTTTGTAATTTATTAAAAATATTTATTTTCTAACATGAGAAAGCCAATATTCTGGTTCATCATACTCCATTTCTATATCATTGTATTCTTCGTTATTATTCGGATTCTCATTCTCTTTACCTTCGACATCATCTCCATTTTTATCGGTTGTGTTAAATAGTTTCTCAAACAAATTATTTGCATAATCATTCAAAGTTTTGTCTCCGTCTTCATTGCTTTCTACATTCCCTACTCCTTTGTTTGATTCAGTCCCATTTTCCTCAGCTACTCCTCCATATATATCGTTTTCCACATTCGTTGTTTCCTTTTCTGCCAGGTGCTGTTCTTTTTTTTCTGGTTCTCCCTCTGGAGTCTTTACTTCTTCATCATACGATGTTTTCTTTCCGTCAAGCTCGCTATCCACATTGAGCTGTATCTTATTTAGTTCACTGACCACGTTTTCTAATATATCCATGTTCTTATTGACTAAGTAATCGACAATTTTTAACATTTTTTCTTCATTGTGCAACGCGTTGTCATATATCTTCCGTTTTTTGGTTAGAGTTGTCAATAACAGCGTATTATCTTCTTCCCAATTGCGTAGCTTGTTTTGATGCTCTTGTATACGTGAGAGCAGTGATTCACCAGAGTTCTGGGCGTTGCAACACGCGGCTAAAAGCCAAAGTAATAACCTGAAATGTAAGCAATTAATTTAATCAGTCAATAAGTACTTACATTTTGTAAGTCTTATTTATGTTATAGTATTGAAAATTTTCTTATAAATTTCTTTCGAAATTGTTTTTATGATCTGTTATAAGAAACATTAGTATTTCAGATACATTTGTTTGAGATACATATATATGTATATATATAAAGAAAATATGTAATTAATTAATTGAAGATATATATAGCCTATTTGTTAAACAGTTTTTACTACGTATATTATAATAAAACAAAAAATAATAATACAATGAGCTTACCTCATTATTACTCCAATGTATTGCCTCGAAATAGTTTGCTATTGAGAACATGTCATATTTATAAGGTCAAAATATAATATAATAACGAACTTGAACTCGTAAATGTCTCCTTTGCGATATTTTTAGCCATGTACATTAGTCCTCTGACAAATGTAAAGGCGAATTACATTAATTTCATGGCGATTCGATTGCATCTCACGACTGGTCGATGCGGTTTGCAGTTCTAATTCAAAATATACGCCGGGTTTTTATGAATATATCTAGTATATAAATGTAGACAAAGTCACATGCAAGTATAGTTATTACATGGTTTTCCTGGTTTGATATGAAGAATAATTATATGATGAATAATATATCAATTAATTTCGGCACATATACCACAAAATTCATGAGCCGTAACATGTCAGTAGGGAAATTTCGCTTGTAGCAAATGGGCCAGAATAAATATGGTGTATGGAGGATTTGGGTGGGGAAGTGCTTGGCCGAGAGTTCAACTCATTTCCAATTGAATAAAAATTGAAATTTTGATTTTGTCAGGACCAGTCGTGATAGTATTAAGTTTCAGCTATCGTTATGATATCGTTATCGGACCCAAACATTAATTAATTAGTCATCGGAACAACATTAACAAATTATTCAATCATTAAGAAATTATTTAATATGTGTTGTCCATTAATCTGATTTCCCTAAATTAAGGGAAACTAGAAATTTATAAATTACAGTCGGTGGATACTAACGGTTGGCACGTTTTTTGGCATATTACTTAGTTGTTATATATTTTATTCTAAATACGTTGTATATATTATTTTAATATCGCTTTATTAATCTTTAAGAAACTGTAGACACGACTATTTGTTTCGGAAGAAACGAGAACCCACTGTTGGTGGGGACAGTTCTTAAAGATAATATAAAAAATCCAATATTGCCTTCAAGTTTTTATGTTTTTATATTTAATGATGATATTCAGACCATCTTTGTAATTTTAAAAAGCGTATTTCAAGGAATATTAAATCATATTATTATGAACATAAAGTTCAAGAAAGTTTACTCATCTTGGAACCTCAAAAAATAAAACCAAAACAATGTTTTTACTTGGTAGTTATGGTTTCATTTTGACAGATCAGACATGACAACTGACAATCAAATTAGGACACTTAACGAATTACGCTTGACCACAGATATTTTAAATTCAATTCTAACATTAAAGCAAGTTAAACTAATTGTTTATAACATAGTTCAAAAGTTAAATGATAAAGTGTTATCTCTTTATGGGAAAACCGCAAACGATACTACAGTACGTGCCAATTTAATCTCCCTCGGGAAAATACGGTTATTTTAATCATTAATATGTTAGTCCAATTAGACTTTTGACAGTATCTCTTGTTATACCAAAACTTTACTACACTATAAAGCGTGATGAATATAAAATGCGTTCAACAACTGAACGGATAATTAAAAACTAAGTCTATAAGAGATATAGAAATAGACAGATAAAAATACGTTAAATTGATATTTGCAATAGTATTCTAGCAACACTGACACCCAAACGTCATGACTCATTTAACGATTGAGTTTAAAAACTCAAAAGTGATGTTGTTAGTGTTGTTGTATTTTTAAAAAGTTTATGTGAAATAGTTCTCAACTGTAAGTAAATAATCGTATTTTAACTAGCATTTTCTCAGATATCTGTCGCATGACTGTGAATTACTATTTATTATTTGGAACGAAGCAAATGAAATGACTTTCGTAAAAGCTAAATTGTTCAAATCGAAAAACAGATATTAACATTTAAAGTCCGTTGAGATATGTAACACAAATCAAGTAGAGAAGTTTTGTCGTAACTAAATGATTGGAGGAGGAATTCTCTCAGTCCGGAGCATCATCAGGATTAGGATACGTCGAGTGTTTGTAGGTTTTATCGCGGAGTATTCCTTGTATATTGGTCTATTAGGTTTTTGTACTATGGACTTCCGCAAACGCCTGGTTCTATTAATAATATGGTACATTTTTGATTACGTCTTGTAAATATATACAATAACAACAGTATGAGAGTTTTGAATACATGATTTTATAGTATTCACTTAGCCAATTGAAGAAAACAATTACGGAAAAAATCTAATCTTAAAAGTGTGGGTATGTGAGGTATGAAAAAATATATAATGAAATATATAAACATTTGGTTTTATAACATATTTTTCAAATGTCAGTTTTGCAGATGGTTTTTAAAAAAAAAATAAGTCACAGTCTCGTGTCTTTGAGTTTTCGGAATTTCCCAATTGCATATTTAAAAAGTAATTAATTAGAACATTTGAAAAGGGAAATTATACGTCTAGCCACAAAAATTATTTGTTTGACACGCGATTAAATTAAATTAAAACTTGGCAACGGGATAACCTGACCTGTCAAACAGTTTTAGAGAGCGTAACCTATTCTGTACATCTCTAAATTGATAGCAATAAGGTTTAAAATGTCAATGTAGAAACATATAGAATAGGTTACACACGTTTGACAGGTCTAAAGTTAAATTTAGAGACTTTTGGTTTTAGAGGTGTACATCAGAATCGCCACAAATGACGTATCCTCTTAATAAAATAATTAATCTTTTTGACAACGCCAAAAACGAAACGGCTAGACCGATTTTTATGAAATTGTATATGCGTATCTGAGAATCGGCTAACAATTATTTTCCATCCCCCTTAATGTTAAAGATGCACCCGAAAAAAAAATATTATTTTTTTTAACAAAATTTCTTATTTTTTATTTTTCTATGTAAAATTTTTTACCCCTCTACGATCAACCCCTATTTTTTATTTATTAATATTTTTATTGAACTAAAAAATGATTGCTAGCAATCACATGTATGGCAAAACAACCTTTGCCATGGACACTCGCAATTCCAGAGGCTGGTGACGCCTGGTGCGTTGCCGGCCTTTGAGATGCTTATACGCTCTTTTCTTTAAGCTCCTTAAGTGGTATTTGATCGGAAATACCTCGTTTGGCTGGTTCCTCATTTATTTAACTCAAGATTTACAGAAACCAACATTTATTTTAATTTTGCATGTAGGCAGCGTATTCTTATATCTTGAAAATAGCCACTGAATGATTGTCGCGAGTACGCGACCGGCCGTTTGATGATTCATAGGGCGCCAATCGATTTATGTAATGACGAGTTTAGTTGTCGTTCCTGCGAGATTGAGATTTTTTTCTGTAATTAAAAAATCAAAGTTTGATTGTGAACATTATTATTATTAATGGAGAATATTTTCAGAAATAATAAATACTCGACCGACACCGGAGCATCATTAGGAGATGTTATTCATCTCCTGATGATGCTCCGGTGTCGGAGCGAAACGTGCGTCGAGTGGTTGTGGGTTTTTCGCGGAGTACTGCTTTCATACTAGTCTATTGGGATTTTGAACTATGGACTTCCGCAAAGTAACGCCTGATTCAATTAATTATGTTAATAGCATTTTTTATTTCTCTCCGCTATATTTGTACTTTATAATAATATTTTAACTCTATGAAATAATTTAAATTTTGTTACTTTAACTAAACAAACATAATTAAATTAATCACTACCAATATTATAAAATCTAAAGTATAATATATATATTCTACTAACTCTCTATTCAAATTTCCCCTTTTTTTCCAGATGCTGAAGTATTTTTTCATTTGCCTGTGTGTGGGCTTTGCGGCGAACCTCAATTTGGATCCTATTAAAAAAGGTGAGGTTGTAATGAACCAAGCGAACGTGACAGATGGTATATGTCACTGTCATCATGGTAGATTATACGAGGCTATGATTAAGTTTAGTCGGAAATACAGATAAAAAATATTCGCCGTACACAACCTGCGTATATTTTTCTATATTCTTGAATGGCTATTCTATTATCTATCTATATTGGTAAAGTTTGACGACGAAGAGGATTTGACTAGCCTTTGAAAGTCTTGAGCATTTGTGCTTTGTTATTTAAAGTATATTAAAATAGGAGCTATTGGATTTTGGTAAATTTTCCAGGAGAACTTCTGATGTGGGCTATCTAGTGGTATTTAATTTTAAGTTCCCTATGTCTATTCAAGAGAGGTACTATATGCGCTCGTATAGGAATGTTTAAGCAAAACCTACCCTATTTTGTACTCTTTGAATTGCTCCTTGAACTCTCCCTAAAAGACACCAAAGAGTTTCGTATTGTATGTATTATTTAATTACATCTTATTACCAAAATATATTTCAAAAGTACCTCAACGTAGCTAATTTTTGCTAGTTAGATAGTTTCATTTTAATTGAATTCAAATTTAACATGTAAATAATTTTTATTGTTGTTAAAAATGCATTTAAATTAAAATTATAAAATATGTAAATAGGGAATTGATTAATGTAAGTGTGAACATTAAATGTTCTTTATTTACACATTTACGTTTCCTAAAACATCATCATCAATTCAGAGTTAAAAGATTATGATTAATCTTATAATTAGCAAATCAGAATATATGGAGGACCCAAGATATCTGACAGATGTATACTTAATTAGGGTTTCCAAAACTAAATTGAAGTCTGACTTTAAAACAAGTTTCTAAACGAAACTTCTATTATAGACTAAAACACATTATTGACATAACTTTTTGACCTTCAATTTCGTGTCAATAAAACTTAACCATAGACAATTTATTCTAGATGCAGCTCGTTGTGTGACAAGTGACAACGAGGTTGGAGTCTGTTTAGTCTACTATCAATGTAACAGCAATGGCACGGTAAATATAGATGGAGAGGGAATTATAGATGTAAGGTAAGAATTTGAATAATATTTTTCAATAGAGAATACCTAAAGACTGAGCGCGCTTATTTTAGGATCTAGGTTCAAACAACATCCGGAGATTTTCAGCTTTTTAGATTTGTTATATTATGAGAACTATCAATTTTAGGGCCAACGATTCGCCATGCCCTTACTACTTGGATACATGCTGCAGAATCTCGTACACACGCGGCAGTGATGATCCCGTCACTCCTAAACCTATAGTGGTAAGTTTCAGTCTTTAAAGATTTTTCATTCAGAAAATATTTCGATTAAGAGGTTAGCGAAGCCTCCTTTTCCCGCTGTTTTATAAATAAACATTATATAGTATTTTTTTTATGTAATACCTAGTAGTGCTCATCGCACATTGTTGACCTTCGAATTTGGGACTCTTTCAGCTAGTCGTGACCATTTCACTATCTCGTCATGATTATAGCTTATTATTGCAACGCAACTTATAGACTATATAATAATTCTTATAGTATGTATGTAAGTTGCGAATATAGTCAAGAAATGCTAATCGGGTAACTTTTAATCCGGGGATCGAACCGAGGAACCCCTGGTCGCCAGACGTCATGAGAACACTTTTCAAAATATCTGTACCACACACAATCTCCCCCAATTTCACAGGATTTTTCATTTTTGCTCATTTTAATAGTAGTACAACCTTCTTGGAAAATCGACTGACCAATATGGAATTCAATTCGCACCAGCTCCTGAAACACTTTCGAACAAAATCATCAGCTTTAATATTGGTAGACGTATTTTTCTGAGCTAACACAGGGAAAATTTCGATATAAATTTCTATCTCTAAAATTAATAAATATTACTAACAACTAATATACTTATACAAAATAATAAAAAGAAAATGTAAATTTATTCGTAATCAATAAAGCTTTATTATTATTATTGATCAAAATATTCCAGACGCAAGGCTGCGGTTGGCGTAACCCAAACGGAATCGATTCCCGGGTGAAGAGCTGGAATGGGGTCAATGCCCAGTTCGGAGAGTTCCCCTGGATGATTGCCGTCCTACAGTGAGTAATTTTCCAGAAATCATTTCTTCTAGTACGGTTTTCTATAGAGCATTCGGTCCACATATTCTAAAGATGCCTTAAACCCATAGTTTGCTTTTTGAAGTTATATAAAACTAAAAATATCTTTCTTCATGTCTCGAATATTTAAGACGCTCTCCGTTTATCGCCGTAACATGAAAGCGATATACGACAGAATAAAATTAAGTATTTAAGTGTATTTTTCATAAGATAAAGATAAAAACCATCATGCTGTTATACTGGAAATAGAAAGCCTTTGAAAGATTAACTGAAATGTCATAAAATAAAATCAGGGAACCGATCTCAAAAAGTATATACAGACTAACCAAAGACTAATGTAAAATGTCACTCGATACGTAGTTTGCTAAACATCAATGTCCAATGATGACATTCCAGGAATGTAATAGTGTGGATGTTCGCCTCGTACGTGCCCAGTTTTTATGATATAGTTTTAAAATGTTAGTTATTTTTTATTATTTATTAAATTTTCAGTGTAAGACCCCTGAGTCCCGAAGATGAGGCCTTGTATAATGTATACATTGGCGGTGGTACACTCATACAAACAAGCGTTGTGCTAACCGCCGCGCATTTGGTGAATACGCCGCGCTCCTATCGTGTGAGAGCGGGAGAGTGGGATACGCAGACAGAGAGGGAAATATATCCGTACCAACAGCGGGATGTCGCCGACGTCGTACTGCACGAGAAGTTTAATAAACGTTAGCCTAAATATGTTAAATAGTTAATTTAAATTTAGAATTTCAAAATTGAAAAATCCGTCAGATTTAGTAAGAGCTTATTTTTATCACAGAGTAAAAAGGTTTTATTTTAAGAGTCGGCCAAATCAAAATGTTTGACTTTATAAAAATATTACTATACACACAACACAACAATACTAAATGAAAAAATTTGTTGCCGATTCTTACGCTAACTAAAGTCGATTAATTTTGGTTAATTGCAATAACCATTTAAAGTATAGAATTCTTTTTTATTATTACAAGTTTTATTTAGTTTGTTTTTAAACAACTATTTTACTTTTTCTATTTGTAATTTGTTAGGATATTCATTTTAAACATTATTTGACTAACGTCAATAATTTACATACCCAAATTTCCTTTTAATTATATTATCCCATTGTGTTTTTTTTACCTACACGAGTAAAGGTAAAAAAAAATATCAGCTACAAAGACAAAAGTGATGGAGACATGCACAAAAATTTAGTATACATAATTTAAATTAGTATATAAACTGTTTCTGGTTTTCGATTTTCAAATAGGAAAAAAAAATTAATATTTTACACAGGCAATCTACACTACGACATAGCTCTACTGTTTCTGGTATCCGAATTCCGATTAGCGCCAAACGTCGGTGTTGCATGCCTACCGATTTCCGAAGCGACAGGGGAGACTTGCTTCGCAACTGGTTGGGGCAAGGATAGGTTCGAAAAGGAGGGAAGGTACCAGGTTATACTGAAAAAGGTAATAGAGAAATTTGTATTTTTATATAAAATGTATTCTACAGTTTGTCGTACGTGTCTGCGTAAGTTCAATTAATTGTGTGGTGAGAAAATATGTATTAAAAAATATTTAATTTTATCAAGTTTATTATTACCAAGCTAATATATTAGGTATATTGTCTTGGATGCAAAGCCAAAAATGACCGTATCGGGAGGGCATTGCACGATCAGCCTGTGCCTGACTATTTCTACTATTTTAGAGCTGATTTTTTTAGGTGGAGTTGCCAGTAATAAGCAATAATGTGTGCCAAGCGCTACTTCGACGGACACGCCTCGGGAAATACTTCAGGCTCAGCAAGACTTTCATGTGTGCTGGCGGAGGTGATGAGGATACTTGTCAGGGAGATGGTGGATCTCCATTATCTTGTCCTATACCGGTGCGTATAAGTGGACTAAGCTTTATCTTCCGAGGAAATTATCCTCTGTATACAGAAACAGAATCTTAATATATATAAATCTCCTGTCACGATGATTATACGCGATAAATTCCTAACCTACTTACCGATTTTAAATTAAATTGACTCACCGTGAGCAGTCTTATCCAACTTAATAGATAAGAGCTTAGATCTTTCAGTCTTTCTGTCAGTCAGACAGACGGGCTTTTTAGGTGTTAGCATAGCCAACCACGTGTTACATAGTCGCGGACACCAGCTAGTTTATATATAAAGATATATACTACGTTTGTAATAGTATCACAAAAATAGTAGAATATATAATAATAGAACCTTTTTCAAAATATATTTCACCACCAGCATATTCACCGAGTGAATGGCTATTTCGAATTTCGTTGTTTAAAGTAATAGTCTTAAGAAATCTGACCGACCTGTTGTTAATACTAATGGAGCTATTAAAAGTAAAGGATTTAAGATTGTATGAATTTCATATATAAAATAGAAAAGTGTTTTCAGATGATTTCAAGTGTTGTATTTATTTTATGATATTTTACAGGGCGAAAAAGATCGCTACGCGGTTAGTGGAATAGTGTCTTGGGGGATTGGTTGCAGAGAGGCTGGCAACCCTGGAGTGTATGTCAACGTGGCAACTTTTAGAGCTTGGATAGACGAAAATGTTGCCAGGTTCGGATTCGACACCAAAATGTATACTTTTTCTGTATAAACTACTCAATCCTTTGACTTGAGGAAGACTTCTGCCTCGAATAAAAAAGTTGTTGTTTAATAATAATTAAGATTACGCGCCTATCATGTAGTGTCCACAAAAATAATAAAAGCTAGAAAGGATATCTCGATGTTTTCATTTCATCGTAACTTTTATTTAAACAATATTTTAACATAAAAGTTATTATTTACAATGTACAATATTATCCAAGATTATACAAACACCATAAGCTGGCAAAGAGAATCTATAAACTCAGGATGTAGGTAAATCAGTAATTGAAATACAGATATCTAAATATATTAAGCTTTATTCCAACCAATATAACATTTCCATTACAATCTATAACTATAGTATAAAATACTAGACCTTATGAGGAACACGATAAAATAAAAACAAAATAAAGTTGGTCTCATGATTTAATACTCGATCAAAACAAAAACTGAAATATATATTTACAAGAAAAAATGGATCTGTAGATATTACGCTTACATCTAATTCACACAGATGTTAACGGCAGCCATTTGCAGATGTTAATCAAAATGGCGCCAAGAAAATAAATTAACAATCAATAAATATTTTTATTACAAATATTGGTAATATTATTGTGAAGGTCACTTAATAACAATTCTTAAATCTTAAGTTTTAGACGAATTGGAATGAAAATTGGCACTAGCATGGAGGGAACACATTTCATCGACAATTTAAAACAATCGAATAATTATCTATGCACCAAAGCTCGGAAATATCGTTGTCGAATCGGGTAAGGCCATTAAGCATTCTAATACTTCTAAGTGCGTATATCAATTCATTTAGCATTTCATCTAATCTACAGACTATCACAAATATATAGAATACACATTTTAAAGTTAGGCACGTCCTGGTTTTATTAGTAACTTTAGTATATCTGGCAACACCAGACATCAAAACAGTGAGACGTCAAAAACCAAAAAGTATGTAAGCTGGAGTTTACTCCACTTCAAATGTTTATAGTTTTTCTCCACAAAATGCAGTACTACCTATTATATTTGAGCTAAGTTTGCATTCCGCTGCTTTTCGCCATTACAATTTTAAAATATTATTACTGTATCGAAAAAATATATTTCATCGATAGTGATTGACAATTCAAACATTATAAGTTTCAAATAGATTGTATTAATATTTTTTAAATGCAAAACATTATATAAATATAACAATTTAGTTTTATGTAATGGCGTTATAAATTAGTTTACTCAACAGCATTGATGGTTATAGTTTTACCTTTGGGATCATCGAAACGATCCATTGTTCTGATGTCCATCATCATCATAATACCATAAAAGGTGATGGCCAACATCACAAAGGTGACGAAGAGTCCAGACCAGATTGGTACTGAGAAGAATCCTACACAGTTGAAGGAGTCACCAAATGGTGGTGTGTCACTGGAGTTAGTTTCCTTGAAGAATGGTTGAACCTGTAATAATAAAAATCCCACTTTTTAATATTCTTTTATACATATATATTAAATTATAATATAAAATTATATAATATAATGTTTTGCTTTTATAAGTTGTTAGATATATAAGCAAAAATATTAAGTTTTATTAGGACTACATATAAACTATCAAAGTTAGTTAGTATTATCTGTTAACTTATTTCAAATTAAAATGCGGGTAAAAATGTTAATGAGTGTAAAAATACAGGATAATCACTAAATGGTATATTATTTTTGTGGTATGGTACAATGGGCATTTAATAGAGTACCTTCAAATCCCGGAACATAACAGTTGTGTGATCAGTGTCATTAAGTTTTGTGAAGACAGCAGTCTGGCCGCAACGGTATGAGAATCCAAGGATGGCATACACTTCAGAACTTGTGGTCAATTCCTCACCATTGTATGTGACCGAATCTGTAATGAATAGTTATATACATATTAACTTTTTAATTTGTGACCTAGACCCAACTTGGTGTTGTTTAAGTTCGGAAGGGTGGGATGAGAGAACACTGTCTTGCAAGCAACAGCAACCGTTGAAAGTAAAATTATTCTACATTTGTTGTTGGAGTATTTTAAAAAACACTTTCTCTTTTAAATTTGACTGAA
Source organism: Pontia daplidice (assembly GCA_963693355.1). NCBI lineage: Eukaryota > Metazoa > Arthropoda > Insecta > Lepidoptera > Pieridae > Pontia > Pontia daplidice. The sequence continues at coordinate 1,091,327 of CAVNZL010000023.1, read as the reverse complement.
AAATTTATGCCCCAATATGTAATCCATGAAAGAGGTATTAAAACATAAGTCAGTGAAATATTAATATGCAGTTCATAATTATTAAGCAATAATTTCAAGACATTGTTGTTGGCGGCCCTTACAATACATTAATGTCAACAATTTAAGTTAAAATGCTTAAAAAACAATGTTTTATCACTATGCGAGAGCATTATTCGAATACAATATATATTTAACAATGAAACAAATTCAGTTCAACTAAATTGCATTGGTAGCTTTAGCCAATTCTTTCAATAAATTTTATGGGAAATTTACTTCTTAAATAAACAGTGTACTCACTTAAGAACCAGTATCCCATTTTTGATTCAAAATTTAGTACAAGTGATGCGTTGCTAAAATTCAAAGTAGCCTGCATTACAGATTCATTGAAGTTTGTAGTGCCTCCTGAGAGACCAGTTAGATTGAATTCCCCAGCATTGCTTGAAATAATGATATCCTTGGCATAGAATCGAAGGCCGTTCAAAGCTGTACTGTAGAATACTGTAGATGCCGGTGCTGCACGACGAGTTCGTAAATGGCTCTCCGGGATGGTCCACGAGGGGAATTCACCAGTGTAAATAGCGGCTACTTTGTCATATTGCTCTTGCAGTTTACTAACCATGGCCTCCATGAAATCGTTGTGGCGCAGGAGCATATCAGCTCTAGACTCACCCTCGCGAGCATCCCTCAAGTTGATGAACAGATATTTAACGTTTTCCTTTTCAATTTCAGCTGATAACCCATTTTCTGTTAAGGTCACATGGTCAGCATTTGAATCAGAGTATTTGTGGAACACTTCCAACACATTCTGTACTGCTGGTAAGTATAAGGCTTCAGCAATGTTAGATCTCAAATATGGGAAAGAGGTTTTCCCTTCGACGTTCTTACGTGAAAAGTCTTCGACGGATAATGATTCGTCAATGAACACAACAGTGAATTGGTCATCCTTAAGCTCATTGTTCAGTATATCTTCAAATTCAGACTGAGATACCTCTCCAAGAGGGTTAGATTTCATTGAAGGACCAGCTAAATCTCCCCATAGCAAAACAGGTACACTCACCGAGGCGAAGCTAGACGCAACACATAATAATGCAAACGATAACACTAAACGGCTAAACGCCATTTTTAATAATTAAATAACTTGATATACGGACTAAAAGTAAAGTTTTAGCCCAAAATTGTCATAAATAGACGAAAAATGGGCGATGACGAGTGACCATCGGTCATGTGAAAAGTGATCATATGATTGATTTGACGCTACTCTATGTCTCGGTGTTACTAGTCTTAAATATATTAAAATTATTTTTGGATCGAAAAAAAATTATAACTCATTTTAATTTTTTAAGAGAAAAGTGAACATACCTCCCTTTCCAAACTAAATTTATAAAAAGAAAAAAATATTGTCAATTCTGTCAAAAAAAGGAACGTGACTGACAAATTAAAAAATATATCTGCGGCAATTTAGCTTCACCATTATAAAATAAAGACAATGAGGATATTGCTCATTATATGTCTAATAAGCTTTAGCAAAGTCAATGCTAATACAGTTCCTGTATTTTTATTGGATTATGAATCCATCCTGCCTCATGTAGTGGTGGAGCCAAATCCCTTTAAGAAAGTCGATACTTCGAGTTTCATTGATATAATTCATGAAGCAATAAGGAACTCGAAAATTGTCATTATGTTTGTAGAAGAAAAATTTAGCACTGAGGATACAAGTATTAAGGATGAATATGGATCACCTTTTCAATATTTAAAACAAGGCCTTTCCGATAAGAAAGTAAAGTACCTTCCAAAAGTAACTGAACCCTACAAGTCTCTTAAGCAAGTTTTTCAGCATCAAAAGAATAATGTATATTATGTATCTAGCACAAGTAACAAAATTCAAATCCACAATGCAAATCAAAAGCATTTCTATATTTATTTTAAAGAATCGGCCAATGATACTCGAGCTGCTACGTTGCGGCGACATGATATGGTTATGCAAGAGATATATTTCGTTATACGACGTATAGCGTCGGGGCCAATTATAGCGTTTTATACGGGGAAAAATAATCCAGTATTTGTACAGAAATTTAAAGCCGTGTCTCCAAAGCTTTCTGACAGAAAGCGGGTACCTGGCGTTACAATTACCAGTAATGGAGCTCTTTTTCGACTTATTGGTAAGAATTCCTATGATTCATACAAAAAATGCGATGTTTCGTGTTTTATTTTCAAATAAAATAATAGATCTAGTCTTTGATGCTATTTCATTCTTCTATAGTGTCTTTAATATTTAGTAATGTTTTTAAATATTATACAGGAGTGTATTCTACTGTTGGTACTCGTCGGTCCACCTTTAGTCAAAGTCCCCTTGTCACTGAAGAGAGATGGGCGCGTCACCAACTTAATATTCGCATGGCTTATACGGATTTTGAACTAGAATTCACGTTTGCATCCAAACCCGAAGGATGGGTAGCTGGTAGTTACACAAGTTTAAAATCATATTTAGAAATCTTTAGTTAAATTTTGAATATTTTATTCCACATCTCCCAAGAATAGTGGAAACATTTTTTATTTACTATCCAAATGTTTTGAGCCTTAGTCTTTATTTACACTTTCATACTAAATGGGGAAATTAGTAAATAATTTCTTCAATGTTATATTTTAGAAAATGTAGCTCTTTTGGAATGGGGTGAAGAAGTTGGTCACACCAAGCTGGATGTGGCCGTTCCATGGGAACATTCTTACCTTTGTGGAGAGCCATTAACAATTGTCAACACGAGAGACGGGAGTGCTGTAATTATATCGCAATATCAGGTAAATTTTATTTAGTCATATATTTCATAGTTATAATGTCCTTTTTATACTCACATTTTTTTCAGCTACAATCATTTCATACTGATGCTTTTCTACGCAACAGTTCAGGCGGCAACGATACACACTGCTTCGGTCCGGCTATTCATTGCGGGCCCTATTTCAATGCGCAAATATTATCTGGGTTGATGTTATCATTTTTATGTCTCGGAATTTTGACCTATGGTGTAATAAGTTTATATAACTGTAATTCCAACGACAAATATGATGATCCTCAAAGTAAACCGCTTGTGATTGCGTCTGAAATGCATTAGGTACATTTCACATGATAACGAAAGGTAAGTACTTGGTGTAAGAAGGTAACATTCTGTTAATTATAAGGGATTTATGTTATGATGTTAACACTAATAAAGTTACATAATATATAAATACTAATAAAGTAATATATTATTTGTTTAATTGGATAGTAAAAGTCGCCGTTGGTTGTTAATTCTTATTTTTTAGTAATCGTTGCCAGGCCTGAATTAAATACAGACTATCTTAGGTGTTTGTAACAGATAAGCGATTGTTGTCAAAACTAGGGATAATAGGCGGCAGTTTTGAATGTAAAGCATGACATTTGCAAGACAGTCGAGCAGAAAAGCGAAATATGGCAACTTTTATTATGAAGTGAGAACATTATTATTTTATATATACTCTTAATATTGGTAAGGATGAGATTTTTAATTGAGCGTAACTTAGTTGTAGACATGTTAATGTTGCATTAATGACAAAAGCCTATGCAAAATATTTTTAACAAATTATTTTTATAAAAAAATAATGTAATGTAGTAAGTGAAACATAAAACATAAGATTCTCGTGTCGTTTAATTTCGGTTCAGATGCCATTTTAAAAATATATAAAGGATACCCAAGTAAATTTATTGGAACAGAAAAAAGTAAAAATATTAATTGGTTTTTTTAGTCGCAAGTTGGCAGTCTGTTACGTTGTATCCCTTTGTAAATTATATGGCAGAAAAGTAGTTCTGCATTATTTAAAATCTCGTTTGCCGTTGGGTATACGATAATATAACGGGTGTGGATGAAAAATTATTAATTTTGCAGGGATGTTACTCTAGTTGAACTGTCTTAACTACTTACTATTACTATGAAATAAAAATCAAATAGTTTCATAACAATATATTGCACTAATCTAATAGTCGGACATACATTATCAACGCAAACCCACTTTTTTACAACAACAAGTGATGCCACTTAATTCCTAACACAAATAAATGGGTTTATGAATGCTACAATCTACTTTTATTTACGCATTGCCATACATACTTGTGAAAAAAATATATTTCTTGGGTGTATCGTTATAGTGGTACAAAATAATTAAAACTTAACAAAATATCCCTTAATGGTCTAATCCCCATGTTAGTATTGTGTTAACAGAAAATTTCAAATAGTTAATACAACTGCAATAACGATACACCTATGCAATAAGAAAACTTAGGAATACCAGTCCATTACCTCAAAAAAATGTGAACTAATAAACAATATATAATAATATAAAAGTGACCAATATGAATTAAGAATACAAAGGTCCAGTGATCTATAAAGTTTTTGCAAATTCAGGGCCATCATCATCATCATCAGGCATAAAACTTCCACTTATATGCTGAGATTATATAGGGCATAAAGGGGCCTATGTTAAAAGTTCATGTTCCAGTTCCAAATAAGCCCACGGAGAGCTCATCTCCAATGTTAATAATTGTTTATAATTTAATATGTGTTTTTGAAGCTATAAATACATGGATAAAATGTCCTAATGTCTAGTATCCTATGTTAAAAGACCAGCTATTATCGTTCCTCCTCAAAATGCAATCCAAAACATTCTGGCATGTTTATTAATAATGATTAATCGTGATCTGGCAATGCCATGTAACTGTACAAATACAACTGTAATTTAATGAAAACGAAATAAAAAAAAAAAATACATTTATTTGAACTTTGTAACTACAAGTGGTACTAAAGCTAGAACGATCACTACTCAAACAGCTGTTGAGATTAAATTTTACTAATATTTGGGCAATAGTTTTGAAACATTAATTTATGACAATATTACAATGAAATGAAAACATATTTTTAATATTAGATATACGGCCATTGCCCAAAGTTATTAATAAAAATAACTAAAATAATATACCAAAATTGAATAAGGGAAAGTTTTTGGCGTCATTAATATATACAACTAATAATTGGGAAAGCCCACCCCGCACACACAGCTTAGGATTGGCGAACTATAAATGCGAAAGTGTTGGTTCAAACGCCATAACTAAATCCTTCAGAGTCTTACCAACAACAAATTTTTAAAAATCCTTCAATATTCAAATGGAAAAAAAATATAATTTCCCATATCAATGATGCAAAAATGATATTTGAAATACTCATTTAGCAATCGCTAGATTTGGCAACCGGTACCAAGAATAAAACTTCAGACAAGAGTCTGTGTGCGGTGTGCGTTTAAGTGTCGCGTGTTTAGTTCTTCTTCTCTTCTTTCTTCTCGTCTGTCTGCTCAGTCGTCTGTTGGGTGGATTGCTGGCTGTCTCTCTCTGCCGCCATCTACAGCACAAAATATATTACTTTTTGTGATAATGTAAAACTTAAAAATTGAGTACAAGTTGACTTAAAGTGCCAGGTTTTATCTTTATAAAGCGGACTAATTAAGTATCATTTCGGTAGCCATAGTTACAATTTTTGCATAGAAATCATGTAATATACTGGCTAAAAATGTCTATATATAATATTTTGTTTATGTTAAGTATACCGTACTAACATTATAATTGTCACATAAATGTCTATATTGGCATAACTAAATGTCGTGTTGTGTAATGTAGGAAGAATAAATCGTCCCCAAATGCATTCGCAAGAGGGGCTGATAACTCTCGTCCCTTGATCTAGCACATTTGCTTGACCGATACATTTAATACAATGTAATGGCTCAAAAATGTGCATAAACATATATATATATATTTAGAACTGCTCATATTGGTGGCGATTCTGATACACCTCTAAAACTAAAAATCTCTAAATTTAGGTTTAGACCTGTCAAACGTGTGTAACCTATTCTATGTTTCTACATTGACGATTGAAACCTTATTGCTATCAATTTAGAGATGTACAGAATAGGTTACGCCCTCTAAAACTGTTTGACAGGTCTAAAGTTAAATTTAGAGATATTTAGTTTAGAGTGTGTACATCAGAACTGCCACCATTATCAAACTATACATCTTAACAACTATTATTTCTCTTTCAATCGAATATTATAAAAATTGACAAAATTATGGGAAAAGAAAATACGGAGTTAATGCAATTAGACTGATTGATATTTGGATAATCTAAAAATCCTATGATGTTTGCAGACCATATAGTACAGTACTAACCTTCTTGTAGGCCTGCTCAAAGAGCTTCAAGCTGGCCTGCTGGAGCGAGCTGGTGGCCGTGCGGATGGCTTCGGGGTCTGCGCTGTCCTTTTGCGCGAGCAACTCGCGGAGCTTGCCCATTTCCACGCGCAATTTCTCGCACTGAAACCATAATCAAATAATAAACTATGACTGTATTTTATAAATATAATGTTAGAACGTCGAATACTTTTGTCACTACTTGTCAAGTAGCTATAAAAAGGACATTCCGTTTTCTGGTGTTACAATATAATATAAAAAGTCTGACCCATGTAAATTGTACTATAGATTCAGCAAATCTATTGCAATATTTTAAAAGTTGAAGGCAATTATATCAAAAGCCACTGGTGTGAATTGAAATATCATTTGAGTAATTAAATATCACTATTAATGGAGAGTACTAAATTAATACAAAGTTAAATTGGGGTTCATTGTTCGGTTTTTGAATTATGGAAAATATATTGCATAAAACAGGCGTAGGAAAATAATTGTTGGGCTCAACGTTACGATATTAAAGACCTCTACTAGTTTTGCATCCTTTTTTACCAATATCATATAAATGACAGCGGCTTAGATTGGATGCAATGAAAAAATTAGCTATATTGCCCCTCAATTAGTCTAGTAGTTTCTTAAGCCATAGGTTATGCATTCATCCATATAGCTTTATCTCCTGACCAAATATTCTATATGTGCTTTTATACATAATATTGTCTCTTATTAACAAAACTATTACCCATTTAAAGAAAAACACTTTGTTAACGGATTAAGTTATGTATTTTTACAAAATTTAAGTATAGTAAGTCTACCGTGACCACGCACGCTGTAAAGCACGCGAAACAGGAAAAATTTAAAAAAATGTAATATACTTAAATTTTGTTAAAATACATAACTTAATCCGTTAAAAAAACGTTTCTTTAAATGTGCTTTTATAATTTTTTTTACAAATCTTCACCTTTTATCTTTATCATGAAAAAGATAATCTAGAGAAGATCTACTAAATATTTTTTCCAACCAAATACAGTTTAAATAAAATTGATTAGGACGAGGCGTGGTTAATATAGCAAGTTCTTTCTGAAAAAATTTCGATAATTAATTGTCAAAGTCAAAATTATTTTGGAGCATACCTCATCCTGCGGCAGCTGGTCTTTGTATTCGTCCATCTTGGTCTCAGTGTCGTGTAGTACTCCCTCAGCCTGGTTGGAGACTTCCACTCTCTCACGCCTGGCTTTGTCCGTAGCAGCAAACTGTTCAGCTGCCTTCACCATGTTCTCAATCTCGTCCTTTGAAAGTCCGCCTGATGACTGGATTACGACTAAAAGTATACAATTGTATTTTTTTATTTAGACGTTATAATGGTCACGATCAAAAATGATTTTCAGAAACATACAAATTATATAAATTATTATGTAAGTGTATATAGAAATTATATATATATTTTCATTTTTTGTTTGAATCATTTGGTAGTTTAGCAGAAATTATACATGCACAAAATATATAAACAATTAATTGATAAATCTGCAGAATCTAAATTGCATATGTATTGCAGTATCTAGGAAGGCGCTAGACCAGAAAGTCTAGACCAGCTGGTGCTGCAAGTTATTCTAGCATCGCTGCAAAACCAGTTGCACAACAGTACAAGCAGTGATCGACGATGCATTATATATAGCAAATGATATTTTTCCCTTTTATTAGGGAGTATATTTATTTACCATATCATTTTGGTGCAATCATCTAATTAAATATTTACATTGAAGCAGTTAAGTATTCTGCAATGCTCAGATTATTTTTACCGTTTTTAATGTACCTTTATTTATATATTTTTTTAATACTTTTGTAACCTAGTTTATTTTGAATTTTTTTTAATCTATATATAAAAAGTATTGTTGTTAATTCTATTAATAAAACACACCGGACAAATACAACTCTGTACCATAATTTATGCAAAATATTAAATTGAAATAATAAAACCTGAGAAAATTAAAAACTATCTCAGTTGATGAGACAGTCTGATGGCAGAATTAGCGATGGGAAGAAACATTTTGATGCAAGACTTACTTTGTTGTTCCTTTCCGGTGCCCTTATCCCTCGCAGATACATGTACGATGCCGTTAGCGTCAATGTCAAATGTCACTTCGATCTGTGGCACTCCCCTGGGGGCAGGGGGAATCCCCACGAGCGAGAATTGTCCGAGTAATTTGTTGTCCGATGCCATTTCACGTTCACCCTGGTGCACTTTGATCTCCACTTGAGTCTGGCCGTCAGCAGCTGAAACGTATTATTTATTAGTATTATACCAGAATGCGGTTTAAAATTATCAGTTCCCGATATTTGAAGTCGGAAGCCACTATGATAAAATTAAGTAGTAGTTCCTGTATTTTGTTACATTTCAAATGTTTATTTTGGAAATATGTGCCGCAGAATCTAGGAAGGCGCTAGACCAGAAAGTCTAGACCAGCTGGTGCTGCGAGTTATTCTAGCATCGCTGCAAAACCATTTGCACAAGAGTACAATAGTGATCGACGATGCATTTAAATATCCTCTATACGCTTATTTATATGTTTCGCATCTAATCCAACAGTTGACTTGATATTTATTGAAATATTCTATGTTGCCTCGGTATTTAACTCTCCTAAACCACAATTAGCCCAAATAAAGATTTATACAAAGAGTCCTCACCTGTTGAGAATACCTGGCTCTTCTTGGTTGGGATAGTTGTGTTTCTGGTGATGAGCTTGGTGAATACTCCACCCAGGGTCTCAATACCAAGTGACAGAGGAGTGACATCAAGCAGAAGAATGTCTGTCACATCACCAGCCAATACTCCACCCTGGACAGCTGCTCCAACAGCAACAGCCTCATCCGGATTCACAGATCTTGATGGTGCTCTACCAAAGATCTCTTGCACTGTTTGTTGGACCTGTTTGTAAATTTATTTATTCTTAGTTTGGAAACAAGACACACAGACTCAGATGAGAGCACAAATCTTATAATTTTAAGGAATGTTCATTTAAACAACTGACTACAATGAATTTAGCCAGTATAAAAATATTTGTACATAAAATGATACAAAATTTAGTTTCTAAGTATATAGACATTAATTATTATTTAGTGTCTGTGAGATTATAATCTGAATGTACACTTAGTACAGACAGTGAATATGTCCCCAATTTTATATTGCACCCGGTCAATGACCTCGCCCAACCAACTATGGAGTTAGCCAGGGTTTGTGCTAGAGTGCTAAACATTTTCAACTTACTATTCTAATAAATACAGGACTCATAGTTCGTCTCAAATCAATTTACAGCTTATTATGAGGCTAACACAAATAATAAACATAAATATTTTTTTATATAAATACATACATACACCTATACCATAGCCATATGCTGAGATATATAAAATAACATAAAGAGAGTTAGCAAATATGTCTGACCTTAGGCATTCTTGTCATTCCACCGACTAGTAGAACCTCTCCGACATCAGTGCGCGAAACCTCAGCGTCTTGCAGAGCTCGCTGGCAAGGCGCAACTGTCCTCTTAATAAGGTCTCCAACGAGGGACTCTAGCTTCGACCGGGTCATCTGTAATATAAAGATAGGCCTATATATATTTCAACATTCAATTTGATATTCAACGTTCATAGAACTTAAATTCTTAATTGTAGTAATTCAATTTATGTAAAATAAAAATTCTTTACTTATTTCTGTGTTTAACCATTTTAAATAATGAATTACAAATAGTATTATTACTGAAATACATCTAAGTTGTTAAACATATGGTATGTTTTTTTTGAATAACTAATGTAATTTCAATATTTTAAATTGAAATGCTCTGTTTTATATCTTATTTTATTATTTATAGCATACACAATTTGCAATAAAATAAGAAGCAAGAGCTTTATGCATATATTAGATCAGACGGAACATTAATTGTAATAGAAATAATGTAACAAAGTCCTATTGATCCATTGTCTACAGAAACAATAGATGGTTTTACTATGTCCTACTATTGCACCATCATAAGCCATTTTAGTATTCAGAACTAGAATGTAAATACTTGGTGCATACACATTATAACAAGTCATAAATCTTAATATATATAAATCTCCTGTCACGATGTTTGTCCGCGATGGACTCCTAAAAACTATTTAACGAATTTGAAATTGAATACACATCGTGAGCAGTTTGATCCAACTTAAGAGATAGGATAGCTTAGATCTTTAATTTTAGTCCTAATTTTATTTTATCGCAAATTCTTTGTCTGTAATTAATTGACAGTCACAATTATCTGTTAACTCCAAAAGATTGTAACAGATGTCGATACTTTTCGACTGGATTGAATAAGTAAACAATTGATAGCACTGCTATGGTAAACCGACGAATGTGTTATATAAAGATTAATTTATTTACCCAAATAAAGCATTATTTTATTGTTAAACTGCTTTCGATTATAAACACATCCACGCGCATTTAAAACTGATAATTATTTTTATTGAACTAAAAAAATAATTGCTAGAAATCACGTTAATGGCAAAACAACAAGTATGATTATAAAAATGACTACTTCAACAACAAATTAATTATTCAAAACTATGTCAATCTTATTTCTCTTTAATAATTGCCATTAAAACTATTTTACTCTTTTCAAATATAATGTACAAGTGTTACAAGCGTTGGTAATGTTTTCAATACATAAAAATATAAGAAAACCATACAATAACATTCATTTGAATTTTAATAATTAGATAAACGAAAAAACATTATTTATTTTTCATTACAAAGACATCTATTTTAAAATATTTACAAAAATACAACTCACACATTTCAAATATTTATGCAAAATTGGGTGAAATACAAATTTCCTAAAACTAAAAAAATGATTAGAGCTAACCTTTAGATTCATGTGTTTGGGCCCAGACGCGTCCATAGTCAAATATGGCAGATTAATATCGGTCTGAACTGAGCCAGATAACTCAATCTTCGCCTTTTCAGCTGCCTCCTTCAGTCGCTGCATGGCCATCGCATCTTTACGGATATCAATGCCTTGCTACAAGTGTAAATAAAACTTTAAAAAAAACTGTAAAAATGAAACTTTTTGCATAAGGTTATGAGGTTATACTAATTTCAATTTCAAGTTTTTATTATTTAATTTATTTATTATTATTATTTTATTTATTTATTTATTATATTTATTATTTAACAAACCAACGAATATTTTTTTTACAATATGAATATCTTAGCGTATTAAAATAAATCTATACATTCATCAAAAAATAATATTAGGTAATAAGACACTAAAAATGTATGTACAAACTGTCGAAACAGTGATAATATAGAATAAAAAGTTCAAAGTAGATAAGTAAACAGCAGCTTAACAGCTACAATATTGATATAGATACTCACGTCTCGCTTAAACTCATCAACCAAGAAGTTGACAATGACATTATCGAAGTCCTCTCCACCAAGAAGAGTGTCTCCGTTAGTAGACTTAACTTCAAAAACGCCCTTTTGAATCTCCAGTACCGACACATCAAATGTGCCACCGCCCAAATCGTATACCGCTATACTGCAAAGTTAATTACAATTTCATACAAAAGCTGGCAAGCAGTCAACAGAAAAAATGTTTATCTCTATGTACTTCTTATCCTGTCATGTATGTTGCTATGGAAACAATACTTCATAGTGGTACAAGCTAAAGGAACTAAACCTAAAAATGAATTAATTAATGAAGAAGGTACTACTATACTAGTCTCTTTGTTGTCTATCAAGGTTAAACTATAAAAAAGTGCAGTGTCGATTTTTTAAACTCATATGAAATTAAGTTTTAAGAGATATTAAATGTACACTAAAAGATATAAATTTGTAAGCATTCCATTGTAATGATTGTTTCTGTATCACAGTATCTAGGAAGGCGCTAGACCATAAAGTCCAGACCAGCTGGTGCTGTGAGTTATTCTTGCATCGCTGCAAAACCAGTTGCACAACAGTACAAGCAGTGATCGACGATGCATAATTTATAATCAAAATATTTTTTAACAGTCATTTAGGCAGCAAATCATCAAGAACCATTGGTTTTATTAATATTATTCACATTAGTCCCCCAGTATTCGTGGCTTGTTGAAACAGTGGACCTTTTTGCCACTAATTGAATATTTGTTTATACAAAAATTTTAGAACCGTTGAGTAATGAAAAAGGACACATTGGGACTCAAAATTATATGTACAATAGTACAGACTTAATTATATTTAATTATGATGTAAAATTATAATTAATTCCACATCCATTGAGGGTGATTTGCTGGAGAGTAGTGAGCGATGTGTATGTGTAATTGTTGCAGTTGTACCAGTATAGGCCAATGGGTGCTTCAAAAATTGTAAATTCCTGTTTAGTTAGAGAAACAAACCAGAACTATCGTTGACATAGATACATAACCAATTGGATATGGGTCAAGTAATAAATTAGTAAATTGACAACTTACATTTTATCATCAGTCTTATCCATTCCGTAGGCAAGGGCGGCAGCTGTAGGTTCATTGATCACTCGGAGTACATTCAAGCCAGAGATTTGTCCTGAAAAGTAAAACATATTTAATACAAATCCAGTCAAGGAATTGTTGGTATGATTAAAGTTGTTCATAGAACAAGTTCTATAGTTTAACTGTGTTAAGTATTATATGTATCGCAGTATCTAGGAAGGCACTAGACCAGAGAGCCTAGACCAGCTGGTGCTGCGAATTATTATAGCATCGCTGCAAAACCAGTTGCACAACGGTACAAGCAGTGATCGACGATGCATAATTTCAAATTTTAATATGCTAGAGTTGGATTCAACTTAATTATTGTTTAAAAGCAATAAATAATATAGAGTAATCATAAATTACATATGTTTTAGTTACAATTAATGTTTTAATTTTTTTTCTTTGTCTGTAGTATTATTCATTGTGTTGTATAGTTATTATTAGCAGCTCACACTTCTTGTTTTTCACCAATCTCTATCTTTATTTTGAGGGTAGCTACAATATTTGAAATTGATATATACATGATATTTAAATGTAGCTTTCCTAGAAATGGAAAATCCAAGTTTGTTAAGTGGAGCTTGGTGCATGGTGAAGTCTGCAACTTATTGTAAAAAATATAACTAGGCAATTGATAAGACTGGCAGAGTATTACCAGCTCCTGTCTACTCCACAGTCTAGGAAACTGTTTGGCTTTTATTGCTTGACAAAGTCTTGAGTTTATACCAAACTTGTGGGCATGAAGTAAAAATATTTAAATTTACAGTTCAAGGAAGAGTACCTGAAGTAGCTATTAACGTAAACCTAAAAGAAACTCACCAGCATCCTTTGTGGCCTGTCGTTGTGAGTCATTGAAGTAAGCTGGTACAGTGACAACTGCATTTTTAACTGTAGTGTTGAGGTAAGCTTCGGCTGTCTCCTTCATTTTGATGAGGACAAATGCACCAATCTGACTTGGTGAATAAACTTTACCATCGCTTCCTGTAAACACAAAATAAATTGAATCTACATACTTAAGATAATATTATAGCTCGGTTCTTTGCTTTTGTATATCATATATATAATAGTATAAGTATGTATCGCAGTATCTAGGAAGGTGCTAGACCAGAGAGTCTAGACCAGCTGGTGCTGCGAGATATTCTAGCATCGCTGCAAAACCATTTGTACCTGAGTACAAGCAGTGATCGACGATGCATTGTAAGGAAAATTACATTAGCATTCTACTGACACATAACTTAAGTATTGTTTTTATTTGACTTTTTACCTAGTTTATTTATGAACAATAGTTTAATTACGAGATTAGCGGAAGTCTCAGTACTTGCACCTATCTTCTTTCATTTCATTGTGGTTCATAGAGTATATTTTATTTACTTAATAATGTTATGACTTGGAAAAAATAATCTTTATACTTTCTTTTAATTTTCCAATTGTGTACCAATCAGTACATACGGTAATAAAACAAAATGACTTAAGCATCTATTTAACTTAGCGCTTGGAAACAGCTTTCCATAATATTGTTCTCCCAGCTATTACATCTTAGCTTCCCAGCATTTACTTTAACAATTTAATTTGCACTTATTATTTGTGCAAAATAAACCTACTATGATGTCATACCTTGCACCCAGGCATCCCCATTTGAAGCTTTGACAACTTTGTAAGACAGGTTCTTCATATCCTTTTGCACCTCTGGGTCATCAAATCTGCGCCCTATCAATCTCTTGGTAGCATAGAAGGTGTTTCCACTGTTGGTGACTGCCTGACGCTTGGCTGGCATACCAACTAATCGTTCGCCATCCTTACTAAATGCTACATGTGATGGGGTGGTACGAGATCCCTCACTGTTTTCCACCACCTAAAATATTTTTATTATTTTAAATATTATTTCTGCTAGATTTTTATGTTACAACCATATTGTACTATTATATGTCTTTCAGGCAACTGAAGTGCAAGAAGTGGGATACTTGAGTATTGAGAATTAGTAATTGCATTTTTATAATTTATGTAATTAGTTTATTATCCACTCTATTATAGGCAACAATTTAAACCATTCATATGTCTAAGCTACAATCTCCTACAGCTCTCAATCAGGAATTATTTTATAAGTCCTTTGTAGATATAATCAAAAGGAATGTAATATCTAACAGTATTGCTGCAAGATAATCTTCTTAGTCATTTAATAGAGCAATGCAAAGATGCGGAGGAACCCAGATGCTAAGTGAAAAAACTAGATGTCAAGTGTTTTTGCTGCCGATTTAAAATGTCAAGGCTCAAGAATGTCCCAATTTTTACTCATTTTGAAGTGAATTTATTTGAAATATGTAAGAAAGAAGTCTTTATAGCCTATTTTTTTGCTCCAATACTAAATTACACAAAATCAAATTTACTTACAAGATTAATTAATGGAAGTAAGATCATTTTAGTTTTAAATCTTATGCATCCTAATTAATGCATACTTTTAATATCTAAGTACCTTTGGTGTCTTTCCTTCCATAACGGCAACACATGAGTTGGTTGTTCCCAAATCAATACCAATGACAGCACCGCGAACTCCATCTGATCTGTTCATTATAATACCATATATTTTAACTTGTTTTAATAAATAATGTTAAAAAGCCTACATTAATAATTAATAAAACTTTCATCCTGTGTGATAACATAATTGCTTACTGAATTTTACACAACTTAAGAGTATTTTTTGCCCCCTATAATCTATATTAGATACATTGGCCTTAAAAATGTGTTTAAGGTTAACCCTCTTATTAAACAATCATGCCATTTACATTTGTATTTAATTTATTTGTGTTAAGAGAAACAAAACTTATAGTTTTAGTTCAAGAATAATCTTGCTACTACATATAACATTTAATATACTCATATGTTGTGCAATATTATTGCATAATTATTACTAGTATTTGTAAAGAAATGCAAATTAATTTTGGAATTTATTTCAAAGGTACTAAATTCAAATCAATTATGAAAAAAAGGAGGCCTTATCAGAATATAAAGATTGTTCGAGTTAGGTTATGTTGAATACGAAGTTGAGAATAACTTACTTGTGTCTATATTGAATTGCATGCTGCTGATAAATTGGAACCGTGGGTGCTGCGGTCTGTAAATTAAATAGAATTCTCCAATTTCAAGAAGAAACGGCGAAATCCAAAAAAGATAGATTTCACATGTGCCTTCCGGCGCATAAGGTTGTTTACACAATTTCATTGGAATTTAATTGTATGTATCCCCTTTAATTTTGAAAAATTGTTCACATGACAATAATATTTAAATTGACAATCGATTTTCATTCGTTTTATATAAAATGGTTACTTACGTTTTTTAAGATCGTGGAAAAATTTCTTTGTGTGTAAAAGTCTGATCCGATTCCTGAACACTCCAAAGCCTTTCGGCTAATCACTCGCGTCGCGGACAGCATTTTTAATTAAATTACCAACTTATCGATATATTTTAATATTTTATTCCACTACAGGCAAAAGTGAGAACCATGTGGATGACGCAACTTCACGAAAGAACAATTTTTAATTTTGTTCTAGAATGATTGCCATTCCCAAAAATGCAATATGCTTTAAAACGAGTGACAATTGACACATATGATTGTAGTCTATTAAAGAAAAGAACTGATTGGTTATTACATATAACTCTATTGCATGATTGGTTAAATTTATAATAACCAATAATGGACGTGGACTTGACATTGATGTCAGATGAATTTTGAAATTCAAAAAGTAGTGCCATTAGTGAATTAGTTACCTAAAAGCTTAAAATTAAGTGTTTAATGTGTAATCTTGTGTTTTAAGGTATTTTTTTGCGTAATGCAAAATGAATATTCTAAAGTAATAAAAATGTACCTGCGTGTGTTTTGAAAATGATCGAAAGATGAAAATGTGAAAAACGCCTTCTATCGTTATTACAATTGAAATTTGATAAAGCATCTTATAATCTTATTTCATACATTACAATTTACAATAGGGAAAGAAAGAAAGTGTAGAAATTTATTCTAAACTTAAAATTTTATTTTGTTTTAATAATTTTAGTGACGTAATGATGCAGTGACAATTTAGTTAAACAATGTCGGGCTTAAATATAAATAAACACAACTCACTTACATTATAAACATTTATTTATATAATTAAATATATATATATGATATCTACGTCTAATGAGATCTAACGTCAATATAATTTTACTTTAACGTGGACGGATATATATAGATTAAAAACTATGATAAAATGATTAAATTTTTATTTTAAAAACTATTCTAGATATTATAGACCATTCATTCATTCATTTTTTTATGATTGCTTAATATATAGCATAACCATAACCTTATTGTTTTTTATATAATCTTTATCCTCTAAAATCGAAAGTCAATTTTCATAAACCGAAAACATTAAATAATATTTACATTATAAAACATATAAAACAACGTAAGAACTAACAATATGACTACTAATTTGTGGCCTTCCATAAATGTAGTTGATGTATTTCTGTTGCCCTTACAAGAAATACTAAAAAAATAGAATAAGTGGACTATCAAAATTGATTTTTTCCCTAAAATAATTCCTTACAATAGTAGCCGACTCGCAATTGATCGCATTTTCAAATATTTAAAAGGTTTTATTGTTCGTAATTCATGGATATTTCTAATCTGTGGTAGAGGAAGGAACTGGTGCTTCGTCTCGTGCAGCTAGTAGGGCCCTAAGCGCGATCGTTTCCTGTCGTAGGGCCGCTACGTGAGCTCGGAGAGAGGCATTCTCTTGTTCTAAAAGACAGGCTCTCCATGCTATCTGTAAACAAGATTTGAATATTAAATAATTGTTCTTTTGATTTAGGTTATGTTTTAGACGCTGGGATGTTTTCATTGAACCATATGATACTCTAGTGGAAAAGCTACCTACTGAAAACGAACAACTATCACTTATTATAATTAATAGTATCAGGCGTTACCTTGCGGAAGTCCATAGTACGAAACCCTAATAGAGAAACAAGCAATGCTCCGCGAATAAGCCCACAACCACTCGACGTACGTTTCGCCCCGACACCAGAGCATCCTCAGGAAGTTGCAATTTCCTCAGTATTACTTACATATTGGTCTATAAGGGGTTTTATTACCACTTATTACCTACATATGATAAAAACAATTTCCTTTCGGTTATTTTTTTGTCGTGTTAACTCAATTAACACAAGATTTAATCGTTAATACCTGATCTTCTCTCATTCGCCTCGCATCCCGCGATTTTTTCGCAGCCTGATTGTTCCGCCTTCGCCTCTCGAAGTACTTCTCATCTTTGAGTTCAGCTGGTATCGGCCGTTTCTCGCCACGACGCCGCTCGCTCTCACATAGTGTTTGGTTAGGTACGACTGAAAGAAGTAATTGTTTAATGCTTCTTTCGAGTTTATTAGGCTGTCCGTATCAAGTCATTTATATAAAATTCTCGTGTCACGGGGTTCGAACTTGAACTCCTCCGAAACGGCTTGACCGATTCTCATGAAACTTTGTGAGCGTATTGAGTAGGTCTGAGAATCGCCCAACATCTATTTTTCATCCCTCTAAATGTTAAGGGTAGTGTACCACTTAATTTTATTGTTTCTATTTTTTTATGATACAACATACAAAAATACATACAATCCTAAATTTTCACACTTCTATGATCAATCCTTATTTTTTATTTATTTATTGAAAATTGAAATCACATGTATGGCAAAACAACGTTTGCCGGATCAGATAGTATATAGACAGTTCAAAATGACCATTTCAAAGGTAACGAATATTTCGTTATTTCTAGATTAACGGGTTACCAAGGCCTTAAAAAATAGTCCAGTATGGTAAGATATAGTTTATTTCATTAATAAAAATTCAATTTTTCAAATATTTAAAATTCTTTTCATTGATTTATGTATTATGTTGTAAAAATGTATTTTGCCTCCAAGAGGAAGAAAGCTCAAGAAACAAAAAAACGACCAAGCTTTAATATAAGTTGTGAATTATCATTGAATTTATTCAACAGTTTTATTTAAAAACAATTAACGTTTGTCCAAAATTTTATATTAAAAAAAAAACTTACGGGAAGGTCTTATTGGTAAGTGACAGTATGTTGGTAGACATGGGGGTGACGGCAACGCTGCTAATAGTGGCACCATTGGGTGACCATCTGAAACAATGCATATATTTAAGAGAGTTTTACCTTAAAACTCATCTATTATCTTCCTACAACATCCGGAATCCATATTTTGTGATGTGTTTGTTATCACCTGATGTGTAAACTGCATATAGATTATTATAAGTTTATGATGACGCTATAATGTGTTAACGAATAGAAAGACGAAGTCTTTTAATGACACGAGGAAAAATCAAAATCTTTCTGTTGTGTAAATCATTTTATATTACTACTTAATTGATTCTATAAATTAGACAATGATAATGAATCATTTACCTATTATTATAATTATTTATTTTTCATAATACTTCTGTAAGGTATGTACAGCCTTTCAGTTACCGTTTTAAGTATCTTTTCAATGGAAAAGTTCTCCAATTAAGCGACGGTACAGCTGATCTTAAGGAACCTGGAGGGGCTTCGATGCCTGCATCTCTTAAGAGAGATTTATACCCACCTATTATCATACTGGATGCCGGCTTAGTGTCACCTCTAGTTGTAATAAATCTAATATATAAAATAATATATAAAGTGTCGCGGTGTTTGTGGTTAAACTCCTCCGAAACGGCTTTCCTCGTGAAATTTTGTGTGCATATTGGGTAGGTCTGAGAATCGGACAACATCGTGGGAACCTGTCTTGTCTATGCTCTGCCGACAAGTTGGGAATTATGTAAGGCGGGTAAAGGGCTCTGTGCTGAATATCTGCTCTACAAAAAGCTTCATTGCGTGGCAATCAGTATGTACCTGCCGCGATCTTGATTCAAACGGTTCAATTAGGCTGGGTGGAGGAAGCCATGCCAGTTTCTAATTCCATTGATGACAGAATGCGTTGTGAAGTATCGCTTGGTGACCATATCCATTGATATATATACCTTTAACACATACGCACTCCTGGAGGCAAAGATCTACTTCTGGAGTGCCCCATGTCTGAAATATTGTTTCTGTCGCTTTTGAGTTGAGATGCCACTCGGAATAAATCTTTTTGCGTGATATCCTTCGATGTTGTATCTGCCCGGTAAATAATGTTCAACATGATGAATGTTCCATTTGTTTGAAAGGAGCTGTCGTTCATTGTAGGACGACGGTTTTATTGTTGGTCTAGAGAAGGATCTGCGCTTCGAGGTAATGGTTCTCTTGCAGTATAGTAGCGTACACTGCAAACATTACTTTTTGTTTTACAGAGGTTAATTGAGAATTTTTCCAAGCCCTCGAAACGTTCCCGTCGTTTAACCGTCTGTTGTGAGGAGCATAGACGATGTGGTAGAGTTCAACATCGATGCCTTTTAGATTTTCCCGAGAATTGACATCTAATTGGATGTCAAGTTCATTCATGATGTAATTCAATGTCATGATTTGAATCGGCTATTGTATATACATAACACTCACACACGCGTAATCCCAAAGGTAAGTTTGTGTGCTTATACAACTAATAGACATATTACAGATTATAATCGTATTGAACACACAGATCACAGAATAAAACACGGGGATATAGATAATACAAATTTCTTTTCGAAATTATAAAGAAAATATTGACATAAATCATAAGATCAATAAAGAGGGGTGTGTAGTGTTTATTATTGATAGAACCAATTACAGGTAACATCAGTACAAGCAGGTGCTTGGCCCCTACACAATATGTACGGATAGCAAAACAAGTATAGAAAAAATATTTTTGGAAGAAATCTATTAGTAGTACATGTATGTGTCATAAAATTTTATGTATCTCACGAAAATGGTCAATATAGGATAAATTAAGTTTATTGTAACGCTTTAAAACGGACAAAATAATTACCGAGACGTGTTAATTTTCCACGATTTCGTAATATTAATTAATCTTAATTAATGTACGCAGCATTATGACAACTGATCCAACTTTTAACTGCAAATTGTGAGGTGGTAATTTAGACAATTCAAGTAAATTTAAAAACTGTGCGATAGTTGCTATAGCATCCAGGTTCATAGCCGTGTGGACCGATTTGATGGAAATACAATAAAAATATTGAAATAAAATTCTGGATGGTCATTCATGTCATGCGACCGCATTGGGATGATTGACATCTTTGTCATCAGTGCAATTAGCATGTGAGGTGCTCTGGTGAGTCAGGTCGTCTTCTCCTCGCCATCGTAAATTGTAATTTATCAAATTGAGAAAGTTAAAAGTTAGCATTGTATTTTGTATATGATATAATATTTTATGTTTCGCTTTTACTTCTAGTTATTTAAATAAATGCAATTAAGTAATTGTAAGCAATTCATTTTAAACATTACTATTTCTTGAATGTACTTTTTAACCTCACCGGTATTTGAAAAAAAGGTTAAAATAATAATTGTTTTGCTGACTGCAAACAATAAATAATTCACAAGGGCCCCGACCGGCTGATCGTCGACACGAGCGACCCTTTAAACTATCACTAATCGTCATGACAATATTTGTTTATTGCAACACTAAATTTTTATGTCACCTGTTTTGAGACACCGTATATCTTCAAATATATACCTAGTTCTTATTTGTTTCATAAAAAAATTTGATTCGCTAAAGAAAAAAAAAATGCAACTGATATGTTTTGTATAATTATGTTATTAATGTAAAATGTGAAAAACATAAACCACAGGACTAGTTTGGTTGAGTTAAACACTTATGTTGTTATTACAATACACGAATACACAAAATGTATTTTAAGTACACACACCGTGAAAAGAAGGTAACCGATTTGTTTTAAGTAAAAAAAATATTTGTGTAAGGACGCCCAACACAAGTAGCATTAAATTATGTACTGGAAAGCGGCGGCAATTAATTAAACGTCAAATATGAGTTATTTAAAATATACATTGTCGATAAATAACAATCTAAATTTATTTCAGTATTTTACAACTGGGCGTAAAACTGTTTTAGATATATTTGATAAAAGCAAAACAAAATAAGATAGTTCCTGAGATTAGAGCATTAAAACAAACAGCTTTATAGTATTAGGATTTATTACAATTCGTTATTTACTTGCGTAAACCCTTTTTTATAACAAATGGTCGATCATTAGGTCGTGGGATCTTACCAGCTGGGGAGCGTAATGAATAGTAACAGCGTATAACGATCAACCTAAATTACTCATTTAACACAGCTTTACCTACCGCGAAAAGAGGTTTTAGTGCGGAGGATTTCATATAAATATAGTCATAGTTGATACTCTGTAGTTTCATCCGCATTCATTATCTGTGGATTCATTATCCGTAGGCATCGTAACGCGCGAAAAGGAATTCATTTCTTATTTATTCTGTGCCATTTTTTGTAGCAGCGAGATGTTAGCACGAAAGGTGGACTAGAAAAAATATACTTTTCATTTGCACCAGTGCCTCCTGAGATTAACGCCATGCAAATAAAATCTTTAAAGTCAAAGTCAAAGTCAAAGTCAAAGTCAAATTTATTTATTCAAATAGGATCTTTACATGATCACCTTTGCACGTCACTTAAAACTAAATTTATAGGCTTGTTCACTAACGCGCCCGAGTCTGAGAAGAACAAGCAAGAAACTCAGTCGGGTTTGTCTTTTTTTTTTTTTTTTTTTAGGTAAATATTGACATAGATGTAGTATTATACTTAAAAGTTTTAGCGCAATGTATTTTTCAAATAATAACGATCCAAATAGACGCGACAAAGAGCAACCTAGTCAAAAAGCGAGGTCACGCTAGAGCGTTTTTAAAATTTGAATTTATTTAATTAAAACTTATATTTTATAGTACCGGTTACAATCGCTATTAGCTTAAGACTAACTGAATATCTAATATTCGAGACCCGGAGCCAGACAATATTCGTAAGAATAAACATAGATGTTTATTAGTAATTTTAGATTAGGAAATGTGTCAGCAGTATTCGTGAGAATATATGTGGATGTATCTTTAATATTAAATATGTCTTGTGACTGTATAACTACCTACCCAATTGGTATTTGAGCTATAGTTCAAAACAAATTAATACAAATAATACGCGAACAAAATATGACATATTGCTTTTATTGACTCAATTTATAATAATTTACGCGCACATATTCAGTACCATAGTCTTTCTATATGGCAAGATTATATTGTAGACTAGCTGACCCGGCGAACTTCGTACCGCCTTAGCGTAGCTTTGATGCACTATTTTATTTTGTATTATACGTTTTTTATTACGTAATTTTATTTTAGCTTTTTATTGGCGTAGTAAATACACATATATCCGTGCAAAATTCCATCTTTCTAACACTAACCGTTTCGACGCTAGAGTGAGAACGGGCGAATGAACGGACATGACGAAGGGTTCCTTTACGTAGACTGCGGAACCCTTATAAAAGTAGCCTAAGTGACTACTTATTACATCAAAAAAAGCCCCGTCAAAATCGGTCCAGCCCTTCCAGAGATTAGCCGGAACAAACGGACAGACAGACAGACATGTATCGTATAAATATTCATATGCATGTAGTAAAAAACGGTTATTTCAATATTAAAAACAGACACTCCAATTTTATATATTAGTATAGATGTAGACTATGAATGAGTAATAATTTTTTAATGAATTATAAGTATATTTAATCAAAGACAGTTTTTATATGTACACACGTACCTACTAACATCTTATACTATAAATGTTTGTAAGTTTGTATTGGTGGACATTTGTTTTCTTACATAAAAACTATGAAATGGATTTTAAAGTTCATGTTGTTCATCAAAATACACATCAATCGCTGACTATACTGACGCGATTGTGCTGAGTCTATTATCTTATTTACTATTATAATAATGAATAATCTTATATTTGTATGTATATATTAGTATTTAAGAGAATATTGAGATTATTATATGTATACACATATTTGACTCTTCGAACGCTGTTCGTAGAGATAACATCTGATGATGCTCCGGTGTCGGAGAAGACGTGCGTCAAGTGATTGTGGGTTTTTCGCGGAGTACTGCTTGTATATTGGTCTATTGTTGGTTTTGTACTAGGTACTTCCGCAAAGTAACGCCTGATTCAATTAATTATAAGAGAATATTGCAAAACTCTTCTAGACTAGATCTTATTATTTCCATACACAGGTCTATCTTTACAACATTGCCAATACTATAGAAATTATTTACATTTAACTAAAATACATTAACATCTTTTAACTAAGTAGGTATCTACTATATACATAGCCTGACGGAATGCATGCTGATCTGCAGATGTTTCGCTCCGTAACCGGAGCATCATCAGGATATCGCCTCTACGAACAGCGTTTGATGAGTTACTCATCAGGAACGTGCGTCGAGTGGTTGTGGGTTTTTCGCGGAGTATTGCTTGTATATTGGTTTTTTGTACTATGGACTTCCGCAAAGTAACGCCTGATTCTATTAATTATATGACAATTGACAAATGGACATCTGATTTAGTAAATATGGATTCCAATGCGGAATGCTCCCAAAACCAAATACTTTTGATTGAAGTGAATTTAATTAAAGTAAATAAATTAGGTTTTCTCACATTTTATTAATGCAGACAGTGTTAAGCCTAGTAGTAACCTTTAACGTGCCACTGTTAAAGGTTACTACTGCGTGCGTTCGAATCCTGAAAAAATCGCTCTTTATGAAGAAGAACATCGTGAGGAAGTTGTGAGTAGAAGGCTCAACTACTTATATTAATAAAGATTGATACAGATCTCAAATATTTGTTTTATTTATAATTAATTTAATATACTCACCAGGCGGTACAACGAAATGGTTGTAGTTCCGAAGTAGACGTAATGCTGCTAATGCCCCACTATGTTGGCCACACATAGGTTCTATATCATATAATCCCGATTGCTCCATAATATATTCTGTGCGTACGAATTTCTAATCTATTCTGTGTTTTAAACTAGCGTGTTTGAATTAAGAATTCGTGATTTTTTTGCTGTCAAACAGAAAACGAATGCGTTGACATATGACATGGCGTTTAATCAAACGCAATCTCGCGTCTGTATTATTTCTGTCTGTATTATTCGATAATAGTTTTGTGTTGTAGAAAGTTAGAAAATATGTTTTTTAACAAATGCTGATAAAAAATAACTGTCAATGTTTTTAAATGGGCCGTTATGATGTATAATTAATTTGAAATTGTTATAATTTACGCAACCACGTCGATCAGCGGTCAGCGCGTTGCCTCCAAGGTAATATTATTGATGTTCTATGAATTTGAGTGAATGGTGTAATGATTTGACTTCTAAAATGGATTCTAAAAATCTTTATACACACTTAAATAAAACTTCGTGTCAAAAAACAACAAACAACTATTAATTCAACTGTTAAAAAGTTATTTAAACTTCTTTCTTCACTAAGTTTGAATTCTATTGAATTATAAAATGAATCCTTGTAAAATGATGGTCTTTCAAAATCAATGTTAATTTTAAGTTATTATAACAGTTATCCGCCAACTTTTATAATACTAAAATACTAAAAAATTTACTCAGCACCGTGATGTGAATTTCCTGAAAACTATTTTTTTAACTCTAGTTATTGATATGGATTTTTACTAACATCTATATTATACAGTACAAAACTACCGCGTATTTAGTCTGTGAACATTAAAATGTGATGTTTATAATTTTTGAATTCAGAATTACAATTTCCCGCCAAAATCCGATTATTTGAACATGCAACGCTATTAATATTTCAATTTGACAAATTTCGTCGCATCATTATATTTCCCCGACACGTATTCACAGGTGACGTTGAAAACGCGGACCGAAACACTAAATCACACGAACATTTAGAAAACTCATGTAACTTTTCACGGAATACCATTGGTCGTGCGATAATTGTTAGGTAATTCGCTCGGCTTCGATTGGTCGAAATGTTCCGCCCATTTCCTATTATAGCACAGCCAGTAACGTCTATGAATTATTAATCTTAATTGATGTGATATCGAGGTGTAGCCAGAGTTATATTAACTAGCCGAGCATATGAAAAGTGTTGAGAAAAATTGTTCCCTTTAACAATGTACGGGTAATCTTAAAGTACGAATTATATGTATTCTGCAAACCTTACTGAAATTAACATTTATAGTTTGAGGATAGAATAATGACCAATTTCTCAACAATAAGATGACATCGACCATAGATTCATTTTAGTCAAAACAGATATTTAATTTAATTAATTGGAAGATAGCATATCCATTCCTGAAATAAATGTCAACATTAATAAATAATTGTCAACGTCAAAATTCGATCGATTCGTTTCGAGATCCTGGTTTTTTGTGATCTATTCTATGAACCTGTAACGGCGATGCGCCGCTACAACATTAAAGCGGGTTGGTGGTCACCAATTCAGTGAATTTAGTACACTTTAGCTATTTACAATATAATACAAAATATTTACAATCATGCACAAATCGTACTTTCTGCCTGGCGAGTCTGGCGATCGTACTTTTTTATTTACATGCCAGTACTTACAAAGAGGTTTTATTTTAACAATATTAACAAACGGCGATGCGCCGCCACAGACCCAATAAAGGACTTTCCTTTGACATAAAGTTGAAGTGAAAACTTTTTTGTCATGCATATGTTTTTTATTTTTAATTAATGTTAGAAAGTCTTTTATCACTTCCTGTCAAGTAGCTATAAAAAAGGACAATATTAAATGAATGTTTTACTAAATTCCAATAGCCCTAAAATATTCCTTGCGCTAGTATTACTATATGATAACACACGAAACTTTTTTGTCTTAAGTCGTCGCAACTACTCCTACTTTTACTTTGCATATAATTTCTTATTAAAGATTATCGAAGTCATCTTTATATATAAAATTCTCGTGTCACAGTTTTCGTTCCCATAAGCCTCCGAAACGGCTTGACCGATTCTCATGAAACTGTAAGCGTATTGAGTAGGTCTGAGAATCGGCTAACATCTATTCATCCTCCTAAATGTTAGAGCCTCCTGCACGTTTGCCCTATGTTTTATAAAAAAAAACTCGAATTTTGTACGTTGAATGTGACTCTCATAACCCCTGAATTTAAAAATGAAATGCAGTCTGAAGAGAATGTGCCGCAGGGGACAACCACGCGTGATCATAGTGGTGTATCCGCTTATAAATGCTATTATAATTCAAAATATAACCAATATCTAGGCGAGATAGAGAGAGAGATAGAGACTTGGTATATTTAATAGAATCAGGCGTTAGCTTGCGGAAATCCATAGAACAAAACCCTATTAGACCAATATATAAGCAATACTTCGCGACCAAATGCACAACCACTCGACGTAGTTTCGCCCCGACACCGGTGCATCATCAGGAAGTTGCCTCAAGAACAGCGCTCGATGAGATTCTCATTGGATTAGTGTATAGGGTTTCGTAAATGTTTGTTTTTTCAGCGTGGTCTTTGATAAAAATGATCATTTTTACGATGAGAATTGAAAAAAATAACTACCAATGTCTCCTAGACATGGGAACTCAACGGTTTCTATTAGATTTTCAAGAAAATCGAAATATAATTCACATCCTATATTAAATGTTTACTTACATTAGATCTTTGATTATGTATTTTTTATTTGTTTATAATCAATTGTTTCCGTTAAAATATAATTCTTATATCGATTTTTTTATGTTTTGACAGAATCTAGTCTTATCTCTAGGTAATGATGAAAAAACATTGATATCCAGTTGGGTTGCCTGGAAGAGATCGCTGAGTAGCGATACGGCCGTCCTTTAAACATTATGTATATTCTCAATATTGTGTCTGTGTAAACTATGTTCATGTGCATTAAAGTATTAAATAAATAAATAATAAATAGATGTTTATAATCGCGGAGTTCCTATGTCTAGAAGGTGTTGATATTTTTTTGAAAACTTATTGTTAATATTGCCAATTTCACCAATTTCTTATGCTCTGCTGAAAATCAAAGTGCTCTTACATTATTATTGTAAAGCCAAGACAAGTTGTAGAAAGCGCGGAGTTCCTATGTATAGGAGAAGTTGGTCATTTTTCTTTTGAAAATTTGATTTTTTTCATCAATCTCCTAAACTGTAGAAATAAAGAAGAAGAAAGCGGGAGTTCCAGTCTAGATGTTTATTGTCTGAACATGTAATAGATCGAATAAACTAGAACAATTGTCCTGAAACGCTTCCCGTTAGGTAGCTAGAACAAAGTCAGAGTATAATTAATAGAATCAGGCGTTCACTGCGGAACCCTAATACAAGTAGCCTACGGGACTCCTTATTACATCAGCTGCCAATCAAATAAAGTCCCGTCAAAATCGATCCAGCCATTCCAGAGATTAGCCGCAACAAACAGACTGACAGACAAAATTTTTAAAAAATGTGATTTTGGCGTATGTATCGTATATATTCATATGCATGTAGTAAAAAACGATTATTTCAATATTAAAAACGGACACTCCAATTTTATATATTAGTATAGATTAATATCATCAGGCGTTACCTTGCGGAATTCCATAGTACAAAACCCCAATACAAGCAATACTCCGCGAAAAAACCCACAATAAAGACCAATAGTGGTCTATTGGTCTATTAGGGTTTTGCAAATTCAGAGGAGTTCTAAAAGGAGGATCCAGTGGTGACCTGAACATTGATCGGAGCCATCACAATATTGATCAGCAGTGATCCAATCTTTGACGGCAGAAAGGTAAAGGTACATCCCAAGTCATGGGAAAATCCGTTCCCATCTCTTGCTATCGTCTCTTGTTAAAGAAGACTTGGCAAATTTGATTCACGGACAAAAATACTACACGCTACGAAGCTGTACTACAGTATTATATTGTCAAGAGCATTTGCAAATTACGTCGTCAGCTGAAAAAGCTGTGAATATGGAGACAATTTTGACCTGGGTTTGTATATTTGACGTTTGAAGCGCTTACAATTTGACGGATGAGACTTGCTGAACTATGAAAGAAGATAACTTTGATAAAGCTCTAATTTTTATTGAGTAATCAATTTTTTTATCATACTTTATTTCACGTATATGCACGTATTCCCTCTCCTTATAATTTTTTTCACTTTCAAATAGGGGTTGCCTGGTAGGGATCGCTAATAGCGATAAGGCCACCCTTTACCCTCCATTATATCTTTATTGTATGTGCTTGTAAATTTCGTGTCTTGTCGCTTTTATGTTGTGTGAATAAATAAAATAGAATAAATAAATAAATAATAGAACGACATTGGAAATATGCCCTAAACCACAATCACGTCTCGTTGTGTCTTAGATTGGTCGTCACCTACTTCTGTCAAGAGATCTGGGTGATACATACTTCGCCGGTGGTGTAAAATGATAACGATTTGAAAATTCTAAAACAATTGTTTGTATTCAATCAGGAAATCAGTCGAATGTAGCAGAGACTTGCATGTGCGAAGGTAATTAGAGAGGGGAGGGGCTAGGGGAAGTGTTGGCTGGCTGCGACCGATCTGGTTCATGCCTCAAGAGTGCACAAACCAGAAACCGTGCCCACCCACAGAAGCTGGTGATGTAAATGACTATTCTCCTAGACATTTCTCCTATCTCCTTTGCTAGGGGGGTAAACCCTTTCTAGTAGAGGGGGGACAATGTCTCCACATTGTCGGAGACTCTTTCACGTTACGAAAATGAATAAATTATACTGCCTAGTACTAATTACATCTATGTATTAGACAAAATGGTGGTACGCTGTAATTGACGCTTGCAGTGACGAACGGAACAAGTTATGAACGACGTAGTAACAGAACAGGAAAGGTGTGGAGCTGGGTTTA
This sequence comes from Pontia daplidice, assembly GCA_963693355.1. NCBI lineage: Eukaryota > Metazoa > Arthropoda > Insecta > Lepidoptera > Pieridae > Pontia > Pontia daplidice. The sequence goes on along the minus strand of CAVNZL010000023.1, from coordinate 1,061,663 downwards.
GGGTTTTAAGTACATTTTTTTATATAAACAATGAATACTGTTGGTGGCGTGGTTACCAAGTTGAACTGGCGACTAGAGTCCCGGATACTGGAAAGTGAACAATTGCATGAAATTCGTTTACTCGTTAATACATCAAACTTTAACCTAATTTTTGTATATAAAATCAGTGCGGTAAGTCTGAATATATTTAGGCACTTTATAATAATTTATTGTATACTTATAAAATACATATGTATCTATATCTAATATAGGAAGTGAGTAAAAATAGAGTAACTAATTTTTTAACAAATAAAATAATTTAACATCGCAAATTATCTGCGCCCTGCATTTCTTACTAGTTAATATTGTGCTCACAATTCACGTCCTATCACGATAACATATTTTGTACATAAATAAAATAAAAAATTAATGTTTGTACTTCGCTTATTAAGTAACTACTCTATAGCTTCGTAGTCATAATGCTTTCTATTTCAAATAGCTGTTTAATGACAGTGGAACTTGTATAGCGCACCGGCAATAATTTGATATTTTATCGGTTTAAATATTTAATAACAGCCTAAAGCCAAAAATTACTTAAAAACTATCTTAACCGAAACTTACAAATAAAAACTCCTTGCAGGCTTCACTTATGCTTGTCATATTATATTAATATTAATAAAACCTTTGGTTTCAACACATATAATATGATAAAGATTGAATTGTAGACAAAGTTTTATACTTATAAAATACACATATAATAACAATCTGTGGGATAACCTAAAAATAATGGACAACCTCTGTTTTCTTGCAAAATGGCGGCTTTTTTAAAAATACTGATCCGGCATTGTTATGTCCTCACGAAAGTCAATTAATTATCAAGGTTTGTTTCGTTATGAGTTCCACAGTTCCACTGGATCGACTAAGTAATCAATAGATGGTACTGCTATGGTAAACCGACAAACGTGTCATGTAAATAAAGCATACTTTATAAAATGATGATTACATCTAAAATCTTCGTCTTTCTAATGAATTCCTAATACCAAATAATCTTTTAAAATCACTATTTTATTTACAAAATCTTGAGGCTGTCATCGGTGTAATGGATGAAACCGACTCCGTCCCCCTACAGCCGTGTGAACAGGCGGGTGGACTCCACAATTAACCCTTACCTTTACATAAACCGCCGTCATCGTGATGACTTCCATACGTGTCAGTAATTGTTCATAAAGAAAGCTGAACTTCGACCTGATTCATTATCTATACTTAAAATTAATGTGGTTGGGATAATCGATTATGGTTTTATTCCTGGCGCATACACAACTACTGCTGATGTTTTAAAAGATTCTAATAGACCAAACCAATGCTGTTAAAGACAACATGAGCTCCGGTTTTGGGGCGAAACGTGCGTCGTGTGTTTGAGGGTGCTCGTAGATTGGCCTATTAGAATTGTATTGTGTGGAGTTCTGGAAAGTAACGCCTGATTCTATTAATAATATTAATTATTAATATGGTGTCATCGCATAATATATCCTGAGCAGGCAAAACAAGAACACGGTCCACCATAACAATGCAATTAAACTAAATTATAATGTTTATAATATTATTTTATATTAAAAATAATTAAGTTCTCATATTTGTAAGTATTGTTCTGTTTAGTGTTTACCTCTATAAATTAATAAATGTTTCCTTTCTCATTGCGTAGTTAGTTTCTTCTATACCTAAAAGTATTTATAGCTTTTGTTATACACGAATACAACATATTTATAAATGCATTTAAAGCACCACAGCCAAAGATGCACTCAAATTTTAACCTGAAATCGAACTAGGACCTTCTCTCCGCAGTCCGCCTTATAAAACATGTATAAACGATATTTTAAGTAGGATTTTAATTCGGCAATTATGCTTAATAATAATTAGGCACTACTATAATATTTTATACTACTGATAATATTATAGACAGTCAGTGTTATTGAAATGTAACATATAAAAAGCATTCAAGTACGTTTTTGCAAAAATATTTATCAATATTATTTAATAGGGTTTTAATTTATTTAAAACCAGGAATTGGATCCTCCATTCTTCATGGAATCATTCCATTCCATACCGTGCAGATAACGAAGCTTTCATGACAATTTCGTTTGGAATATTAAAAAAAGAAAGACGTTCCTAAACTATTTGAATTTCATGCGAATTTATTCTTTTGAATATTGTGTTTTTTTATTAGATTCATGTTAGTTGTTAGTATTTGGTTTCGACTTTTTGCTAAACAGTTCAAACACTGACGTTCCTTAACTTGATTGTGTGCAAGATTTTAAATATTATAGTATGAATATAGAAAATTATGCACATTATGTCGAACAAAAGACTCCCCGTCTTCTTCAAAGTTACATCCCCCAAATGTATCAAATCGCTACAGCCCTTTCAAGTTGTAATAATCTAATTAATACGATTTTATACATAGCACTTTCATTAGTTTAGTGCTGGTGATTTTGGCTGTTAATTTTTAAATTTTTTACTTACATTTTTGTTCGCCTATTATATATATAAATTTCTATACACAGGATGTGTAACGCCTATAATAAGTTCTTCTTAGATACTGACATATTTTTGGGCTACACGGCTTCATTCAGGTGCGAATTGTTTTTAAAACTTAAATCGTAACTTTTGTTATAATTCTCATGTAACCGTATTTTTAATTTATTTTTGCTTGTATGTTTACGTCTTGATTTTCATCCCGCTTTAATTATTCATTGTACTTATTTGTGAAACGCGTTGAAGAACGCATCTATACGTATATCTTTGATTTTTACTGTATGTGTGTAAAAAATTGATGTGTTTGTTGTGTTTCTTGAAATAAAATAAATAAATATACAATATTCATTTATATTTCGAAAAATCTAGTGGTGTTTGGTGAAACACCCATAGCCCTCATGAAGAGTGGGGTTCTTATCGAAAAGGTTGAAAAAAAAACACAACTCTTGTATAAATCACATTTTAATTCAATATTTACATTCGCCTCACAGAAACAAAAATCACTATACATATAACCATATGGGATTGAAAAATGTAACAATTCGGTAATTACAAGTTTCAATCCGAACTTAAAATTAGTTAGGTGACGATTTCTCATGACAATTACGCGATTACTAAAATAATATTTGTGATTTTATAACTGCATCACTATTCCGCGATTTGGAATGATATTCTAACATCAATCAAAATAACTATTAGGTTATAGCAAATCCAAATTAGGTTCAATGTATTTTATTGAATCAGGCGTTACTTTGCGGAAGTCCATAGTACAAAACTGCAATAGAGCAGTCTACCAATACTCCGCTGTCAACATCCTGATGATGCTCCGGTGTCGGGGCGAAACGTGCGTCGAGTGGTTGTGGGTTTTTTCGCGTATTGCTTGTAGATTAGTCTATTAGGAGTTTGTTTCATGTATTTAGCTATGAATAATTGTTGTCACATGCAATTAACAGAATAGTGTTTAATATCTCCGGACTTTATTAAAAATTTTACAATGATGATTCCTCAGACGTTATACAACGATTCCTGAAACATTATGTAACGATTCCTCAAACATTATACAATGATTCCTCAAACATTATACAACGATTCCTCAAACATTATACAACGATTCCTCAAACATTATACAACGATTCCTCAAACATTATACAATAATTCCTCAATTATATGATTTAAATTATATATTTATGCATTCAAATGCGAATAGAATATATTGAAACGGTAATTTATCGTATGATATCACGATTATCATAAATTTATATAAAATATTTTTTAACGTATTAAAATACGATTTATAAATATCATTTATGTTAATATTCTTCACGGTAATGATAGAAATATATGACTTTGATGCAATTTCGTGATTTCAAAACTTTCAGGTGGTAACGCCGATAAGATATTATTAAATCGTGTTTTAATATGTTATACAATAATAAAACTTCGTTTAAACTGACTTGAGAGAAATGCGTATATTTTAATATTTTAAATCATTGTATATACTAAAAAGAACTCATATATTACAGTCGGCATTTAAAGATCATTCAGTTCGTTAAAATAATATTTTTTAAAACTAAAATTGACTAATACGTCATAGCCTTTTTAATATGTCCGCAAATTGAGATTTGCTATAACCCTTCATGTACGTTGATAAATAATTATTTTATCTCGCTTTCATAAGACTGATTTAAAAACAATCATACTAGCTTTCTAAACAATGTAGTTCTGGTACTATTATCGAAGCTTCTCGAATAGCGCTGAAAATAATCTTCAGAAATAAATGTTCTGCAAAGTCCATTGTATTGTGCGTAGAAACTATTGCTTTGATTTTAAAAGTGACAGATTGTCGTCAACCTTTGACAGTCCATACTCGTTATGTTTGACAAATGACGGTGATGGTATACTGGCGTATTATGTCAAACGAGGTTATCTATCCACGTCAGATACCGTCAATATGTCAGGATATAGCGACATGTTGACATCATGACGTCATCATGTCACTATATCCTTCACTGTACGCTATATTCAAGACATTATGACGTCATCATGTCGCTATATCCTTCACTGTACGCTAACTTCAAGATGACATTATGACGTCATCGTGTCACTATATCCTTCACTGTATCTTAAATACAAGACGACATTATGACGTCATCGTGTCGCTATATCCTTCACTGTACGCTATATTCAAGACATTATGACGTCATCATGTCACTGACAGTCGCTGTGTTAATAGTGGTTCCTTTTAGTAGGTCAGTGATGTCACGTCGAAACATCGACAGGTTTTGTGTGAACCTGAAATAAAATTCAATTAAACGCATTTAACATTACGTGTTGCTGTCATAAATCTATGTTGACAATTTACATCGTTTCAAATGTTTCCATGGGTTTAATAAACAAATCAATACATGGTATACCACTTTATAGTTCTGAACGTAATAACTCAGTTAGTTCCAACCAGAGAAAAGGAAATAAAATCCACTGACCTATCCCTATTCTTGGCCAGCAGGTTCCTCTCGACGCCGGACATGAGCTGGTCGAAGCACTGGGCCAGGTGATGCTGCCGATGCTGCGGCTGCTGCGCGATGAGCTCCGAGCGCAGCCCCGAGAACTGCTCCTCGTTCAGCAGGATGAGCCCGAGCAGCGGCCGCGACATCGACCACTGGTTGCAGCACTCTTCGAACATTATCACGTTCACCACCTGAAATTTACAGCGGATTGAAACCAGTACCATATTAATAATACCGAATTCAGATGCCATGGCCAGACCGAAAGTTGTCATATCCAAAAAACCTAGCATAAATGATATTTACTATTTTATTTATTGGATGCACCGTTCCTTAATGGATTTGCACAATGCCTGCGCATGCGCATTCGATTATTTCCCCACTATTTTAGAACTGCTTGTATTCTTCTTACTTGCCTTTAATATAAGTGTTAGTGAATGTGTAAGACTTTTTAATGTTTCTTCCCGGACTTACCGTAGTGATACCAAGAAGTTTTGATCAAAATCTAAGAGTTTTATATGTGGCTTAGGCAGAAAAATTAACACACAAGTCTGTTTGTGTGTGTGTTAGTCTAAAATACAATAAAACCCCTCAAACATTCAACACACGTTTCGCCCCGAGACCGGAGCATCATCAGGGCTTCCGCAAAGTCCGAACAATACTCACAGTGGCCAACAGCTGCTGCATGATCTCGGGCCGCCTTTGAAGCACTTCTATGAACATATTACTCGTTTCAAGTGTGGGCTGTCGCGGGTTCGACACTTTGTTTGCTGAAAAAACAACGTGACGGTTAAAATTGGCAACAAATAACAATTAATTTCATATGTGATTCAAACGCCCTCTATCTTATCTTTGGTTAGTGTAAACTAAAAACTACATCATTTTACATGAATTGAGATCGTCAAAGTTATGTTTAGGTTTCACAGTGTCTGTGATATACGCTATGATAGACAGTTTGTACAGCGGTTCTTTCCTGTGGGTTACCTTAGCGCTTAAGATTTATTCCACATAATTATAAAAGACGCTATGATAAACAGTTTATATTCTATTATACCAATTATATTACAATATCGACTATCGAAACACATCCTCAGAAATGCCTCTGCAAACACCGTTCATTGAGCCAACAATATTGCTCATAAAGCACGATTCTATTAATTATAATGGCTTTTGTAATTTATATTCCAATGTATGTGTATGTATTGAAGGCAAAATACGAGATTTATCAATTTCATAATACGTTTTGTTGGGCGAGTTGCAAGCACAAGCACATTAAGCTTCACTTATTAGTAGCGGAATAGATCTCAATGAACAGACTTTCAACAGTAGTTCCTGATATAAGCGCGTTCAAACAAACATATTGTCCGCTCTTGAGCTTCGTAGTGATAATATACTTACATTTCTGAACTAATTCCTTAAATAGATATGTCACTATGTGGTCTAGAATCGCGCAACAACCCGTACATACACTCGTGTCTGAAACATATTTTATATATATAAATATACTATATGTTAGTATGCTGTTATGGCTTGTATGATTAACATTGACGAATGTAATATATAGATTATAATTACATATTTATTTAAATTGTTGACTGTACCGGGGATCGAACCCGGAACGTCGGACCCGGTTCGATATAGCTAGACCATTAAGCCAACTGTGTCACTAACTGATATTGGAAAATATCAAGTATATTATATAAAACTGCAAATAGATTTATTTTATAATATATAAGTAATTTTGTTAAAATTAAAATTAGTGATCCAAACCCATTTGGATTTTTCAAAAATCAGGCCGAACAGTGGGTTTTATACTCTTAATATATGATGGAATATTTGTTTGTTATATATATATTTATAATAAAATATTCATATTTCTTATCACAGAGCTAACCCTGTCATAACCTAAATGACTATTATAACAATATACTTTTTAACTTTTTTGAACTTACCAATCGCGGTAAGTCCCTCCGATATGGAAGAGAGGATGTACAGAGTGGCCTCAGGTTGTAAGGAGGCTAAATACGGCATATGATCCTGTGCTAGCCTTTCCAATAGTACATAATAGGTTTGGGATAATTTTGGATAGAACTGGAAAAGACAAATTTTATTTTTAATACTGTCTTGATCCTTTACATGGAGGCGAATGTGGAGTTAAAATATTATTTGGACAACAAATAGACTTAATTTTTACAGACTTTTAATAATTCGTTTTCTACTCACCAGTAAGTCACTCTGTGGTATATTTAACAATAATTTAACAAACATATTTAACGCATTATCTAGGGCGTCGTCACCATATAACCTGAAAAAAATTTTTAAAATTCATTCGATTCAAATACGGATACATTTAAAATTCTCTCAATAATCTTATATTACTACCAAATTATTATTATATTTTATTTTAAATAAATTATCAATTTTTATCGTTGGTAAGGTTCACAGTTTAGGCTATAATGGCTTATATATAAGATTTTCGGATTTTCGTAAGACTATTAAAAAAACATTTCCGAATATTGACCGAATAGCTCTCAAATATTTATATCATTTTTAAATTGTGCCATAAGTTCATTAATTAATTCATTAATTCAATAGTTTTTAGGTGTAACTAAGTGTTTTGTTAATACAAACATCCATCAAAACTACAAACTTTCATGTTTATAATATTAATGGGCATTTGGTCTATGACAAGTCGGTCCCAGTCGGGCCTGACAAAAAATAATTATTACAGGATTAATTAAAACTTGAAAAACATTAAAATTGAAACATAGTTAAAATACAAACCTAAAAACGCCAAAATTAACATAATTCCCGCACAACGCAGTCTTGAGTATGGAAAAACACAATGAGATGCCCTTGACTTTCATCGCATACATTTGCTTCTTGCTCACGTCCACTGTCAGTATTCGACTACCTGAAAATTATTTCGTAATACTTTTAATTTCAAATATGTATAATTTTAACGCTCCTTTAGGAACTCCGAATATTGAGACCTCTCCGTTCGAAATAAATTATAATAAGAAATCAATTCTTCAAGATATACATTAGCTCACCATAAGCGCATATAATATTTGACAATTCCCTAAATAACAATATTCCGTTTGGTGAGCTGACATCAAAATGCAGCCTCTGGTTCCTGTTCTGCACCAGCTCAGTGGTGAGCTTCAGTATGGGCGTGGTCACGGCCGGCTCGTTGTACCACAGTTCGATTCCGCGCAACAACACTTTCATGTACACTGGGTAACTGGAATTAAATGTACAAACCTTATTTATTTCAATTTTTCAAACTGATAAGTAAATTTTAACAACTTTATCTTGTTTTATGAGCGAAAGTTTGTGTTTAATTCATCACGCGGAAACGGCTGGACTGATTTTGATAGTTTGCTATGCACGAACCGAACACACCCTGAACACATACTATTATATTCCATATGTACATGTGTGTAATGCTAATAATAATTGTATAATCTGTATACTTCAAGAAAGTTTTATTAATAAAAATTGCACACAAAATTACATAAGAATTGGTCGAACCGTTTCGGAGGAATCGAGTTATGATTTATTAAGTTATCAAATATACCAATGATTTATTTCACTAAGAAAATTCCAAGTTAAGGACACATCCATAAAAATCAGTCAAGCCGTTTGGCAAGAGTGGTGGGACAAACCCAAGAATGTACAAATTTTTAAATGTGCATTTTAAATAGACAATCAATCAATCGAACCATTTCAGAGTGTTTGTTTACGAGAATTTTATAATAATTAATATATTATTACATACATCCAATCAAATAGCATCATATAAGTAGTTTTGGTATTGAAGGCGAAGGCTAGACCCCTGAGGTCTCTGGCGATGCCTATCAACGTCTTCTTCGCGTCTTCTGATGCATACAACGGATTCTCCGCACTTCCCAGGAGACCAATTATGCTTTCGAAGGCGGCTGGAAGAAACGGGTCAGGCTTTTAAATGCTGCGATTGACAATGTTACAGTAGGAATATATAAAATATATAAATAGATATATATAATATATCGACCACATTCGGCCCATTTGTACTTCTAGTAGATATGAATGTGTACGCAAAATATTTTTTTTGTATAGTGTAAATTTACCAAGTTATAGGTTTCAAAAGAATTGTCGTTGATTGGTACTACAAGTTTTCGAAAGTAATTTTTCGATTATAACAAATCTACAATAATATATTTTACATAGCGATACATATTAAAAATATACTGTTCTTTTTGACAGTAAAAAAAAATTTAAAAAAAAAAATGGTCAAAACCGGAAGTAAACTTTTCAAACCGGAATTACAGTCACTTCGACAAATTTTTTTTTCTTTTTTTTTTTTCTTTCAAAATATAGCTTAAATGATAATGAAAGTACACTAGAAAATTTAAAATGGGATCTCTATTAGTTTAGGAGATACGTTGAATAATATACACCAGCGTCGCAAGGGGCGTCATATGTAGCGCTTGCAAGGTTGAACAGTTTTTATTATACTAATTATAATGGTGATTTTAAAGCACTGTCCTATTGGATTAGGTTAGTTAGTCTGTAACAAATGATCATTAAATCAAGTTGGCGCTCAACCGAGATTCGGAGGTCGTAGTGGAGTGTCTAAAGTTCCCCAGGTAAGCTTTTTAAATTATATAATATAGACAGCCAAAAAATTTGCTCCACACACAAAATGTTGTATTGTGGCGGACACTCCGGCCAATATGACCATTGTGCCAACTGGGTTGTCGTGGTATATAAGATTGGTAGTTGTTACAAACTGTCACACCTGTGAGTGGCATCATAAAAGCGTGGAATCGGTCTTCATCCTCGCCCAATTCCACCATCAACAGTCGTCCCAGCGCCGTATAAAGCATACTTCGACAACGCATCTCCGCCGTGCCAACGCCGATTCCGAGGAACGGGAAGTGTTCCGCCTGGAATATTTATTATTTATGAAAAATTTGTACACTGCACTATACATATTCTGATTGCAATCCTTTAACTGAAGATTATAATTTCATATTATTATAATATGCGATTTCACTCCCGTTAATAATTAATTTTACAAATTTTTAATTTAGTCATTATTTAGATTTTCCATAAAAACTTTCACTATGGCTGAGGCTATGAGCAAGGGTCTTAACATTTTGAATTTTAACCTAATCGTTTATACGCTATGTGAAAACTGACCGCATTTATAACCCTGTATGATTAAAATTGCTTGACCCACGCCATTTATTTTTTCCTATTGTCAAAATTTCAGCCCTAAATCCATTAATCTATCACCACTCACCGTGTGATGCGTCAGCAAAAATTTGACCTCATCCAATTTCACCAGTTTCCGTACACACGAATAGCCGCCGCTCAAATCGCTCAATAAACTCAAAGTTTTGGATATAATAGCCTCGGAACTACCCCAGTATTTAAGGTTTGTTATTCTGGAAGAAAAATTAAAGTTTAATAATATGGGAAACATTTCAAACCAAATGTGTATTTTCAATTTTTATTTTAGTGAACCATCATTATTTTGACTTACACATAATATACTGTGGTATTTCGTATATTTCTATCACAAATTACTTATGTGTGCCAGAAATACTCGCAGTTTGTGGCAAATTCAATTACAGCCCATGTGTTAGCCTGATGTATATGCTATATTAATGTAAAGTTTCATTAAAATCTATTCAGTAGTTATTACGTGAAAGAGTTACAAACGTCCATACTTACAGACTCAAAACTTAAAATTAAATAACTATTATGTTTGTAATTTAAGGTATACATACAAATTAGTCATATTTTTTAAATTACTATACATAAGACCACAGCTCAAAGACGTTTGAAAACAAAACAATAAAAATACATAACTAAATCCGTTCAAAAGTGTCTTTCTTTAAATGAGCAACAGTTATGTCAACAAAAGACAATATTATGCACCAAACAGTACTAAAGCAGTATCTGTTATCTGTTATTTTAACAGTTTTATAAAAAAAGGTGTTCTCAATTTCACCTCCATTCATATACTTCTCTTTCTCATATTAGTTGAAAATACCCAAATCTCATAAGAATCTGTTAAGCCGTTTCGACTGACACGAGGTACTCACATCTTCCTCATAATGACACTAAGCAGCTGACTCTCATCACTAAGCCCCAACACTTCACTGAGTCGGCGATACACTTTGCTGGTCTTCTGCACCTGATCACCAACATATATTTTGCGAAACTGCTCAAAGAAGGACATCATTGCCAACTCTAGCTTTTCACAACCACCCTGAAAAATCCATTATACATTTTATTAATATACATGTATGTAATCAAAATGTCGATTGTATATGAAATCCTTTTTTTTTAATATTTTGTAAATCTAAATGTTTCTATGTGTAATCTGAATTTTATAAATTATGACTAACTGATCTTGTGTGGAATATTAAATATTATTTATTTGCACTTATTTTATTTTAATTTCACTTAAGTCAAATCAGACAGCCACCCAAATATTATGTTAATCAGGATTTACAGAAATTTTATTTAATATTGAATATTGAAATCACATGTATGGCAAAACAACGTTTGCCGGATCAGCTAGTAATTCATAAAATACATACATTGGAAAGTCTGGAGTCCGTCAGATCCATTAATTGCAGAACTCGACACACCAGCTCTCCGTCCATCGCGTCGTTTTCATCACATGTGTTGACAGACGACCGACCATCGATGGCCGCCCCGATTATATACACCAGCCACGTCAACTGACCTGCAAAAGTAGCGGTTCTTATTAGAGCATACGTACTGTTACAACCCTAGCTAGTATGGTCATAGAGCCAACTAAGCATTTCCTTTGTTTCGTATTATTTTTCCATTTACATTTTTAAACGGCTTTTAATTTTCATTATTAATTTAACATATTAATTCATTGATTTAGATTCTGGAATCCGTCGCGAACGGTGCTCTTTCCCAGCACTCCGTGTAACGTGTGTGTGTTTAAGTTCATGTAATTTTCCTAAAATAAATTGGTGAAGTGAACTTAGTAGTTTTTTTTTTAAACTAAAATCGGTGGTGCCGCAAAACAGTATGTATGTTCGATAAATACTTGTTTATTCCAGTTTGTCGTAATTTTGCGTTGCTACCGGTAATACATAAACTCTAACGATATACGAGATCTTAGTGTACGGAACCCTAAAAATTTACTATGTTTTTATATGTTTAGATCGAGGTATCCAATATTAAGAAGCTTACTACTGAAATATATTTTTCCCATCGAACCCAAGACCTGACGTTCCTAAAGAAGACACATACCCTGTAGAACTAATATCTGTTGCGGCTGTGTCTCCACGCTATAGGCCGCCGCGGCCCTGTCGAAATGGGCTACGAGGAGCTGACACGTCTTCGCGTATTCGCACCGGCCTATAACGGCCACCTGTTCCAACTGCTGTTGCACGGCTCCCATGTCATCTAGCGGGTCTTCGAGACCTTCCCTGCAATTACTTTCTATTACAATGACATCATACAACCATGACCATGGATACAAGTCCTTCAGCCGGAATCTTATACAAACACAAAATGATGTAGTGTTGCTATTTTTTCGTGTCCTCATGTTCCGTACCGGATGTAATTACGTATTACAAATTTTGTGCCTGATATTTTTCATAAGGCGTTTTATTGATTCTCAATTAAACTCCTCAAGCGACAAAGTGTGTATCTCTTTATACGTCCGTTAATTTTACCACTTATAAAATCTTATATTCCCTGTTGATAACACCTCATTTATACCTTAAATTAAAATTGCATATATACATATTGTCTTTTATTGATATAACTTTTACTCATTTAAAGAAAAACACTTTATTAACGGATTTAAGTTATGAAATGTTTTGCAAAATTGATATATATTTTACATTATTTTAAATTTTTCCGACGTTTCGCCTACTTCACGTGGCCTACCGTGACCACGCACGGAAAAATTTAAACTAATGTAAAATATATGTAAAGAGTTTCATTCAACCTCTTTAGTTTCATAGAACTGTTGCCATAGCAACTGATTTAAAACAATGTACATAATTATTTAATATTTAAATTTAATTATTATTATAAAACGAACTGGAGTATAATCGTTTCTTTGTTTTCAGGTAAGATTTTTAATTTAAAAGCCAAATTTACATTTAGCATGCAAGAGCGCATGAGAACTGGCAAGAAACTCCACCTTCAATCGCTCTATATTAACCGGCAAAGGTTGTTTTGCCATACATATGATTTCAATATTCAATTAATACATAAAAAATAAGGGTTGATCGTAGAAGGGTGAAAATTTAGGATTGTATGTTGTATCATAAAAAAAATAGAAACTAAAAATGTTGTCTAAAAAATATAAATAAAGGGTTGGACTACCCTTAACATTTAGAGGGATGAAAAATAGATGTTGGCCGATTCTGAGACCTACTCAATACGCTCACAATGAAATCTACGAAAAATACGTTTCGGAGGACGTTCTCATTCAACTCCGTGACACGAGAATTTTATGCATTAGATTATAATGAGAACAATACTCTAGGAGCACCTTGGTATATTATTAAAACCATGCAGAACCCACCTAAGCAACACAGGAACGGAATCCAGCCGGCTATTAATATACGCTGCTGTGACGGTTGGGGCGTACGTCTCCAACAGGTGTGGTTCCGTAGCGTTGACGTACGGCACGGAAGCCACCATCCGTTGCCATAGCGACAGTAAATAGTGCACCGAGTTCGGCGCGAATTGCCACATCTGAAAACATTATAGATTCAAATTAAAAAAATTACAAATTTTTATTAACAATATCTAGATTGTTAATAAAAATTTGTAATTTTTTTGAAATTATTATTAGAATGTTAGATCTGTATTTTGTTTATGCATATAGTTATGATATCTGTGGAGGACAATTATAAAATTGAATTTTGCTAACGGCTTAGCTTGGAATATGGATGGAAATGGAAGATGTCGTTGTGGATGGGCGTTCCCTACGAGACTACAAATTATAAAAATGATCGCTGTTGTTAAACACACATCAAGTTCAATAGTTATCGCATGCATCCCTTAGCAAAAATATTAAGCATTTGAAAATATTCAAATTATAGCAGACTTAGATTACAAACTATTTAAAATTGTTTACAAATCACCATCATAAAAAAAATCTATATAATATTAATAATAATAAAAATACTTTATTGCACATATAAAACATAGAAACTTTTAATACACTTAAAAAAATATATTATGAACTTATAATGTCTATGTACAGAGGGCGGTCTTATACTACGATAGCTATTTCTTCCAGACCAATCCAGGTTGGATTGGAGGAAATACTAAATAACATAAAGGAGGTGCAAAAGTACTATTATTAGAATTAAATTTAGACATGAAAACATATATACTTATCCAACTTCAAAACGAAAATACCTGCAAACTTTGAACGGTAAATTTTGCGATCTCCTCGATGAGTCGCGGATAATCGTCGACCATGACTAGCTCGCCCAAACGGTAGTTGGACTTCAGACGAGCGAGGAGTCTGCAGAACTCATGGTAGTTAGTTGGATCTGATAGGCCCTGAAAATTAAAACTATGTTTTAACTAATTTGGTTTGACGACCCGGGTCCGATTTTTATTATAGCATAACTGTTGGCTGTGGTCTTATATATATCTTAATAATAGTATATATGTGCTTTTATGTTTATCCACTGTGTTACCTATAAGTAACCTTTTTGGGGCTTGCCGACCATATGTATAGTGTGCCTATAAGATTATTTAAATTCACAATAAATTTACTATAGCATAATATATGTGGAATCAAATAAGGGGTTAAAGTGACCTAGGTAGTTGTAATGTATACTAGATAGGTTTTTATTATTATATTGGTTCGATTTACCTAAAATCAACTAAAATTTTGAAATAATAAAAAATTAAAATATTTTGTTATTGTCAAATTTCCAATAAAATATAATGTTTATTTGTATTAAATATAATATATTTTACTTCTACAGAATATAGTGATATTTTCCCACTTTTCACCATTTTCATTTGACCCGCTCTGATTTAGAGCCATGACAAATAAATTAAAATCAATTTGCCATATAAATGTACAACACCTGCGTATCTTCCAACGTGGTCATCACCCCAGCCGCGAGTTTGTTAAGGAACTTCGCCCTCTCATTGTTACTGAACAGCGACCTTCGCACCGAAGCCAGTTGCACCAGGCAAGCGAGGGCGAGACCCGCGAGCGAACCGCGGACGCAGGCGTATAGCGAGAAAAATAACTCCAGCGTGTTTGATTCGAGGAAGGTCGGACGCCACGATGTAGGTACCTGAAATTATACAAGGTTCATTCGCGGAATGACCAACATGCCTGAATGGGTTCAATCCTCGGTACGATCAGTAATGTGAACAATTCTTGATTTTGGCTGCAGTCCGATATACTTACAAATATATATTGTATAATATTTGTAAGTATGTTCTTATTATA
This sequence comes from Pontia daplidice, assembly GCA_963693355.1. NCBI lineage: Eukaryota > Metazoa > Arthropoda > Insecta > Lepidoptera > Pieridae > Pontia > Pontia daplidice. The sequence continues at coordinate 1,046,162 of CAVNZL010000023.1, read as the reverse complement.
TATATATAGTATGTTCTTATAATAGTATTTTAGACTTTTATATAGATACTGGCTGACCCGGCAAACGTTTTGCCATAAATGTGATTTCTAGCAATAATTTTTTTTAGTTCAAAAAAATAATTATCAGCTTTAAGTGTGCGGGGATATATTTATAATCGAAAGCGTTTTAAACAATAAATGTATGCTTTATCTAGGTTAAAAAATAATCTTTATACGACACGTTTGTCGGTTTACCATAGCGGTGCCATCTATATACTCAATCCAGAAGAAAAGTATCAACATCTGTTAGAATCTTTTGGAGTTAACAGATAAGTGTGTCAATCAATTATAGACACACTCGCAATTTGCAATAACATAAATTGCGACTATAATTAATGTAAACTTAATTTAAAATCGGTTCAGTACTTGAGGCTAAATACCGTGCGTGAAAGTGTCTCGATATTATTAATTTGCATAAGTAACATCGTTCCAATATATACTTACGTTAGATATTCTTTGGGCCATATTAAGTTTAATTTCCAAATGTAGCACAAACCTGTATAGTGCACAGATCGTCAGACGACTCGTCGTTGGTGGTGCCGATAAAGTCGAAGGTCAAGCAGTTGTGGGCCAGCCTCAGCAGCGCGGCGAGCAAGGCTTGCTGGCCCTCGTTCACCATCGCCAGCTGCTTGCCTCGGGCTGAGCTGAGCAACGAACACGACATTCGGAATATTTCGAACAGCTGGGTGTCTCTGGAAACAAAAACTGTCTAATAAGAGCTAAGTTTAAATTTTGAAAAATCACGAGAGCCAAAAAATCTTCGGTATCAGGATAATTAATGTTACTAAAATAATAATCTAATATATAAAATTCTCGTGTCACGAACTTGAACTCCTCCGAAACGGCTTGACCGATTCTCATGAAACTTTGTGAGCGTATTGAGTAGGTCTGAGAATCAGCAAACATCTATTCATCCTCCTAAATTTTTATTTTTTTTATTTTTTTTATTTACTATTTAATACATTTATAAAAAATAAACAAATACATTTGTCAGGCACCAAAAAACCACTAGGGGGTTTAACCTTGCACCTGCAGAGCCATACCGTAAAAATAGGTTAATAATCAATAACATTGAATATGAACATTAAAAAAAAAAGGTTTAAATATGTACGAATAATATAAACATGGATGAAATAAAAAAAAAAACATTTAAATACAATAAACACAATGAGAGATTAATAAATCATAACTAAATAATAGTTGATTTATAGAGTCAAGCAATCACATCCCAGAATTTTCGATAAAATACCTTTTTAAGGCTTTCTTATAATTCTCCGGTGTCAGGCTAAGATTAGGGGGTAAACAGTTAATAAGGCGCGGAACTATAAACGTGGTTGTTCTCTCCCCGTAGACATTGATTGCGCGCGTCGTACGAAGCCTACATTAAAGGTAGTCCACCCCTAAATTTATTTTTGAGACAAATTTTTTAGTTTCTATTTTTTTATGATACAACATACAACCCTAAATTTTCACACTTCTACGATCAGCCCTTACTTTTTATTAATTAATTGAAAATTGAAATCACTTGTATGGCAAACCAACGTTTGCCGGATCAGCTAGTTATATTATATTATTTATAAATGTTCAGTATTGTTTATAACAATTTAGTGAAACAAAGGTATTTGTAAACTAGACGTTGGGGTCACCACTATGTGGGTGAGTCTTCTTCGTGGATAATTTAAGTCTGTTCACTATATACAAGTATTTTAATTGTCCTTATCTTACAATAGGTACATACATTTACAAATTATCATATTACACGGCATTTGTTATGCCTAGAGCAAGAATGGCGTCGTTCTAGTCCCATAGGCGGCAAATATTAAAAACCCGCCCAGTGTATAATATAGCCAATATAAATATGGCCATAGATAATAACACAAATTCATACAGATAATAACGGGGCAATACTAACCTGAAAGACGACGCAATCTTCCTATGTTTCGAGAGAGAGCGATTCGCGTCCGCTTCGCATACTTGGTTCATTTCAACGACCAACTGGGAGAGCAACTGCACACCAATGGCACATATTTCAACTGGACCCTGGAATATTAAAAAAATAAAAATAAACATTTTATAAATCCAAGATCAGCTAATTATAGCCGTACATAACCATAGCCAGCAAATATACTAAGCACTGATGATTTATATAAAATAATTTTGAAATAAAAATAACTTTTACAATCTTATTAAGACAACCACAAGTGTACCAAAATTTCTTCAAACATATATAACATAGCCGCCATAAAAATATTCTTTCCCATTTTACCTGTAAAAAACCGGTAGTAACATCACTGAGCACGTTGTGGAACACATGTTCTTCCTTCACAGTGTCGAACCATCCTAATTTTGTGATCCGAGCAAACAATGATATCAATGCCTAAAAATAAATCATATCTATATAGAATAATTATGTAATACAAAATTCATTCAAATAGGTTTAATAAATTAAAATGGTTCAATCTATACTAATATTATCAATGTGATATCGACTTTTATTATTAATAATTGTTAATATTATTATTAATAACATCATTCATAGGATTAAATAGTCCTATAACGCCCTCCCTCCTCTTTTAGCTCTTTATGCGTTAGTGCTGTTATGAAATGAGACCAGAAAGTTAAAATAGTACAATATCATTGGATACAATATCACTCAAATAGGACACATTTCAGCCAAAAATCATTCATAGCTGATCCTTGTGCCATAAATTAATATTAGCCTGGTATATAATTTATGAAAAATGTTTAAACACTTCATATAAATTACTAAGTTTGGACCTCAAAATACTATTATAAAAAATAATACCTGCACTACAAAATTCGCTAATTTAGGTCGTGTAGCCAAATAATTGAGTATATAGTTCCTTATGTCAAGCCTTTGTTGTATTGATAGACTGCTTGTTGGTCTGAAATAAATATATGTTAGTTATAATAGCGCTAAACATAATAATAGATAAAACATATTATACAATAGATAAATATCGAATATAAGCAGACGAGGTTGTTTCATTTCTTGTATTAAAAAAATAATTTTGTATTTACTTCTGGGAGAGGAAAAATTATTACCGAAATTTCATCAATCAATAGCATATGGGTGGATAAGCCACAATGGTTTTTATACAACTTTTTAACATTTCCTCGGGTTGTGAGATTTAATATTAAACAAAAAATATTTAATACAAATAATTATTGAAATATTAATTAATTACCAAAATTAAAATATTAATAAATTACCAATATATTACCTCTAAATATAGAATATTATTATATGTATATTAAATACATATTCTTTTAATACAAATATTTTAACATTTCTGTAATACACACATCAATAAAATTCCTTGATTTAAATAAGTTTGTATGTCTCTACCAACAGTTGTTGCGGCATTGAGAATTTGTATTGAGAAATTCATGGTACAAATAACATGCTTATTTGTACCATGAATTTCTACATGTACATATGTGTATACCCATATTTACTGTTAATACCAAAGATATACACATAGATTTTGGATATTACTCACCTATTAATTAACTTGCCTAGTGTAGTAGCTGCCAAGAGCTGTGAATAACTGGAGTCAGCTCGCTCCAGCAACGCCTGGCATTTGCTCAGGGTATCTGGGGACTCCTGTAAACACACGGAATCTATATAGATCTGTTGTATTAAGAAGTTTTCCTCGTTAAATGGCCGATTAGAAACCATAGTTCCTGAGATTGTAGATCTTTGAAACGCTTTAGATAATTTTTTACATATTTAATCAGTTTATGTTTAATTTTTTTATATAAAAATTTTTTGTATAATACTTAAAATAATCATATATTTTAGTGTTGCATTAAAAAAGAATACATGCCTGAAACGCGACGACGGCTTTCTCCGCCTGTTCACGGACCAGTGGATCTTGTGACTCATAGAGCTGTTTGCACAAAAGCTCTATTTGAATCACCTCCTGGAAATAAATACCATATGTATTAAAGAAAGAAAATGAAATATCATAAACATACTTCCCATCTTAAGGTCTCACAGCAATATTTATTAATAATTGTTATTTTAATATTTCTACAGTTAATTATAATACAAGACATATAACTGTAATTATAATAAGGGTACAAATTCTATACACTAATTGATTAGTTTCTAATTTTTGCCTATCTAGTCTACAATGACATCAGCATTCCTGCACCCGATTTTATCTTTGGTTGCTGATACAGATATCACTAACTACTAAAAAAACTTAAATTTTCTATGGTAGAATTTTTATTTACAAATATACATCCATCCTTACAGGTCAGGGACCTAAATCGATGGTTATATCTACTTAAACTTTAACTTACATCCTAATTTATAATCTACTTAACCAAAAACTTTGTAGTCAAGTAATTTACATTTACTTTCTATCCTTATCAGTAACAAACAAAAGAATAAAGTTTAATCCACTCTCCATGTAGAAAACCCATGCCTGAAAAATCCCAACTGGGAATTAAACCACTTACTTCTTCATCGTACTCATTATAAAATAACTAAGCAGTGCAAGTCTCAAACATCATTAGATAATTAATAGCAAATAAGAAACATAGATTCATTGCAAAAATTACCAGTCAAAAATTATTACTTATTACTCAGTCCTACACTGTTCAAAATATGAAAAAATCAATAATTAATATAATAACTTGTTCACATATAATAATATAGCGTGGTTATGAGTATAATAAAGTACCAATCATATTTTCTCAAACAAAACATTCTCATTTTGAAGGATCATTTTGTTTCTGATGTTGAGTTAGAGTTGAACAAAAGAAAAAGGATGAGGAATTAAGCTGACAAATAACTATGTAATGCCATACATGTCATAGCAAACTATTTACACACATACAAAACTCATTACTACTTTTTCTAAAGTATGTTATAATTATATATATACAAATGCAACTTTAATGTCATACAAACTTTAAAAACTTTAATACCAAAATTAGAAACTATGGTTTTAAGTATTTATTCAGTTGGATATAGGATACTTTATCTACACTGTACAATATTCATAGCATGCACTGTAAGTTAAGACACAAAACTCACTGAATGTTGAGAATACCTGTTTGAACTACTAAGCTAATGTTCTTTTAATCTACAATAAATTGTATCAGATTTGTCTTTTCCTACTCAAACACTAAGGGTTAGGGTGTATTAGATATAATTCTGATATATATATATATATGCATATATTTATATATGATACTTTTATTGAGTAATGGACCCCTTCCAATCCGACAGTCTAGTTTCCTTTAATTATACAGCACCCTTCATAGCTCAGTGATTGAGTGTGTTAAGCTTACAGTACCATTGTCAAACAAAAATAAAGACAAAAATATATTTTTAATAGATATGATAAATTTAAGCACAAATAGCCACGTTACTGGGAAAGAATAGGGTTAAAGAATTGTTACTTTACATAAATCAATCGCTATCCATATTACCACCAACAATATTTAAATTTGCTGTCACACATAGAAACATAAGTTATAATTTAATTTCCTAAAAATGATATAAATCTAGGGTTAAAATCAATAATTTGATTGTTATTAAGTACTTTATGTGTTTAATAAAACAAAGTTATTTGTGAGATTATCATTTTATAGAAATATCTATTATGGATATGTATTATCAAATATATTTATTTTTATGCACCATTGGTGGTATTAGCTGTATATTCAGACAGTAAGCAAACATTGTTAATGTATTATACTAACATGTTTCAAATGTTTTTTTCAGTTAAATATGTTCAAAAACTGACCTATGAACACCTTCAAATCAACAATCAAACTCTCGCAAATATTACAATATAAGTGTCTTCGATCAACAAGTAATATCTATACAGATTTAGTAAAAGCTGACCTGAACACCAATTATTTAGAAAATATTTCTTAATAGAATTGATAGTCCTAAACATTCTAATAACTGATTTTATTAATTGTTATAGTTTTATACATTTACATTTTTACAATATACTATTTATTATAAAACTATTATCTTAATTGTGTTTAATGACAATTATTCTCTTCAGATAGGTACATGATATCTTTTAGGAGTTGAACATTTCTTTTGCCAGTGAAAATTACTGATAAGTATTATTATTATTATTGGAATAGAGCAATTTTAAATGCCTCTCCCACAATGTTAATATCATCAACCAATATAAGGAATAACCACAAAACACCGGCAAACATTACAGTTGAAGATTTTAAATATGATGATTTACTAGTGATATAATTTTAATCGCTTTAAATACAAATTACAGAGTAAAAGTCGACTAAAACTATTAAAAACCACTTTCAATAGCAAAAACAACGTGGGATTTTACAGCAAAATACATAATATAAGGTAAAAATATTAAACAACTTTTGCATGGTTATTTTTTCCTATACGAATTGTATATTTTTTAAGTCAAAATCTTAGTAGTTTTCATAAAAAAATCCAATATTTTGATACTCACTTGCTCTTCAGCCATCTTTGTTATCCTCACGCATTTGACTTGTAAATTGTGAAATATGACATAAACATTTTTTTTTGTAACCAATTTGCAAAACGTTTCGATTCATGACTTTCACATCTTGATTCTGGGATTGTGAAAAATTATAATATAATGATTCAGTAGATTTAAGACTTAATATTATATAATTAATTTAATATATAGCAAATAAGACTCCTTTGTAAAATTACACAAATTAACTGGCTGAAAACTTTACATCATTCTTCTTTCAGAAAACAAAAGAAAGATTTCAATTCATTCCAATAAAGTTATTCTTTAGATTGCCAAAAAAATATTTTCATATATTTACCAAAATGTAAGTAAATTAAATTATGAATTCAGAATAACAGCAATTTTAATGACTAGAAATGTTGAGAACTACGCTGTCGAAAATCAAAAGAGTCTGCAATATTGCCTTTATTCCTCGAATTTTGCAAGGGGACATTAAATATGCAGCTCAGAAGAAATTTACAAAACGTAAGTAAATAGGTTCTTAAGAAAGAAGTATTATAATGGACTGTAGAAGTATCTACATCTCTATAGTCTATATAGAGAGTAATATAAGTTTGGTTTAGTCGCCTCAGCCCCTGCTTGTATACGCAGAAGACACTAAAATTCCTTTTGTCATATTTATACCGACATTATATACAATGGCTAAAATCGCAGAATCAATTCCTGGACTGGTCATATTATGTGTATATGTGCATAGAAAGGAAAATCGGTACATCGAATATGAAAAATAGCGAAAACTAACAGTTTTCTATCTATTTTTACCAAAGTGGCGATCAAAGAAGTAGTTGTAACTATAATTTCGCTATTTTTCAGATTCTATGATCTCATCCCAAGCCGGAAAAAGTACAAGTTCAAATTCTGGAGCCACTGACAACAATGAAACCAGTAGCAATAAACAACCTGTAGTCAAAGCTGATGATAATGTACAAAAATTCAATGAAGAAAGTCTCCGAGATGAACCAGAAAATGTTCAAAAATACAATGAAGAAATGCTCGCAGAGGAACGAAAAACACGCGACCGCCTTATTAACAAGATATTTCCGCCAGGAGATCCACTATATGCAACGCCCAGAGATAACGAAGGACTGGAACAAAAGATTGAACATTTAAAAGAGATAGAAACCGGAGTTCCTTCGCCATTGGAGGAGGAAAAAGAAAGAAATACTAATTTATATTATAACCCAAATAAATATGATACCAAATATGATGAAATTGCCCACAGATGCCTAACGTCACCACCTAAAAAAGTAGATGATCACATATTTAAAGAACTAGGAGTTGAAAGCATTCCAGATGGCATAGACTTTTACCCACAAAAACCCACACAAAGTTATTACAGCGAAGTTTTGTATGGGAAACCACAAGTGATCCGATACAAGAAAGAAGTATCAAAACCAATTGAACTACAAAGAGTAAGTTGTATTACCGATTTATATGTAGATAAGGCATGTAAAGCAGAATTGATTCAGCCCCTAATTTTTGATTCTATTTCTCTATGCGAGTGTATTGATAAAGATAGAGAAAAGGAGAATTTTGACGCACTTGAAGATACTCAGTTAACGCCTGTTTTCATAGATCCTTATGCAAATCAATCATTTGCATTTCATAATTATGGTATCGAAGAAGATATCATGCTTGAAAATCCAATCCAAGAGGAGTCTATTACTATAACAGCGGAGGTTGATGATGTTCGTAATAATAATTTAATACCACCAACAGAGATGGAGGTAGAGAGTGACCAGGGAAATGTTAGGGAAAAAGTGGAGAGTGCCTTTACAGGATTGGCAAGCCCTGGTGAAACCGCCTCCATTGATACCATTTCAAGTATGGTTGAAAATGAAAACTATGTTCTTTATACCCAGCCTACGTCAGGTCCACCAGGGGAGGGTCCAGGCACATTACATCGACAACCAGAAAAGGTCGTGAAACCAAAAACAGCAATTTCGTCTAAAAGTAAAGAAGAAAAGCAATCAAATCCAACCAACTCGTCCATTTCCGATAACCAGAATCCAAATGACTCTGACAATATAAACAGAATTACCAGGGCCCAAGAACGGACCGACTTTTTATTAAATATGCCAGCTAATGTTTTTCCAGGAAATCCATCGAATGCAGAAGATGTAAAAGAACCGGTTTATGCTAGAAAAACTATAGTTTCTTATATAGAAGGCACATATAAGAGACCAATTATTGAAATAAAAATTCCAGTTTATAATATGAAAGAAACTGAGCAATCAATTAAAGTATCCACAGTACATTTTAAGGAAACAGATGATAGTTCACAGAATATAGTTTCGTACGCAACGGACGGCAATGAATCTTGCGCGCAGGCACCAAATAAAATTCCAGAAATGGAAAAATACGAACGGCCTGTCTCACATATTGAAGTATGTGAAAAAACACCGCATACTGAAAAACCAGTTTTAAATGTGCGCGTCAAACCTGAATATGAGGCATTCCTGAAGAATAAAAAAGTCCAACAAAATAATTCTAATCTGGACACCAATTTAACTGCAACTGGCCCGATACCCAACGTCGTTCAAGAAGAAGTAACGCTTAATGAGCTTTTACGAAGGATCAGAGAACGACATCGGCTTGAGTTGTGCCGGGATTACTATAACCAACTAACCAGTATGACCATGACAGAAACATGCAGCAAACCTGGCACTCTTGGCCCGAACCCATGCAAGGGAAAAGACAAATCACCCTGTCCACCACCACCCAAATGTCCACCGACAACACAGAAAGACCCCTGCGCTCCCAAAAAGGACCCGTGCGCGCCCAAAAAGGACCCCTGCAAAAAGAGAGATCCCTGCGCAAAGTTTATAAACTCGAAGATCTACGATACAATATCACTTTTGCGTATTTATTTCCTATCGGATTTCCGAAGTGTTAATTGTCAATACCGACAGTATAGCTCCCAAGTGTTCTCAACAGGGAGTGTACAATTTCGTGCTTTGAACAATGTACTTAAGGATGGTACCGACACAGAAAAAGATGTTATTCTTGCTAGAGATTACGAGCCATGGATCCCTATACCATCTTGGCCGATACCGAAGAAGGAAAAGCGACGGCCTTTTGTGTGTCCAAAAGACGGCTGCAAGTTACTCCCTTCCCCCCCTTTTGATCCCGCGTTCAAGGACAAACCCTGTGTATCATTTCCAAAGAAGAAGTTTTGTCTCTCTGACTTATTCGAGCACCCGGTCTTGAATTACAAGGAAAGCTAATCTATAAGTTTTATAAAACTCTACAATTATACAAGTTTTGGTCAATGTTTATTTTACTTGGCCTTTGACGATATACGATCGCTTTAGCATAAATTTGCATAAGCGAGCTTTAAATAAAGGTCTGTTTTGGTAAAGATGTGTTTGTTGAGAATGTAGGATTTGCAGGCTGATTACAATTTTTATTATCTCCAGAACAAGTTGAGTAGCTGAGGATTTTATCGCGTTCGGACAGATACCTTGTATTTAAAACTTTTTATTTTTAAAGAAAATCACTTTAACGGATTAAGTTATGTATTTTTACAAAATTTGAGTATATTACATTATTTTAAAATTTTCCGACGTTTCGCGTGCTTTACAGCGTGCGCGGTCACGGTGGACTTTGAAAATTTAAAATAATGTAATATACTTAAATTTTGTAATAATACATAACTAAATCCGTTAACAATTTTATTTTGTTGTGAGCCGATACGAAATTTTTACGAAAGATCAAAGCAATACATACTTTGATTTGTTAATGTGTTTTCGATTGGATTGAAAAAGCCTACATATACTATATCATTTAATTAGAATTTAATTGTTTAAGACTACATATACTATGAACGCGAAAATGTATATTTGGATGTGCGTTTTCTATTATTTTGATTACACCACACACAGTTGATATGCAAGCAATACAGAGAACATAAAAGCGTTACAATTAAAAATTTAAACTGCATTTAATAAGGAGAAAAGTTAAAGATAAGTGAAAACTACAGAATGGATTTTAATATACAAAGCTATTTTATTCTATAAAATACAATTTATAACTATGAATTGTCCAAATATTAAGTACGAAGAAATCTATATCTGGTATTCTCGCGTGTGCTGCCACAACCGCTAACATATTTAGGTATTTTAGGTATGTTAGGTTTATTTTAGGTATGTTATATGTTCTTAAATAGGCCTACAAAAAAGCCCACACACACACACAGTATATATCTTGGTGTTCGCCTATAGCCAAAAGATTGACTACGATAAAAATTTGACAATTCATTTGGTCGCAATGAATTGATTCCTAAATGAAAATACATACTTATACACTTGTATTAATATATACGAAGGTTTCTTTATAAAAGCCAGTGAAACAGTAAGTTAATACAATTTGTGAGTGTTATTTAAATAAAATAGATTAGCATTAAGAAGATACAACTCATATTGAGGCACGGGCGTCAAATCAAAATGGACATTTCAATAAAATATCTAGATTTTAAAATGGACAAACCTTCGTTTTGATAAAACAATAGGTTCTATTCGTCGAAATTGTGTAATAAGTTTAGTGGAGACGAAATGTGTAGAACGTAACGAAACTAGCTTGAGCTTATTTTTAACTAAATCTACGAACTAAAAGCTTTTTCGTTTTCAAGAAAAAACAAGGAGGATAAAAGCAACGCAACAGGGAATGATTGAGCGGAGAGGTTTTTTTTTTTTCAATAGGGGGCATCGGACAGGAAGCTCACCAGATGGTAAGTGTACACTAACAATGCAATGGCTACACAAGTGCGCTGCCGGCCTTTAATAAGGCGATACCCTCTTTACTTAAGATCCCTAAGTCGTATTGGTTCGGATATACAACTATTATGTTTGAAATCATTTTATTTCTCGAATATATATATATCACTTACAGAGAAACATACATTAAAAAAAATACAATATTGGCGTATTATAAATGCGGAAAGTCCTCTGAAATATGGGTTTTCAGTAAATTTTTGAAACTGGATAATGTTTTAGCTTCCTTAATTGAAATGGGCAGCCCGTTGTATAATTAAGCTCCTTCGTAAAGAATGCAACTCCTTCCATAGTTGGTCCGAGGCGGTCGAAGATACAATTCCCTAGACCGGCGCGTGATACGGTTTCCATGTTGTGAATTTATTAAAACTTAACTGTGTGTGAATCTCCTCCGACCTTATTCTCTTCACTATTGGCAGATGGTGCCAATTGGCAGATGGTTGTTTGGAGGATCAAGAGGAAGCAGCTGGTACTGGGGAGCTCCCGTTCAGAGGTGAACAGTATTCCATGTGTGGCCGAATTTGCGCTATATCAAGTTGCAAGCGGTGACCCGGTGTGAAATACTGCCTTGTTGAGTATACCTTCATGGAGGCTATTTTAGCCTTTCCCTCCAAATGATTGCGAAATTGAATGTCGTTCGATATGTCTGCTTCAATAATTCTGATGCTGTAGTATCATCAAAGAGAGGAGGAGCACACATTTTAGTGGAAATGTGCAGTTTGGGATTAAATTTGATTAGATTCAGTCGATCCAGTTTGTGACTACTATTAATAACGCAGCTCACTAAATAAAACAATTATAGAATAAAAATATTTGTATGGCTGTTCTCGTTCAACAAAATCTCAATTTTTTATTTATTTATTTATTTAATTACAGCCTATAGCCAAAAAAGAAAAACTACCTTAACCTAAACTTACAAATAAAATCTCCTTGCAGGCTTCACTCATTCTTAACAAGCCTGTCACAAATATATCCTGCTCTAGTGCAGATTCAATAAATTTATTAACCAGCGACACCATTCGTGGTATCGCTAATTTCTGGCGGAGCACAGTTCGCGAATTCCATTGCGCCAATATTGAATGCCCTCGCGACCTACAGTAGTTGTCCGGTACATACAGCCGGAGTAAAGCTTGTAGCAACTTCGGACAATCTACTTGGCCCCTAATAACCTTAATGGCAAATTTAAACAGATATAGCTCCCTCCGCAACTCTAGTGACTCATACCCCAAAGTCCCCAACAAGTATTTTGATGGATACAACAGTGGGTAATAATGAAATTCCTGTTTGTACAGCCTTCTTAAATACTTTTTTTGTATTTTCTCTAACATAAGCGTGTATTTTTGCTCATAAGGCATCCACACGACCACATTGGACTCTAACACACTTCTAACTAGAGCTGCGTACAGTGTCTTCGTTGCCTTGTATGATAATTCATGAGAAATGCGCATAATAAATCCTAGACGCTTGTAAGCTGTATTAGCCAATGCAGTTATATGCTCACGAAATGTAAGGCTAGGTACGAAAACTACCCCTAGATCTTTGACTTTGTCAACTCTTCGAATCATTCTATCCCCAATTTTGTAAATACTGTTGTTGGGCGATCCGGAAAAAGATAGCCACTGACACTTGTCACAGTTGAAGAATGCCTATTCTTAATACTCCAGTTGAATACACCATCCAGGTCTGATTGCAAAAGCATACAATCATCCGGCATTTTAATGGTCTTATAGATCGTAAGATCATCAGCGAAGAGTAACGTGCCAGATGACTTAACTACCTCTGGTAAATCATTAATAAAAATGAGAAAGAGCAATGGTCCCAGGTTCGAACCTTGGCTTATACCAGAACGTGTTGGGTAAATTTTAGAAGTATAAGGTCCGTACTTGACGAACTGTTGCCGACCGTATAGATAGTTTGAAAAAAATTTCAGCAACCTAGGACCGCAGCCAATATTCGCTAATTTAAGTAGAAGAACATCATTATCAACTCTGTCGAAGGCCTTGCAGAAATCTAGGTAAATAACGTCAGTTCTGTTGCATTTGTCCTATTCTCGTGAGACGTCTTCCACTAAAGTGAGGAGATTGGTGGCAACTGATCTTTGCGGCATAAAGGCATGCTGGCGTGGTGTAATGAAAGCTTTACATTCAGGCATGATAAGTGAGTGTAAACACATCTCAAATACTTTCGCCAGAGAACAAAGAATAGCTATGGGCCTATAGTTCTCGACAATACATCTGTCACCTTTTTTTGGGATTGGAATCACTCGTGAGATTTTCCACTGTTGCGGGTAGGAACTCTTTGAAATAATAAGATTGAACATATACGTGACCGGCTCAATAAGGAAATCTATAAGGCCTTTGACGACGTAAGACGGAATATTATCAGGGCCCGGAGAAGTATTCGATTTTAATTTCTTGACATTTCTAAGAACAACTTCTTTGGTCAGCGATTTAATATCGAAATCCCTAGAATAAGTGTTAGTCCCTTGTGCTGCTGAAGATATGTCTAAAGTGGGCTCATCTAGTAAGAATACTGATTGGAAATATTTTACAAAGGCTTCAGCAATATCCTTTCCTCTATATTCGGTATCCTCATAAGTTACGGCCATTTGAAGACCATTCGTCTTTCGCATCGAATCAATAAACCTCCAGAAATTTAACGGCTTTGTTCTTAGGTTTTTAGATAAGATGTCCATATGGTTTCTCCGGGCTGTTTGTATATCATGTTTCACTAATGTTCGAAGACGCTTAAATTGGTTATATGCATTGATATCATTAAGATATTTATAACGCCAGTGAAGTTGTGCTTTTGCTTTTAATTTCGATATAATGTCACCATTAAAGTACTCCGGATAAATTCTTTGACAAGTACCTTTTCTTAAATTTCGCGGGAAACATTTATCAAATGCACTGTACAACACCTTATTGAAGTAACTAACTCCTTTACCTACGTCATGAATATCGTATAGAATAGACCAGTTTGCACCCTCTATTAGATTACATAGTAAAGGAAAATTACCCTTAACGAAGTTCCAATCTAACGTATCTTTAATATTTGTCGGTTCGAATATTTGAGTTTTACTGTGAAACGTATAATTTATATTAATATTAAGCGGAGGATGATGTCTATCAATACGACATAATTCATCTCCAGAGCTAACAGCCTCCACCTTGATATCGTTTTTACTCAAATCTGCACCAATCAGAACACCATCCAAAATCCTTTCATTCTTATTTAAATTAAAATTACATTGTTTAAGATTACATTCAATTAAAAAACTATTAAAACACATTAAACACTCTTCCGTACAAGTATAAAAATTAAAATCACCTATAATTATTATTCTATTAGTATTGATCTTTTTACAAATATTGCTTACGTTATGAAACCACTTAAAGTACAAAAAGTCAGGGGTTTTTGGTGGAAAATAAATTACACATATATAGATATAGTGTTCACAGATTTGAAATCGAGCCCAAATTTCTTCCACGTCAGAAGATTCATAGCACGTTAGGCGCGTTAACGTTAACGGTGGTCTAGAGAGGATCATAACTCCACCTCCAGGGCGACCACGATCTCGGCGAATAACAGACCAACTTTCGCTGACCACCTCTCCATCATGGATAGAATCATCTAATTTCGTCTCTGTAATTGCAATGATTTTATAATATACTAGCTGATCCGGCAAACGTTGTTTTACCATACATGTGATTTCAATTTTCAATGAATAAATAAAAATAGGGGTTGATCGTAGAGGGGTAAAAATGTAGGGTTGTAAGTATTTTTGTGTGCTGTATCATAGAAAAATAAAAAATAAGAAATTTTGTCCAAAAAATTTTTTTAAAAACCGGGGTGGACTGTCCTTAACATTTAGGAGGATGAAAATAGATGTTAGCTAAATTTTCAGACGTACTGAATACGCCGTATAAAATTTCATAAAAATCTGTCGAACCGTTGGAGTTCATTTACGCACCCCGGGACACGAGAATTTTATATATGTATAAGATGTATAACGTATAATTATTTTAATTTATACGCATTAATTTTTAAAAGACAGATGTCTTACTTGATGCTCATAAGGGCTCATATTAATTTTCAGTCGTCAATGAAGAATCACCAAGGCTAGCAAGATCATTTTCTAAAACGGAATGGACGAAACCACAATTCGATGTAACAAAACCATACAAAATATTAAGAAACAAACAAACGACGAAAAAGGATAAGTTATCCATGAATAACAAAGGAACGGTACAGAATCAAGATAAAAAAATATTAAGCGCTGGCAACATTAAATCTATTGATAGAAAAAGGGATTTGAACAGTTTGAATTTGGAATTATTGCTCGAACCACCAATGGCTGCCGTGACGTACATAGTTGTTAACAGAATGTATTAATTAGAATTTTTGTGTAATCTGTGATTGTTATTAGCATTTAAATCGTAGTAGTTTTACGTTATTTTAAAATATGTTTTTTGTTTGAGTTTGTAAACGAAAACTTTTAACTAAAGTGCGTAAATATTTAAAAAAAAAATATTATTTTAACTATTAACATAATTTTTAATATATTTCAAGTTATGGTAAAATGAGTATCTATTTTTAATATATTAATCTGATCGCTTTATTACTGAAAAATTTCGGTTTTTAGAGGCATTATTTATTATTCTCTAAAGTCTAATAATTAAAATTTATCGAATGAGTATTCGTATAATCTGATTTAGTTTTTGACCATGCTTTCGCCCACATACTTGTTCAAATATGACCGAGTCGTAAAAGTGATACTAAGAAGAAATTTCGCAATTTTGTAATAACATAAAATGGCCAGCGATTATATCGTCTAACACGCCGAAACTCATTCTCTACGGGCAGATTATCATTATTAGTGTCGATTCAGCACACATTTTTTAATATAATAGGGATGAATTGCCTCCACAGAGAGAAATCATTTAAAAACTACGATCTAGCCTAAAGAAAGACTATTGCGTAATTTACATCTTACTTAAATTGCTAAAGAATATCTATACAAATATATAAAATTGGAGTGTCTGTTTTTAATATTGAAATAACCGTTTTTTACTACATGCATATGATACGATACATACAACAAAAAGACGTTTTTAAACATTTTTGTCTGTCTGTCTGTCTGTCTGTTCCGGCTAATCTCTGCAGTGGCTGGACCGATTTTGACGGGACTTTGATTGGTAGCTGATGTAATAAGGAGTCACTAAGGCTACTTTTATTAGGGTTCCGCAGTCTACGTAAAGGAACCCTTCGTCATGTCCGTTCCTTCGCCCGTTCTCACTCTAGCGTCGAAAAGTGTCGATTCAGCACACATAATGTATTCAAAGTAATAGATGTAATAGAAGTTCTCAGCGTAAATTAAGCCGTCGCTTTGAGTCATCATCAAATGATGGAGAACAACACAAGAATTATAAAAACAATAGATACCTACACGGGAAGTAACAAAAAATAAATGTTTACTGAATATTTAGGACGAAATTTCTTATATATTATAAGTAGTTTGACATAGAGGCTTAAAAATATATAAGAAATTTATAATTATGATAGGTATATAGCGAAATGAGCGCTACCAAAGCTTCTGCAAATCCTTAATATGCAGCTTTTTTCATATGTCTATCTATGGTTGACCATATAAGCACCTCGGGTAATTCCAAGATGGCTTACAGAAGCTCTTGGGTTTCTCTCCCTCGCACATTTGTATTGTAGTAAATTAGTTCGATTATTTTACTAATATTGTGATTTTAGTTTACTCGACGTAAGTTGTTTTCTTAGGCTATAATTTTTATTGTTTTCTGTGTATACGTCGTTATCAAAAACTACCTAGTTGGTCGATGCTCCACTATCTCCAGGCTGATCGCCGAGGATTTAATGTTATTGTTTAGTTTACCAGCTATGGATCGCAGAAGGTACCAGCATTTATGTTGGCAGCAGAGGTCAATTACTGACAACGGCGAAGCGTGTGTTTCATTATTGAAAATGGGAAAATGCTATTTTTCAAGTGTTACGACATGCAAGTGAAACCGCAGGGAAAACCTAATTAAAACAAAGGACAAATTGCAATCTGAATCATATAATTATTTAGATTTATAACGAGTCGTCGGGGAAACCCGAGAGGTTTCTCGTATATTTGTATATCATAAGGTCACGGCTCTTTGGCGATTCCACGAAATATTGTTTCTTTAACAGATTAAACTTAATTTAATAGATGGCAAAGGTGAATTCGGTTAAATTGAATTTTTAAGAACTTTGATTAGTCCTTAGAAACTGCTAAAAGAAACTGTTCGGCTGTGTATTGACTATTATTTTCAGGGCGTATTTTTCAAGCCTGTATATCAATAAGAATTTACAAAGTGATGGTTTTGTGTGAACCTTTACCTGAATTGTAACTTAAAAATACAACATTAAAACTACTACTACTTAAAAAACAGGTCGAGGTCGAGTTGGACTCGCACAAATCGTTTCTTATTAGTCGAGCAAATCAGGATGAATGTTTGTTTTAATTAACATTTGTGTCGTGATTTCAACTTAAAAATAAAGCCTTAATAATAATCTGGAGACCGCAAGCTTTGAATATGGATCGTCTGATTTTACGTCCTCACTATCTTAATATATATAAATCTCCTGTCACGATTATTGTCTGCGATGGACTTCTAGACTACTTAACCGATTTTAAATTAAATTGGCAAGGCGTGAGCAGTCTGCTCCAACTTAAGAGATAGGACAGCTTAGATATTAAATTATAGTCGCAATTTTATGTTATTGCAAATTATTTGTCTATAATTAATTGACAGTCACAATTGTCTGTTAACTCCAAAAGATTCTAACAGAGACTGGATTAAGTAAGTAATCAATAGATGGCACTGCTCTGTTAAACAGACAGTTGTCATATATAAATTGATTTATCAACCTAAATAAAGCATACTTTTATTTTTTAGAGCGCTTTCGATTATAAATATATCCCCGCACACTTAAAGCTGATAATTATTTGTATTTAACTAAAAAATGATTGCTAGAAATCAAATGTATGGCAAAACAACGTTTGCCGGATCAGCTAGTAATAATATAAATAGTGGCAATGTCACAAGGTTGATACCTTGTGGGTTGAGGAAAACGCTGAGTTATAGGCTATATCAAAAGTGACCGTGGTATTGTATGGACGTAATGTTCGTGTGTTCAAGGTGAATTAAACTGTATTTGTGTTGACGGTAAGTTTATTACGATCAAAACAATCCTTAATGTGTGATTTATAAAATTATATATCTCGTAATGTTATTGAAGGGTTGAATTTTATTTGTTTTCTATCTAAATTTTGGTATGTGTAAACGCTTAGAGTTTCGAAGCTCCGTGCACAAAGAATATGTCCGTCTGATGAACCGTGATAGACGATTGATATTTTCACAGATGATGTATGTCTGTTGTAGCTGTAAAAATCAGAATTAAAGATTTGCTGGAGCTCCCATATAAACATGTCTTTCATAAAATACTTTATGGTGTCGAATCTGATGTACACCCTCTAAACTAAAAATCTCTAAATTCAGCCTTCCAACATACGTAAACTATTCTTTTAATTGAAAGCATTAAAGTTTAATATTGTTGACAATGTTTAGAATAAATATCAGAATCGACAACATTAACTATATTTCTTTATTTTGAGCTAACTAACTAACGAACTAACTTGATTAACTATAACTAACTAACTTTATTAGCAATTAATATTATTTGGCTTTCTTATGGAGACTGAGAAGGGTTTTCATTACTAGGACACGATTCAAAACTTATTATTGAAGAATTATTGTGTGTGTGTGCATTTATGTTTACGAAGCGCAGGGGCGTATCGCCGGTAAAAATGCGAGAGATTTAGATGTGAAACATAAACATAAAAAAACGCTATCTACTAAATCAATCTGTGATGAAATCTCACAATCGCATAATGCGATTCATCAAAGTTCAAAGAACCAAGAGAAGGCGTCCATGAGAATAACAAATAGTTAAAACCTATTCTACATTTAGATAATAATATCGAAATATTCATATGGTTTTAGATATGGTAAGATATAAACTAGGTATGCGTTGTTTTTATATCACACACGTTCTTCTGAAATGCGATAATGCAAACCGAAACAAGACGGTTTGGGAGGATCCCATCGATGTCTCAATTCGTCGTGGTTATGGTGCAGATGGGATTACTGCGATATACAAAAAGTTATCATTAATTTCATGATGGTGTGCAAATATGACAATTTGATCGTATAAGGTATGAAACAACACTTTTCAATCTCGTAGCTCGAAGCTCTTTTAAATAACTCAAAAGAGCTTTTGTGAATTTACCAACACAAGCAAACGCTGCCCACCGTTTGGAAGTGCGTTATCCCTGCGACTTCATACGCTTAACATAGAGACCTGTGAATAGACATATTTTATGTACATTATTAACTTAAATTAGATAACCTGATAGTAAAGATTTTTTCCTTTAATACCATTTAATATAATTATAAAAAACAAAAACATTCGTCACGCACCAAAAAAGCCACTGCGAAGTATAACCTTGCACCTGCAGAGCGCATAAATTTTATTTTATTAGAATTCATTAAGTTGTCTTTACGTGAAAATGTATCAAACGTCCATCCATAATTACATATTTGCGTTTATTATAAACAAGTTTAGATAGTTTCCATGTGAACGAAGTCTCGCTAATCCATTAGAATTAATTATAACAGCCAATTTCAAAAAGATTCGTTTCGATCTTGGGTCTTCCCTATAGAGTTTCAATAACATAATTAATAGGCATTACTTTGAGGAAGTCCTTAGTACAAAACCCTAATAGACCAATATGTAAGCAATACAGATGAGTCTCATCGAGCGCTGTTCGAAGAGGCAACTTCCTGAGGATGCTCCGGTGTCGGGGCGAAACGTACGTCTAGTGGCTGTGGGTTTTTTCTCGGAGTACTGCTTACATATTGGTCTATTAGGTTCAATAACGCTGAAATCAAGTTACAATGACCTTTTCGGTGAATTATAGACGATCGTTGGCAAAATGTAAAAAAATATTCACAAACCAGTTTCGATTCGAGTTTTATGGGTCTCGATTACGATCAGGGTTTTATCTGAAGTTAGGGCTACGTCCACGTCCAGGTATTTTCACCTAAAATATTTTTTTCTTCAAAATCTCAAATATCGTTATACGTCCTTGAGGATTAACAATGAAGGTGTTTGAAAATAAAATTCACACTATCGAATGAATTGTGCAAATAATTAGGTAGTAAAACATGTTAGATGTTTCCGCGAGCTGCTCTGGCGTGAGCTGCTAAAACCGCGAGTGCTACACATATGTAAATAGTTATGCTAGAGTAACAATAGTTATGCTATGATATGTGTAATCTATAAGCCAAAACAGTGAACTATAACTATAATAGATGTTTTATTTCAAATCCATATTTGGTGTTAATGAATTGATACGTTAATAAAAAATAAATACTTTTTATATTAACTGATCCGGCAAACGTTGTTTTGCCATAAATGTTATTTCTAGCAATAATTTTTTTAGTTCAATAAAAACAATTATCAGCTTTAAGTGTGCTTTTAATTCTATCCTAACTAAATATTATTTAAATTTGCCAATTTAATTTAAAATCGGTTAAATAGTTTAGGAGTCCATCGCGGACAAACATCGTGACAGAAGTGGCCTGGCCATAAACGAAGGTAAAGCAGAGGTTATCTAGTGTCAAATAATCAAGAGTATATGATAATACCTGTAATACAATAACTGAATGCGGTTTCCCTCGCATAATTAAAATATTTTATATATATGACAATTTTCTTAATTCTCCGCTAGTCGAATATAGTGCCTTTGTTTAATGCCTTTGATATTTGGAATGTCCAATACAAAACTATTTTCCAATTAGCATTTGTTTAGTTAGTTAGTTTATATTGGTAAAACGTAGAGCAAATGACGCTTACGTTATAATGTGCATAGATTAATATGAACTATGACTTGTATAGAACTTATAAAACACAAAATGGCGGCGCAAGGTTACCCGAAGTCCGGTTGAGCAGACGAGGTTATAATCGGTTTGTGTACCGATTGTAACCGCTCTATAATAAAAATTTGAATTTCATACGTTATACAGAGATTTGGAACAGTCGAAACATAATTTCTTAAAGTTAGAAACCTCATTGCAGATTATTAAAAAATGATTTTAAAATAATACATAAATAATAACAATATGTTTTAGGATTCAAAAATTGCATGGTGTTTTTTGTTTTAGGTGTTTTTTTAAACGTAAAAAATAACACAACCCAAATTCGGAATACACATTTAAACACACACAAAACACAGTTAACAGTACAAAATTAAGTTGATTTGAAAACAATTCAACTATGTGCCAAGGACAAAGACATGAAAAATACCAGAATTTTTAATTGAATTACTTTTTTTCTAGTCAAATTAAATATATCTATTTGCTGAAAAGGTGATGTGATGGCACCTATGCGATGCATGGCTGAGTTTCTTAAATACTTAGTGCTAAACCGAAATATTTGGAACAGCCTGGTTTGTCTTGATTTATACAAAGTACAAAGATTGAAATTGTTTATTTTGCATTCATTGCATTATCGTGATTGTATATTTTTAAAGTACTGAACGTGTAAGTCTTTTGGCGATGTCATAATGTGTCAACTTGCTATATATATTTGACAGATAAAACGGGTTCCATATCTATAAGGTCATTGACCTAAGTTCAAGTTTGATAACAATCCGTGGAAGATAAATTGGACAGATTGTAAACTCCAATAAACAGTAGTTAAATGGAGGTCAACCCTTGTGAGTTTTATCTTATGTGACGTCCAGGGTGATTTAGGGCCGAGACCAATTTATTTACAAGGAAAAAAAATAGACATAATTACAAAAGTAATAATTAGTAATACTAATGAGACACGTTTTACAGAATACAATCTAATATATTATATTCTTGTGTCACGGGGTTCAAACTTGAACTCCTTCGAAACGGCTTGACCGATTCTCATGAAACTTTGTGAGCGTATTGAGTAGGTCTGAGACACGTCCAACATCTATTTTTCATCCCCCTAAATGAGAGATCCAAACCTAATTTAAAAAAAAAATATTGGCAAAACAACGTTTGCTGGGTCAGCTAGTATTTAGTAACATATTTTTATCAAACATTTTTTGCAAGGTTTTTTTTATTTTGACATTAAAATATATTTGTTACTTTAATAAAGATAAATAAACCTAAATAAAGCACACTTTCATTGTTCAAAACGCTTTCGATTATAAACGCGGATAGCGCACGCTTAAAGCTCTTAATTATGATTGCTAGAAATCACAAGTATGGCGAAACAACGTTTGCCGTATCAGCTGGTAGTATATAAAATAAAACATACCAGGGAATTCCCGTCAAGTGTTTTTGTTGCCAAAAAACTATTGACAAATTGCTTAACCAGGAAAGTCTGCTAATAATGACGTAATAATTGATGTTAGCTTATCCTTCATATACAGTCTTGAACCATGTGCCAAGATTTATTAGTATCAATATTTGTAATACTGTAATGTGTTTTTGGAGTCTTGGGAGCTTTTAGTTATTAAAAATACTATTTAGTATAATTAATACGTATTTATTTCATCGATGAAGTCGGACACACTCACACTTATCTGTATTTAGACCTGATTCTGACCTGTTTTACTGTAGTTCTTCTAACTCGACCTCTAGGTCTCAACTCTAATATTCAACTCTCCTTTACTTCGACGTTGTTTCTTCCTTTTATACCATTAAATCCAACTGATGCCTACAATGGCGGGGTGCGCCGCCATTGAAGCGTTAAACAATTACATAATTACCTTCTTTACAAATTACACATGTTTTAAGATTCTCATAAAACTATTCCCTTTTTAATTATACTCTTTGAATACCATTTAAGATGGCTATAAACTAAATATCTCAATAGATAACAATGTGAATGAGAAAGGGATTTAAACAAACATCTGTTCTTAATAACTGTCGAAACAAATATTAAGACATTACAAAGTAATTACATTTTAAAAACATTACACTACAAATGTCTAACTTAGCGATTGAGTTAAATGCCAGCTCTCCTCATATTATGTGCTTACAATTATAAAGTACTTAGCATGACAAATATCATGATATCACATTCTGTTATAAGTATTCTAACACAGTTCACACAAATATTATCATATACTGCAATTACCGTATTATTAATAAACATTATTATTATGTTTCGTCTTTATTAAAATACTCATTGATTTATTAATCACTAAATCAATTAATTCGTTCTTTAATGTTCATATCAAACACTTGCCCGCCTTTACATTAAATGTATTTGGAATTCGATTTGTAGATATTTAAAATTTAGAAGTATAGAATTTTATAAGTACCTCTGCATGATCTCACTCAACATTTATTACATTTCAGATGAATAAATTTTTAATATTGGTAGCCACGCTGTCCGTGGCGCTTTGCCAGGACAATAAATCTGGCGATTTGGACGCGGTCATCAAGCAGATATTTGGCGAACCCACGGCCAATCCCGTTCCGAACACGCCCTCGACTATTGTACCACCTGTAACGCAGCCTGGTAAGCTTTAAAACAAAGGAGCAAGCGATCTGCTACAAAAGCTTCAACGAAAGCGATTTATAGTTTCTTACTTAATACAAGTGATAAATTTACTCAACAAACAAGTGTTGACCGCATCGATTCAGGACCCTCGGTTCGGCGTTGATCTGACCGATCATTCTTTACCTTTTTTTATAAGAACGTAAAATTATAATATTAATAGCTTTATTTAATTCCATAAGCACAAACATTTTTAGAACGACATGACAGTGATATAAAAATAAGAGAAACATGTCTGTATTATATGGACCCCTCTCGGGTAAAAGCGTCCGCCAAAGAATTCCAGATCTTTTTATCTGTCGCTGTTGTCAACCAGCTTCCGCCTAATGTCTTTGTAATTTCGTCGACCCACCTCGTATGAGGTCGGCCTCTCGATCATGTACTTCATGCATGTATTACACACAGCTTAAATCGACTCCCAAAAGCCCAAAATGAGCTTAATACGACGCTTAAACAATCCATTTCACATAATGGTCACCATGCTGGACTGCCGTATAGTGCCGACCATGCAAAGACCTGGTTTACCACATGTGATAAATTAACGATTGCTTTTAAATGTTTTACTAATATATGTAACATTATATTGAGACAGACATCGTATTGAGTAGGTTTGAGAATCGGCCAACATCTATTTTTCATCCCCCTAAATGTTAAGGGTAGTCCACCCCCTAACTTTTCATCATTATTTTTAGACAAAAATTTTAGTTTCTATTTTTTATGTTACAACATACACACAATCCTAAATTTTCACCCTATTTTTATTTATTAATTGAAAATTGAAATCACATGTATGGCAAATCAACGTTTGCCGGATCAGCTAGTATTATATATACATTCAGTAAGCTCCTTTTCATAGGTACAAATGACGAGCGTGCAGCTTGCAAAATGGACGATGGCGCTTCGGGGGAATGCGTTCGTTATTATCTGTGCAATTCAAATAACTCTGTCATAACTGATGGAGTGGGCATCATCGATATAAGGTAATCCCCATTATAGACCAGGGCACAATAGAGCCTTCGGAAATATCTTTAATATTTGAGTTTAATATCACGTTGTTAAGAGTATTTTCAAAATAAAGACCGTATACTTCAGTTTTTTTTTTCGAGAATTCGGCTGTAAACCTTCACCAGATGTATTTCCAATTCATGAGGCTTCGAGAGTGAAGTAGCTCCGATTGGTATTTATGTTATATATAACTGGAAATACAAAATATGTTAAACATTCACTATTGTTCATGAGATACTGACAGACAGACGAACAGCGACGCCTCAATTACGGCTTTACCCTACGAGTTCGGAACTCTAAAGACCGGTACTCTACCCATAATTACCCCCACGATAAGTCCTTAAGACGAATTATTTGCTTACAAGATGACTTCAGGTAATTTGTACGGAGTGTTCATCTACTTACAGAGTTCAAGACGGCCCTTGCGCATCGTACCTCGACGTCTGCTGCTTACTACCAGACACGAGGAAGCCCGATGACCCTATAACCCCGGCACCACCCGTTGATCCACCGGTAGGTTTCAAATAAAAATAGTTGTGACGTAATTTTCTAATTGCAGCAAATTTTAATTTTATTTAAGTTAACACTCATAGACAAAGATCTAGAGATAGTTTTTCGTCATTAGCCTTACATTTCCTGAGTATATTACTGCATTGGTTAACACTGTTTAAGGTTTATTAAGGGACTAGGATTTATTAAGGGACAACGCTGACGCAGCTCTAGTTAGAAGTGCGTAAGAGTCCAATGTGGTCGTGTAAATGTCCTGATAGTAATACACTCTTATGTTAGAGAAAGTGTAGAAATAAAAAGCTGTACAAACAGGATTTTATGATTACCCTCTGTTGTACCCATCCAAATACTTATTGGGCTATGAATCGCTACAACTGCGGAGAGCTATGTTTGTTTAAATTTGCAATTAGCGTTATTAGGGGCCAAATAGATTGTCCGAAGTTGCTAAAAACCTTACTCCGGCTGTATGTTCTAGTTGTCCATAGTTTAGATCGCGAACGGCGCTACGTCGATAATTAATAAATTTATTACATCTGCATCAGAGCAGGATATATCTGTGACAGGCTTGGCAATTGTGTGAAGCGTGCAAGGAGTTTTTATTTGTAGTTTTTAAATATGTTTTGACAGTATGTAAATAAATAAATCATTTAACAAAGGGGATTATTGAAGAGTTTTATTTTATGCTCCGCTCTTATTAATAGAAGCGTTGAGGTTTTCTCTGTAAACGCGAAAAAACAAAAGCATTTGAAAGCGCGTATTTCAGGAACTAATGGTTTAAATTGAAAAATTCTTAATTATCGAAAATGCTTAGTCTATGCTCGCTAATATATAATTTCATTATGTCAATATATGTGTGATGAGTATACATTTTGGCTGTCTGTGTGTTTATATATGTGTAAGTATAAACGCAAACGGGCCGAGTGTAAACATTTGTCTTGTGTAAAAATTCATTCGGTTAAGTTTGGCACACACAAAACTTTGCGTCACTTTTGACTTAATATTTTTTAAATTAATTTTCCAGCGCGAAGGCTGCGGTTGGCGCAACCCAGATGGCGTAGGGTTCCGAATTACCGGCGACACAGACGGCGAGGCGAAATTCGGGGAATTCCCTTGGATGGTTGCCATACTCAAGTAGGTCTATTTCCCTATTTTCGGGGTGTTTGCACTTTGCACGGGCATGTTTGCATGGGTTTGTTAATTATTTTGAATTTTTTACGTAATAATTAATATCACAGTCAATCATGTCAATAATAGCAAATATAGAAGTAGTGAAGAAGCATTAATATGCATGCTGACTGGTACAGTTTAGATTCTTATAATGAAAATTATCCAGAGACAAAACAAAATAGTATTTAAACTCTCATATTATATAGTCGCAATGTATAATAATTCAAATCATAACCTGACTGCGAAACTATACATTTTGGTCCTTCGAATCGGATGTTAGTTAACTTTTCCAAATACAAAACAAAACAAATGGTACTACTACGAAAAAGGGAGCTCGTTTTTAATATGCTCCTATTGCCTTGTTAGCATGACGTCATGCACCCTAACCACCAATTACAAGAGCATCACATAATCTTACACCCAGCACCGATTATATTGATCCTAGGATCGAGCCTGTCAACACGGAGGAACCGGATGGCAGAAAGCTGAACGTCTACGTCGGTGGAGGCTCCCTTATCCACCCCAGCGTGGTCCTGACTGCGGCGCACTACGTCGCCACAAATAGAGCCTTTAAAGTTAGAGCTGGGGAATGGGATACCCAGACCACGAAGGAGATATACCCGTACCAAGATAGAGACATCTCAGAGATCACCATACACAAGGACTTTAATAAAAGTAAGTGATTTACATAGTTAATAGACGTAGAAGATTTTGTGATAGGTGCGAATTGAAAGGATATTTTTGTGTTGGATAATCCATTAACGGTTATTTGACTGTGTGCATGGCTGAATTTTATTATAATTAATATGGTGAATGCAGGAACCAAAGTGCATTCGTTCGTGAGAATCAAAGGAAGCCCAAATGGCTGTTCGTGAAGGAATGTTTATGCCGACATGTATGGAATGTTTAGTGTGGCAGTATAATAAACGCTGTAGAAATGGCCGTGTTAAGAAATATGTGGGGGGGGGAAGGGGGGATAAAATGAGGAATACTGAAATACGAAAGCGATGTGGAATGGAAGAGGATGTAGTGATAAGAATAAAAAATAGCATGAGGTATTTTGTTCCTATGGAAAGAATGAATGAGGATAGACTGACAAAGCAGATAAGGCGAGTGTGGAGTGAGGGTGGAGCTGGGAAACCTGGCGATTTTTAGCACCGATAACCGACGAGAATGTATGGTGAATGGAATGAGAATGAATGAAGATGAAATGGATGGAAGAAGAGGGAGAAGTAAGCAAGGATCGTAGTAATTGGAGATCTGTCTGCCTACTCCAAGATAAAAAAAGGCGTATATAAATAAATATAAATCAGAACAGTCCACCGTGACCACTCACGCTGTAAAGTACGCGAAACGTCGGAAAAATTTAAAATAATGTTAAATATATTTCAATTTTGCAAAAATACATAACCTAAATCCGTTAATAAAGTGTTTTTCTTTAAATATAAATATATATAATTTTATTGTTTTGCAAGCGCGAAGCTAATGGACACAAATTCTCTATGTATGTTCGTGTAACTTCTTCATTTACTCTTGACATGTTTCCCCTAAAGACATAAAATATTTGTATAATATTCAGACGTAAACTTGCCAGAAATGTATCGTATGAATCTATTAATCTATTGCAGACAACCTCTTCTACGACATTGCCCTGCTGTTCCTCGCGTCGCCAATGGAGTACGCACCAAATGTCGGCATTGTCTGCCTTCCGCCACCAAAAGAACGGACCATGGGCGGAGCGCAGTGCCTAGCATCTGGTTGGGGCAAGGACAAATTTGGTAAAGAAGGCCGCTATCAGGTTATTTTGAAAAAGGTGAGTGAAATTGCTTCAAGATTTTTCATTCATTGATTTGTATTTTAAACAACATGGCATTATTCGTTTTTTTAATATCTTTCTAGTTTAATATAAAATCACTTAAACAGTATAGGTTAGGTTAGGTTAGGCAGCTTTTTTAGAAATTGTTTAGTAATGTCTGGACGTCTTGACGTCCATAATTTTGACTCTTAATTCTTTTAATTAATAGAATCAGGCGTTACCTTGCGGAAGTCGTACAAAATCCCAATATACAAGCAGTACACAACCACTCTACGCACGTTTCCCTCCGACACCGGAGCATCATCGGGATATTATATCGGAGCGAAACGTGCGTCGAGTGGTTTTGGGTTTTTCGCGGAGTGTTGCTTGTGTATTGGTCCATTGGGGTTTTTCTTAATTCTTGATTACTTATTAGTTATTGCTCAGCCTTTTCCACATCGATTTTGCATTAAAATAAATCTATTTTTCAGGTGGAAGTACCAGTTGTAGAGAGACGTCAGTGCCAGACGGCGCTGAGGAAAACACGTCTGGGTCATTTCTTTGAGCTGCACTCATCGTTCATGTGCGCTGGTGGGGTTAATGGAAAGGATACCTGTAAAGGAGATGGTGGATCACCACTCGTTTGCCCAATACCGGTAAGACTCAAACCGCCCTCTGACACATTATTTTAATAAATACCTTCAAATTGTCGCACAAAACACCTATAAAGTAATTGTTCCTGCAAATGTTAATGTCATCTTTGTATATATAAATCTCCTGTCACGATGTTTGTCCGCGATGGACTCCTAAACTGACTAACCGTTTTTAAATTAAATTGGCACTGTGAGCATTCTGGTCCAACTTTAGAGGTAGGATAGCTTAGATGTTTAATTATAGTCGCAATTTTATTTTATTGCAAATCAGCAAAATTTCTTATATTCTTTTTTATGGAAGCCATAAAAAATGATATAAGAAAAAATGTCTGTTTATGTCTTTTTTATTTTAATGTCTCTTTAGCAGGTTTGAGTTATGTCTTTAAATTTATCTTACATTATGGTACTAGTGAGTCTTAAGAGAGCTGACGACGATAATCTTCAATACACAGGTGTAACATAAGACGTTTTTCAACACATTTGTGAATAAAATAACAACAAAAACTCATGTTATTTAGTATTTTATATACTAAGTTTATTTCGAAAACAGTTATTATTTTCCAGTTAGTACTTCTAGATATTTTGATTAATAAATAACTATAATTTCAACAGTGAAAATGTATAATGTATAGTGTTTCGCTATGGCGGAGGAAAATAATCAATTTTCATATCCGCTCGTATTGAAACGGCCTCAGAGTAAAAATGGGGATTTTAAAATCTTTTATTACAGAGAAAACAAAACTTATTATATATGATGAAAGTTTTATATTTTGAACACGTACGAATTAAAATTATTTCAATAAGAAGTTGCATGAAATGAGCAAGCACTAGGAACATTAATGTGTTCTGTTACAAGATTTTTAAAATAAAAACTTTTTTAAGAACAGAGCAACACAACCGATAGATTTTGTCAGTCACAGTTTGATTGAATGTCATTCTGTGCCTAATTGCTCTAACCATAGAGTCACTGTATGAGCAAGTGTGTTGAAACAAAAACAATTCGATCTAATAGGGATCAACCATCCTATACCAGCTTTCACGGGCCCAATCTCATATAACGGATGGCTATTTTTGGAAAAGACATAGACCTCCGCTTCTTTCTAATGGTGAGAACCATTCCTACTCTGAATTATGTTCACGAAAAAGCTGATTGTCTTTGATAACATGTCCGTTTTGTGAATTGGCAAAAACGTTAATATATTTTATATGCTTAGATTACATTGTATGATTAGTTATTGTTAGATTAGTAGATTGAACTTCAGTTTGTTAATTTTAAGGATTTGTTTCATAAAATATGCAATGTTAATGTTTATCCCTTCATATTGTTTTAGATTAATCTAGATTAAGTAGAATTAAGTAGTCGCATTAGGGCCTGTCCCTGTAATGGCATAAAATAAATATTAAAATAAGTTTAGGAAATTTACGCAGGGTAATAATTGTAAGTGTATTTTGATTCCAGTACGAGAAAGATAGATACATGCAGAGTGGTATTGTCGCGTGGGGCATTGGATGTGGTCAGGACGGGACTCCAGGAGTATATGTCGACGTGGGGAACCTTCGTGACTGGATCGATGACAAAATGACCGGCAAAGGCTACGATCCCAAGATATACACATATTAAAATTGAGAAATTAAATTTTTTATTGTTTGTACAACTTTATTTTTGAATTGCCATAATATAATCGACAAACAATGCAGGCATGCATTACTACATAGTATAAAACATAGTCGCTTTTTTCTGTCCCTTTGTATGCTTAAATCTTTGAAACTACGCAACGGATTTTGATGCGGTTTTTTTAATAGAGTGATTCAAGAGGAAGGTTTATATGTATAATAACATCCATTAAATTGTAGAGCAGTACTGTTGTATTTTTGAGGTTTCCAATGTGAAGTCGTAAATAATTACATTTTTTCCGCTTACATTGCAAACGCAGGCCGAACCCTACGAGTTTTATCAAAATAATGTACTAAGTATTGTACAAATTGAAAAGGTCTACAGAAAAGTCCGTAATGGTATATGTCTATCTCTTATGTATAACCCACAATAACTTTTTTCTGACATTTATTTTTTACGACAAATAATGGCAAATTTTCGAAGCGATTTTAACCAATACAGCATTAATCCTTAACCAATTAAACACCTTGAATACATTGTTCATTTAATATAGATCTATATGGCCCTTTACACCGTTTAGCACTTTGAATTTAGCAGCGATCGGACGCGTTTATTTTTCTGTAGTGTATTTAGTATCAGCATTGCACCCGTGCGAAGCCGGGGCGGGTCGCTAGTTTCTAAATAAAGACTGTATTATAATGGATATAAATTGAAATATCTTATTCTAGTTAGGTAAATTACGCGTCGATAACAATACTGTTCATATAACGAACTCAATTATCTTTTAACGAACGTAATTGTTTTCGATAAACTGTGGACCAATTAATCAAATCACAGTTAACATTCAACAAGTCGACATGTTTTTAATAACCATGGTATGTAGACAAATATAATAAAAATCTAACTAACTATGACACAATAAAATGTATAAGTAAACATCTATTTCTCTGCAAGATATAGATAAATAATTAGAATATTTTGTTGTGTCGAATAATTAATATTTTTGTGTCGTCTTTTTGGTTAGAAATCGTTATCTAATTTTACTATACCAGACTTTGCTAAATGCGAAGTTCTGGTGTTACACCGCCTACCGTTTCTAGATATTTTTTCCAACTATTTTTGTCTTCAACCCAACCCTAACTGCCGTTGGCTCTCCAAAATTACGCATATGAGGGTGATTCGTTCATTAATTTAATACAGGAGTCCTAATTTAATCTTTTTTTAATAGTTTTCATGTTAATAATCTTTCAATCAGTCCACTATTAGCAGATATGTTATTTGGGCGGTGCAATACAGTTTGTAGTTATTCCATACTTGGATTTAGTTAACATTGAGTCAATCTCGTCGTTATTAAACATATAGTCGCCCATATGCCTATAAAAGGTCTATTCTGTCGATTTTAGAAAGTGCACTATAGTTCTTTGGCTTTGTTTTTGTTTTTTTATGGGATTATTATTTTTTTATTATTACTATCTTTTTTCTGTTTTTTATAATTAATTTTAAGTTTTCTCTTTTCTACATTTTAATGCATGCCGTCCGCGCCTTTTATAAACGTCGCACTTTAGTTCTTAGAATGTGAGTTGTTTTGTCTTTCGATTTTCTTATGTGCGCCTTGTTGGCGTGGCTTAATAAATAAATAAATAAATATAGTAAAAAAAATAATTCTATAACTAAAGCCAAAATAGGGTAACAATATATATATAAAGAAAGACTAAATAGAATTACAAAAAAAGAAAAGAAAAGTAGAACAAAAACATGAAAACGAAGTCTCATGTGAGTGTGTGTGGTGTGAATGTGAAATTGGGGTGGTAGTGGGCCCAAATTGACCAATAGCGTTGGTTAATTTTGGTCTTACATGAAACTGTTAAATTAAAAGATTTGTTACAGTATGTGACGCCTCTTTCGTCGTCTTAGTGCACTGAAGCTGGTAATCTGGCTCGCGAGCTGGTTTGGGTTTGCGCTAAGCGCTTGTGTTTAATTGAAAAAGTGTGTGTATAAAATTGAATTTAGCATTTGGCATTAATTGATCTCTGCTGCTCTGGCAACATGCGCAAACCAATAAAAACTCAGTTCTCTTCTGCATTGTATAGATATTATAATTTGTATTATATAAATGTCTCCTTCTGCCGCCAATTTATGGCTTAAGGTTGGCTGATAACAATTTGAATAGTCGGAACTCTTGCGCTAGACGGAATAGTTCCTCAGCGGATGTACATTCCGATCCACTCCCACATCTTCCGCAACCATTACTTCTTTCTCCTTTATTTTTCCCATTAATTAGTTGTAGTAAATTGTATCAATCGTGACACAAAATGTCCTAGCTAAGACTTTACATATTTTAACGGTCAGCATGTGCGCGTCGACCCAATTCGTTGGAGAACCCTGTTCGACCCTGGACCTTCAGAATCCAGCTGATGCAAAATATACATGATAATATTTCACAACTGATAATTATAATTGAAACCGAGTTAGCAGTATAGAATATTTCTTGCCTTTTCTTCTCCAACAGTCTCACTTTTTGGAAGTGCAACGGCGGTCATAAGAGCAAAGGCCAAGGCAAAACTTGTTTTTGTGTTTTATAATAATCCAATTACTCTTTCTTGACACTTGACAGCCTTAATAAATCATTATTTATTCTACAATTACAGTTAATCTTAATTCCATGACCTACATCAATAGTGTTGTTGACGCGTAATTTATTTTAACAAACTGATAATTTTACGCAAAACACTTTATTAACGTACTTAAGTTATGCATTTTTGCAAAATTTACATAAATATTTAAATTATTCATTATTTGAAAACAATTCAGGAAAATAGAGGACACCCTGAGCTAGTTTTGTAAAAATCCTTCCGGTTTTAGTCTCTCTGCAGCTGTGACGCTTATTTTGACAATTAACACCTTTTGTCTTCAGTCTATCGTAAACACGCACGCTGCCAAGCACGCGAAACGTCAGAAAATTTTTAAATAATGTAAATATATTGAAATTTTGCAAAAATACATAACTTAAATTGGTTAATAAAGTGTTTTTCTTTAAATGAGTAACAGTTATGTTAATAAAAGACAATATTATGTGAAACTGATAATTGTTATCATCCATTTGCCTCCATATAATATGAATATTTCTAACAGCTCTTATGTCTCGCTACATCCAATGGAGATCCGGGACTCAGCTTCGATTTTAATTACCCAGACGTAAGTCAACTATATTAATAATTTATCTATTATAAAGTATAATATATTAAAAAAACAATTTGTGATTGTTATTGTGTTTGATATCAAAGCTATTTGCATTGAATCCTCGTCTTCAATTTAATCTCATTCCCGGTTTGAACTATGTAAAAACTAAAACATCATTTGCTAAACCCGGGGAGTTATGAAATTTTTGACAATTTTCATTTGAATTTTCATCCAAATCAGTGCATTACTTAGACATGTCAGACACAAACAAAATCGTAAAATTGAATTTATTTTATCCGATATTTTATTCTCGTCAATTAAAGATCCGCACATCTGTTAAACTAGCATCAAAGTTTAATATTTCATAAATAATTGATAAAATTAATTCAATTCGATTTAACGTAGGTATTTGTTTGTGAACTTTATTGGTCTACATAAATATTTATTATTATAAATTGATATCATCAGGCGTTACTTTGCGGAAGTCCATAGTACAAAACTCTAATAGACCAATCTACCAATACTCCGCTGTTCGTAGAGGCAACATCCTGATGATGCTCCGGTTTCGGGGCGAAACGTGCGTCGAGTGGTTGTGGGTTTTTTCGCGTATTGCTTGTGGATTGGTCTATTAGGTTTTTGTATTATTATAAAAGCATAGACTGGGTTTTCAACTATTTAAATTCCAAATTAATTCTTCGGAACTGTGGTATATCCGTGGCAGACCGCATATCTACCTGCGATCAGGTGATCCTCCTGTCCGTTTGTCTCCCATATAAAAAATATACATTTTAGGTAAAAGAGGATATATTTGATCAACCTGTCAATATGTTATCCGCGAAGAAGATACCACATGAAAAGGTAAAAAATGATTTTAATTTTCAACCGATTTCTTTTGCAATTCCATGGATTGTTAACACTTCTTAACTTGCTTGTTAAAGAAATGGTGAAGAAAGTATTCACCCCTATTAATAAACATTAATAAGCATAATAGTTTACAAATGCACATAATATATCTAATATATAAAGTTCTCGTGTCACGGGGTTCGAACTAGAACTCCTCCGAAATGATTTGACCGATTCTCATGAAACTTTGTGAGCGTACTGAGTAGGTCTGAGAATCGGCCATCTGGTTTTCATCCCCCTTGATGTTAAGGGTGGTCCACCCCTAAATTTATTATTTTTTTAAACAACGTTTTCCGGGTCATATATATAAATAAAAAAAAAGCCTTTATTCTAACACTAACTAATTTATATATTATATTAACTATACTAATTTATACGTTTTTAACTTAAAACTAAACATTTATATGAAACTATAAACTAACTTTCTTATTTGTCTTTTTCCCTTTTATTATTGTTTATTAGTGTTAGTCGCCGATGTGGCGTAGGCCTCCCCTCGTCTTTTCCATTCATCCCTCACTCTTGCTTTCTGCATCCAGTCAGGTCCCGCAGTATATATTCGGGTCATATATATACACACACATAAATATGTATGCTTTGCCTTACAATAGACATATATAAAGAGAAATATTTTTTGTCAAAAAAATAACTTGCCACTCCGTCGTCTTTTGTTTTCTGTGCCATTTCGACAAATTAATAATTTCAGGTCGGCTCTGACAGCTCTACCACAGCAGATCCGTGGGCGCCATTCGACTTCTCGCAGTTCGATGATTATTTGGCGAAGACTGGTGAAAAAACCGACAGCAACCGAGTCAAAAGACGAGCTAAGGTATATATGATTATAATAATATAATCAGGCGTTACTTTCCAATTCTAATAGATCAAATTATTAGCAATACTCAATGAACGCTGTTCGTAGAGTATCCTGAGGATGCTCCGGTGTCGGGCCGAAGCGTGCGTCGAGTGTTTGAGGTTTTTTTTTTAAATATTTTGAGTATTGACAATGGTCTATTACAATTGACATTTGCGTACCAAAGCGAATATTAGAAGATTTGGAATTTACGTTTTAAAAAGGCATCCTTAGAAAGATTAATAAAAAATATTGTTGATTTTCACGTAAGAAATTATGAGCTGAAGCGACTGGGCTTGTGTAGGATGTCACGAATGTTCTGTTAGCCCTTTAAAGAATAATAAATCTTTATTTACGTTGATTGTGATCAAGATCCATTAAAAAATAGCTTTACAATCAATGCCAGTAATACCTGCAATGTCCAAGAAACATATTGACGACAGATCGTAACTATTTTGTTTTTAATTTATTAAAAGTTCAATCATATTCACAATTTTTTGTTTAAGAATATTAAAAAAGCAGCGAGTTTTAACGATAGTGTCATACAAATAATAATAAAAAATAGCCACATCATACATCTATGATAAGTAGGTAGCCAAATAAATAATAAAATAAAAATATCAAATGTAAATTAAATTAAATGATTTGTGAAAAATATCACTTATAGAATAAGCATTTTTCCCCCAAGCCATGACAGTAATTCAAGTTTTTGTACGTTTGTTCTGTTTTACTTATACAAATAAATATAAATAAATAAAGTTGTTCTTTAACTTAGTTACTATCATGATCTCTTTTCTACAGCAAAATAGAGAGTCAAATAGACTTAGGGTTTGAGAACACGCGTACTAAAGATTAATTTCATGTAAATTCCTTTAATTAGATTTTATGCAATACATTTTCAACTACTTTCGGAATACCTAGTTATCATGAAGTTATGGTAAGGGCATTATACTATAATAAGTATTTTAGTATTTTGACAGTTTTATTCAAATCACGAGTCGCGGTTTGTAGTAGACTTTGTGTTGTGTTCATGTTGTAAAAACAAACAAAAATTCTTTGCAAATCTTCCGCCGTTTGCCGCCGTATTTTTGAAACGGAGAAATAATGATAAATAGGGAACATTTTGGGAATCACATGGCTGCGAAAAAAGAATTTCTGAGTGTAATATTGTCTTTTATTAACATAACTGTTAATCATTTAATGAAAAACACTTTATTAACGGATTTAAGTTTTTTTTTTGCAAAATTTAAATATATTTACATTTTTTTTTAAATTTTCCGATGTTTCGTGTGGTTTACAGCGTGCGTGAGTAATAGCTATCTTAATAAAAGACAACATTATGTGCAACAGTACGGACTGGAAAATGCAAACAAAATTAGACGACTGGATTTCTGAGTGGTTACAAAATCTCCTTGAACAGTTATATAATTATATCGTAAGTATATGGGGCATCATAAGATTAAAATATAGCCTCAATTGGAATCACAAAGGTTGATCGAAGCTGCCTAAATCAAAAAATTCCACTTTCAATTATCCTCGATCTGAAAACATTAAAAATTTTCAGAATACCCGAAGATTTAACACTCTCAACGGGCCGTCACTACGCGAGCGTCCCAACCATTACGTTTACCCCGAACCAGTCAAAGACAGAATTCTAGAATTCACAACAACCACTAAAAAGCCTGGAATCCTCCCGGAAACAATGAACCCAGGTGTTATTTTCCGCGTTCGTATGTCGGACGCAATACTGCGCATCAAACAACGAATGTACGAAGATCCCGAAAGGCACATAGAAGCGGACATAATTTACACAAATCTTATCAAGAAGGTTGTAATGGACGAAATCACGAAGTTCCACAACCTGTTGCTCATGTACAAAACAGATAAAAGCATAAAGGAGCATTTGGGAGAGTGTGGTGGTAGGATATACAAGTTTATTAGCTACATGACGATCAAGGTGCACATCTATTGCTTGTTCGATGCTCTGTGGATCGATGGCAACCCGTATGTCATCGGCGATGAATACTCTGTGACGCCTGTGGAGGTGCCGCCCGTGCTGCAGTGTGACGCGGCGGAATGCAATTCTGTTGTCTTTGTCGACTCTATAACTGAGCCCAAGGATGTTGAGGAATAAATTGTTGTTGCTATTATCTGTGGTTTTATTTGCGTTTTGTTCTCAAATTTCTTTTTATTCTGCGGTCAAATTATTCCGTATTTGTGTTAGGTAGTTTGTTGTCATACGTTGTATTATATTAAACAATTTTTTTTAATACTATTATCATACTGACTGACTCAATTGAATGCTAGCTAGCTTAAAATCTATAATAGACATTGTTTTATTAAAGCGTCGACGCGGTCACAGCAGACGGAAGAACAGGGTAAAAACAACAGCAGCGGTCACAGAAGATCATGACGTAAGTACCTTCAAGTGTTGACAAGCCACAGAGATAGGACAAAACAATGTGTTCTAGAATAGAGGATTCATGTATTCATCCTACTAAGACATAAATTATTTATGTGTTTGCGAATATGGGTACAAGAAAAACAAGCTCTTAACAAAGTACATAAACCATATTCATTTCAAGGCATGCAAACTATGAGTACACTTATTTCTAGTATTACATTACATACTTTAAATTTATAACAAACTAAACGTGAAAATTTGTAAGTACGGATGGATGTTTGCTACTCATTTACGTCAAAACTACCGATTGGATTATTTTACAATATAGATTGCTTATTTATCAAAATAACACATAGGCTAAAATTATATATATATATATATATATATATGTGATTTGTTCAAAATATCAAGTAGGTAATCTGCCAGCTATTCTGATGTGTGCTGCCAAAGCCGCGTTAAGTAAAAACAGTGAATCAGAACTACAAACAGACAATTTAGCACCAATACACATAGATTGTTAAATAAACTATATGCATGCACATATATGCACTAAATAGAAGCATTTATAACTTAAAAAAGTTAAAAATGCTTCTATCACTTCTGGTGTTAACCTTTTGGGATATGGATGGATGATACCATTGACGGACGGCATCGTAAACAGTTACTAATAAAAACAGCTAAATTTATTTTTAACTTATGACTATTTTATTCACAGTAATTACGTAACGCAAAAAGTTTTACATAAAGTTATATCTGTAGCGAAAATAATCTGGCTTCGCTTCGGCGGCGGGAAAAAAGCATGCTCTGTGACAACTCCACAGAATACCTTGCGTTCAGAAATAAGTTTCCTATGTATAGTAAAACTACGAATTACATTATGTGCGTCTATACGCCACAATCTCAATATTGTCTGTTATTTTCAAACGCGACCTTAAATTTATTAAGATAATTTTAACGCGTGACGCCAGTCTAAGCTTACAATATGCTACAAAATATTTACAAACACGCACAAATTAAACAATTAAAATAAAAATTACAATTCAAATAGAACACTATTAATACTTTTAAAACAATTCTTTTCTTGTCTGTCTAATCTGACAGACGGTGGCGATCGTCATTTTTTTTATTTACATGCCAGTACTTAAAAGAGGTTTTATTTACACAATATTAATAAACAGCGATGCGCCGCTACAGGTATCGTTTTTATTATTATCAATGAAACGTAAAACGAAACGCCGTCTAAGTGATAAGATAGAACCGATTGTAGTCCCAATTGAATCAATATGAATAAATTATATTAAGTGTTTCAAATTGCTCAACTATATGCCTGTAATTGATATAATTTTGCTTATATAAAAGACGAGCGGAGTTATTGTTAGGAAGCGATCACTTCCAGGCGACCCTCATGTTTGTGGGATCAATTGCTTTTAATTCTGATACATTATTATTAGGATGTAAGATTTTAGTAATTAGACCGCCATGTTGCATCCTATATAAAAAAATATTAGTAATTTGATATTTGGTGTAATCAAAGAATATTATTATTATAAATTATACTCTAATTCGTAGATATATTTTATTTCTGCTGAATGGTTCGGTCATATGGAAAGAATGAATGCGGATAGGCGAGTGTGGATAGCGAGGGTGGGGCTGGGAGACCTGCTCTAACGTTTTTGGATCAGATTCAGAACGTTCTGGAGAAAGGGCAGGTCAAAAGCACCCATAGCCGACGAGACTATCATGAATTGAATGAGTGTGGAAAAACCGAGAGAGGTTTGCAAAGATCGTAGCAAGTGGAGGTCTGCGGTCTCTGCTTACAAACAATGGGAAACAGGCGTGACTTATATAAGTAAATAAAAAAAAAAGTATTCTATTTCTATACATTCAACGTGTATATAATATTCCTAATCTAATAGCTCTTTTTAATGTGGTTGTTTTAATGAACACTTGACAGATTAGCGCAGCGACCACCACAGAAGTTCCGATAGCCCGTCGCGCTAACGATTGGGACACCCAGCAGATGAAGAAGAGAAAGAAGAAGAAGCTGCGTCCAAAGCCGAAATACGACACTTATGAGCCACCAGCGAAGGTAATGTTTATTGTAAGAGCGATCCTCTGATGAAAATTTAATAGAAATCTATTAAGTGTTTCACCTTAACGGTAACTGGCAACTTAGTTTGGCTGTTACGGGCTGTTCGGTGTCATAATTAATAGAATCAGGCGTTACTTTGCGAAAGTCCATAGTACAAAATCCCAATAGACCAATATACAAGCAACATGCGGAGGGAGCTATAGAGGTATTTGTTTAAATGTGCCATTAACGTTATTAGGGGGCAAATTGATTGTCCGGAGTTGCTACAAGCCTAACTCTGGCTGTATGCACCGGACAACTACTGTAGGTCGCGAGGACAATGGAATTCGCGAACCGTGCTCCGCCAGAAATTAGCGGTACCACGAATGGTGTCGCTGGTTAATAAATTTATTAAATCTGCACCAGAGCAGGATATATTTGTGCCGGCTTATTAAGAATGAGTGAAGCCTGCAATGTGTTTTTATTTGTAAGTTTAGGTTAAGGTAGTTTTTAAGTATGTTTTGGCTATAGGCTGTAATGAAATAAATAAATAAATAAACCCACAACCACTCGAGGCACGTTTCGCTCCGACACCGGAGCATCATCAGTTGCCTCTACGAACAGCGTTCGATGAGAACTGATGAGTTCTCTGTTGCTTGTATATTGGTCTATTGGGATTTTGGGTTCGATGTCAGTTCTTTGACCAGTGTATCCGATATTCTATTGTTGTACACTCCCGCATGGACCATTGCATTGTGAATATTTTTTCCTATATTATGTAATTACGTTTTCCATTTGTGTTTTGTTATGCCAAAATAACCCTAACAAAATCTAAAGTCTATTTATTTATTTGATTTTCATACAGCAGCGTAATTATATACTTATAGGTTACTAGCTGATCCGGCAAACGTTGTTTTGCCATAAATGTGATTTCAATTTTCAATTAATTATTTCGAATATTATTAAAAATTTGACACTGCGGTGGTAGCGCCGTCTGTCGGATCCAATGTAAAACATACCAAAATCAACAACTACTAATAAATTAAAAAAAACATTGTCCAGCGGACAAAATTGTGAATCTAAATCATTCCCAGATCCCCTTGAACACACACAAAAAATTTCATCAATATCGGCCCAGTCGTTTGAGAGAAGTTCAGTGACATACACACTCACAGAAGGTTTATATATAAAAGATAGTGAACAATATTGTATACATATATCTGTACATGAAAACACATTATATAAGTTTAAGTAAATTATAACGGTAAATTTAAGAGAAAAAAACCAAGTCAATAAACATCATTGTGGTAATGACGAAGTGCTTCGAGGACATACGTTCGTAGTTTTCCAATTACAGAGCATAATGCGACTCAGTGGCGCACAAGCTTAGTTCGAACGAATTAGCCGAGTGCGCCAAGTTCAGTGTTGAAGAAAAAAATATTCAGAGTTTTTTTTTTATGTTATATGTCAGCACCCCTCTTCCCTTAGCGGAAGAGTCCTTATTTACATAACTTATCTTAAATACATTGTTTTTATAATTAGCATAACTATATACACATTACTTGGTCTGGTTTCTTTTTGTGACTATATTTACAATTCTACAACAGTATGTAATAAATTTGTATGTTGTCTTTTTGTTGGCTATGAGGTCTCTGGCGTTTTCGGCGCACACCGCGTCGCCCGTTTCGGCTTCCAAGTCGTACCTAGCTTGTCCACTCATAGGGCAGTCAAACAGGCAATGTAATATTGTTTCCACTGTTTTGCCATCACATGGGCATGCCGGGCTGTCCTTGCACTTGAATCTATGCAAGTACCCAGAGAACCCGCCATGTCCAGTGAGCGCTTGTGTGATTATATAGTTTGGAGCAAGCTCTTTGACTGTCCTATGAGCAGACTGAGGGTCTGGGAAGAAAAGTTTCGTGACACTCCCGACACTTGATGAGCTGTACTTGTCACGCCACTCCTCAACTGTTTTTGTTCTTAGGAACCTTTTAATGTAGGAAATAGGACAGAGGTCGTAGTGTGGCTTCGTCTTTAGCTTGAGTGCAGCCTCCTTTGCCAGATCATCAGCCCTTTCGTTGCCAATATGACCTGCGTGAGCCTTGACCCAGTACAGTTCTATCTTGAAACCGCGTTTCCGAATTTGTGATAGGATATTTCTTGATTCCAATAACAGTCGGTTTGTTGATATCCTAGCTACCGCCTCCATTGCTGACCGTGAGTCGCTCAGTACCGCGGTCGTTTTATACCCCTTTTGATGAGCCTCTGCCAGGGCTTCCTTTAGAGCCAAAAGCTCCGCCTGGTAGACCGTGCAGTAGTCTGCTTCGGATTTTGATTATTTAACATTTTTTAATGTTTTGAGTAAGTTTTTTTAAATGCGCTCTAAGAAAATTATATACTATAACTTAGTTCCAAAATCTACGACGAAACGAAAGCCTTACAAATTTTCCAACAAAAAATAATACCACTAAGGATAATATATAAACAAATTTCGAACAATGCCAACTCAAACAGAAAACGCTTGTCAATTTTCTGTCACTGAGTTGGTATTGAAAGTGCTCGATTGGGCGAAGCGTTGCTGTAGTTGGAACATTCAGCGGTGAGCATGATGCCGCATATGCGCTCTAGTGCCGTAATTGGAAAACTACCTGTCTGTTTTCATTAGAGTATGGCGTTATATGAGCGGCATACTGGAGTTTGTAGTGTTCGATAGTAGTTGGTATAATCTGGGCTATGCCTTGACATCTTGGTTAACGATCACGATGCTTGATGATGAAGAGTTCCTTAATTTCTTAAGAACTGTCGCAGCCTCGTGAGGGTCTCACTAATATAATTGGCCGATAGTTTATAATTAATTGAATCAGGCGTTACTTTGCGGAAGTCCATAGTTCAAAATCCCAATGGACCAGTATGAAAGCAGTACTCCGCGAAAAACCCACAACCAGGTACCACACAATGAGGGTACATCGAACCCTGTTCGTAGAGGCAACATCTCCTGATGATGCTCCGGTGTCGGA
This sequence comes from Pontia daplidice, assembly GCA_963693355.1. Lineage (NCBI taxonomy): Eukaryota > Metazoa > Arthropoda > Insecta > Lepidoptera > Pieridae > Pontia > Pontia daplidice. The sequence goes on along the minus strand of CAVNZL010000023.1, from coordinate 1,002,985 downwards.
GCGAAACGTGCGTCGAGTGGTTGTGGGTTTTTCGCGGAGTACTGCTTTCATACTGGCCTATTGGGATTTTTGCGATAGTTGACGAAATGCGACATCGTTCATCTCGATTTCTTCTCACATCTCGATTTTATCCACAATGAAATTGTATTGAAATAAATATATAATATAGTAATATATGATAGTCTCTTTCATTCATTGCAATCCAGGTGTTCAATAACTACTGAGTGTCTACTTATAAGTGACATCATCGATAATAGACCATCTTTTTTGCTATGTTCAGATTTCGCATTTGATTAGCCCCAAGGTAACAGATAAACTTCAACTGTCTATGAAAAATTTAAGCCAGGCCACAGACAAGTAATAAATAATCGAGCTAGATAGATCGAAATAAATTTTTGCAGGAATACGAGTCGACGTTTGTCGAGATGCCTAAAGACCTTTATCAAGCCCATTTGCGACCTGGTGTGATCTTCCGGATTCACATGTCCGAAGCCATCCTTAAGATGCAGTATAGGAAGTGCGTTACGACCAACAATTTAAATCAAAGCGTTTGTATTATATGCGTGTGTTTAAATAATAGTAAATATTTTTTTAGATTTTTGAAGTTATATGTATAAGGTTATCCGGCAAACGTTGTTTTGCTATAAATGTGATTTCTAGCACTCATTTTTATAGTTTATTAAAAATAATTATCAGCTTTAAGTGTGCCGGGATATGTTTATATTCGAAAGTGTTTTAAACAGTAAAAATATACTGTATTTAGGTTAATCAATTAATCTTTTACGACACGTTTGTCGGGAAATCTGTTAGAATCTTTTGAGTTAATAGATAATTATGACTATCAATTAGACATCTAAGCTCTATCTCTTAGTTGGACCAGACTTTCACGGTGTGCCAATTTGATTTAAAATAGGTTAAATAGTTTAGGAGTTCGTCAGGAGTTTTATATATATTAAGAAGATCAGTCACAAACGGAAACGTTTGTCTTTCGGTTTCTCGAAGGCTTAGTTTCTCCTTATATCAAGTGACAACAATATCAGTTCTCGTGAGTGAAAATCAATTATATTCTATATACAAGGACTGCATTAACGCACCAAGAGCATCAAAAGCACATTTAAAATACACACTTTTGTCAACTAAATCGATGTTTGTGAAGTGTATATTCATAGTTGCAAGTTCTAGTCACCGGCAATTACTAACAAGTGTCTTATAATGGCGCGAGAAGTCCTTATATATCGAAAGTTACTCAGTTATCGTTCTATAATCTGTATTACAGATAAAAAATATTCTTTACAATTTCCCGCCAAAACTTCGCATCCACTAAAGCTTCTGTTATTATTAACCTACGATTTAGTTACGGCGAAGACAAAGACGAATCGGTGATAGAAGCTGACGTGGAATATCTCAGGCTCACACGAAAAGTAATCAATGATGAAATAACGAAGTTCGAAGACCTTAAATGGCTCATCGGATGGTTCAACAACCGCTCAGAGCTGATTCAGGAACATATGTGTAATACTAGATATTATGCTGTTGGTACGTATCAATACTAGCAGATCCGGCAAACGTTATTTTGTCATAAATGTGATTTCTAGCAATCATTTTTTTAAGCTTCAAGTGTGCGGGGACATGTTTATAATCGAAAGCGTTTTAAACAATAAAAGTATGCTTTATTTAGGTTAGTAAATTAATCTTTATATGTTTGTCGGTTTACCATAGCAGTGCCATCTATTGGGCAATTAATTTACATTACTTACTCAATCCAGTCGAAAAGTATCGACATCTGTTAGAATCTTTTGGAGTTAACAGATAATTGTGACTGTCAATTAATTATAGACAAATAATTTGCAATAAAATAAAATTACGACTATAATTAAAGATCCAAGCTATCCTTAAGTTGGACCAGGCTGCCCACGGTGTGCCAATTTAATTTAAAATCTGTTAAATAGTTGAGGAGTTCATCGCGGACAAACATCGTGACAGGACATTTATATATATTAAGATTAAACTAGTTTGAATTCTCACTTTCAGCAACTATTACAAAAAAAAAATGTTCTGAATAGCCCGTTTATTTAGGAATGCTATAGTCTGTGGTGAGGTCTTTTCTAGGTATCCCGCCAACAATGTTCACGCACTCCGAAGAATATATGAAGCGGATGTGTCTTTTCGACAACGTGTATATAGACCACATACCGTATGTAATCGGTGAGGACGGTTCTCTGTTGGCCAGCGTCGCGCCGCCGGTGTTGCATTGCGATGCCGCGACTTGTACATCTGTGCCATTCATTGACAGGTATTGTATAGTCTATATTGTGAGTTCCCGCGTCCCGCGTGAACGGTTAGGACAAATTTTATTTTAATGTTTATTGTAAGATTAGGGGAATAAGATAGGAAATATAAGATGGGAAAACAGTAATATTATTTTTTAATCAATTGTAGCAATTTGAATTTTGTGGTGTCCGATATTAGTTGACAATAATAATTCTATTAAATAATATTAATGAATTTTAAACCCAATAATTTACAATATTATCTTAACCTGACAATTTTTTGCGACTAGTCGATGGATTTAGGCTTTAATAATTTTAATATTAGCTTTTAATTTTCCGCAAGTTTGCTTTACGTTTTCTTACTGTTACTGTTAGTATGTACCTTTCTAAAATGTCGAAAAAAAGCAAACAGACTTCTTAATCTCTTTAAAAATATACTAACTTAATAATGGCGATTGATTCTTGCCAGTTCTTCTTGCACGCTCTACGCCCTTGACTTGAGAACTGATAATAGTAAACATTTAATACGTCGATATTTACATTCACTCAAAAACTATAAAGTATTATTGATGAATTCTAAACTTATTATAAACGGGATACTTCCCGAGTTAATTAAGATACCCGTACACAATAATATATGAATATTCAAGAAACAAATAATAAGTGTGGTAATTTTTCTTTGAAATGTTTAATAGCATTGTATTTTCAGTATTATGTTCGACGAACGTTACCCACGTAGTAATGTCCGCACTGTCACACGCTGTCAAGCGAGCTGTCGCGCTCACTGTCGCAATGATCCAGATTGCTTAAAGCGATGCTCTGACCGCTGCATGCGTGCTGAATAAAAATACGCATATAATCATGGTTTTAATTACCCCTTGTGTGTTGTTAGAACTCCATATATCTACTCATAGATTACTCATTAACAAACAATCTCAGGAAGATTTGAATTGAGATAATCTTAAAACAAAAAAATATATAGTTATTGTTCGCAAGCTATGATGTGCACAGGTATTTAAATTTATGAGATTGAAACCACAGATAATCTTATATAAAACATGTCTTTCACGCTTTTTAGGTATATTTAATTCAAGGTAAGTCAATACACAAATGATTCTGCTGATATTTGATGCCAAACTGTGCTGTTATTGATTGCTTCAAGATGGCCCGAAGAGCCTGGAGTTACAGTTACAATGTTATAAGCACTATGTTAACATGGCGAAAAAAAAGTGGCGAAGAGTTTCTTGAGAATTCTTCTAGTCCATATATTAATAAATATTTTGTCTTTGACTCCAATGGGAGAATAGATTTATACCAAAAATTAATTATTATTGCCCTGACGTACTGACTCTACCTAGTGACGATTTATTTCAAACGTGAATTGGTTACAGCGCCATCTCTGCTATAATTGATATATTTAAAATTGAATAACATTTTTAAATATATTAATATTATTGTTAGAATATGAAAAATACAAAAAAAAACATAATAAAACACAAACTATTTGAAAGAATATATAATAATAAAAACAGAAAAGGCATTCAGTGATTTGTGTTTGCTTTGCGATATCAATCGTCAAGTAAAATTAGCGCCAACGTTTAAATTGTCAATTGTCATGTACAGTCGTCAGTCGTAAGTATTTTGTGAAAGTTGCAAAATTATCGTCATAATTATCTTTTGCGTTGTGAATTGTGATACCGTTCAAGTTTATGTATTATAGAGATAGCACTTTGAAGAATTAGAACCGATATCAGGACACGGCGTGTTGCAGGTGAGACTTAAATATTATTTTAGGTTATGTTTATCGGAGCGGTTCGTTTTTGATAATTTATCAATGTTGTTGGTAAAATTACTATGATTGATTGATTGATTACATTACTTGATAATCTATATTATTCAATTGACACATAATCATTCTGAATTAAGCCGGCTTTTGATTATTAGAGAAAGTACAGTTCGTGACCAGATTTTATTATACCTACTAAATATCGAACGATATGATGCAACTTACAGTTATCGCTGCTATCTATTTACGCTAAGATTTGTCATTTGTTCAAAGTATTCTTACAAGATAAAAATCATCAATTCATTCCGTTATTTAGCTTAAAATACTTAACAAGTAATGATGATAGAAGAGAATTTCCCTTAAACTTGTAACAAGACCATATTTTACTTTCAATCGAGAATACAGTCTTTACGAAATATATGTTGTATGTTTCAATAGTTAAAATGTTACATTTATATATTACCATCAATATAATTTATTATTATATTGCATTTTGGTTCAGATATAATTCTACTCATTGATAACTCATTTGCTGTTATAAAAAGTTTATAAAAAACTTTTTTATATCAAATAAAATCAAACTGAAATTTAATACTTTCAACACAGCACTGAAAATATACATTGAGGCTCAATTTTCAGTGTCTGAAAATTTAATAAATATTTGAAAATATTTTGGACAAGTTAATAAATACGGAATTTGTTATTTTTATGTTACTGTTCTATATGAATTGGCGCTTATATTTTAAATTACTAATAAATTTAGTTTTTGATTAAGATATTTCGAATGAGCATTGTATTACTGTGATATTTATTTTTTTAGATTTTTAGGCAACTGAAAAAATATTCAACTGTCTATCACAGGTCATGAGACATTGACGGTGAGACAGACAGCAAAGTCTCAGAAATAGGGTTTCCGTTTTACTCCTTGGGTTCGCAATCCTAAAATGGCAAAAAGTATATATCGACTGATTAATTTTATTAAAGCACCACTCTAAGTCTTACTCAATAAATAACGATCCAACAAAACATTCAAATTATGACTAAAATTTAAAAATGAAAGAAACTCGCTTTATGGTATTGTCTGATTCTAATTAGAAATAAGTATGAATGTTTTCATTCAACGTCGTAGAATGGAATTAGACTTATACAGACCCAGTAAGGATAATTATACATTATAAAAGATGATAACATTATTTTAATTTCCTTACAATTTATAATTGTTGTATTAACTTGTATAAAAATTTTAGTAGTCCATATGATTTTCTTCTTAAAATATTTAGAAGCTTTTTATATTCTAACAAATGAAGTTACTGATATTATTGCAGTTCAATAAGCAATCTGGTATGTATGTCAAGATATTTTCCTTTACCTTGCACATAAAGAGGAAATAGTTTTGCAATTGCAATGCACCATCATTGCATGTTTGTATAGAGAGAATGCCCACATGAAATTTAAGGCCTAAGAAAATTCATTTTTACATTTGGATACGATATAAAAATATATTGCCCTGATATGCAAATAGTTGATTCTCTTAATATATAATTGAGATTGTTAATACCTAAAGGAAACTTAATTATAAATTAAACAGTATTTTGTCCTTAACATAATAATGATTTGCACAAAACACTTTCCTCAATTGACAATAACAATAATTATCCCTAACCGCGTGCCTAGCTTACCTTCCCGACTTAATAAATGATCGATAATTTAAATCATTCCAAAGTTTTAAATGTACCTATGAACAGATAGTGTATAGTGCGATATTACGTTTTATTTATTTGACCATATATGACCTTATTAGAAATTAGAGGTCACCAAAGGTTATGTGCATCCTAGAGGACGCCGCGTCATTGGTATGACATTGGCGCCTTTATCTCTGGGTCAGAGGGTGCCAATGTTTGTAGTTAAATATTTACAACCAGAAATAAGTATTATTTTGTATAACAGAAGACATATATTTGCATAAACAAGTTGCAAATAAACCAGCCTTAATATTCAGTGGAGACTTTGAAATAACTCAAACGTTAGACCGTCAAAATTAAGGCCCAGCGGGAGCTGTCACCACCAAGTCGAAGATCGCGGGTTCGAATCCCGGTACAATATTTGTATAATGAGTATTTATAAAAAGTCTATATTGAGCTCTAAATATCTTGGGGCAAGTGAACGTGTGGAAAAGAGACCCTATACTATATTTTATTATAAATATGTTTTTGACATACGGAAGGTTTGGACCTAAAATAGACCCTTAATAATAGATTGGAGTTTCTTGTTCGTCTCGTCCAACGCCCTTGTATTTGGAATATCTTATAAATAAAATTCTCGTATCATAGTTTCAGTTCCCACACGAAACGGATTGACCGATTCTCATTAAACTTTGTGAGCGTATTGAGTAGGTCTTAGAATCGGTTCACATCTATTATTCATCCCCCTGAATTGGGATAGTCCCAATAATTTTTATTTTTTACATAAAATGTTCAGTTTCTATTTTACTATGAAGCAGCATACAAAAATACATGCAACCCTACGATCAACCCCTATTTTTTATTAATGAATTGTAAATTGAAATCACATGTATGGCAACACAACATTGCTGGGTCAGCTAGTATAATATAATAAGCTTTTATTTGACGTCCATAATGTGCACAGTTAACTGCATGAATAAATATATTTTTGACTTAAGACCTTGACTCGATTTGTTATACGAATTTCAATACTATCTTTAAACGTAAAATAAATCTTCTAAATTTGGTTCTAACAGCTTTTAAATGTTTTTATTAATGAATTTAACTTTAAGTGTTAAAACTTAAGTGTTTTTGAATACCATTTCAGTTTACTAAATCGGTTCTTTTAGTATTCTTTTGACGGAACTGACCGTCTTCATATCCACGTAAAATTTGTGGAAAATGTATGATCACTTGTCAATCCTTAAAAAGTATTCGAAAATTTTTATAATACTAGCTGACCCGGCGAACTTCGTACCGCCTTAGCGTAGCTTTGATGCACTATTTTATTTTGTATTATACGTTTTTTGTTAGGTAATTTTATTTTAGCTTTTTATCGGCGTAGTAAATACACATATATCCGTGCAAAGTTCCATCTTTCTAACACTAACCGTTTCGACGCTAGAGTGAAAACGGGAGAATGAACGGACATGACGAAGGGTTCCTTTACGTAGACTGAGGAACCCTTATAAAAGTAGCCTAAGTGACTCCTTATTACATCAAAAAAAGCCCCGTCAAAATCGGTCCAGCCATACCAGAGATTAGCCGGAACAAATAGACAGACAAAATTTTAAAAAAATGTCATTTTGTGTATGTATCGTATAAATATTCATATGCATGTAGTAGAAAACGTTTATTTCAATATTAAAAACAGACACTCCAATTTTATATATTAGTATAGATATAATTTGGTTCCACCCGAATTTATAACAATATTATATAAATAGCCTGTCGCTCAGTTTAAAATTCATTTTTGAATCGGTCCGGTCTCGTCACCTATATACAAAGAAAAAGTAACTTTTCCTCTTATATATTAATCAGTTGTCATTTCAAGTAAGAAATTCCACTACAAATCCTATTTACATAAGCCGCGATTTAATAATATTGTAATTAGAGGTCAAATGATCACGCAACCAACCACGATGTAATCATTTGGAATTTTTATCTTTGGATTTATTCGTATGCGAATTTTTTTTTTCTCAAGTTCAAAGATCATGATCGCGTTTGTATCCGAGGAGGTTGTGTTCTGTTATCGGGTTGGTAGATCTGCGCTTTCTTTAATGAAATTAAAATATATTTAGAGCACGGAGGGTCTCGTACGAGTGGAAAATTGCAAAATTTTCATTTTTTTCGGTTGTCTTGCAACAAAAATACATTATAAATGAAAATTACTAATATGAGTTCATGAGATACATCTAGTTTTTCGCCGTTGAATGTGGAAAAATAATAAAAACTGTACAAGGTCCATAAACGACGATTGGATTTCTCATAGAGCCTCAAATAACTTAACGAAAGGGTCGTAAACTAGATCGATCCACTGAAATAACTCTAGTGTCTTGAAAAATGTAGGTCATCGCGATTCAAATTGTAGGGGTCACCTTGTAGTGCAAAAATGCATTTCTCAGAATGAATATTGCATTCTTACAATATTTCTTCTTTTTAATTATCAAACTTTATCTTTGGTTATGCTTATTTTTATGCAAAAACTGCTTGCCGAAGTTTGAACAACCAAAGCTCAGTCATCCAACGTTTTGCTCTGTTTGAATTTGTGGTATCACACTGGGAGCCGTTTTCAGAGCTCGCTTTTTTAGTACGCTAATAAACTTTGATGGCTCAATTTTTGTAAGGTTATACAATAAAATTAGATTTAACTGCTATTTAATTTACAGACGATTTTAAATTACGCGACTTTTCATTTATTTCATTATATTAGTGGAATGTATTCATTAGCCGTTTTAGCACCAAGGTATTTGTTGCTAAAACGGCTAATGAATACATTCCACTAATATTATGAACGTTTTTAAGTATGCATGTTTGTTACGTATAAACGACAGAATGGTTTTTTAATGGATATATAACTCTCAGCTCACTCCATGTGTCAGAATGTTATAATTAACAATTTATGTATCATGCGATTTGTCGCTTCTATTTATTTGAGATATATAAAATATAGTACCTAATAACGTATACGGGATATATCTTTATAATCGGTAGTGGCTCAGTTTTTACTTAATCAAATTTTTATTCTCAACGTTTACTGAATTATTATTTTTTTTAATAACTTCTCTGTTATTTTTTTTTTTACTGTCCGTATGAAAATCGAGTGAGACCGAACACAGGTGATACCTAGCTGAGAAACCAGGCATGATTGAGTATGATGACATGATTAGGTAATTATTTATTATTAAAGAACATCCACCTAGATATATAAAACAACCAGGCAACATCTATGGACACAATAAAAGACCTGGGATCGAACCCGGACCTCTATTCGGCACGAATACGATTGCGCCAACTACATCGTAAAAGGTTAGACGGTTATTAAATAAGTTTTTATGGTTTTGTGGTCGCTGCATCCAAAACGACGCTCTCAATAATAAATCGTTGTTCTATCCGTAGTAGAATATATTTTAACACAAGATAGACTCTTATAATAATATAAAGTTGCAATATCTTATCATTAGGCAGTTAGCGAACGTGAGTGTCGAACAGCTGATGGCACAGTGATTTAACAAACATGATTGACATTTGACATAGGAATATATTTTCATCTGTATAGGAATAGATATTTATTTTTTGTATGACGTCATTACAGGGACAGGCCCCAATGCGACTGTATCTAACTTAATTTTACTTAATCTAAATTAATCTATTGCATTATGCTGTGATGATACTTTAAGCATTATTTTATGAGTGTTATCCATAAAATTAACAAGCCAAAGTTCAATCATTGTAAGACTTCAACACACCTTTATAAAGCGCGACTAATTAATTCTGTAATAATAATGTACTATTATCTAAGCTTATAAAATCTATTATGGTTGTTGCTAATTCACCCAACAGATATGTTATCAGCTTTTTCGTGAACAAAGTTGAAAAGTACGTATGGTTCTCACCGTTAGAGATTTAGCAAGCAGGTTTATGGAACCATTTCGATAGAGCGCCTCAAGTTCGATCCCCGGTACGGTATAACGAGCTGTTGGCTAATAAAAAGTATGTTTTTGTAATATTCTCAACCATAGCTATAAATAATTTACTTTAGGCTCTACAAACCTGTCCCGATATTACATCATAGAACTTAGCGATTACGATGTGATTGGGCCCTAAAGACCCGACCAATAGTCCTCTCGATGATAAAGAAATACAGCAGTTTGCATACTTTACACGCATGAATTTAAATACGGATGCAAATAATAATGAAAACGAATAGTTTTCTCTGTTTTCATAATTTCCAATTTTCAATTCGTACTTATATCTGAGGATTGCGAATACATACTAACTTTGCTTTAAATAAATTTTATTGTAATTTTTATTTATTGGGATCTCCAACAAAGAATACACTTTACAAGCTTTGCTATTGTACTGTTGTAGTTTAAACATTGTGTTTCTTCAATTAGAGGAGATCAAAAATTAAATTAACTATATTAGTCTGAAATATAGCCATGTATATTCTGAAATATGATTTTAAATTTGGCGTTACAGTCGCCAATAAGTTTAAAGTTTATCATTTCATGTGAACGATATTGTTAACGCCTTAATATCGAAATATCCTGTTTAATAAATACGATAGTTGAATTTTCGAAATACGTTACGACTATTGTATAAATCTTTATTAAGATCGGGGTCAATTGTTAAATCAAAATCTATTGACGGCTCGCGTGGTCACGTGGTTTTGGTTTACAAATTTTGTTTCTGCAATACAGATTTTATTTACAAATTTAACTAACGTTAGAAGAACGTGGGTCAAACACAATTCTGCTCAAAACACTGGTTATCCGGCATTTACCAACACCAATTCCTTGTGCTGGTGTACAAGTTTTCCGCAGATGAACAGGTATCAGCCCACAACGTGCCTAGCAACTACCACTGCTCAGTATTACATCGGCTCCAATATTAATCAGGGGAATTCATGTTCTTTACATTTATATATATTAAGTACACTAATCTAATCTAGTGTTTGTGGAATTGTAATTACACTTAAAAATATGCATTTAAACTATATTTAATGAGATAACATCGGAATTTAATTACTTAATTGAATACGATGTCGCGAGTATGGCCCGGTAGAATCGTACGTTGACATCGTAGTCTACCTGTTGTGTGGGGGGAATTCGAAAATCGAATGACCGTAATACAAACGAAACGAGTGCTCGCGCGCAAATTTGCGTGTCATATCGCGTCAGTCGTCAGTCGACCGCCGGAGTCCGCGGCGCCAGGTTGTGTTGTGTGTGATTATCGTGTGTTAGGATTTTAAGCCGAGCAAATTCCAAGTGAGTATTGATAACTGTTAAGCGTCATATCATTTGACTTTTAAAACGCGGATGTGTAAAGTATTTGCGTTGCGACTGGTTTATTTAACAAACCATTTGCTATGGTGTTGGCGTGTATTAATTAATATATTATATATTGGTGGTTATGAATTGTAGATTTTAGGGGATCTATTAGATATTGTAACTAGTGAATTATAGCAGCGAAAGATTGTAATTGTATAATCGATGAAGCGGTTTAAAATTCATATTTAAATTAACACATTGAATTTGAGGTCAAGAGATTAGAATGTTGATTTATTATAGTTTTTTGTTGGAAATTAATTTAACATTTTATATTGGAATGTGGGTAGTTATTGCCGTTCGATCCCTTTTTCATATGTCTGTTATTAAATATACATATATAACATATAAATATACATTTTGGTGTCGGTAATGTATTTGAAATTAATTATTTAAAAATTAAGTAAAAAAAACTTAGTTTGTCCCTTATTAATTGTTTATCTGAAACATATTTTCGATGAGATTCAATCGACAGACGTTAACCACTTAGCGTCGGGGGCATTAGTCAAGGGTTCTAATACTAGAGAGTTCAAATTATTTAACCGTTAGTTCTTAGATGTATTATCAGGTTAAAATGATAGAAATACGGTTTTCTTCTTAAACAATTTCACGTTCATGTTAGAGGGTATTTAGAAGACGAATCCTGCATATTAATAAATTTTTTTCTATGCCTTTAAACTTTATTGCAGCAATTATTTATTATTACATGAAAAAGTAATTTGCAATAATTATCTTAATCATTAAACATAAATTAGCGTAGACAATGGGGCGTTGTGTCAAATATAATGTATATAATATATATTACACGTGGTGGGTTGGCCCCAAGGTATGTGTGTGTGTATAAATGATAAATTTTATACATACACATATATCTAATATATAAAATTCTCGTGTCACGGGGTTCGAACTTGAACTCCTCTACAACGGCTTGAGCCGATTCCCATGAAACTTTGTGAGCGTAATGAGTAGGTCTGAGACTCGGCCAACATCTATTTTTCATCATTTCTTTTTTAGACAATTTTTTTATGATACAACATACAAAAATACATACAACCCTAAATTTTCACCCTTCTACGACCAACCCTTATTTTTTATTTATTAATTTAAAATTGAAATCCATGTGATTATATGTCAAAACAATGTTTTTCTCATCCCCCCTGAATCTGGTGGTCTAGTCCTAAATTTTTTATTGTTTTTTTTTTGGAAAAAAAATTCTTGTTTATTAATTTAAATAAAGCATACTTTTGTTTAGAACGCTTTCGATTATAAATATATCCCCGCACTCTTAAAGCTGATAATTATTTTTATTGATTAAGATTGCTAGTAATCATGTGTGGCAAAACGTTAGTCGGGTCAGTTTATACATACATCACATAATTAAGGGATATCTGGTGCAAGTGGTATAAGTGGATTGAATCTTATAAATGGGTCGATTTTTTTTGTCTAGATAGTAACTTTTAAGGGCCGATTGCTGGTTTGACGGTAGTAAGGGCAAATGCCGTAACGTCAGATGTTTTTGTGGACAAAAACGTTTTGGAGGGTGGGGTTTCTCCTGATCGAAACTTGTGGTTTTGTGGTATAAACTATTGTTTACCCGAGTCTTATGGTGAACTGTGCCACCGGACTCAAATGATAATGGTGCTAGTGCTAGATTCGGTGTCGAGATATTTGAACGTTAAAGGTTTTGGAAATGATTTCTATCTCCAGCCACGTTTTTAAGCCACGTTTGCCATGTTGTTTCTGTGGAACCAGGTGCCGGCTGATGAATTTCCGAGCCCTTACGTTTGAGAGACTTCAAGAAAAGAACGCACTTAAAGGCCGGCAACGCGCCTGTAAGCCGGTGTATGGGCGGCGGTAGACGCTATTCTATACTAAACGGTATGCCGACCTCTGAGAGCTGGGAGCTACCTAGATCAAAGAATTAGTCTAGTTATTTGCTGACAGTATCTTCTTTATAAATATATTTTAATTTTGATATTGTAATCTAGCAAAAAGTTTTTATGTGCTTAAGTTTATACATAGTCATTTGTAATAATGTCATTGATAGATTACAATGTCAGTGAAAATGTATTCTTATGTTAAACAAATAATATATCGTAACATAACATGTCCGGTTTAACTTAAAAGTTAAAAGTTACTATTTAACAAAAATATTTTTATTAATATAAGTCACGCCATTGGTGTAAGCAGAGACCACAGACCTCCACTTCCTACGATCCTTGCATACCTCTCTCGCTTCTTCCACACTCATTCAATTCATCATCAAAATTTTCGGGCTGGTGTCCCAGCCCAACCCTCGCTATCCACACTCGCCGTACGCCTTGTCAGTATATCTAAAATATTTTTAATTCGTGGAAAGTGTGTGGATAAGTTTATAGTGTTAGTAGTATTTAGTTATAACGTGATTTAAACAAAAAAATACGATCAAAACAACTGAGTGGTTTCTAATAACTCAAATAGAATAAAAGGATAAAAATTTGACCCTATAGTCTAACTATGCTGTCCAATTGTTCTGAACCGCGATGGACCATTGAAATGTTCACTATAATATGACTTGGGGACCTTTAAGGAGCGTATAAGCCGTAAAGTCCGGCAACGCATTTGAGGCCTCTGTATCACTTAACTTCAGGCGAGTTGCTTATAAATGTTCACTAGTCCAATCTGTCAATTACAGATTATGAAAATTTGAATAACATTAGTTGAGTCTATACATAACACAAATATTTTAGCGTTATATTATTTTATTTATTAGGATCTTTAACAAAGAATACATTTTACAAGCTGTACTGATGCAGTTTGAACATTGTTTCTTCAATTAGAGGAGATCACCACATGCAAATACTGCACAACAGGATAGAACTATGACATAACTTATACATAAACTATGTAAATTATATTAAACGACACAATTTAACGACAAAGCAAGAAAAATATAACAAAAAAGTATAATATAAAACGTCTTGTAAGTATAAAATCCAGTTTGAGTCAAATAACGTAAAACTTAGTACATTATGGTAATTGCTTACGTCAAAAGTGTTTTAAAATTTAAATTGAGCATACGATGTACGCGTGGTGCGAATATGGACAGTGAATATTGCGTCTCCAGTTCGTTACCTATGGATTAATGTCAGATTAGAATCCCCTATATCCTTGTTTTTCAACCTGTGGGTCGTGAACCCCTGGGGGGTCGCGAAGCTTCTGTGGGGGGGTCGCCAGAGGTCGAAAAAAATGGGTACTTTAGTAAAAAAAAACAAAATTAAATACAATTAATATTGTTAACGGTAATACTGTAACATACACCTACATACATGATAAAAAACCGAAGGTCAAGGGGGGTCGCGAAATATTTTTTTATACCAGGGGGGTCGAATCATGAAAAAGGTTGAAAAACACTGGCCTATATGTTACTGAGCCGGCAGACGTTGTTTTGCCATACATGTGATTAATAGCAATCATTTTTTTAGTTAAATTAAAAATATATTATTGAAAAATAGGGGTTGATGGTATGAGAGTAATTAATTTATGACAAAATAAAAATAAAATCTTACTAAAAAAATTATAGATTATAATCAACAAATAAGAAATAGGGGTTGTTCGTAGAGGGGTAAAATTTTGGGTTGCGTGTAGGTTTGTATGCTGTATTATAGAAAAAAAAAATTAGGAAATTTTGTCCAAAAAAAAAAAAATTTTAGGGGTTAATTAATTAACATTCACGCATTCATACCAGTAGGTCTGAGAATCGGCAAACATCTATTTTTCAAAACGCAACGAAACGTACGTCAGGTGGTTGTGGTTTTCGCGGAGTATTGCTTACATATTGGTCTATTAGGGTTTTGTGCAATGGACTTCCGCAAGGTAACGCCTGATTCTCCTAATTATGTATATATCTTCGCCTGTGCTTTTGCTCCAGCTATGCCCAACGGCTCGTATCTCGATATGTTTTGATAGCAACATAATGATATGAGTATGTGGTTCTTCATATCTCTATTGCCTCTACCAGCTTCAGCGTGACCTTACCGGTCGTGTACCGATGACCAGATTTTCTGAGTTACGTCGAAAGCTCAGGATCCTTAACACTCAGTATGACATTCGTCGTTTTTTGCCGTCTAAGGAATTCAGACGATCCGCCTCCAACACCACATTAACATCGATTTCTTCCTTTCGGACGCTCGAACCGTCTGTTGTTAGACAGTACAAGAAAATGTAGAAAACTTATGTCTCGACAAGTGGTTTTCATGGTGTTTACCGAGATTTTCATTTTGTTCGTGTGCCCATCGAATTTATTTTTCACAGCTTGCACTGCTCAATAGAGATTAGAGGTAGTAAGAGGTAATTGAATCTCTATGGAATTTCGTCAGTGATCAGGATCAGGATCAGGATGAAATTGTCGTATGCTTCGTATCAGCTGGATCCAGAAAGTGTCGAACGACAGTCCCCAACGAATTGGGTCGACGCGTAAATATATGCAGACCGTTAAGAAGCGTAAAATCGCTTACCTAGATCATATTTTGCCTCACGACCAATACAGTTTGTTGCAACTTATAATAATGGGAAAAGGGTAGGAGACGGCCTGGAAGGAGGAAGAAGTGGTTGCGGAATATAAGAGAGTGGAATGGAATTACATCCGCCGAGGAACTCCGTTCAGCGCAAGATTCCTCACGTTTTAAATTATTAACAGAGCCAACCTTTAGTAATAAAATGGCACCAGAAGAAGGTATTTCACGTTTGAGTCCGCCAGTTCGTCAAAGTTGTGACGGTTGCGGAAATGTCAAATGAATTAAGGTTTAAAGAAAAACACTTTTTTAACGGATTAAGCTATGTATTTTTTACAGAATTTATGTATATTTTACATTAAATTTTCCCGACGTTTCGCGTACTTTACAGCGTGCATGGTCACGGTAGAGAATTAAGTTTTGCACAAACGGGATTCCTATACAAAAAACAAATGTTTACTCGTGTTTAAATGAATGGAAATAAATGAGGTAGTAGAAGCTGGTGTATTCCGCAAATAGATTCCAGACTCCGCAAGGCTATGTCAATGACACGACACCTTTCACTTGTCCGTTCGATCGAGTTTGCTTCCGATTTACCAGGAAGTCAATTGTCATCGAGGCTGTAATAATTAAATTAATATATATTTATACTAGCTGACCCGGCAAACGTTGTTTTGCCGTGCATGTGATTTCTAACGATCATTTTTTTTAGTTCAATAAAAATATTAATAAAAATTGTTCTTCTTAATAAAAGACAATATTATGATCGGATAAAATCTATTTTTCTTCCCCCCTAAAAAAAATTTTGTTTGGACAAAAATTCTAGTATCTATTTTACTATGATGCAGCATACAAAAATACATACAATCCTAAATTTTCATCCTTCTACGATCAACCCTTAATTTTTATTTATTAATTGTAAATTGAAATCACATGTATGGCAAAACAACTGTTGGGTCGGCTAGCATATATTATATATATTACAATAATAGTAATTAAAATGGACGCTTGAGCTTAGTGCAAAGAAAATAATAATATATATCAAATTAAATCGACTTAAAATTCTTCACAATTTTGCATTCAAAACGAAATATAAATATAGGAACGGCTGACGGGCTAATAGCTACAGATACAAAGGAGGATCTATACAAAAGTAGTTTGTAAACGCGAATTTCAAATTTTGACATCTCGTTTGCTCGTACAAATATGAATAATGAGTTCGATTGTTACGCTAATCTTGGGACAACTACGTATTAAATGTTGCATAGTCTGTGTGTGAAAAAAATGCGCGGGAAAGTTAATGTACGTAATTTAAAAAAGAACGTCAAGAAATTGATACGTAATTCCTCTAGTCATTGTTTTATTAATTACCGTATGGGTTTATGTTATACGTCACGGGTCAAAGGTCCTACAGCACTGGAGCGACTGCGTGAATTTGCGCATATTTTCTATCATACAACTCACAGCTGCCATGACCTCTACACTTATTTAGTTTAATTGCACCGTTGTGTCATCGTAGTGTAAACACTGACGAAAAGAGAGTAATACTTTTATAAGAAAGCTGAACTACATTATAATAGTTGAAAATATGCACGCTTTTTAATATTAGTCGTAATACATGATGCGTGGTACAAACTACAACGGTATTAAAAACAAGTCTGCCTGACGCGGCCGTCGTGCGATGCCACACCATCGCTCTCGACCAATCACAAGCGAGATGACCACGCGACCGGCTTGTGATTTAGATTTGAGTTCAAAAATCGAATTTTTGCGTTGCCTGTTTTATACGCGAATGTTTTTTTTTACTATTTAAATTTGGAATTGAGGCACTACGAATAAAGTTGAGTTTTTAAATGTTTTTTGCGTAAATATCCGGTTATTTGAATAACGAATGATGTGTAGTTATATAAAGGAATTAATTTAAATGTCGATTCTTAGTTATCAATAGGTGTGAGCATGTGAATGTCGAGTGGTTATCTGAGCTTGGAACGGAGTTTGAATACAGAATTTATTGATTTCCTTCAGATAAGCGCGCGAATTTTTATTTAAAATAATAAGTAATAGGTATTTGTGTGATCACGCACGCATTGACGTTATAAAAATATGGACTTAAGTCACCTAAAAAACGTTTTAATTTATTGCTTAGTTATTATTATCAACCGTCACGAGAATGGCCCGTGATCATTCGAATTAATAAATTGAATTTTAATGTCATCAGCTAAGATGACCACGCAACCACTGTTTGATTGTTTGAATTTAGAATCACACCTTTAGACAAACACGCGAAGCACCTTGGTTTTGCTAGTTACGTAAATATTTGAATGTAGAATTAGGTTTTTCCCAATTCTAAATTCAAATGTTTAAATTTATATAGATTATATTTGATAAAAAAGTTTTTAAAATTAATAATTTCTTGTTTCAGATCGACTCCATAGACCATATGACGCAGTTCCATCTATTCTGAATAAGTTTTTGTAGCAATGTCGTCCAAAGCCATTTACGAAGCGCAGGGAAAAGACCTGATTAACAGGTAATGGTTATATTATTAAACTGACCCATAGGCCAATAGATTCGATTAAAAATTTCAATATTCGTTTTGTTATATTGTATAATAATAAATATATCTCCTGTCACGATGTTTGTCCGCGATGAACAAATTTTAAATAGAATTGGCACAGCGTATGGTCCAACTTAAGAGATAGGATAGCTTAGATCTTTAATTGCAGTCGCAATTTTATTATATTGCAAATTATTTGTCTACAATTAATTGACATACACAATTATCTGTTAACTCCAAAAGATTGTAACAGATGTCGATACTTTTCGACTGCATTGAGTAAGTAATCAATAGATGGCACTGCTATGGTAAACCCACAAACGTGTCATATAAAGATTAATATATTAACTTAAATAATGCATACTTTTATTATTTAAAATGCTTTCGATTATAAATACATCCCCGCACACTTAAAGCTGATAATTATTTATATTGAACTAAAAAAATGGTTGCTAGAAATCACATTTATGGCAAAACGTTTGCCGGATCAGCTAGTATAATATATGCCTTTGTGAATTCTAATATCATCACCTTCGAAGCTAAGGCTACAAATTTCTACAGTCGCAACGTTCGGAGGGCTCGCAATCGCGTTGCAGGCTTAATCTAAATGAGAGGGTACTCGAAAATGTTTCAGGCATATACCCTCCGGTACGGCGTACGTGCCATGTCGGTACGCTGTCTTCGAACAAGGCACGATTTGGGAGGATGAGCTTGGAAGGAATCCGTGGCTTAGCAAAGAGGTGAGGCGCATAAGAACACATTGTTTGGTGAACAAATTGATAGGTATCGTTTAATGCCGAGTGTTGGGGAGTAGAATTATTTTGACATTTGCACAGGGTTGGGGGTAAAGGGGCAAATTTAAGTGCCCATGAGCATCTGCCTCGAGAGGTGTCCTTTAAAAACTTGTGAAGCACGAATATGTTTAAGACTTCAAACTTATCAATTCGTCTGGTTGCCATGCTGGCTACTTTGTTACTAACTTAATATTTTCTTACCTACCTACCTCATTCGTTGCTTACTTAGTCACGTACTTACTTACCTACCTACTTACTTGCTTACTTCCCTACTTACTTACCTACTTATTTACTTACTTACCTACTTATTTACTTACTTACCTACCTACTTGCTTGCTTACTTCCCTACTTACTTGCCTACAAACTTTCTTGGCTATTTATCTACTATCTTACATACCTACCCACCTACCCACATTATTACCAACCGTCTTGTTATAACATAAACATTTCCACTGATAAAAACCCCTCACCAGCAACTGGTGGTGAAGCCCGATCAGCTGATCAAGCGGCGCGGCAAGCTGGGCCTGGTGGGCGTGAACAAGAACGCGGCGGAGGTCCGCAAGTGGATAAGCGAGCACTGCGGCAAGGAGCAGCAGGTGGGCGCGGCTGTCGGCAAGCTGCGCCGCTTCGTCGTCGAGCCCTTCGTCAGGCACGACTCGGTGAGTATCTGCCCACAAATATACCTCAAGGGAAACCACACGGGATCAACATAACTGTTACTCATTTAAAGAAAAACACCCTTTAACGGATTTATGTTATTTCAATAACGGCCTAAAATTATCAAACACCTGGGAGCAATAATATCTAAATTAAAATCTCATGTCGGTTAAAATGGAGGACACCGTGAGCCAGTTTTGAAAAAATCCTTCCGGTTTTAGTCGATACCAACTCCGGGGCAATAAATACAGATAACACACAACCTCTCTGCAGCTGTGACACTTATTTTGACAATTAACACCTTTTGTCTACAGTCCACCGTGACCACGCACTGTAAAGTACGCGAAACGTCGGAAAAATTTAAAAATAATGTAAAATATATTTAAATTTTGCAATAATACATACATCATCCATTAAAAAGAGTTTTTCTTTAATATAATTAGGCGTTACTTTGCGAAAGTCCAAAATACAAAACCCTAATAGACCAATTTACAAACAAAGACCCACGGACCAATTGACCCACAACCCTAAGGTTAGCAAAAATTCTGTGGTTCAATATCTTATTAATATATATATAAATCACCTGTCACGATAAACTCTTAAACTACTTAATCGAGTTTAAATTAAATTTGCACACCGTGAGCAGTCTGGTCCAACTTAAGAGATAGGATAGCTTAGATCTTTAATTATATTCGTAATTTTATTTTATTGCAAATTCTTTATCAACAATTAATTGACAGTCACAATTATCTGTTAACTACAAAATATTCTAACAGATGTCGATACTTTTCGACTGGATTGAGTAAGTAATCAATAGATGGCACTGCTATGGTACACCGACAAACGTGTCATATAAAGATTAATTTACTAACCAAAATAAAACATACTTTTATTGTTTAAAACGCTTTTGATTATAAACATATCCCCGCACACTTAAAGCTGATAATTATTTTTATTGAACTAAAAAAATGGTTGCTAGAAATCACATTTATGGCAAAACAACGTTCGCCGGATCAGCTAGTATATTATATAAACTCGTGGCTGACAGTTGATTGTCCCGGTTTTCATAAAAAGCTCCCTGATCCGCTGTTTATGATATTTTGTTCACAAAAAGCTCTGGAAATATCACACACAGCTTTGTAATAATGAGGATATAATTTTCATAGGTCAGACCGTCCGCGTGTTTCCATATACCTTTGTGGATCCTAATATTTACTTAAATATAAAAAAACAAAACGAAAAAAGAAAATTGCTATATCGTTCGGCTCGTTCATACATTAACTTGTAAATTGAAAATTATTTTATTTATTAGGATCTCCATCAAAGAATACACTTTACAAGCCTTGCTAATGTACTGTTGTATTTAAAACATTGTGTTTCTTCACATCTAAATAGTAAATACAATGCAACCTCGATATAACAAATCGGAGAGGAACAAGAAAATATTCGTAATATCAAGTAATTCGTTGAACTGAGGTTTATGTTGAGGTTGGATTGGTCTAAAATTCTTTATAAAGAGGTCTTTACAAACAAAAGCGTGTCGAAACATGTCGAGACATGAATCATTATATGATTAAGAGTTATATTATTGGTGGAAATTTTATATAAAGGTTTTGGGTTGGCAAAATTCGTTAATTAGAGGTATGAATACTTTTTCTTGATTGTTGATCGTTATAAAAAGGTTGTACGCAAAGAATGTTCGCAATGTAAAGGTGTATTTTATATTGACTCTTATCCACAATTCAAGGGGATTACGAAGAATTTGTTAAATCGAGGAAGTCGTTATATTGAGGTACGTTATATTAAGGTTTCACTGTCCTGCACAATAGGAAACTATGACATAACTTATCCATAAACTAAATAAAATTTAACGACAAATTAAGAATAAAAATATTAACACATAAAATAACATAAGACCTAAAACAAATATCAATGAAGTACCAAACACTCAACATACATAACGCGACATATAATCCTAAACAATTTAAATTGACTCAATTATCTCTAATCGCGTTGACAGCGATTTTTACTTAACCCCATTCATTGTATTCCTAATATGGCCTTATACAATTTCAGAGCGAAGAGATGTACCTATGCATACAATCAGGTCGTCGATCTGACACCATCATGTTCCATCACCAGGGTGGAGTCGATGTTGGAGACGTGGATGCACTGGCTATACGGTTTGACGTAAGTTATACAGAGGTCACCTCCTGAACAGGTTCCCGTTTGTCATAAAACTTCTTAGGACTTCAAGTAATGGCCAAAAGGATTTACATTTTAGTCGGTTTAGAAGTTTAAACGTAATAGACTTTCGTATGTACAGTACGGATTCATCTAGTGCAGGTCTATTCAAAATTTTCCATCCATTTCCCTATATGCATTGTTTTATCGCAACTTAAGGCTTCTAAAATGGTATTGACACTTTAAAAATAGTATAAATGTGAAATATACTTCTTCATACAGGCAACACTTATCAAGAAAGGTCAATATTTTGAAATAATAAATCTTTCAGGTCCCCGTTGACACATTCCCAACTGGAGAAGAAATCGATCGAGTTCTTTTGAAGAATGTCCAATCACCAAATGTTAGACGGTAAGAGTTGATTTGCTTTTTGAACGCTGAAAATTATATGTAATTGAATTAGAATTTTCAAATAGGATTCTATGAAAATCTTATGTCATTTGATTTAAAATTTGAATAGAGAAAGCTGTAAACGTGCGTAATATCATTTCGTTAAAGATTTGAAAATAAAACACTGGAAAAAGTAATATGGTTAAACATTTGGAAATAGAACACGGGAATAAAAAAGACTAATCACCTGTAATTTAATTTAATATTTGAAAATAGAACGCTGAAGGTTATAGTTCCGTTATCTTTCGTTTCCTTGCCAAAAACTAGGCGTCAAGTGACAATGACAATTGCTACATTTGGCATTTTACATTATTTGGATTTGGAAAACTAACGATAATTTAAAAAAAAAGTTACTTAGAAACCAAGTTGAAGTACAAAATCTTATGATTCCTGTTAGCAGTTTCTGTCAGTATCTATGTGGTAATATAGATAATAATATAAAAATAATATATATTATGACTTTAAAATATTTTCACACTTTAATATTTTATCTGTCAATATATAATAGCAATAACCAAAGCCACCATCTTCATGAGAAAAAGTTTTACAACACACATTTTCATTAGACCTAATTGGTGCAAAGGAGATTCCGAACAGGGGGTCCCGGCTTCAATACTGGTTTCCTAAATTTTTGGCATGAGCATATCTATTGTGGTCTGTTTTATAAAAACTACATATTTATTACATCTGTGAGACATGGGTCACTGTGTGTGTATGTTTGGGTGTGGGTTTACTGTGTGTGTATGTTATATATAATTTTTTTTAATGTTCCAGCATCCTCACCACATTCATCATATCCCTATATCGTGTCTTCGTGGACTTGTGTTTCACATACATGGAGATTAACCCCATAGTGGTGACAAACGAGCGGATATACCTGCTGGACCTGGCTGCGAAGCTGGACCAGACCGCTGACTTCATGTGCGCCAAGAATTGGGGCGATGTGACCTTCCCACCCCCCTTTGGGAGGGATGCTTACCCAGAAGAGGCCCACATTGCGGACTTGGATGCTAAGAGTGGTGCCAGTTTGAAGGTAGGTGTTAGCTATGTAAATAATATGAATATATAAATAAAAGTATATACTTTCTAAAATAGTTTTTCCTGCTAAATACGAATGCTATATTAAAATCTATGCTATATGGATTTATATGTCTTAAATATATGTATTATTATGCTCTGCTTATGTTATAGAAATTATAAAAAAGATTCAATTCGTACAATACATTATAATCTTACCAATCTTATATGTTTATTAAGATTAACACATGGGCTATTATATAAATTTTCAATATTTATATTAATATATAATATCTGTAATAAAGTTGTATAAAAAGCACAACCAATTAAACATTAACTATAACAACAATTTATATGAATTTCAGCTGACAGTGCTAAACAAGTCGGGTCGTATCTGGACGATGGTGGCCGGTGGGGGGGCTTCCGTGGTGTATACCGACACGGTGTGTGCTCTGGGTGGAGCTGCGGAGCTGGCCAATTACGGGGAATACTCCGGAGCACCAACGGAGAGCCAGACCGCGGACTACGCGAAGACCATCTTCAGCCTCATGTGCAGGGACAAGCATCCCAATGGCAAGGTGGGATTCGATACTCCTTCCCCAAGGGCCGGCAACACAACCACTAGTGGCTGTATGCTGTTGCTCTTAGGCCACCTCACAAGCTCGTTTGCCCGTCCGTTTTATAAAAAAAAACACTCTTAAATAATAATGAGTGGGCAACGCAAACAAAGCAACCTTTGAAAGTGAAAATATAGATAACATTTAGTTTCTGGTAAAACTAAGCTACAAATTTCTATAGAAAAAATGAAAGGTGAAAAATATTCATCGAACGCTGTTCGTAGAGGCAAGATCTGATGATGCTCCGGTGTCGGAGCGAAACGTGCGTCGAGTGGTTGTGGGTTTTTCGCGGAGTACTGCTTTCATACTGGTCTATTGAGATTTTCCTCTAAAGTGAAAATGGTAGAAAATATGACAAAAGACACAGCAATATTCCTTTTTTTTTTTTGATTTACCAATAACTCACCGGAATACAATTTGAAAGAAAAATATACATATCGGCGCAAATATAATGCAAACAGCAAGTCTTCGTACGATTACGTCATCCTTTGTTGAACACGTGTTCCGATTCGACGCTCCCCACTATTATCGAACTATAAAAAGCGGGTTTGCAACGAGCACGCGTCATTCGTTTGTCGGCGCTCGAGCTGGACGGATCTCTATTAATATTTTGTTTTGTTAAGTTTTTTATTTCTTTGCGAATTTATTTTAATTATTAATTATTGTTATATATCGAAGTGTAAGTTAATAAATAATAATGAATCCAGAAGATGGTATTATTCGAGAGAGCACCCCTCCTCTTACATACATGCGCCAACGTCACGTACTAGAACGCCAAGAGTTAGAAAAAAAAAATCTAATTATGCTGTTTATAATTTCCAGGTTTTGATAATTGGCGGTGGAATCGCCAACTTCACGAACGTGGCTGATACATTCCGTGGTATTATCACAGCTATCGAGACGTACAAAGACGCGCTAATACAGTACAATGTGACAATATTCGTGAGACGTGGCGGGCCGAACTATCAGGAAGGGCTTCGGTAAGAATTCTATGTTGTTAATTATTTCTTGCATTGAGCACTGTGCATTTTATATAGAAGAAAACATTTAAAGGCCGTTATATATGGGCTTAAGGTCCGTAACGTAACTAAATCTATACTAATATATAAAATTGGAGTGTCTGTTTTTAATATCGAAATAACCGTTTTTTTACTACATGCATATGAATATTTATACGATACATACACCAAAAAGACGTTTTTTTAAATTTTTGTCTGTTAATCTCTGGAATGGCTGGACCGATTTTGACGGGACTTTTTTTCATTGGTAGCTGATGTAATAAGGAGTTACTTAGGCTACTTTTATTAGGGTTCCGCAGAATACTTAATAGAACCCTTCGTCATGTCCGTTCATTCGCCCGTTCTCACTCTAGCGTCGAAACGGTTAGTGTTAGGAAGATGGAACTTTGCACGGATATATGTGTATTTACTACGCCAATAAAAAGCTAAAATAAAATTACCTAACAAAAAACGTATAATACAAAATAAAATAGTGCATCAAAGCTACGCTAAGGCGGTACGAAGTTCGCCGGGTCAGCTAGTATAATAATAAATCTAATAATCTAGCTTCAAAGACTGTCAAACGATTTTATATTATAAGACAACTGCTGTGACGTCACATAAGCTATATTAATTGTTAAATGCCAACTATTAACGATACATTTTTTAAATTAAACGACATGACGTCACAAAATGGGAAAGTTTTTACTTAACAAAGGCAGGAGGTTCACCTGAAGTAACACAAACATACCGCCGGAGGGTTGGAAAGTGCGTTGCCGGCCTAAGAGTTTTTTAAAATTTCAGGCAAATGCGTGAAGTAGGACATCGCCTGCGTATTCCCATGTACGTGTTCGGACCAGAGGCGAACATGACAGCCATCGTCGGACTGGCCTTGGGTCAAGCGCCGATACCGCCTGACCACCAGTTGGATTACGCGCCTAAACAACTGCCGAAACCACAACCAGCTGTAAGTAAATGCGCGTGCGCATGATGTCATTATTAGGAACGTGAGCTAGGATCACAATAATCCAACAACAAGCAATGAAAATGATTGAATAGATGATATTTACAAGACAATTTGGATTACCGCGAATTTCATACAAATCTGTCTAGCCGTTTCGACGACTTATTATAGATTTTTTTATATTAGTATTTACAAACCTAATACGTAAAAGTACATTGCAATTTAACTTGAAAACGTTGCTTTTCAGCCGGCCCCAAAAATCGAGTTACCGGACTTGACGAACTCGTTGCTGGACCTGGTTTGTTCCCAAGCCCCAACCAGAATGGACCTAGGGCAGCAAGTGTCCACCGCGAGGCCTTTGTTCAGCGATCGCACCAAGGCCATCGTTTGGGGCATGCAGAATAGGGCCATACAGGTATAGCCTCGTCTATATAAACGCCTAATATCTTTATAAATTATTTCCTGTGCTGTTCTCATAGGTGTGTACCAGCGTTTCCCAGTAACGGCCCATACGGGCCTAAAAGGGGCAAAATTCTCAAAAATATTGCACTCTGAGCTATATTAAATTTATTTTGAAGTGTTAGTAAAGAAACAATAGTAGCCTAATTTTATTTTTAAAGGGCAGTTTATTAATCACTTTAATTATATTAGTTGAATAAAAATATGATTATTTCTAGAGACAGAAATTAGGAAATTATGAAATTCATTTATAATCGTAATAAATAAAGTCCGAAAGGGGCAAAGCGACACAGGCAATCAATTCTGTAGAATTCCAGCTGTATTTAATTATATAGGATTAACAACTAATAATCTATAAATTAATCCAGAATGTAATTTTACATTCACGCTAATATGTTCTGCCATCTGGTATGGTCGCAGTTGCGCCGATTTCATTGTTAAGAATTTAAAATTTCCGGCAATAGATGGCGCTCATATAAATTGCATACTATTAAATTAAAATCAAATTAATTATGTACCAATTTGTATTGTCTTTTTAGGAATTTGACGACAGTTGCTAACATGTTACGAATTTATTTATCTTTTTTTTTTTCAGGGAATGTTAGACTTTGACTACATATCTCGACGCGCTGAGCCGTCGGTCGTGGCCATTGTATATCCCTTCACGGCTGACCATAAGCAGAAATACTATTTCGGAAATAAGGAGGTTTTCATACCAGGTAAATAAGAGTTATTATATAATAACCGAGTGTGCTATGTGTATAACCGACGATATGATACGACCGCATCTGTATGTATATATGTGTGTCTGTATAATATTTACTGTACATGTTTTCTACAAATATTTATTTTATGTTTTCATTGGTAAATGAATATTTTTGAATTTATTTCGCCATGAAAAGAAGAAAGAAAGAAAAAGTGCTGCTTTTCCATGCTTTGTTTTGCCTCGCCCGATCACACATTTCGTAACGCTTTGCCAGCTTACTCCCAAAGTCAAGCGTTAGTAAAGAAGTTTCACTTCAAAAAAATTAAAGCTGTTCTCTGATATGAGAATAAAGATTGTAGCAAAAATGCGACGGAACTGAGATCGTACGTTCGAATCAAGTAATGTACGTGTAAACATCAAGAGGGTTTTTGATTGGTTTAAAACCTGTTTTCAGTTTTCTGTGATATGGACGTGGCCATGAGGAAGCACCAAGAAGCCACCGTTCTGGTCAACTTCGCGTCTCTGCGGTCCGCTTTCGATAGTACTATGCAGGTAGATTTTTTATTTATATAAATAAATTCACATACAATCTGTCTACATATAATATTTTATTTACTACCACTTTTCTACTGGTTAGATTCTTAGAAATTCAAGAATTTTTAATTTATAACCAAATGGTTTAACAGTGTTTAACTAATTATGCTTGGATTTGTATAGATTATTTTATTATTTTTTTGTTTTAATAAAATAATTTCTTTAATAATATTATCTTAATGTTTATCTTAGATGATTTTTAATCTTCATTGAATGTATATTTATTTTATATTCATAAACATTAAAAGTATTTTAAAATACAGGCGTAAATAACCACAGTTTATTGACTATTTTAAGTTTCACATTTAAAGAAAATCCTTTTGTTAAAGGATAGTATGTATTGTTTGAGCATTGTCTGTGGAAATGTCTTTATTTTTTATTGTTATATTTCCAGGCGATGCAACACCCACAGATAAACACGATCGTCATCATTGCCGAAGGTATTCCAGAGAATATGACGAGAAAGATCATCAAACTCGCTGATGCTAGAGGGGTATGTTTGAAGATAATCATCATCACTATCTATTGTTAGAATTATAATCATTAATTCATCACCAGCTCTTTTTTCTTTAGTAACTTGGCTATTCGTAAAATTATTACACTGAGCAAAAAATTAAAAAATATGTTTTCTCGTTTATTTTTTTAAATATATTTTAAACAGCTGTAACATTGGTGGCGATTCTGATGTACACACTCTAAACTAAGAATCTCAATATTTAGCTTTAGACCTGTCAAATAGTTTTAAGAAGCGTAACCTATTCTGTTCATCTCTAAATTGATAGCGATAAGGTTTAAATTGTCAATATAGAAACATATAGAATAAGTTACGCACGTTTGACAGGTCTGAACTTAAATTTAGAGGTTTTTAGTTTTAGAGGTGTACATCAGAATCGCCACCATTATTTATAAAATTATAAAAGATGGATGTATGCAGAAAAACACGTATATGGAGCCCCAACAAAATAATTTAGTGATCTCATTTCGTATTTGTTATCGTGACAGCAGGAGTATAGTGAAAATTTCAACTGTCTAACGGTTCATTAAGTATAGTCTAGATAGACAGATAGACATGCAAACAGTCAGTATCAGTAGGAGCCGTTTTTACAATTTGGGTACCCCAAATATATACTAGCAACTAAATAACTATTTCTGTCTTTCTGCCAATAAAGAACATCCCACAATGATTTCCAGGTAAATATTATTGGTCCGGCCACGGTGGGTGGAATTAAACCTGGCTGTTTCAAAATTGGCAACACAGCCGGAATGATCGACAATATTATTGACAGCAAGTTGTACAGACCTGGAAGGTGAGAAGCTACCCTCTTTATTGGATAAATACACAAATTAGACCACTATAGGCCAAGTCAACCCTGAGGTCGTGGGTTCGAATCCCACCTGTGCACCAATGGGGTTTTCTATAATTTTTTATTCATTTTAAAATATATATATTCGCATCTAGATTTTTTTTTATATAATAAGGCTTTTAAGGTGAGTAAAGACGCGGGGAATATCGAAGTATCGAAGCATGGCCAGTCTGATATTTCATGACGTCCGAAATCGAGTCAACGTGGAGTTTAAAAGTAAAAAAGATAATAGTTTTTAATGAAACTTAAAATTAATGAGTCTTTATTAGTTTCATTGTAACAATTGACATTATGAGACAGATCATAGCATAGCCACAAGATGGCGCTACTGCTTTCTTGATTATATATTAATATGTTAGACCTTGGGGATATTCTTTTTAATAGGGTAGAATTGCTTTCACAGAGACAAATCATTTTAATGATTACAATCTAGCCTAGAGAAAGAAATCTTGCACGTAATATTATAGAGCTGAAGCTTCAAATAATTCAAATTTTAAATTCATACTTTGTGCCACTCCATCATTGTTTAAATTGCATTAATTATTTATTTCGCAAAATCACAAATTATCATTAACAGCTATTTGATAATCAGATTATTTTAACCCGACATTTCTTTTCCAGTGTCGCCTACGTGTCTCGGTCGGGAGGTATGAGTAACGAGCTAAACAACATACTGTCCAAACATGCTGATGGCGTCTGCGAGGGTGTGGCTATTGGAGGCGACAGATACCCTGGGACCACGTTCATTGATCATTTGTTGAGGTATGTAAAATGTAAAAAAAAAGTTATTATTATCAAATCCTCCGAAACCACTTTACTGATTCTTATAAGATTGGGGTATTTACACCCCATACGTTCTAAAAATGTATATACTCCCAAAATATTAACTAGTAATAATTATATAATATGTGGTACATTATTTTCAACTATGTGGATTTATAATTCTACCTATCGTGATAAAATGTTTTTTTTTAACAAATTTGAACCTGCCCTTGTCAAAACATTAATAATAGTAATTGTTTTGTGTCATATATGTTTCTATATAAGTCGATCAGTTAGCACTTAGACTTATCGTAATGTTGCAGATTCGAGGCCGACCCCAATGTGAAGATGCTGGTGCTTCTGGGCGAAGTGGGTGGGGTCGAGGAGTACCACGTTTGCCGAGCCATCCGAGATGGCCTCATCACCAAGCCCATGGTCGCCTGGTGCATTGGGACTTGTTCAGGTAAATATTTGGGCGTTAACTCCCTCCTCTCGTTTTAAATCTCAGATGTCATAGCGTGGAGCTAATAAATAGTTGACATACAAATATTAATAAAGAGAGAGTCAACCGACCAACACTGGCAAATATAGGTCCAGATACAACAATTAAATATATTGAAACTAGAATATAAAAGAAAAAAACAAATATTTACTTATAAGCCACAAAGCTCGCAGTGGGGTCAATTATAACGTACCTTAACGATAATGGTATTTTAATAATTCAGATATTTTCACTTGTGTATGGGTAAACTTTTGTAGAGCATAAGAGATATGCTAATAAATGTCTTTTTATCACATATATTAAAAAGTACATATTTTTTGGTATATTAAGTATGATTATTTGATAGTATTGAAATCTACGGTTTTATGCGTTATTTTCGAAATTGCATTTAAGGGGCTCTCTCGTTGCTAAGAATAGTCCAATGGTGTATACAAAAACGCTAACCTTTATATAATAAATATTTTTAAATATGGTCGGTTAGGCTTTGGGGTAAGCTAATTATAGAACGTATTATGTATTAAGTATGAGAGAATACAACACATATATATATATATATAAGAATAATATACACACATATATATTATCATCATGGTCATCATACAACATTTTGACGTCAATATATATAATATATAAACCTTAACTACCGTATTTTTGTACTATGTGGAAGTAGTAAGGGCATTGAAAACAACAGCCACAGAATTGAAGCCGGCCATCTCATTTCTTTGTAACTGTGTGCTTCAGATATGTTCACGTCGGAGGTACAGTTCGGGCACGCGGGTTCGCTCGCCGGCTCGGCCTTGGAGAAGGCGGTCGCGAAGAACGCTGCGCTGCACAAGTACGGCGTCGCGGTGCCCGCTTCTTTCGACACGCTCGGCGACGCTGTCAACAAGGTACAGGCCACGACAGGCCTTTTCAGTATCGGTTAGGACAATTTCTTCGATTCAAAAATAAGTTAACCGGCTTCTTCAAAACCTTTATCACTCATATGTAATATTTAATTACTTAAGTCTACTCTTTAGTTTCCTTAAATTACATATTTTTATTTATAAAAAGGCAAATTAATGTAAAAAAGTAATCTCGACTAATTTTTTAATTAAATCTTGATTATATCCCTATTTATTCGGGACTTAAAACCAGCAACACTGGAAATCTCATTTTACTGATTGCAATTAGTACTTTAACATAAATGTTATGTCCGGACATTTCACAAATGGCCAGTAGTTTCCTATAAAGCCGAAGAGCTCGGTTGAATGAGTCACTAGGCCACTATTTTTAATATAGGTTCGCCTCCTATGAAAAATGTTTTTGACAAAAAAATATTTTATTGAATGCAAGCAAAAACTGTGTATATAAATGTCTGGGCTCCAAAATAATCTATGGCATATGTAGGGCTTATCAAATTATGTCATATATATGTGCTCGATACAGTGAGAATAACTTTGTTCATCTGTCTGTAGGTGTACACGAAATTGGTGAAAGAAGGCAAAATAATCAAGAAGGAAGAAGTGGAACCGCCGAAGGTGCCCATGGATTATGACTGGGCGAGGGTAAGCGTTCTTTCGAGATAAAATACCTGATGGAGAAGCTGATCGCTATATCGCTAAATGTATGTGGTCAGAAACTCGGCATGATCCGCAAGCCGGCGGCGTTCATCAGCACCATCTGCGACGAGCGAGGCCAGGAGCTGAACTACTGCGGGGTGCCCATCAGCCAAGTGCTGGAGAGGCAGCTGGGAGTCGGCGGAACCATCAGCCTCTTGTGGTGGGTGGCGCATAAGTCTCCTTGGTTGAGGGATAGCTCTGTGTTGTATATTGTATGTTTTGAAATCCCCTTTCAGGTTCCAGAGAGAGCTGCCAGAGTGGGCCTGTAAGTTCTTCGAGCTGGTGCTGATCGTGACGGCTGATCACGGGCCTGCAGTGTCCGGCGCCCACAACACCATGGTCACGGCCAGGGCCGGAAAGGACCTCATATCCTCTGTTGTCTCTGGGCTTTTGACCATTGTGAGTTCATATTTATTCCACCATACACCATTGGTACAAAAATGTACCAGACGGGTCCCAGGTTTGATCCCTGGTTCACCAACATTTCTGCTATGAGCATATTTGGTTGCTGTCTGTTTTAATAATTTATAAAAATTATGTGTTTAAAGAGGGTTGGTGGTCCCTAATAAAACCAACTTTTGTTATTTACAATATAATACATAAAAAATAAAAAAATATATTACAATTCTGACTGCTCTGACAGGCGCTGGCGATCGTCCTTTTCTATTTACCTGCCAGTACTTATAAGGAGGTTTTATTTATACATTATTTACAAACGACGATACGCCCCTACATGTATAACTCTTTTGTTACCCATTTCGAGTTATAACTAGCTTACCGTAGGGCTAACCGATTGTCTGTGAAATTATTATTGTATTTTTTTAGTTAGTGTAGATTTTTTTAGTCTCTGTTTTCGCTAATAGCTGTGTGTGTAAATGTGGGCATTCGTTATAATTCGTGATTTATTATGATATATTGTTACATTATCAAAGTGTCAGCTTCTTAGGATTTGAGATGTCGGCTTTGTCTATTTGTATCGGAATAAAAGAGAGCACATCACATTTACTGAAGGTTCATTAGAAAAGTATTGGAATAAAAATGGTATTTAGTTGTAAAATTTTGTAGAACTGTATGTCAATAACTGTATGGCATATTATTGATATCATAGCTAATCTTAGCGGTTTCTTGTTACAACCCGGCTCACTAATTGCTCTGTGTTCTATTTATCTTTAGATTTCAAAACATTGTGACAATTTGCCCGGACATACATATGAAGTAAAACAATCTCTTATGTTCGACAGGGCGACCGCTTCGGGGGCGCCTTGGACCGCGCGGCGATCGACTTCTGCTCGGCCTACGACCGCGGCCAACACCCGCAGGAGTTCGTGAACGAGAAGCGGGCCAAGGGCGAGCTCATCATGGGCATCGGGCACAGGTAGGCGCTCGAGGGTTCCGTAGCCGATGCCGCTACGTACCGTTGGCGCGTACTTAAACAGTAAGGCGTTCGCAGGGTGAAGTCCATCAACAATCCGGACTCGCGCGTCCGCGAGCTGAAGGCGTACGTGACGTCACGCTGGCCCGCGTGGCCCGTGACCCGCTACGCGCTGGACGTTGAGGCCATCACCACCAGGAAGAAGCCCAACCTCATCCTCAACGTGGACGGCATCATCGCCGCGGCCATGGTGGACATGTTCCGCCACTGCCAGCTCTTCACGCAGTCAGTACTCGATTTTTTTTATTCCATTCTATTTAGCTTAGGCTTGTCAAATTATTAACCCTACAACATTGTTATCAGTGAGTCAATAGATTGCTTTATTGAGAAAAATTAAAATTACGGATCGCATTTACTAAATAGACTTAAAAATGCATATCGCCCTTATTTATATGAATTAGGTTTTCGTAACAAATAATGATCTCAATTAATTGATTCTTTAAACCAGTATTTTATATTTGAAAATACTGGAGATTTTACTTTGGTATTTTTTATGTATTGAAAAACATTTATTAATTAAAAGAAACGACTTTATACTCTCTCCTTTTGTTTCTGTCAAATTCTGACAAACACAAAAGGAGAGAGTATAGTTTATCTTGTTTCCGTCAGAATGTGACAGAACGACTGTACGTGATAGGAATCTCCTTTTGTTTCAGTAATTTTTTTTGCGTGACAGAAACAGACGAGCTACCCTTTAATAATACCAATTTTGTGACTATGACATGTATGTTTCAGGGAAGAAGGAAACAACTACATTCAGATGGGATCAATCAACGCGCTGTTCGTTCTCGGCAGAACGATCGGGCACATCGGCCATTACCTCGACCAGAAGCGGATGAAGCAGCCCCTGTATAGGCACCCATGGGATGACATCACCTATATGTCCCCGTTGAACTAAACGATCCGTAGGTTTCAATTTAGCAAATGTAGGGGGGCGTAACTGACGGTAATCAGGACATTTTGACCTGTCATTGTTCACACTGACAGGTATTGGCCTGCTTATAATTGTGGCACAGTCTGCTTTTATGTACATCTGAGTATTAGTAGCCCCCCTTCTCCCTACATAAATAATGATGTCACAACACACCACAACTCTTTGTAGCATGAAATGTATGTGAAGTTGGAAGTTACAGACTACTTAATTACTGTTCAAATTGTTTTTGCCTTCATAAGTTATTTTTCTTCACCTACAAATATATTTTTTTATAATTTTAAATAACGCCTGGTAAAGTATTTTTTCTAAAATATTGTATTTCTTAACGTTTCTTATAACTTCCAGATTTATATACATTTAGAATTGTAGTGTAAGGAGAATTAAAAGCGCTTGTCACAAATTTATTTCGAGTGAATAGTTGATGGCCTGTGAGATCCAAAGTAGCAATCGTCACCTGCCATGATTATGTCAAGTGATTCCCACTGACCTGTGATTGGCCTGTCATTTAGTAAATACGTCACTAGGCCGAAACAGCTGGGTAGGTCGACATTGACAGGTGCTAAAACCCTTGGCCTGTTATAGGCACAATAGATGGCGCTTTAATATTCCCATATCTATTCTTTTATAGCTGTTTACAACTTATTCATTATTGCGCTATCTATTGTAACGTTAAGCATATTATAGAGGTATTTTTGTAACTAAAACTTTAAATTTGTATTTCATTCAACATTCCTTGTCCTGCTACAGGCCTTTATTTTGACATACAATTCTTACAACGCCTAGAACATTCCCCGTGTAGTGGAAGCATATATTTGACAGTTTTTGACATTTTCTATAATGACGAAGTTTTGAGACAGATAGTTGACAGACAACCAGTCAGTTTTCAGGTATGCAATATTTCTAATGATGTAGGAGGTTGACATAATATTTAAATGAAATTATTTGAAATATATAGAGTGGATGAAGTAAGTTTTAATAATTCAAAGAGCTACACATAATGCTATACATAATATTGATGACCTTAATTATACCATGTCCATGCTGTCCATGTCCTTGTCCATGCATTAATTACAGGACCATGCCCACAGGTTTGACTTTCTTATCCACTCTTTATATTTATTACTGGTAAATTTTTTATTTAGATTAGGTAAGTGCTTGGGTTCGTGGGGTCGTAAATGCTCACAATTTATTACTGTTGTGCAACGAATAGATTTTATATAAAAAAAAAACATTTAAAAACTTAGCACAAAAGTAGTGTCGCACTGTTAATAGATTTAAGGATGAGAAATTAGTTTTTTTAAAGGTTTATGATTTTATTAAAGTTGAATTTAAATGCAGAGATAGATCAAGTGACAGACATTTCAAAGAGATTGAGACATTTAAATTTTATTTCAAAACGTACAATTTCATTTTTAAATTATAACAAAACAGCTAATAACTATTGCTTATCTTTTAACTTTTATATTTTTCTATAAACACCTTTACTATGAGTTTGAAGAACTCATGGTGTGGACTTGTCACTTGATAAAATGCGATTTGTTAAGTTTCGGTCGAATGAAAATGAATCTTCAACAGTAATTTTTGTTTTAAACGCTGATTTAGTTCTAAGCCTATTTTATTTATTGGTATATTTGTGAAAATGGTTGGTTGGTATATGTGTAAATATTTTATTTGATTATATTTTTATTTGCTGTATTTTTTTGTTTTATTTAAAACTTGGTTCGACCAGTGCTGTCCTTGGGCTGGGCTTACTCGATGTCTAAGCAAAATGAAGCTGATATATTTTATGGTTCTCAAGATATATTTATAATACAAAAAGTAACTTTAAAATTATTAAAGCTATATAAATATGACTGTTATTTAATTAAATATTATAGAAATCAAATCTTCGTTTTATTGAATAATTTCCAGAAACTGCACGTATTTTTAAATACATTGTATATATCTAAACTTATAATCCAAGAGGACTGTAGACAATGCCAGGTGGACATGATATCTATAATCTCTGGTTGCACAGATTATTTAAATGACAATATACATATATATGTGTGTGTGGCTTTCACCCAAGATGGGATTTACTCTGATAGCAATTAACACTACTAACCTAATTTATAATTTTTTTTAACCCTACTTACCCCTACTAAAAATATAATAGTGAATATATAATTTAGAGGAAATAAAAAAAGCTTTATTATTATTCTACATATATATAATGTCATTTAAATCGGTGAACAGTTATATCACGTATATCCAAAACATTTTATCCTAGAAAATTAAAATACAGCTTAGTACACAACATTCACGTTATAAATAAAATAGTCATGCCAATATATATTTCCCTACAAATATTGCTTACTATAAATTCCATAACAGTGGAAAACACTCCGGGGGGGGGGGGGGGATTATTCAATGAAATAAAACAGTTTGCAGGTATAAAAACGGCAATTTATTATTGCTTCTAATAACCAAATATCACAATACCTCCTTAAATTAAACTATAACATGATTAATACTATACTTTGCTAAACGAAAAACCAATTTACAACCTTACATTTCGAAACTATGAAACGTTTCAGTATCAACCGTCCTGATATTACTTTCCACTGTTTAGTGGGAATAATTAATTTCATTAATTCTATATATTAGCTAGTTCCGTCTCTATCTACTAGCAATGCCTGGCTATACCTTTCACTGTATCTATGAATATTCAATAGAAAATAAAAATGAAGAATGTAGCGAATACATTTTTATAAATATCTTATGGTGCGCTTATACGAGGGGAATAATTGCTCGGCGACACGAATGGACCGATCTGGAGCAATTTTAATCAATTATTCGTCGCACATACGAATTGACGAATATCCAAACTTGGAATATCCTAGCAATTTTTCTATATATCTCATTCGCACTTGTTATGCGGCTTGCCGTCTCGGTTCCGCGGGGAGAGCGAGAGCTCGGGTGGAGATGGTTGATGAAATTGCGCCGTATGAATTGCTCGATGTATTCGTGACGTCATAGTAGAGTATTGACTGGACTATTTTAGTTACCCGTGTAAGCGCACCTTTAGTCTTTCAAATTAACATTCACGATGGCGATATAACCTACATGGGTCAGACTTTTTTATTATCTACACTCAGAACGGTGATTTGACACGCACACACCTAAATTTATTGCACTTTCCAAATTTAACAATAGAAACCTAATATATCAAGATCTTTATAAAGAACGTATCAAATTGTTTAGAATTGGAAGATTTTATTGCTCTTTCATATCACTCGTCAAGTAATTGGCAGTGCTCATAAGAGGCACATAGTACCCTCAATAAATGTAACTACCCTCAAACACGTTGAAGATTTAAAAAAAAATCTTTAACGGCTAAACTGTCGGTTAGACTGTATATATTTAGGGATACTGGTGGCGATTCTAAAGTACACACTCTAAACTAAAAATCTCTAAATTTAGCTTTAGACCTGTCAAACGTGTGTAATCTATTCTATATGTTTTTACATTGACAATTTAAACCTTATTGCTATCAATTTAGAGATGTACAGAATAGGTGACGCTCTCTAAAACTGTTTGACAGGTCTAAAGCTAAATTTAGAGATTTTTAGTTTAGAGTGTGTACATCAGAATCGCCACCAGTATCCCTAAATACATACAGTATAACCGACAGTTTATCCGTTAAAGTTTTTTTTTAATCTTCAAGGTGTTTGAGGGTATTTAAGAATAGTATGTATTTAAGAATATTATTTGTTTGGTTTTCATGAATATGAGGTTTCGTATGGTCTCATTAGTTCAGGTTTTAATCAAATACGCAGTCGACCAAAAACCCAAATTACTATCACCGATCAGCCTTTGCATGAGATTTTGTACCAAGACAACGTTGGCTGAAACGCGCCGCCGAAAAATCGAAAAACTAATCAGTTTTCACGCTGATAGCTTTAGCCGCATTTTCAAATTCCATCAACGAGATCCCATGATTTGACAGCATATGACTTTTCATACTGCACTTTTGCACGAACGCCAACCCGCAAAGGCCGCATTTGAAACGCCTATCATTATTATGTATCCGCATATGCTCCCTCAGCGTCTTCTTCCGGGCATATGCCTTGTGGCACACCGTGCAACTGAACACGCGCTCCCCATTATGCCTGACCATATGCTCATCCAGCGACTGCTTGATGAAGAAACCCTGCTCGCACAGTGGACACTTGTGGTTGCGCTCCATCAAGTGGACCTTTTTTATATGCGACGTTAATTTCGATTTGAGAATGAACGATTTGTCGCAAACGTTGCATTTATAGGTCGCGGCGGATATGTTGTGCTGGTCGTACATGTGTCGGTTGCGTTGGTAATAGCTGTTGAATGTCTTGTCGCAGTGCGGGCAGTTGGTTGTGTACCGGGCGTTTGAATTGTGCGTATACTTTTCGTGACACTTCCGCCTGACGTTCGTCGTGAACACCTTGCTGCAGTACGTGCATTTGAAATTGCCTATATCGTGCGTGCGCTTGTGATTCTTGAGCCGATGCCGGTTTATGAAACCCATGTCGCACTCGTCGCAGATGTAGTTCCTATAATGGCCGTTCATGTGCTGTAGCAGCATTTTGAAAGTCTCGAACGTGGAGTTACACAACGCGCAGTTAAGAATATCGCCGTCGGTTATTTTGAACTCAAATATGTAATCGTAGATGTCGGGGAAGAATTTCTCGTTATGTTCGGATGTTAAGTGTTTTTTAAGTGCCGGTATGTTTTGGATTTTTCTCGCGCACAGTGTACAGTGTAGATCGGATGTGTCCATTTTTATAGATATGTTGCTTTTGTCGAGCCGTTTGTCCGTCGGATTTGTGTTCGGGTGTGTCTCTTGGACGTGCGTACGTAGTTCGTTGATGTTGGGACAGGTTGTTTTGCACGACGCGCATACAATTCCGCTTAGTGTTTTATTGAAGAATGGGGTGCAGTTTGAGTATTTTAGTATTTTGTTGACGTTGTATGCGTGTTTCGCGTTGTCGGATAGATCGGAGTTCTCCTTCTTCGTGCTAAATGTTTTTAATGGTAGGTCGTCGCAATCTGAAATAGATCCAGACAGTCAGCGCTAAGGAGACAAACTAATAATCAAAACAGTCGCTCCTATTAACAGACTGCAAATGGAGATTTTTAAGTTAAAATAAATAGTGGATAAATAAGTGATTTTTATGAATATTTTTATGTTATTGGCCATTAAAATACGAATGGAGACCAATATCTAAAGATGGGATCCCATTGATATCAAGGGACTCTTAGAAAATCGTAGTCCCTGGTTGAGATTTTAGTGATATTATTAATTATTACTGTGTTTTACAATTCTATAAGATTTTATCAGCAATATTCCGTAATCGTCACTAAACACTCGGCTTCAGTTTCTTTGACCAGGAAATAAACCCTAAATGTTTCTAATAAAATGGTCGATTAGAATTGTAATATGGTCCTCCGCAAAGTAACGCCTGATTCTATTAACTATAACTTTAGTCTATTCCTCTCAAATTACGCTAACAAGAATTTATTTAAATAACATATATTTTTATAGTGTTTTTAAAAATTATCTACGGACGGGTATCTCCACAATTTTTATTTTATTTTGAGAAACATAAAATGAACGAACATAATTATATATTTATCACATAACGCAAACTATAAGCTTGATGAATACCAGCCTTCAATTAAGAGAATTATTTAATTTACAGAAAAACACTTTATTAAAATAAAATGAAATTGTGAGCTCATATATTTTGTTGTAGTCACTGAGTTTCTTCGAATTTAAACAATTCTAATATTGTCTTTTATTAACACTTTATTAACGGATTAAGGTACGTATTTTACAAAATTTAAGTATATTACATTATTTTAAATTTTTCGACGTTTCGCGTGCTTCACAGCGTTCGTAGTCACGTTGATTGTCAAAATAAGCGTCACAGCTGTAGAGAGGTTGTGTGTTGTCTGTATTTATTGCCCCGGAGTTGATATAAATTTTTTTTACACAATTTAAAATAATGTAATTAATTAAATTTTGCAAAAATACATAACTTCATCCAACTACATAATAAAGTGTTTTTCTTTAAACTAGTAACAGTTATGTTAATAAAAGACAATATTAGAATTGTTTAAATTCGAAGAAACGCAGTCACTCCAACAAAATATTGGAACTCACGATTTATTAATAGTAATATTATCATTTGTATTTCAAATGTATATATTACGAATTAGTTAATTTGTTAAACAATTATATTAACAAAACCCCTTTCTACTTGACCATTTCGCGTCAAGCCACTACCATCCAGTTTGTTACAAACCTTCTTCATTCTCTGAAGTCGGTTAATAATACTAATTTATCCCGTAGCTGAAGATCTTCAGATATTGCACGCAAACTAACAATATAGAATCAATTTTATATGTATGTATGTTAGAAAAATTAGCCTGTCCTAGTCAATAAAAAACCTTGGCCTTACCATCGTCCTCAGTGAGTTTCTTCCGTTTCCGCTTCCTTTTGATATCCTTCAGACCAAATATTTCCGCTAACTTATCCCCGGTATCCAACTCCGGTAAGGCCGTATTAATGTCTGTAAATTAAACATAGATAATAATAATTTTGTAGATAACAAAACCCTAATAGACCATATAAGCAATACTCCGCGACAAAAACCCACAAGCACTCGATGTACGCTTCGCGACACCGGAGCATCATCAGGATGTTGCCTCTTGGAACAGCGCTCGATGAGGCAACTTCATACAAATAACATATTGGTCTATTAGGGTTTTGTACCATGGACTTTCGCAATGTAACGCCTGATTCTATAAATTATAATAATAAGGTAAATTAGGTACTAATTATTTACAATCTCCCGTAATCAATATCAAATTATATTCTATATAATTATAAATTATTTGTTTGTCAGTATCTGTATGCCGTCTTTTGGCAAAGGCCTCCAGCAAATCAGGAAATTTTTTCAACACTGTACTCTAACATAAACAGTAATAAAATTAAAGGTAATATGATCAACCGTCACTTGGCGTTTATGTCATCATATTGACCAATCGCAATCGAACCGACTATATTCTCCGTCTAGAATTCGTAAGTCATCATTTTTACAAAACTCTTAAATAGTTTAAGTGAACTCTAAAAGAGATCGCTGATGTCACACTATGATTCGCCGTAAACGTTCGCTCGGTATATATATACAACTTCTCCATAACACTGGTCCTTCGAAGCCAGACTATCTCTTTAAATTGGAGATAGTGCATGAATTTTTTCCTCCAAGAACAAAACAATTTTGAAATACGCAGTGAATTGCAATTATTAGCAGCCCCATTAACAAAACGAATCTCGAAGTCTTAAGAAAGAAGGAAAAATTTTAAAATATGCTCAAGTATATCTATTCCATCATCAAAAATAAGCAAAATCGTATCATGTTTATATTAACAGATCAACTTACCAAAGAAGTAACTATCATCCAACAACTCCTCTTTCACGTTTATCATTTCTTCTTCTGAAAAGGAATTTTTTTTAGTACTGACAATATTTTTCTTTCAAACCTAGTTGTTCATGACATGCTAATACCGATAAAAAGACTGATCTTCTAAGGCTTAATGTATGCCAATGTGTTATATTATTTGAAAAGAATAAGTATGAGAAGTTAGACAATATTTTACCACGCCCGAAATTTTGATTTCGTCATCTAGATCTTCAAATTTGTTTCAAATGCGGGATACATAACAAATCCTATTTTATTATGGACCTTAAAAATATGCTGATGATATGATGAATAGTTTCTAACTGTCAATTTCACTTGCTTAACTCAAAATAATTGTAAACATTGTATCAACGGAAAAAACCCCTGACCGAACTATCTACCCACCAATATCCAGCCAAATTGGTTCTTCATATTTTATGAAAAGTAAAACTTTATTGTATAATAGTTGAGTACTATTTACAATAACATGGATCTTAAAAAAAAAAAACATACTCTTGACATCTTTGACGGCTAACTGAAACTCATTTTGACATCTTAAAACCTGATGCTTGAAGTCAAATGAGTCTCGGAGACGAGTTATGCATATTTCACATATACCACCGTCAGCTTCTGACACATCTATTGGTAACTGAAAAGAAAAGATATCTGAAATAAGTTTAAACTTTTTTTTTTATACTATGACTTACATACATATATGCATACAACAATGTCTCCCGCTCTCACTTTATTTCCATATAATTGCAAAACTCTGTCGCTATCCATCTGTTTGCCTGTGTTTGCTATAGCAAAACTACAACTAATGTGTAGGAAATATTATAAGTAGAAGATCTAGGCTCAAAAATAGGTATTTTTAAATCATCCATAGAGGTTGAAATAGAGCAGTAGATTTTAAATTTTAACAGACAAAATACACATATTCTTTATTAGATATAGAAAAAAATTATGTCAGTTACTTCATCCTCCATATAACATGCTGTAGTATTGTCAGGGCAGTTTATATGAAATGAGTTGGTTATTTTTCTAAATAATTTAGACAATTAAATTACTAAGCACTAAGTTTATAAAGAACTACCACTAAAAATTAAAATATTCAGCAGCTGTAATGATATTTTTAAAAAATAGGTCCTTTAATATTATTTTTTTTCTGACTTAAAAAAGCGAGTAAACAAAAACATACTTAGATGTTAATTTGATAAGTTGATTAAAACTAATACAGTTATTTTGTGTCAAATATAAAACTAACTTGGACAACATTACAGGTTAATGAAATAATATAACAGTACAGTTATATTATAATTTAATGAAAACTTACATGAATTTCAAAGCAGTCTTTTAGCATTTCTGCATATATTTCGGTTTTTCCAAAGCAAGTATACGATGATTTTAATTCTTTGTCCGGTGGCCGCGCCAAACAACAACGACACAATGAATGTGTATTCATTCTCACCTATTATTATTATTAAACTACTTATATGGAATTAATAGTTATAGTTAAAAAAAATTGTCTAAAATGTAAGAACATAACGCAAAATAAGAAATACTTATTAAATAAATTTAATCTTGATTCTTGTGTAAACTGTCACTGTCATTTGCTTAACAACCACAGACTAGACACATAATGTTGGAACATAAAACCTAGATCAGTTTAATAGAGATATGGCCTACTTTACAAAATAAGTTCAAAGATTGGCTATCTATCGACGTCTACAACTCATTGTTCAGTCTAATGATTGTGCAAGCAATCCAAATTCTTTTTTTATTTATTTAAATTATCATTGGTGATTACTGATTATAATTACTTGACAGTCTTTAGGCCCTTTATATCTTTCAACAAACATTAATAGAGACAGGACTGAAGAACTTAATGATTAAACGGAAAACACACTTCAGCGAGAGCGGCCACCTATCGAGCTTATAAGCTTCAGGGTCGTGACCACAGAATAGCAGAGGCTTAGTGCAGAGATCTAAATTTATACCGATGGCAGCAACATTGAAGAAAATGTGGGAGCTGCCATCGTAATAC
Source organism: Pontia daplidice (assembly GCA_963693355.1). NCBI lineage: Eukaryota > Metazoa > Arthropoda > Insecta > Lepidoptera > Pieridae > Pontia > Pontia daplidice. The sequence continues at coordinate 959,265 of CAVNZL010000023.1, read as the reverse complement.
CTAAAAAGATAAATAAATTATAAGTAAAAAGCACAAACTTGCAGATTATTTCACAGTAAAAAAGTATAAAACGCCGCGGTACTGAGCGATTCACGGTCAGCAGTAAAGGCGGTAGAGTATCACCAAACCGACTGGATTGGAATCTAGAAATATCCTGAACTCGAAAAAGGGGCCTCAAGATAGAACTGTATTAGATCAACGTAAATCTTATTGGTAACGAAAGGGCTGACCATCATAAGAGGCGTCTAAAAACGAAGCCACGCCGCTGTCCTGTTTCCTTCTCAAAAAGGTTCCTGAGAATAAAGTGGCGTAGCAGGTACAATTTTTCTAGCTGTGGGAATGTCACGAACCTCTTTTTTTCAAATCATTTTTCACAAGACATTATACTTAAGCTTACTTCAAACTATATAACCCTCCATGTCATGAACATGGCGGGTTATCTGGCTACTTGCATAGATTCAAGTGCAAGAACGACCCGCCATGCCTATGGGACGGCAAAACTGTGGGAACAATACTACATTGCCTGTTTGTCTGCCCTGTGAGTAGACAGACAAGGCCGAACTTGGAAATCGACACGGTCGTCGCAGTATACGCTGAAAATGGATCTCGTATTCAACAAAAACACTATAACCAAATTTATTTAATACTGCTGGAAGTTTTTAAATATAGTTACAAAAATAAACAAACCCATTTATAATTTTCATATATATACGAAACTAGCTGACCTGGCCACACGTTGTTGTGATTAAAATTTTTGTCATATGAAATTGTTGTAAACTATTTAAGGGGAACGATCGTTATGGTGGTGTCCATATAACATCAGATATGGACACCACTTTTTTACATAGATGGCATTTGTAAAAAAACATAGCCACGTTCATGACCGTTACCCCTTATTAAAATGAAATTATTATTTATGACCGAAGAAGGAAACTTTTTCGACGGAATTGTTTTATCACTTCACGCAGGAAATATCACTTCCTCCCAATTCTTAGCTACGTCTCCTCCAATTTTCAGCCAAATCGGTTCAGCCGTTCTTGAGTCACTAACTTACTAACATGTCACTCTTTTATACCTATATATAGATTATAAAAATAATTGTCATAAAAATAACTATAATAAATAAATAAGGACACTTCTCCTAAGGGAAGAGGGGTGCTAGCCTTAACTATTAACTATATAAAAAATTAGGGATAGTTTGCCTGTACATATTGTATTTGATAATTCGAAAAAAATTAAAATGTTATGTTTTAATATCTATCATTATACATTTTAAAGTATTAATAAATAAATGTTATAATTTAGGACATAATTTTTTAAATAATACTAAGACCATCTTTATTCCTTATTTAGGGCTAATTTTATTTTGTACATGACATCACAGTACACAGATTTTTAATGTTTCATAATGGCGGATCTTCGATTTATACACGCTATGAATAAACCGCTAATTAATACGTAAGTGTATAGTTCTTTAGTGTAGTTTTTGTGTATTAAATACTATAAACAATGGAGGATTTGAAAGACGGAATGTGTCGGTGTTGTGCATCCGAAGGGACTTTTAAAGACTTCACAGCATCATATCAATGGATGGGTGCCGAAGAAGTGTATGGCGACATGTTAAAGGATTGTTTCGACATCACTGTAAGTAAATACTTATAATAATATAAATATTATGTGAGACATATTTCAAAAATATTCTGATCGCAATGTATGAAATTTTCAAATGGGATGTATTTATCGATCGACCGTTGGGTTCGACATTTGTTACTGTTTTAATTATAAAATTACGATGTACTTTAACATTTTTGTAAGCTTAAATCACTGCAAATGTACACAAAAAGTTCCATTATTTAACGCACTCTTTTAGTGATCAATTTTAATATATCAAATCGTGTAAGTATAGCAAACTAAAACTTCTTTTCTTTCGATGCTTTTGGTAAATATATATGCGACCATACATATCTCAATTAATTAATGGCTTAGTGTGAAGCAGGTGTGAAACACTTAAATATTCATGCATAAGATGCGAAAATTCTGATGTTGTCTCAACATTCATAATAAAAACAGTATCATGATATTTGATCATTGTTTTTAAATTTTCTTACTTCAACAGCTTTCGACATCATTGGTGAACAATGGGGGTATTTGTGAGGTCTGCATCACACAGTTACGGAATGCATTTAACTTCAAGAAACAAGTACAAAATACTGAAGAACATTTTAAGAAGTTACAAGAGAAGATTCTTAAAGGTACCTAAATTAAATTTCTTATGTTGATGTACAGTTTTCAGTGAAGTATTGATTTGTAACATTACACCAGACGATTGTAACATTACACCAGACAATCGTAAGCATTTCAAAGTATTTCAATTCTGGTAGGATCACCATGCAAGAGAGTTGTTACAGTGATTGTCGATAAAATATTTCAATATTGAACAGTATAGAATTATTTTATAATAGCTTCAAACTTATGTATGCTGCTACCTACAGCTTGGCCTAAGAAAACCTATAGTCGAGATTTTCTAAAACAGCATCCGACAAATTGTAGATAAATTTGTTATGTTACAAAGTATGTATTTTACATATGGGATGCTAGATTTCTAGTATCAAATTATTTATGAAATATTAGGTTTATTTTTATGCTCTAAATTCTTTATAACAACTATCTAATATTGGAATCTTAATTTATATTTTTTATTATTTCATATTCAATAATAAATTTGGATAAAATTTCTTATATTACATTACTTGATCTTTTAAGTGTTTCCAGTAATTTCTCAATCTGGTTAAAGAAATAATTATCTAATTGTGATGTTCTCATTTCATATATACATACAATATATACATATTCTTGTTTCAGAAGATATTGTTAAAATAGAATTAAATCAAGATCCAATGGAAAACTCTGACGGTGGTGATAATATTGATGATGATTTCTCTAGTCCTGGTAAGTGTCAGTGTGTGTTTTAAATATTTATCAGAAAGATTATTTTCTAGTTTGTACAATATTGAAATAGAAATGAACTAACTATTGTGTAGCTAAGATCAAAATATTTACTAACTATTACAACCAGAATAGGAGTTAGAAAGGCTACAAAGCATGGATATTCCTTGACCAATACAACAAATCAACCGTGATGCTTTTGCTATTAGATATTGGTACACATGTATGGAAACAGTCAAAATCAATCGTTCCATTTTGCTAAATAGAATGTAACGGAAAAAAATGAGGTTTTTGCCCTTTGAAGTTTGTTATCTTTATTTTTTTGTGAACTAATTGAACTATCCAGAATCCAGCTCCTTCAAACCGTGGATCGAGTAGTTTTCATTATGATCTACTCCACAAATGGCTGTTTGGACACTTATCTTATGGTTAACATTTTTTTTTATTAATTTGTAAATTGTCAAGTCTTTTTAAGTAAGATAATTAATAGTTTACATATCTTACACAAAGCGAGCACATGGGGTGTGTATGCTCTCTTTTTTATATACAAATTCATCTTTAATATATAAAAATCTCCTGTCACGATGATTGTCCGCGATGGACTCCTAAACTACTTAAACGATTTTAAATTAAATAGGCCGTGAGCAATCTGATATAGCTTAAGAGATAACTTAGATCTTTAATTATAGTCGCAATTTTATTTTATTGCAAATTTTTTGTATATAATTAATTGACAGTCACAATTATCTGTTAACTCCAAAAGATTCTAACAGATGTCGATACTTTTCGACTGGATTGAGTAAGTAATCAATAGATGGCACTGCTATGGTAAACCGACCAACGTGTCATATAAGCTAATTCAATGTCATATAACCACGTTATCGAGGCTAAAGTATAAATTAAATTGATTTTGTAGTGAACGAAATACCGTGAAATTCAATTATTTCTACTTTTTTAATTTTTGGTGTTAGTATAGCCAACCACATGTTACTTTGACCGAAGTCTAAATCAAGGTCCTGCGCAGACGAAGTCGCGGACACCAGCTAGTATTATATTTTTAACCTACTCCAGGTTTTTAAACAACCTTTTTTATAATTAATTGAATCAGGCGTTACTTTGCGGAAGTCCATAGTTCAAAAACCCAATAGACCAGTATGAAAGCAGTACTCCGCGAAAAACCCACAACCACTCAACGCACGTTTCGCTCCGACACCGGAGCATCATCAGGAGATGTTGCCTCTACGAACAGCGGAGTACTGCTTTCATACTGGTCCATTGGGTTTTTGAACCTTTTTTATATAATAGGGAGCTAAACGAAGTTGTGGGTGACTAAAATGATTATTTTTTTAAATATTATAATACATGAATAATATATGAATAAATTATTGATTTGATGGAAGCTCAACTATTAAACTAACATAGACAAGGTGTTTAGTATTAAACTCAGATTCAGATAGTCCACCCATAATTTTTATTTTTTTTGACAAAATTTTTAGTTTCTATTATTTTATTATACAACATACAAAAAAACGTACAATCCTAAATTTTCACCCCTCTACGATCAACCCTTATTTTCTATTTATTAATCGAAAATTGAAATCACATCTATGCCGAAACGTTTGCCGGATCAGCTTGTAACTATATATATCCTATAACATTCTCTGATAATATGATGATGATTATTATTATTATTTATTTATTTAATTACAGCCTATAGCCAAAAATATATATATATAATAATGATAGGAACAATATATGTACAATATTACAAATCACAAGATAAACTTTGAAATTTTTCCAAATAGTATAATTTTAAATTTTTCATTATTAAATTTCAGAATATGATGTACCTATCCAGTCAATTAAACTGGAGAAAATTGAGTCAAAAACGAAAAAGCGTCCAGCTAGAGCGTCCGCGTCCAAGGCGAAAAAGGCGAAGGCCGAAGTTGGCGAGACGTCGAATAAACGTAAGTGTTAACTCACATTTATCGGGCGAAATGGTTTTGTGTTTACGGTTGTTTACAAAATTTATATATAATATTAAAATAATAGAAACGTGTCTGAAAGTAATATTGTAAACATATTTTATTATTTACAATTATATATACAGTAAATTAAAATTAACTTACCTGAAAGAAAAAAACATATGAGACACTTATACATTAAAAATAATTTAAAATAATATAATTACTATCTTCATAGGAAAAATATTTTTTTTATTGTGCTGATTGTCATATTATGTACAGCGTAAAGTATAAAATAAAAATAATATATACAGAGTCTATAGGCCTCCGTTTAAAGGTATAGGAAGCCACATTTAAGTGGACTAGCAATGCCTTGTAATATTGTCTATATTTACATTATTTCTAGAAATTTTTCGCTAAATCTATTTCTATATAGCAAGGCCTCCTATTATATGAAGCTGCTAAGCTTAGTGAGGGTAGGCGGTGTATGTCAGGTACCCTCGCTTTTAAAAAATAAATTGCATTGTTAAGTATGGTAAGACTAAATTTCAGATTTTTTTTGCAAATATATTTATTATAATCGTAAATCTAATGAGTTTATTCAAAAGGGAGTGATTATCCTTGCTCACGATGATCAGGATTAGAAATTCAGTTACGAAGAAAATGTTTTCAGTTTGTTATTAACCTTGAACACAAAACCATTTGCCTATTTAACAAAATTATGGAAGAGTTGTGTATATTAATTTGTCTCTCGTGTCATTTAAATATAATTGTTTCTTTCTTTCTTTCTTTCTTTTATAATGTTGCCATGAGCCTTTTTAAATAAAAATTTAGATTAAAGAACTGGGTTCTCAAATATTCCTTGCCAATACGAGTGTTACAATTTAATTGTAAGATTTTAACTCGATAGGCACTATGAAAGACACAATTTTTTTTTAGATTCCTTTCTGAGGATAATATAGGAATTATACATCTCTACAATATTGAATAGTGTAGGAAGAAGGTTTTATATGTTTTTTAATGGCTAATAATAACTATAGTTAGTAATGAGCAAGAATACGTAAATTCTTCCATAATTTTTATATTGACACCAACTTGTACGATAGTGGTTGAATTTCTGAAATACCTAGGAATAAGTTTTTTTTTATAATGGCAATGCAAAATTATAGTTTTGTAATCACTTCATTGATCGACAATGATCATCCAGCGAAGGTCGGGTCTTTCGCTTCCCCACACTTGGATATGATATACGTTATGGTGACGAATGACTATGACCAATCTCTGAATATATATGAAATTAAGTTTTAAACGAGATTCTGTGTCAGGGTGGAGAGATTTTAAGGTTTTTTTGTATACATCTTTCGTTTGCTTATAACTTTGCATTGCTGCCAGCTAGCTTTCTGTTGTTATAGGTTGAATAGTATAGTAATTGTTTTAAGACGCGTATACTCTAAAACCCAACAACAACTATCTTTGAAACGTCTAAAAGTGAATTATTACGGAGTGCTAGTATTTCTATTTAATTGGACTTCGTCTTAAAAGGGAGACGAACGCGTAAAGGTAAGTCTCCGACTGTTTTTAAAACGTTCGATGATATTAAGAATAAGGATAAATGATTAATGTTTGTAATATGCATAGGGAGTCCCTAAACCTGTCCAATATTAAACACACAATCGATAATAAAACTGACGAATTTTTTATTGTAATGAGTGTATTGACATTATCTACCTTTTCGTTTATTAAATACTAAAAACGGTCCATTTGAGGATGCTGCATTAACGTAAGGCAAGATAAATTGACGCCTACCTTGGATTATTTACTGTAGACGCAAGCTTTGAGCTTGTACGCCACGGCTATTTCGTTAAATAATTCCGAATGCGGTCGTATTTGTAGCGTAATTTGAGGGAAATGTCACGCAAAGAGATGCTGTCAGATTTAGTAACAAGCGAAGATATAATGTAGAAGATATGGATGAAGATAATTGAGATTGCTTCGTTTCTGTTGTAGGGACAGAAGACGACGCGCCCAAACGCAGAAAGCGGAAAGTGAAATCTGATCATAGCGCGACACCAGAGCGCATTGAGCACAGGGTTAATTTAACAACAATACTACAATACTCCAACGCCAGCCCGTTTAGGGATAAAACTATGCGCGGCTTCTCCTGTCTCTACTGTGCGAAATATTTCCAAACGATTGACGAGTTACGCGCCCATACAGCACTGCAAACGGAAAAGAATAAAATCAACAAAATGCTGGACTATAAACTCAGCTACAATCCCATAAAAGTAGACATCACAGACCTTGAATGCGCTATCTGCCGACGGGCCATGAAGGACTTAAACGAATTGAAAGATCACCTCACGAATGAACATAACAAAACGATACACAGGAATATAAAAGATATTATCCTACCGTTTCGGTTAGAGGACGGGCTTAATTTCACTTGCGTCATATGCTCGGTTGTACATATATCGTTCAAAAATTTGTACCACCACATGAGCAGCCATTATAGGAACTACTGTTGCTCGAAGTGCGGCGTCGGTTACATAACGATTGCGGCGTTGCGTAAGCACGACAAGACGCACTTTCAGGGCAACTTTGCGTGCGACTTTTGCGAGAAGACGTACACGTCGTTGACGAAGAAACGCAACCACGAGAAGGGCGTCCACACCGGCGGTTGGTTGCGCAACAAGTGTCCGCACTGTCCGGAAATATTCGTCAGTTACTACGATCGCAGCGAGCATCTAGTGAAGGCGCACAATCAGGCGCCGCTGATATTCCCTTGCAACGCGTGCAACAAGACTTATAAGAAGAAATTCGAGCTGAACAGACACATTCGGCATCATCACCTCCAGCAGAAGAGCTTTCTGTGCGATAAGTGCAACGCGAAGTTCTTCTCGAAGCGTGGCTTAGTGGACCACATGACCAGACATACAGGTTCAGAGGTGTGCTCGTGCGATCTATGCGGAAAGACGTTCTCGCGACTCCGGACCCTGAAGGACCATTTGAAAATCCACGAAGATGATAAGAGGTACCAGTGCGAGATCTGCAAGAAGACGTTTATGCAAAAGTGCAGTTTGAAGAGTCATATCAAACTGCATCAAGACGATTTAGATATATTCAAGGAGTTTGATGATGTGAAACATTTGATAGACAATAGAGAAATGACCTTGAAGGAAATCGCCGCTGAGAATAAGAAGAAGGCTGAAGAGGAGAGGAACTGGTATGGCAAGAGCGATGCCGACAGCTGAAATTTCGACAGGCAGAGTTTGGATTAAGAAATGTAATTTTTATATAAACATATGTTTTATCACTGCAAAACAGTATCGAAATGTTCGTGCAATAGGTTTCCTGTCTGCGTATTGGCAGGTCCAAATTTTGGCGTAATGAATCGTGAAACATTTAAGGGATTTTAGCGGTTTCATTGAAGCATGAGTTTTTTATCGTAATAAACACTTAATTTTGAATTACCGTATATAAAAATCATTAAATCAATAATAGAGCTTGAATTAAAGTCTTATCAACACGAGAAACGAGAAAGGGACAAACACTTATAGTGAAAAGAGTGTATTTAATTGATTTCTTTTTATCAATATCTGGCTATAATCCTTATTTGACTGTGTTTTTCCTATTCGGTTATGTTTAGTTGGAAAGTAAAATGTGTAAAATCAGAATGTAATAAACTAGAAAATTATATTGTAATAAATAATTTAAATAATCCTATTATTAATTATTCTCTGATAATACCAATTTTTTTACCATAAGCGCATGAATTTTCAAAGTCTATTTAATGTGGATTTTTACACCCATAAGTACATATAACGAATATAGTAAAATACGATCTCCAAGTGGATTCTCGAGAGGTGGAGTCTGTTCAAAAGTTGAATCCTCCGGAACCGTACAACTTTTAACTCTTCCAAGCTTTTGTAAGTGTCGAATGCTACTGGATTAGGATATTCACTTGCTAGTGCTTCTACTGGGTCCCGCTTGAAAAGCTTTGATGCGATGATTTGATATCGGCCTATAATCCGGCTCGAAGGCTCAAATTTCAAAAAATCGTTCTGTTCATTTTGTAACAGAGCTTTCATTCTCCACATAGCAAATTTCTTTAGCTGCTATTACAGCCTTTTCTAAAGAAAGTCATCGAATAACTAGCTTTTACGTGTTGTTTTGTTTAAGATAAAGTAAATGTGCGCTAAATACTACAAGAAATAACTAATAGTGTTTTGTTAAGTTCTTAAACATGTTTAAACTTGAAAGAAATTATGACTTACCTTATACCTAATACGAAGAATTCAATAAGATAAGAAATTCAATATTGTTGCCTACCGTGTGACCACGCACGCTTTAAAGCATGCGAAACGTCGGTAAAATTTAAAACAATGTAAAATATATTTAAATTTTCCTTAAATCCATTAATAAAGTGATCTTTGAATTCAATATTATACATTTTAACGTATGTATTTAATGCCTTGTCTATAAAGCTATATATGACGTCGACATAATTGAAAACGTTCGTCAGTATTCGTGTTAAGTTTAGCAGTGTTGCCGAACGGCGGAAAAGCTGAACGCTATTTTTCTTTTATAGGCCGTACCGGAGCACGAAAGCCAAACCGGACGTTTAAAGAAGAGAAAGAAAGCGAGCTGTACACATATCGGGAAAAGCATCTAACCGAGATGCAAAAACAATGGCACAATTTGAATATTCTGCTAACGTGCTCCAATATAACACCATTCAAAGATCGCAACGATGCGGGATATACGTGCGCGTACTGTTTTAAGATCTTCCCCGATCCCAATGAGTTGCGGAGGCACACACATCACGATCATGACAAGGAGAAGCCCTCGTATAAGGCTGGCACCGGCATGAGTAGCTTCGTAGCATGCCTCGACATTGTCGACCTCAAATGCACCATATGTGATAAACCAACGGAAACGATCAATGCTTTAACAAACCACCTCGTTAATGAGCATAACAAGGATTATTATATGGATGTGACGGACTACTTCCAGCCGTACAAACTGACGAACGAACAGCAAATCAACTGTTGCCTATGCAACGAGATATTTCACAATATGAAACTGCTGATACAACATATGAATGAGCATTATCGGAATTTTATATGCACTACGTGCGGAGCGGGGTTCGTGAATAGCTTTCGATTGAGTCGACACGAACTGACTCATGCCAAGAAGAAATCCAGCTTCCCGTGTCGGCAATGCGGTCAGGTCTTCGCCGCTGAGTCGAAGAAAAAAGCTCACGTTAACACAGAGCACAAAGGCATCGCCGGTGATAGCGTGTGTCAGATATGCAAAGCTCGGTTTAAGAATTACTATCAAAAGTCGAGGCATATGGCGCAGACGCACAATTTGGAAGGAATCAAGTGTGATTTGTGCGACAAGAAGTTTATTTTGAAGTCGAATTTGATGCTGCATATGCGCAGCGTTCATTTAAAGGAACGGTCGTATGCGTGCTCCGTTTGTAGTATGGGTTTTTTTGTAAAGCGGCATATGCTGGGACACTATTTGGCCACGCATACGAACGAGAGAAAATTCAAATGTGATTTATGCAGTAAGGCGTACGCAACGCAGAATAGTAGGCGAAAGCATATGAAAAAAATTCACGGTATATCCAAAGCTACCGGTTTGGGTAGTTCAGCTAAGTAAGCGTAATATCTGATCTTAAAATGTTGTTTATATAATGTAAATAAATTGTAGCAATTGCTAAATTGTGTATTATATTTCGACCTTTAATAGTAAACATATACAAAGCAACTTATGACAGAATAAAAAGACAAGACCATACGATTCGTTGCCGAGCTTTGATTAGTGGTTGATTAATATTCCAAGACACTTCAATCAGAGAAAATATACATTTATTGGACAAACTGGATAATTTGAGACACACCGGCGCGGGTGGTTCATTGCGTAGCATAATTGTGTGTGTAATAACAGACTTAAAACATGTACGCACTTTAACGTGATAGTTGAAGTGTGAAAATTTTGAATTGAAACTTCGTTACGCACGCTTGGCTGAGGGTGTAAGCTGGCGAACGCGTGACGTCAGTTACGAAAAAATTTACAATGAATATTGAATAAAAATATATAATCTATTAAAAATATTTAATAAAAAATGAGAATATGGAGAAGAAAGGAGAAAAGCTTCAGTAGATTTTGTGGTGGCAAATACAGTTCCGAACACTTATCTGTGAGCATTGTAGTAGTTCGCAAATAAAAACCGTTATACAATTAAATCGGTCCTATCGCTTTAATAGATACTCCTTTGTCTCATATCATCACAGCGATTTCCGAGAAAGAGAAGAAAGATTTAGTATTAAGCTAAATTCCCAAACAAAACGCGAAGTAAGGGAATTATAAGAGAAGTGGGTGGGAAATAAAACAAACAATGAAATATATTTAGTGTATTCCCGCAATGTTAGAATATTGTAGGCTCACATTTCTTTACTTTCAACGATGATATAGAATAATATTACACGCATGCGAATGAGAGGAAATTCAAATGTGATTTATGCAGCATATGCAACGCAGAATAGTAGGCGTAAGCATATGAAAAAAAATTCACGGTTTATCTAAAGCTACCGGTTTGTGTAGTTCAGCGAAGTAAAGCCTTATCAAATCACATGCGAATGATATTTTTATGTTTGTTCTAGGCACTTAATAAAATAAATGTTTTATATGATACGCGAGTGTTCGAAGGGCCACGCGTAGTCTAGACTTAACTGAGTATTCTTTGTCAAAATCTATGCGTATTTAACGTACAACATTGTTGAATACACTAATTTTATTTATTATTTATTTATTTCACACTTTATTACACGAAATTTACAAGCACTTACAATAAAGATATATGGAGTGTTAAGGGCAGCATTATCGCTATTAGCGATCTCTACCAGGCAACCCCTATTTGAAAGAGAGAAAAAAAAAATAAGGAGAGGGACACGTGCATATACATGAAATAAATTATGATACATATAAAAAGTAAATAAATAAATAAATTGATTACTTAATAATTAAACAAAACTAAATAAAAAATAAATAAACATTATTTACTATATAGAATGAATATTTGTTTTAAATTTTATATTTGATTCACCCAAACTCGAATGAACAAAATTGTTTATAACGTGGACCAAAACTACCAACTATTTCCAGTGCGTTTAAATCTCTGATACAAATATGTATTTCTGATATTTTATCATTGTATTTCTTTCTGCGATTATAACACATCTCAAATATATAAACTATCGAATAATTTTAATTCTTATGTATAATTTTTTACTGGATCATCAATTTGTTGATCTATACTAACAATTCCGCAGCGCAACAAACGTAAACCGTACCTGTTCATGGCGTTGAAAATGAAAAATATAAAATTGGATGGCAAACCATGAAACAGCGCGATATCAAATAAATTAGTTTATAAATAGTGATTTCAAGAAGCGTATTAAACACTTTCTGTATGTCAGTAAAAACCAATATTTTGTCTTTATAGGTAAACGACCGGGTGTTAAAATTGAAACCGAGTCGATGGATACTGTTATAACAGAGAAGAAGCGAATTACAAGAATGAATACAAAAAGTAAGCTTCAAATGAATAAACATATGCATAATATTGAGGAGATTTTAAAGTGTTCAAACGCTACACCCATACGTGGCTACGAAGGGCAAGGCTACAGATGTTGCTATTGCTCGCAACAGTTCCTAAAACCGAGCGAGCTTAAAGCTCACACGGTTGAGACCCACGAAGGGATAGCTAAAGCCGATTTCGGTTATCCTCACATTGAAAAGTTTAACCTCAAAGTTGATATAACCGATCTCCGTTGTAAACTGTGCGGGCAAGGTATTGATAATATAGATGGTTTAACAAATCATCTTGTCAACGATCATAGTAAACTCATGTACACAGATATAAAGAGTCACATAATTCCATTTAAGTTTGACAACAGCGAGGGGTTGCGCTGCTTCATTTGCTCGAACAGATTTAATGCGTTCAAGGCTATATTGGAACACATGAAACTCCACATACGTAATTTTGTGTGTCCGATCTGCGATGCTGGATTCATAACGCGCAGCCAGATGCGATATCACAGACAGACACACAAGACAGGCAGCTTCAAATGCGATCATTGCGACAAGGTGTTCAGCACGTCCCTTAAGTGTAAGAGTCATATGAGAAGCGTTCACGAGAAGAGTGTTTTGAATAAATGCGGTTTTTGCGATGCGACGTTTATTTCGTACAGGCACAAACAGAAGCATCAGGCCGAGGAGCATGGCTTGGAGTGTCAAGTAAAATGCGACGCGTGCGGTCGGTCGTTTCAAAGTCAGGGCTCTTATAGGAAGCATTTGCGGGCGAACCACTTGATGGAACGCCAATTTGAGTGTTCGTTTTGTGAGTTGAAGTTTTTTACAGTAACTGGTCTGAATAGGCATATGGTGAAGCATACAGGTGCTAGGGATTTTAAATGCGATGTTTGCCAGAAGGCGTTTGGGCGACGGAATACGTTGAGAGAGCATATGCGTATCCATGCGGACGATAGGAGGTTTAAATGTGAATACTGTGGGTTTGCGTTTGTACAAAAGTGTAGCTGGCGTGGGCATATGCGCACGCGGCACGGTGAAGAGGTTTAGATTTATGCGGAGTGTATTATTGATGCAAACTGCTAAAATAGTTGTAAATTTACTAATTTAATAAATGACTTATAATTCAACGTATTTTTATTAGTGCGACATATCTGGATTACTCAAAATGTTTATAATTAGTAACTACTTACTTATTTTAAGTAAGATACTAACCCAAATTATTACGTTACAATATGTCTATACTTAATATACAGTTTCTATAAAATTGTGTTTGCATTGTGATGAAGAGATATAAGTTTCCGAACGGCGCAACACGATTTTATTTTGTATTAAGTGTTTCTATTACCAAGAGTTGACAATAAAAACCTCAAATACCCTCATATTTCCTGTTTTTGCTAGAAAATGATAGTGGCTAGTGTGTAGACGAACTAGACAGCGAAGTAACTGTATTACCAGGCGTAACGTAAGAAATATTACCCCTGTCTGGCTTAACACTGAAACATGTTAGCAAATATCACAATAAAAATAAAACGTTTTCTTTATAGGTACAACGGAAGTTGTTGTTAAAACTGAAAGGGTTGATTCTGATACGGAACAATGCGATGGGGAGTGGCAAAGCAATCTCGAATTTGCTTCAACGCAGCGGGAATCGGAGAAAATCAGTTTGAACGAGGAAATGAACAAACACTGGGTTAATATAAGGGAGATATTGAAATGGTCCAATGCAACGCCGATCAGGAGTTATGGCGGAAGAGGCTACCTATGCTGCTACTGCACCAAACAATATATCGACCCGAGAGATTTGAGAGCTCACACCGCACAGTCTCACATCGGGATCAACGACGCGTGCTTCACTAAGAAAGCGCATCTAAACGGCTATTGCATCAAACTGGACATAACCAACCTCTTCTGCAACATTTGCGGCCAGTCCATAGATAACGTAGAGCTACTATTGGACCACCTCTCCAAATATCACAGCATACAAATCTACACTGATATAAAGAACCTCATTGTGCCGTTCAAGTTTGAAAGCGAAGAGCTCCAATGCTGTATGTGCGATGAGAAATTTGGCGCTTTCAAAGTACTATTGGCGCATATGAACGACCATATACGGAATTATGTTTGCGACGTGTGTGACGCTGGGTTTGTGAACGTGAAACAGTTGCGGGGCCACGCGGAGATTCATAAGACTGGCAGTTATAAATGCGAACAATGCGACAAGGTTTTCACGACAATGCGATCGTGCTCGTTCCACACGAACCGTGTCCACCGGCGGACGTTCGTCTACAAATGCGGGCACTGTTCCCAATCCTTCAAAGAGTCCCGCCAGAAGCAGAAGCATCAGCTGGAAGTTCACGGCGTTGGTGCAATCATCACGTGCGAATATTGCGAGCGTTGTTTCAAAAATCAGACCACGTACAAGATACATGTGAACCGTGATCATCTTAAACAGCGCAAGTTCGCGTGTACGATGTGCGAGATGAGGTTCTACAAGTGTAGCGACCTTCACGATCACATGGTCAGGCATACTGGCGAACGTGTGTACAAGTGTGAGATTTGTCAGAAGGCGTTTGCGCGACGTAAGACGCTGCGGGAACATACGAGGATCCATCTCGATGATAAACGATTTAAGTGCGAACATTGTGATAAAGGTTTTGTGCAGAAGTGTAATTTGCGCACCCATCTATTGAACAAACACAAGCAAATCATTTAATGTATGTTTAACTAGATGATTTAGCTTTTCAATCCAAGTTTGAGCGGTTTTTGATTTTAGTTTCGGATAGTTTTTGGCCGGTCGCGGATCTGTTGTCCGATTTCATTGAGACGATCTATTTCTATATATAGGTTTTGTGAATATGAGCAGGGCCGGATTTAGAGGCTTCGCGGCAACAAAGGAGTGGAGGCCCCCTGGCCCCAAATTATTTTTCAAATACAGTGGACTGTTTTTTTTCAGTTAAGTTTTACAATAAATAATTGTTTGTGGAACCAATTATAGATATTTTTTTATTATAACCAACATAAATATAATCAGAAACGAGAATTATCTGAAATTAAATTTTAGCGTTAACGAACGGAAAATCTAAATCTGCTAGAATCCGCAGAATATACTATCAATTCTTTATCTAATTGCAACTATACTATTGTGGATAGCCATGAACCGGAAAAGGGCTTTCGAAGGTTACAAGAAAAAGAAAGAAAACTCACACTAGCCACTTGCAAAATAAAACAGAGAAAGATAAATTTCTAAAAGCGAAAAAGCTTATAAAATTTTCACTAGTGTTAACTGGAATTAGAAATTTTTTTCGAAGTCTTTGTGGGGGTCTTTGGTGGAGGGCGGGGGGCTGTAGCCCCGGTTGCCCCCCCTAAATCCGGCCCTGACTATGAGTGTATTTTGCATGCAATATGCAGTGTCGGTATATAAATTGCCTGTACATATAACGTATGATTATGGAAATTATAAAACTTTTTTATAAAAACTTTAAAAGATTGAGTAATAGATAATTATCGGATCAATGTTTAGTTTTTTTATTTTAGTTTGACAAAGATTATATATGTAGTTGAATATTACCCACACGAAAGAATTTCCTAATAAACAATGATATCAGACGAATTTACAAGCTCCGCAAAAAGCCCTCAAACGCTACGCAAATAAATTGATCGAATACTGTGGACTGCTACAATGTAACGCCTGATTCTAGTAACTCTATTTCTTATATCAAAAAAGCTTCGCTTTAGGTTTTAAAAATAAACACACGGGAAGCTAAATCTAATAAAAAAAAGTTCAAATAAATTGATTTCTTTTTATACGATAACAACTTGTGATTTTGTACAGTAATTCCTATAATATAACTAAATTTCATTATTTCAGTGCATTTTTTGCTTTTCATAATAATAAATAATTTCAGTTTTACTACGACGGTACGCTAACCCCAGACTTCACTCTATGTATATATTTATTTTAAAATACTTAAATTTTTACTATCTTTGTCGATATTTTGTGCCGCGAATTTCTGGATTTCATTACTGTTATTGGAGCATTTTATAATAGTAATTTAAATTTAGCACCGACATAATTAATAATTTAATAGCAAGAACTGAAATATCAATTTACTAACTGACCAATGTTGTTTAGATTTTTATATTATTTCACTGTGTTTGAAAAGTAAAGGATTACATGATATAACTCGCGTTAACACAAAGGTAAACTGGCCAGTCAATTAGATGATTTTAATGCTCGGATCTTCCCTATTGAAAGTAATTTCTTAGAAATTCGGAATAACGTCCTAAATACTCTTATATGAAAAAATTATAAGATGCCTTAAGAATCAGAGGTATATAGGTTTGGTTGCGGTACTACCTATATTTATGATTAGTTGACAACTTTGTTTTGATTCATACTAAAAAACTATTGCTTATATCAATGAGGTACTACTGTTTAAAATATTAATAATAAAGAGATCTCTTCGTCAGAACTAATTATCCATTTCATATTGGACACACAAGTTTATCTTTACGAGATCGTAATGAAAAATTATAACACACCACTCTAAAAATCCAATTTATTCAATGAATTACCCATTGTATGAGAACATATTCGAAATTAATCCAAAATTAAAACTATATTGAATTGTATCGAAATGCTACTATGTTCAGGGTTGTAAAATAATAATTTCATAAGTGGACAGCATTGGATATAATTCAGAATGCTTTCTTTTATAGGTGAACAAGGGAGTGTTAAAACCAACGCATTAGGAGGTACCAGGAACCCAGAATTGCAAAAGCATTTAGATAATATCGAGCTAATTTTAAAATGGTCTAACGCGACTCCAATAAAGAGTTACGGAGGGAAAGGTTATATGTGCTCCTATTGCCGAAAGCAATTCTTAATACCGGCTGATCTTAAGAAGCATACAAAACTGCGGCACAGCAAAATTGTTGCCTCGATAGTTGATAAATATGACTCGACCACGTTTCATGTAAAGCTAGACATTACAGATTTGCAGTGTGTCTGTAAGAAGTTACTCGACGATGTGGACGGTCTCATTGACCACCTGATAAGGGAGCACAAATTATATTTCCATACGGACATAACAAATTACATCATACCAATAAAATTCGACAACGATGAGCTGCGATGCTATATATGTATAAATAGATTTTGTTCGTTCAAAACACTCGTAAAACACATGAACGTACATTTGAGAAATTTCATTTGTAACGTTTGCGATGAGGGATTCGTTTATAGTAAACAGTTGAAAAATCACGCCGAGACACACAAGACAGGCTGTTTCAAATGTGATAGTTGTGAGAAATCCTTTGATACGAAACAGAAGCGCCGTTATCATGTCAGAAATGTTCATGCTGTGAAGGCACGCAACAAGTGCGGTTATTGCGGGGATTACTTCATGGACTACCGCACCAAAATATCCCACCAGCACAAAGTGCATGGGATTTCGTGTGTGATAAATTGCAATTCGTGCGAGCGGAGCTTCATCACCCAGAGGGGCTATCATACCCACATGCAGAGGGATCACCTCATGATACGACGGCACCCGTGCAAACATTGCGACATGAGATTCTACACGACGTCCGAACTGAAATGTCACCTTGCCAAACATAATGTTGATGTGCCGGTCTTCAAATGTGATATTTGCATGAAATCGTATAAGAGGAAGTCGACGCTGCGGGATCATTTGAGGATACATGCTGATGACAGGCAGTACAGGTGCGAGGTGTGTGGTAGAAGCTTCGTGCATAGATGCAGCTGGAGAAGTCATTTGTCCTCCAAACATGGCATTATACAACCAAAACTGTTGTCGTATATAAGATAGAGAGAGATATAAGATAGAATGTATAAAATAACAAAGGAGAGATGTATATGAGAGTATTATATTGTAGAAATAATTAAGAAAAGAAAGAAGAAATTAAAGAAAGGTCAAAGTTTGGATTAGTTATCTAATGCAAATTTGTGTTTAGTTGATTTTTGGGAGCTTTTATGTTGGCGACTAAGGAGAGTAAAATTGTATATTGAGTCTTGATCATGTTCGTTACTATTTCGCATTTTAACAAGCTGAATATTTTAATAAAACCCCTCGATACTTTTGAGAGTTGTGATTTTGTTTTTAACACCCAAAGCGATACGTCGTCGTTTTGAAATGCTTCGTTCGTACTTCTGGAACGGCGAATTTCTCAAATGTGTTGTTATTATACCTAACTTCTATAAAATGATCCTCGCTGTGATTAAAACTTAATAGATTTCAAATACTTAGGTATTTATTAAACTCCATGGATCGTAAAAAATAAATTAATAAGTAATATTTTATTACTTTCGATTTTTCTCACATTCACGCCCTGTATATTTTTTTTAAACATGGCGAATATGCCGAAGAGGTTTAATATGTCCTTTTATTTGTAGGTCCAGGACGTAGCCACACAAATGATCCTATCGATGATCAAAGTGTTAAAAAGCAAAGAGAAAAGAAAGGCGTAGAGTTGGCCAAACACCGTTACAACTTGGTGGAAATTCTCAGAAATTCAAACATTACACCAATACGGTGCAGGGGTGGTATTGGCTATGCGTGCTGCTACTGTCCGCGGGAATATACAGAACCAGCCGACTTGAAAGCACACACATTAAATGAACACGAGGAAAATGAGAGGCTACGTCTCCTGGACGGAAAGGACTTGTATAAATTCCATGCTAAACTTGACATAACCGAACTGAAATGTAAAATTTGCGGAACAACGATCGACATGTTGGAACAATTTATAGAGCATCTAATTAATAACCATCACATTAACCTGCATACAGATATAAAGAACCAGTTGTTCCCATTCAAATTCGACAAGGAAGCACTTAGGTGTTGTATATGCGACGGCGTCTACCACAAATTCAAATCACTCTTGGAACATATGAATGTCCACTATCGGAATTACATCTGCGACGTATGCGACGCAGGTTTTGTGAACCGCTGCAACTTAACCCAACACGCGAAGAGCCATCAGCTCGGCACGTTCAAATGCGACTATTGTCCGAAAGTGTTCGATACGTATAGAAAGAAGCGTTCGCACGAGAAATGCGTCCACACCCATTCGCATACACTTAACAAATGCGGCTATTGCAATGAAAAGTTTAGAGACTACAGCAGGAAGGAGAAGCATTTAGTCGATGTCCATGGCGTGAATAAGGAGGCAAAGTGTCAGGCGTGCGATAAAACGTTTAGAAATCAGAAAGAATACAATTCTCATGTTAAGCGACTCCATTTGATGGACAGGCGGCACCAGTGCTCCGAATGTGATATGGCGTTCTACACGTCCGGTGAATTGAAGAATCACGCGGTAAAACACACGGGCGAGCGTAGCTATGTGTGTGATGTGTGTCATAAGGCGTATGGACGGCAGAAGACGCTCAAAGAGCATATGCGTATTCACAGGGACGATAGGAGGTTCAAATGCGAGCATTGTGGCAAAGCGTTCGTTCAGAAATGTGGGTGGCGGGGACATTTGTGGGCCAAACATGGAGAGCATAGTTGAGTGTCATTTCTGAACGTATAATTGCATTGAACTTATGTACGGAATTTCAGTTTGTTTGTTTGACGTTTGTTGTTGAAATGTTTTAATTAATTTTTCAGTTATTAAATTTTGTATACTTTTCATAAAACCATTTAATTTCAATAAGTGAGCAGGTTTTTCAATTGGAGGTTGGATTAAACCTTTATGTAGCTCCTTTTGCGGTTGGATGTTTTATTTAACTAGCTGATCCGGCAAATGTTGTTTTGCCGTAAATGTGATTTCTACCAACTATTTTTTTTAGTTCAATAAAAATAATTATCAGCTTTAAGTGTGCGGGGATATATTTATAATCGAAAGCGTTTTAAACAATAAAAGTATGCTTTATTTAGGTTAGTAAATTAATCTTTATATAACACGTTTGACGGTTTAGCATAGCAGTGCCATCTATTGATTATTTACTCAAATTGTGACTGTCAATTAATTATAGACAAATTATTTGCAATAAAATAAAATTGCGACTTTAAATAAGGATCTAGTTACCCTATCTCTTAAGTTGGATCAGACTGCTCACGGTGTGCCAATTTAATTTAAAATCTGTTAGGTACGTAGTTTAGGAGTCCATCGCGGACGAACATCGTGACAGGAGATTTATATATATATTAAGATTTTGGAATATCATTGCAAATCTAAATTGAAAATTTTGACAATTTAAATGTTGTCTTTGATTTACGCGGTGGTACATTAAAATTAAACTCCTTTCAAATCGCGATTAGTTATATCCATTGAATACGTTTTTGAATTTACATTTTATATTTAAAATTAGTTTGTATTTAAAATTATCGCGATCGAAATAATTTAAGTATTCGATGAATTTTTGACACGAGCCGGAAAAGTTGGAAAGCTTTGGATTCGAATGTTAAAGTTATGTGCAAAATGGATGTTATAATTAAATTTTGCATCTGTGGAAATTATTTGACGTTAATAGACACTATTACCTACCTCTCTTATCTATGTTTTTTTTTTCTCTCGAATGGCGTGTTTTGTAAGAATGTTCTTTGTCCTCAAAAATAAAATACGATTTTTATTACAAACTACATTTGTTCATTCTACATTTTAAACAAGTCATTATGTATATAACTTGTAATTATATTAATTATGTAGATACTAAATATTTATAATTAATACTTGTTTATAGAGATAAGATAATAAATAAATTGTAAAAATTCATATTGTCAGTCACAGTTTGGGAGTTTTGCCTTTAAATGACAAGTATCTTTATTTTATCAGGACATAGTATTTACTAAAGTTAAGAAAAAAATGTCCGTATTTAAGAATTTTTTGTCCTCAAAAAAAAAAGATTTTTATTACAAACTAATTTCATTCTACATTTTAAACAAGTCATTATGTATATAACTTGTAATTATATTAATTATGTAGATACTAAATATTTATAATTAATACTTGTTTTATTAATAAGTCTTGAATTGTAAGAAGATAATAAATAAATTGTAAAAATTCATATTGTCAGTCACTAACAAGAGAGTTTGGTGTAGTGTTTTGCATTCCTTTTAAACGTTCTTGGTAAGAAATCGTATTCTTTATTTTATCAAGGTATCTGTCCCATTTAGTATTTGACTAAAGTTACATGAAAAAATATGTCTGTGATTACATAATAAAGAATTTAACGAAATCTAAATACTGGATGTACTAAAACGTAACGGAAATGATGGCAAGTGATCTTTTGTAATGGTGTCGTTTTCTTTATAGGTGGAAAGAAAAGTCTCAAGACATTGACTTCAAAGACAGATCGTGAGAACGATCTAAATGATCCACCGAAAGCTAAACACGGTCACGAATTAGAGAAACACCGAACGAATATACGGGAGATAATACTCTGGTCGAACGCAACCCCCATTCGCAATCGTGGTGGCATCGGCTATGCCTGCTGTTTCTGTCCTAACCAGTATCCAGATCCGGCCGATTTAAAAAACCATACTATAACGGCACACACAGATAATACCAAGTCCACGTTTATGAAGGGGAAAGATATGTATAGCTATTTTGTTAAATTGGATATAACATATCTGACCTGCAATATTTGCCTACAGAGCATCGACTCGCTGGAAGCTTTGATGGAACATTTGAAACGTGAACACGACAAAAACATCTCGACCGATATTAAGAATCACATACTACCGTTCAAGTTTGATAGTGAAACGCTCAGGTGTTTTATATGTCTGAATGTTTTTAACAAATTCAAAGCGTTACAAGAGCATATGCATACACACTATAGGAATTTCATATGCGACGTCTGCGACGCTGGCTTTGTGAACAGACATATCCTACTCTGTCATAGAGAAGCCCACAAAATTGGTACGTTCAGATGCAAACAGTGTGCAGAGGTGTTTGATACGATGAGGAAGTTAAAACAGCACGAACGAAAGATACACAACGGTTTTAATATGCCATACAAGTGTGGTTATTGCGATGAGAGGTTTAAGGAGAGCTTTCAGAAGTATGAACACCTCGCTAAAGCTCACGGCATTGTTGGCCCCACTGTCAAGTGCCAAGCATGCGATAGAACGTTTACGACTCAGCAGACTTTATTGCTGCATACAAAGAAGTATCATTTGATGCAAAAGCAGCATAAGTGTACCTACTGCGAGAAAGCTTTTTTCGGGAAGAGGGAATTGAATGATCACATTGTCAAACATACCGGCACTAGGGAGTATCGCTGCGATGTTTGCTTCAAATGTTATGGACGTTCGAAAACACTCAAAGAGCATATACGAAGACTTCATTCTGATGAACGGAGGCAGTGACAATGTTTTTCTATATTATACTTTTTATGAAATTGCATTTTTTATTTTCTGCCTCATATTAAGAATTTTGTATGCAGTGTTGAATTATATTCATAAGATTGTCCACCATACATTTCGTTTTGCTGTTGCAATAATTTATTTCCACTTTAGACCTTGGTTTCATGATTGAGTGAAAAGCCTAAACACATGATTGATACCTTCATCAGTTAGTTGTGTGTATATTTTTAATTTTGGACCGGAATAACAAGGTGTATTTATTTGGAAGGGTATTTCAGAGTCTTATCATTTAAAAACTTTCATGTGACGTATTATGACAACCAATGATCATTACCCGTCCACGCTAAATTACTAACGACTTTGATTAGTAGCAGGTTTATGATTATTATGAAGATGAGCGATTTGTGCGTCATCTTTGCGGTTTATCCCTGATGCAAACAGAGAGTATAGAAACACGAGGAAGTACAGTAAATTCCGTTTGTTTTAACAAAAATTAAAGACAATCCAGATATTACTCTTATATTTGAACGGTATATATGCAATTTATATTAACGATTGATATTAAATGAAAATAAATCTTGATCTATTTTTTTTATCTATTCATAAAATGTAATAAAATTCTAAACGGCATTCGTTTTCATTCGTATTAAAGTAAATTCAATCGTTTCGGTAATATACGATGTCGATACGGGCTCAATTTATTTAAATAAAAATAATATCACTAACATCGTAAGAAAAACTAATAGTGAATCTTTTTAAATAAAATTGTACTAAACACAAAATCTCTTAAGAATCACTTGTACCCATACCCATACTTAATCGAATCTCATTGAAATATGACAGGCGAGTATAGATTTATATAACTGAAATGTGGTAGGCGCTTCGGCCGCAAAGCAAATGATTTAAAAGATTTTATCTTTGTAGGTGTTCGAACGATAACAATCGAAAAGGGAGACGCGAAACGGCGGATACAATTGAAGACGATACGACACGGATCAAGTGATAACGACACTTCGAAATACAAGCAAAACTTAAAATATATACTGTTATACTCAAACGCGAATCCCATAAGGAACAAAGATAGCCTCGGATACGGTTGTGGTTTTTGTCCGGAACAGTATCCAGAGCCGATAGATCTCAAAAAACACTTCTTCAACGAACACAACGAAGATAGACTGATTAAGTTCATGTCTAACCGACTCTTCGAACAGGTCGTCAAACTAGATATCACCACGTTAAATTGTGCCATCTGCAATATCCATGTCCCGGATTTAGAGGAGTTTCTGATGCATCTCAAAATTGTACATCAAAAGAAAGTGTATACAGATATTAAAACACCAATATTGCCATTCAAATTTGATACGCCCGAATTACGTTGCGCCGTCTGCTCAACTGAATATACAACGTTTAAATTACTCCAAGAGCATATGAGCTCACATTTTGGAAGTTATGTCTGCAATGTATGCGGTCACTCGTACATGAGTGAGAAGCTGCTCGCGGGTCACCTGAAGAGACACAAGATAGCCGAAATCAAATGCGATCAGTGCGATAAGGTGTTTGCGAATAAATTTCGTATGCGTGATCATCAGAAACGAACGCACCTCGGCGAAACGAAGCGGAACAAATGCCAACTATGTCAAGAGCGGTTCACGGATTATTGGAAGAAAGTTGAGCATATGGTCAAAGAGCATGGGGCTCCACCGGTTGTTTTGAACTGTCAAGCATGCGACAGGGTGTTTCACAACCAAAGGGCTCTGTCGATGCATACGAAGAAGGATCACCTCATGGAGCGACGGCATAAGTGCGACGAGTGTGACATGAAGTTTTTCTATAAAAGTAGTTTGCAGCGGCACATGGCCAAGCACACCGGCTTAAGATTGTTTCAATGCGATGTTTGCTTCAAGTCATACGGGAGAAAGAACACTTTGCGAGAGCATATGAGGATCCATGCTGATGATAGGCGGTTTGTATGTGGACATTGCGGTCAGGCTTTTGTGCAGAAGTGTAGCTGGCGCAGTCACATGAGGTCGAAACATGGTGAAGAGCATTAATCAAACTGTTTTTAGTGAATTTGGATGGTGATTAAAATGTTAGTATATTAAAGAAATTTCAATTTCCATAAAGAGCATTATAATTAATTCTTATAACATCTAAATTAAAGATTTTTTAACCATGAATCGAAACAAATTACTCCCCGACATCCGATGAAGCGCTAGTATATAACTACTTATGCTGACATCATCAAATAGTATAAAAAAATTCTAGAGTAAAAGAACTATACAGAACATATTTTAACTTTACCGCGACCTGAAATTAACTGGGTTAAAAAATAATTATTAATGCGAGAGAATTATTTAAAAAAATAATTTATCTTACATATAGAAGGCTTCATTAATATACAGAATAAGTGTCGAAGAATAATAGTTAGAGATAGAGATTGACTTAACTTACGTGGTTAATAGTTTTTGATAGATTTCACCGGAGTTTTGCCCAAGGCCCACATAATGCACGTTAACATACTGAAAGTTTTAGCTTTTATATTACTTGCTCGAATGATGTAATATTTGTTGTAGGTGGACGCGAGAAAAAGAAGATTTGCTTAGTAAAGATTGGCAGTGATACAAAAAGGAATCTCGTATTTAAAAAATTTAACGACATCGACAAACATCTGTTTAACATGAAGGAAATTTTATTGCACTCAAATGCTACGCCGATACGTAGTAAAGGTGGAACCGGGTATACGTGCTGTTTCTGCACAAAGCTGTACGAAGATCCAAAGGACTTAAAGAAGCACACTATTGAAGAGCATGACCAAGAAACAAAATCGAATTTCATGAAGGGCAAAGATATGCACGGGTATTTTGTGAAGTTGGATATAACAGATCTGCAGTGTAAATGTGGTGCAACTCTCGACACTCTAGAACAACTATTGGAACACTTAAAACGTGCGCATAGCCCACGGTTCTTTACGGATATCAAAAATCACATATTTCCCTTCAAATTTAGCAACAAAACACTCCGGTGCTGCGTCTGCCTGAACATTTTCAACACATTCAAAGCCATGCAGGAACATATGAACGTCCACTACCGAAATTACATCTGTGAAGTGTGCAATGCGGGTTTCGTTAATAAAAATATTTTGTCGCGACACTGCGACGCACACAAGACTGGCACGTTCACCTGCGAGGAGTGCTCAAAGACATTTGACACGGCTCGAAAGCGGCTGCTGCATATACGAGGAAAACATTCTGGTATTAAGTTACCACATAAATGCGGTTATTGCAACGAGCGGTTCAAGGAAGTTTTAAAGAAACATGACCATATCGCGAAGGTTCACGGTGTTCTCGGTACAGAGATACACTGCCAGGCGTGCGATAAGAATTTTCGCTCGAAGCGTGCTTGGAGATTACATACGACACGAATTCATCTTATGCAACGGCCTCATAAATGCAAGCACTGTGATATGGAGTTCTACACCAAACAGGAACTAGAGAGTCATACCGTCAAACATACAGGCTCCAGATCATTCCAATGCGTAGTTTGTCTCAAATTCTTTGGACGACAAAAGACGATGAAAGAACATATGAGACGATTACATAATCAATAAACATTTAGGTGAATCTTTTACTTGTTAGTGTAAACGTATTAAATTATCGAAATTTTCTAGGTTCACACGACAATTTGAGACTCGATTGTTGTTAAATGGCGACGTTAATTCCTTTAAAGCTGTGTTATATGTTATCATTCTTAATAGCGCTGTATCGAAATCTATTTTATGCCTTATTTAAAGAAGACAAACCAATATCAAGATTTAACAAGAACAATTTCGTTTTAGGTACTGTTTGGCCATCAAAGAGAGTTTATATCAAAAATTCGTCGAGCGTGAAGAAAGAAATTAAAATACTTCCAAAAGAGATACCGACCGTCAACGTTTTTAATAAAATGAAGTTTGAACTCAACAAACATCTGGATAACATACGGACGATATTAGTTTGTTCAAATGCAACGCCGATACGATGTCGTGGTGGATTCTCATATAGCTGCTGGTTCTGCAATAACAAATACCAAAATCCGGACGAATTGAAAACACACACGCTACAGACACATGACGATACAGTGAAGAAGACATTTATGAAAGATGGCTCGATGATCAATTATGTAGTCAAATTGGATATAACTGGCTTACAATGCAGTCTGTGCGGCAAGGAACTGACCGAGCTAGATGATTTGACTACCCACATTATAACAAATCACGGCAAAGACTACCATACAGATATCAAAAGCCACATAATCCCGTTTAGATTCGAAAGAAACGACTTCAGATGCGTGATATGTAAAAATAAATTCAATAATTTCAAAGTCCTCATCGAACACATGAACGCTCATTACAACAACTATATTTGTAACATTTGTGGCGCGGGCTTCATCAACAAACGAACGTTGCAAACCCACGGCTACAGACATAAGACTGGAACCTTCAATTGTTCATTTTGCCCCAAAATATTCGATACAAGTATAAAGAAACGAGACCATGAAAGAGGTGTTCACATTCTCCACAATAAAAGGAGTAAATGCGGGTACTGTGGTGAGAAATTCACCGACTATACAAAGAAGAATGATCATTTAGTGAAAATACACGGTGCCACTCCTATTGTGCTGCAGTGCCAGGCGTGTGATAAGACTTTCGGGAATCAGAGGTCATTGACCATGCATACGAAGTCATACCACCTGTTGCAAAGGAAAAAACTGGATAAATCTGTTTGAGGTTACAAGAGACAGTATTATGATCAATATCAAAGTCATACAACATTCAACCTTTGACTTAACGTCCTATGCGGCTAAAAGAACGCATATCGCCAGTAAAATCTGTCCACGTGACAAGACTAGTAACCTAAAATTAATTGTAAATAGTAGACGTTATAATAATAGAAAAATAAACTGTGTAATCTCGAGTTCTAATAAAATAAAGCTCTTTAACGGTTTATTATATTATTTATACCATAACAATACCTATTTCATATACCTGAAGAAACCAATCTTGGATTAATTACCCAACTCTTGATTAATTAATTACTTGACATAGATTGTCCTTATTATAACTAAATAAAATCGCAGAATAATTTAAAATAAATCAGTTCGTTTTGTTTTCATTTGATAGTATTTGTAAGTGATGTCTTTAAGGAGTAGATCTTATTAAAATAAATTAAATTCGAAACTTATCTCTGGATTCATTGACATTAAAATAAGTAATTTAACTCCACATACATTTTGTCCTTAGGTAAAGAACCATCAGGTGCCATCGAGAAGGGTGTTCTATTAGGTAAAACGAAAAAGAATTTAAAAGAAATATTACAATGTACAAATGCTACCCCGATCCGTGGTAAAATGGGAATCGGTTACGCCTGTAGCTTCTGTTCAAAACAATTTAGATTCCCAGCAGAATTAAAAAAACATACTATAGAAACACATACAGATATTATAACATTAAATCCTAAAAGTCTTGCAAAAGTCACATTGAGGGACCGTAGTAAGCTATGTGTAAAACTCGACGTCACTCAACTAACTTGTACGCTATGTGAGGGTACTTTACACTTCGACCAGGTGTTGGAACATTTGAGAACTACCCACAAAAAAGTTGTTTTCACTGATGTCCCAAATTTCATTGTACCTTTTGAATTTCGAACGGAAAATTCTTGCTGTTATTATTGCAATAGAGAATATAATACATTTAAAGCATTATTGGAGCATATGAATGAACATTTGTGCAATTATGTATGCGATATCTGCTCGGCTGGATTTATTAATTTAACAAAATTAAAATTGCACACAATGTCGCATCTTTCAGAGGATTTCAAATGCAGCTATTGCTCGAAAGCCTTCAGTACACAGTTGAGGAAGAGGGTTCATGAAAAATCGGTTCACATGAAAACTAAGAGCCTCCTAGTTTGCGGTTATTGCAAGGAGAGGTTCAAAAGCCAGTGTCGAAAAAATATTCACCTGAATGCGATACACGGTATACCACTTCCGAAACGGGAGCCCGTCACGTGCCTCATTTGCCAACGGGACTATACAAATAAGAGTAAATTGAAATGTCACATGAAAAGAGTACATTTACGGGAAAGGGGGAACAAGTGCGAATACTGCGATATGGATTTCTTTACAGCCTTCGAGATGAAGAAACATTTTGTTAGAGCACACGGGGGCGAAGGTGTTTAAATGCTTTGTTTCGAAGCATTTGGTGTGAAGAGGGCATACGACAAACCACGAAGGGAAGATGAGATTTAAATGTGGTCACTATGGACATGATTTTTCACAGAAACACAGTCTAGAAATCGTCAGATCGAAACGTTCTGAAAATGGTAATTGGACCAATTAAATTGTGGGGTTTACTAATTAGAAAATAAAAATTGGGTTCATAAATCATTTCCAACAAATACACTGTACTTTTCCCTACCATGCGAGGAAAGAACAATAAATAATAAGTTGTATTTTATTAATAATTTTATGTACAATTCAAAAGTATTTTTTATTGAATACTAAAATATATTTTTGAATTGAGTTAATATTTATATTCGCTTAAGTGTTAAGGTAAAAACAGTTCTTAAAACTATAAGATATAGGGTTGAGTTCAGCAACGCATATATCTGAATTCGTAATTTCCTACAAATTCGATATTCGCTTGTGACAATACAGGCAATGTAGAAAGTTGGTATTCTGCAAATCTGTTGAGGGATAGTTCTGCCATCAAACGGCAACTGAACTACTAATATGGAGCTACAGCTTTTTTATTATTATTATGTTTTAAGAAAGCTACGACTATTGACGCCAGTAGATCCTTTGCAAATCGTATCATTGTAGTTTAATGAAAACCCAGAGCTTTTATATCCACGTGCTTTTTCGCATCAGAAAATGTAAATTTAGAAACATAACTTGTGTAGCTAAAATAGTAAAGTTTGCACAGATATAAAGACATACTTTAATATTTTTGACTTGATAACAATTTTTTTTTGTCTTTTATTAACATAACTATTATTCATTTAAAGAAAAACACTTTGTTAACGGATTAAGTTATTTATTTTACAAAATTTAAATATATTACATTATTTTAAATTTTTTCCGACGTTTAGCGTGCTTTACAGCGTGCGTGGTCACGTAAAAGTGTTTTTAATATTATTATTTTTTTTCAATAACTATTGCCTAAAGTAATATAATGAATATAATGAATATAATGGTTAGTTCATTATACCTATAAATTATCTCAATTCTTGTTTTTATATACATCACAATTAATTGTAAATAGACGACAGCAATTCTAGGCAACAATGGAATGTAGTGAACACTAAGCCTTAATTAGGATGTATAAGTTTACGTAGCAAATTGGAAGTAGTTTATATAAGGTGTTGTTAAGCTTGTCTTGTTAAGCAAATAAACAGTTAATATAAAATACAAATGTTTTTCTTTAATCTGATTATTAAATAGCATTAGACTTTGCTGACTAGCTCAAAAAAGCTGCGTTTATCCCGTTAGTGTTGAGCAACTAGAAGAACGCTATATTTATACGTGGTGATAAAAACACTTCAATTACGTCACAAGTAGCTTTGCTCCTCGTTAAAAGCTGATAAATGTCCAGGCATTCCAGCCAAACTTTAAGACAGGTAATTTTAATTTTTCCGATTTATTGCCCCGGGCAGTAAATACAGATAGCACACAACCTCTCCGCAGCCGTAACACTTACTTTGACAATTAACACCTTTTGTCTTCAGTCTACCGTGACCACGCACGCTTCAAAGCACGCGCAACGTCGGAAAAATTTAAAATAATGTTAATATATTTAAATTTCGCAGAAATACGTAACTTAAATACGTTAATTAAGTGTTTTTCTTTATATGATTAACAGTTATGTTAATAAAATACAATATTAGGTTGTGTATTTTATAATCAAACAAAAAATACTAATTATTAGTATCTCATTACTGAATGGTATTTTAATAGCAGCAGACCAGGACCCTGTATCAGCGCTTACAAATACAGATCTTCATCTTTATTCACTTACAGCTTTAAGCATTGGGAAGATGACTGCTATAATGTAATAAGTTGTTTGATTTCATCCATCATATTATCAGTCGTATAAAAGTAGTAGTAGTCTCATTTAAATCAAAAACAATATTTAGTACTGGATTATATTTTACCCATTTTTTTACGGTAAATCGAATTCACCATGCCTTATTCTAGTCAGAGTTCCCAAAGAGTCTCTTTTCGTTAATTTCGTTTTTAATTTTTCGATCGTCTAAGGAAACTTTCCAGAGTGTCAGGAACAATATATATGCCATCACTCAAAATAATTACTCGCGGAGTCATGACAGCATTATGTAATCATGTTAACTTTGCGAGACCCGGAGTGACAGTGAGAAATAACCAGTATATAACAATTTATATATATTATGTTAAACATTTTTCAATTATATTAGCGGCTTCAGTAATTATGTTATTTAATAAAGGTTACATGAAATTAGTACCGATATGTAAATGAATGAAAAAACTAAGAGATTAATTAATCTCTTAATTTTTTTTGTCTGCCTCCCTAGATCTTCCTTTTGAAATTGTATGTGATAAATTAGGGCAAGTTACTGCGTATAGATAAAGTGATGGAAATCAAATTATCTAATTTAAATTTGTCTTCATAGGTGAAGAGGACAGCAGTCCCGGGAAGATTTCAATATATATGGAAACAGAAGGAAACGAAGCGGATGTAAAGAGATTATTGACGAATCATACTAAAGCAAATTTTAAAGAAATAATTATTTGTACCAATGCTTCACCGATACGAAGCAAAGTCGGGCGTGAGTATCTGTGCTGTTTTTGTCCAGAAAGATTTAAAGATCCTGCTATGTTAAAGGAACATTCCTATAAACACTTGGCGAGGTTAGAGAAAGTCAAGCGCAGCGAGAAAATATTAAATCAAGTCATTGATGGAAAGAACCGTATGCCATTCATCAAACTAGATATAACAAATCTAACTTGCAAACTATGTGGAATGATGATTAATACTCTAGAAGAACTTCTGCAACATCTTGCTGAAACACATAAACGCGTCATTCATCTGAATATAAAGAATCTTATAATACCGTTTAAATTTGAAACCGATGTGACACTTTGCTGTATTTGTTCAAAGGAGTTCGCATCCTTCAAATGTCTGGTTGAACATATGAATACGCATACAAAAAACTTTGTTTGCGATCTCTGCTCGGCGACGTTCATCGCTATGGACAGATTAAAGTCTCACATAAAACTAAGACACGCGTTAGGTGAGTTCAAATGCAACTTTTGCCCGAAAATATTTAATATGAAGGTGAAATTGTACCAGCACGAACGAAGGATGCACAGGAAGGCGAATGAAATTAGAAAGTGCGATTACTGTGACGAGAATTTCGAAACGCAATGGGCGAAGCAAAAGCATCAGTTCAAATTCCATGGCGTCACCGTTTCGGTTTTAAAGAAGGTGACGTGTGAATTGTGCGCCCGTGAATTTCCAAATGTTGGCACTTACAAGACGCACTTCAGACGGTTCCACCTATTGGAGAGGACTCATCAATGCGAGTATTGCAAAATGAGGTTCTTTGACATCCGGCAGTTGCAAATACATATTGTGAAGCATACGGGAGAGAAAAATTATCAATGTGATTTATGTATGAAGGCTTTTGCGCTAAAGAAGTCTTTAAGAAAGCATTTGATTAAGTTGTCATGCCGTCGGTGAATCTGTCATTCCTATTCATATCTGAAATATACGTATTGTTATATGGCGTTGTATTATTTTATATAATAGTTAAAGTAAATTCCAAATGAGATATTTTTACACTTTAGTAGGAATATAACATTAATTCTTCCACTTGATTTTATGTAAGCCATACAAGGCCTGGGATGTATGGCGGAAAATGAAACACAATACTTTATAGTTACAATTTCCATATTCAGTACTTACATTAAACGCTAGAGAAATATTAATCGATACATTTTATTTCATAGGTAACACAGAAGAAATTGGCAACCAGATAAGCATTGAATATGAACCGCCTGATGAACCCAAAACCCGCAAAGAAGATGTGTATACAATTATAAGTCATACTAAGTGTAAACTTAAGGAAATATTTACTTTTACAAATGCGACCCCCTTTCGAAACGTAGTAGGAACAAATTTCATATGCCATTTATGTTCAATAGGATTTCCAGATTCCGGTGCGTTAAAAAAACACACGTTAGATGAGCATTTACAACATTCTAATGATAAACGAATTGATGATGTCATTAATGAGATATTCAGCGGAAAATTTATTCCCACCGTAAAGCTGGATATCACCTCTCTAACATGCAAATGCTATGCAAATCTGAATAGTTTGGAAGACCTTTTCCAGCACTTGACAGAACAGCATAAGTGTGTTATAAATACGGATGTAAAAAATATTCTGATACCATTCAAATTCGAAACGGAGCAGTGTAAATGTTGCGTGTGTGATAGAGAATTCGGTAAATTTAAAACTTTGTTGGAACATATGAACACTCACATCAGTAACTATATGTGTGAATTGTGTAATTCCACTTTCATAACGTATGAGCGATTGAAAATCCACATGAAGTTTAGTCACGAATTAGGTAATTTCAAATGCAAATTCTGCCCGAAAGTGTTCAGTACGAAACTGAAGGTATATTACCATGAACGAGGAGTGCACACGAAAAAGAATAAAATAAAAAATTGCGAACAATGTGATGAGCAATTCGAAACGCTGTGGGAGAGACAGAAACATCAATTCAAAGAGCATGGCATCACTGTACCAAAGTTAACTAAAGTCAAATGTAGTGTTTGCGATCGCGAATTCTCCGATCAGAGCGCTAACAATTTACATTTTAGGAGATGCCATTTGCTAGAGAAGAACCACAAGTGCCAATACTGTGACATGAGATTCTTTGACACGTCCAGTCTGCGGAAACACGTCTACAAGCACACTGGGGAGAAGAATTTCCACTGCCAGGTGTGTACGAAGTCTTTTTCGCTGAAGAACACCTTAACGGAGCATATGCGGATACATGATAATGACCGGCGATATAAATGCGAGCACTGTGCTCAGACGTTTGTGCAGCGATGCAGTTGGCGTGGGCATATGCGGACAAAACATGGTGATAAAAGTAGTATTTGAGATAGATAAGCGTGAATAACTACACATTAGTTAGGTGTTACAGCAATATCACGTTGTGCTTTCGGTTTAAATTCAGTTAAATGTAGCTGAAACATGTTTTATCAGCCGGCAACGCGCCTGCAAGCCTCCTGGCGTGGCAGGTGTTCATGAGCGGCGGTAAGCACTAGTCTAGGTGACCCGCCTGCTCGTTTTCCCCATGTCTCATAAAAAAAGAAATATTAACAATTGGCATATTTGTTTTATTATTGTTGTATTTTAAATGAATACTTCTAGTTACGAAAAATGTTTCATCTTAAAAAAAGTAAAGATTATGTTTAGTATACTGTATATTTTATTTATAATTTATGTATATTTTTTGGAGGTTTTCATGCGAATAAATATTAAAAGTTTAGTTATTTTTTTATACATATAAATTATTTCCTATTTATTCTCCTTCAATATTGAGCCTAAAAATAATAATGTTATAGGTGCTACTAACAGTCGGTTGATTAGATCATAATACTCCTTCCTTAAGCTATCTAAGTTAAATTGAAACACAAAGAATTTTATCAAAAAATTTTATTTACGTTAATAATACATTAAGTACAAATTTGAAATATCTCTTCTTCTGGTGCCACTTTATTGCTAGAGGTTAGCTGCCAACAATTTGAACCTTTCGGTATCTTACGCCTAACGGAAGATTCGTATGTGATTTCAACCCACTCCCTCATGTTCCTCCTGACAGCCCGTCTCCTATATTATTCGCGTTATGAGTTGTAAAATTTAACTAAGCTCATCATAGAAATGTTGACCGTAGTGGCGATGAAGCCTAGTCAACTGTGCGACTTGGTGACTATTGCTACTACTGGGTCTTCAGACGACATATCAATATATATATTATGCATATATTACAATAAAATATATTATATATGTAAGAGGAGGGGTGCTCTCTCGAATAATACCATCTTCTGGATTCATTATTATTTATTAACTTTTACACTTCGATATATAACAATAATTAACAATTAAAATAAATTCGCAAAGAAATAAAAAACTTAACAAAACAAAATATTAATAGATATCCGTCTAGCTCGAGCGCTGACAAACGAATGACGCGTGCTCGTTGCAAACCCGCTTTTTATAGTTCGATAATAGTGGGGAGCGTCGAATCGGAACACGTGTTCAACAAAGGATGACGTAATCGTACGATGACTTGCTGTTTGCATTATATTTGCGCCGATATATATATACTATTTATATATTAGTTATAAGTTATATTATTGAGTATGCAAGCCCTATATGAAATATATATTATATTGTGTATATAATACTAAACTAGTTTGCATTTTCATAGTATGACTACATACATTTGTAACTGATGTACTCGTAAGAAGAGATATTACACAGGCAGTTAGTTCAAAAATATCTAAGTTTTTGGAGTCTCTGTTTTTAATATTGAAATACCTAACAGTTTTTTACTACACGCATATGAATATTTATACGATACATACACCAAAATGACATTTTTTAAAATTTTTGTCTGTCTCTCTGTTTGTTCCGGTTAATCCCTGGAATGGCTGGACCGATTTTGACGGGACTTTTTTGATTGGTAGCTGATGTAATAAGGACAACTTAGTGCAACTTTTATTAGGGTTCCGCAGTCTACGTAAAGGATACCTTCGTCATGTCCGTTCATTCGCCCGTTCTCACTCTAGCGTCGAAACGGTTAGTGTTAGGAAGATGGAACTTTGCACGGATATGTTTGTATTTACTATGCCGATAAAAAGCTAAAATAAAATTACGTAATAAAAAACATGTCTTTAAGTAATAATTATAAAGTACATTTGTGTTTATTTAGTTAGTGACGTAGATAGCACATGTTTTCTAAAATAAGTATTTTTAGGTTGTTATACCTAATCCATGCGGACGAAGTCGCTGGTAGAGCTAGTGTAAAATAAAACACGGTATAGTTGGGCATTCTATATTTTCTTTAAATCTAACAAATACGTAAATATAGCGCCACAAATTAATTAACAATATTAACAATAATTAAATAGCAGGTTATATTAAAAATAACACAGCAATAACAAAGAAATATATATTAATCGTAAAAAAAATCAGTCTGATCACATACTTTATAAAGTACCGCTTCGATTTGTTTTCGCTGCTTTAAAATATTTTTCTTATTATATATTGGCAATGTTATATGACCAAAGAATTGTTTGCGATTAGTATTTCGGAAACGTTCAATTAAGTACTTAATAGAAATAGAACAATGTTTGTTTACATACATCTAAAACAAATTTGCTTTAAATCTTGTCCGACACTTTTGCGTATATCTTGGGAATCGTATTGTAAATGATATTGTGAATTGGAACTTTATAATTTGGTAGTTTTCCAATTACAACACTAGAGCGCATATGCGGCATCATGCTCAACGCTGAATGTTCCAACTACAGCAACGCTTCGCCCAATCGAGCACTTTCAAAAGTACTTTCAATACCAACTCAGTGACAGAAAATTGACAAGCGTTTTCTATTTGAGTTGGCATTGTTCGAAATTTGTTTATATATACTTAGTAATATTATGTTTTGTTGAAACATTTGTAAGGCTTTCGTTTCGTCGTAGATTTTGGTATATAATTATAGTATATGACGGAGAAATATCCCCAGATCCGTTTTTTAAAAGTTCGATGTCAGTATGGTGACGTCGAACTTCATACTGTCTTCAATCACTTTATTAATTTATACTGATTTTTAACAGAGATCCGTACTGTCCGAGAGCTCAAGAGCGAATGCGCCCGCACAACTAATGCGACCGTATTTATAGGGTGCATCGCTTGCAAATAACGATGAATCATTTGAATTACAATGTTTTTGTTGATTATTTTTACAGAACTAAATAATCAAATGATTAAATAATTATTATTAATAACAAAACAATGAAACAATTACTTATAAAAGGGTTTTTAGAATAATTAATTAAGTGATGTAACTTCTTCCGCCGATATATATAATTTTCTTAGAGCGCATTTAAAAAATTACTCAAAAAATGAAATCAAAATCCAAATTACTTAAATAGTCTTTTATTAACACAACTGTTACTCATTTAAAGAAAAACACTTTTTAACGGGATTTATGTTATTTATTTTTGCAAAATTTAAATACGTTTCGCGTGCTTTACAGAGTGCGTGGTCACGGTAGACTCTAGGCCTAACTCGATTTTTTTTCAACACCTTCCAATTAAGCTTCAGCATATTTCGGCATTGTGCGCCACTGAGTCGCCTTATGCTCTGTAGTTGGAAAACTACCATTAACTGTATTTCAAATAAAGGCTATTAGCAAAACATTATAACATCTCAGTATGTCGCTTCGTAATATGATATTTCAAGCTACTCTGCTGCACAAACGACTCATTACAAACATGACAGACATGTTTTCTCACATCCAAATGCATATAGATATGGGTTTTCAAATTCTTCTTCCACCTGAAACTCTTATCACAATAATTGCATTGGTACGGCCGCAGACCTGTGTGAATTATAGAGTGTCGTAATAACAATGTCTTCGAGATAAATTTCATCTCGCATATAGCGCACGCGAACTGTTTCTCGCCCATGTGGTAAATCTTTTGATGGCGCAACACCTGGTTGGGGAACGCGAACTTTTTACCGCACGCCCCGCATGTCGGCAAAGGTACGCCGTGGACTTTCTCCATGTGAAATGGCCGATATTGGGTCGGCACTTTCTCCGGACAGAGATGACAGCTGCGTAATTTCGGCCGCTGTTTGAGGTGGACAAATTTGTAGTGCTGCGCGAAGAGATCGCGTTTTTTGAAGCTCCTACCACAATCGGAGCACTGCCATGCAGTGGTACCGTTGGTTACTGTTTTTATGAACTTTACGTCTTGCCCATCTGGAAATAAATTGTTTTGTAAGTGTTTACATAACGAATATAAGTTGACGTTTGCTTATGAGGGGGTAGAGTTATTAAAGGTACTTTTAATATAATAAATAGGTATTATAATTTATTGTATTTTATTTATTACCAGCTGACCTGGCAAACATTGTATGTGATTTTAATTTTCAATTAATAAATAAAAAATAAGGTTTGATCGTAGAAGGGTAAAAATTAAGGATTGTATTTTTGTATATTGTATCTTAAAAAAATAGAAACTAAAAATTTTGTCTAAAAAATAAAATAAAAAGTTTAGGGGTGGACTACCCTTAACATTTAGGGGGATGAAAAATAGATGTTGGCCGATTCTCAGACCTACTCAATACGCTCAAAGTTTCATGAGAATCGGTCAAGCCGTTTCGGAGGAGTTCGAGTTCGAACATTGTGAAACAAAAAAGTTTATATTAGATTTATTTAATACTTTATAACACAGAACATAGTTTTAAGAAACAATATTAAGAATAATATACATAAAGTGTTAAGGGCGATCTCTTCCAGGCAACCCAACAGTGAAGGAGATATTAAACCAGTTGGAACGTGTACATAAGGCAAAAGAAGAAATAGAGTTAAAATACGCAAACAAAAAATAATACAAATTATTTTTCAGA
This sequence comes from Pontia daplidice, assembly GCA_963693355.1. NCBI lineage: Eukaryota > Metazoa > Arthropoda > Insecta > Lepidoptera > Pieridae > Pontia > Pontia daplidice. Next base: position 920,690 of record CAVNZL010000023.1, on the reverse strand, counting down.
ACCCGAAAGTCATAGTACAGAAAGGCGGTTGCCATCTTGAACGTAGGAGCAATAAATTGATACAGTTAAATATATTTCTAATTCATATCAATATACCTGTTATTTAGTAAGGGTTCAAGACTAATTTTATGAAAAACAATCCGAAGACATAATCTGCTTCGATCTGTGTTTAAAGATCCTGGTTTACTCAAATATATTTTTATACGTAGCTTCTTAAAGTTGAGGGATGTAACAAAAAATTTCATGTTAATAGTTTCATATTTACAAATTTATATACGTAATAATTTATTTTAAATATTTAAAAGATTCAACTATCCTTTGTATCTAGTATTGTCGCTTAATGATGAATTACTAAAACCTTAAGAATTATTGTCAACGAAAGTTTCATAATAAATCACAAATTTATCTGCATAAAGCCCGCCTGTCTTATTATATTGGGTACGATCAACACCGTCACCACCAACACAGATCTATCGTAAAAAATTACTCTGAATTAGTCGATACCAACTCCGGGGCAATAAATACAGATAACACACAACCTCTCTGCAGCTGCGACACTTATTTTGACAATTAACACCTTTTGTCCTCAGTCTACCGTGACCACGCACGACGAACGCACGCGAAACATCGAAAAATTTAAAAATAATATAATATACATAAATTTTGTAAAAAATACATAACTTAATCCGTTAACAAAGTTCTTTAAATACTCTGAATTCATTTTCACCCAGACGTTAACACAGTTCTTAGAGAACAAAAACCAAATGGAATGAGACAAATTCATTTGCTATAATATTTTAATAACATTCACAAAGTTCCTAGCTGTTGTCGAGCATACTACGACCGACCATAAATTATCGTTTCTTATGCAAATGCGCGGCAACATGCCGTCGCAGGTGCTTCTTCCATTTGAAAGCTTCATCACAAAAGTCGCATTTAAACGGCCGCTCTGTTGTGTGCTTGATGACATGCTGTCGTAAATTCGGCTTCGTCCCAAAGCTCATACTGCACACCGGACATACGAAGTTCTTCTCGCCCATATGAAATGTCTTCTGGTGTTTTACAACTTGAAACGGGAAGGCGAATTTCTTGCCACACGCTCCGCACGTTGGTGCCGGGATCCCATGGACTTCCTCCATATGCTGAGCTCGTAAGTATGCCCTGACCTTCTCTGGGCAAAAATAACATCCATGTAGGCGGGGCCGTTGCTTTAAGTGAACGTGCCTGTAGTGCTGTTTGATCGAGTCCTTTCGTTTGTATGTTTTTGTGCATATTTTGCATGTGTATGTATGTGTGCCGTCCTCTTCGAGACGTGTCGTGCAATACAGTTCTTCTAATCCTAAAACAAAAGAGATCCTTGAAGATATGGGACATCTGATCCTGTTACGACTAAGAATTAATCATTATGAATATTGGAAAGTGTAATAATAGATATTGAAAGCTATATTGCAATTTCCGAGGTGGGAACAGTTTCTAAACAAACACTTTAATATTGTCTTTTATTAACATAACTGTTACAAGTTAAAGAAAAACACTTTATTTCAATTTAAAACAACTTATTTCGATTCTCGCAGAGATAAACATACAAAATTAGATGGTAACGATTTGTCGCAATATTTAAATGTTTATAATGATTCACACGATCTTACCTAAAGAGTATTTTATATTTGAAAGTTAATAGTTTTATCATAGAAACTTATTGTAGTTCTTTAGAAGGATGTAAGACGTCTTACATTTAAACGAAATCAATTTTAAAGTTGATGTCTGTGATAAGCTACTTTCCCTATCAAAAAACTACTCTGTGCAAAATAACGCACCGTAAGGCGTCGAAATTAATTGAACTAAAAGGGAGGGGTCTTTGGAAACAAACACCAAAATACGAATGTCACAACTCGCCACAATTAAAACAGCTAAACTTTATACTGAAATATATTTACAAGTACTATTCAATGTTTATACAAGTTTAAGTACAATTTAGTGTTTACGTTTTGAAAATGTTAATTCTGTCTATGCTTCACCATATGCCTCGACCATTGCTTCCGCCATTTAAATCGTTCATCGCAATAATTGCATTTATGTATTTTCTCCGTCGAATGTTTCACTCTGTGCTGATACAAATTGACTTTGGATCCGAATTTCATATCACAAATCGGACAGGCGATATTCTTCTCGCCCATGTGAAATGTTTTCTGATGTAGTATCACTTGATGCGGATATGAGAATTTGCGTCCGCACGCGTTACAAGTGGGCGCGGGGACGCCATGTTCCTCCTCCATATGTTTCGCGCGCAAATGCGCTCGGACTTTGAGCTCGCAGAAATGACAACCTGTCATTTTTGACGTCAGTTTGAGGTGCACAGATCTGTAATGTTGGATGAAGAGACGCTTCTTTTTGAATATTTTCCCGCATGTTCTGCATTGGTAGTCACCGGATTCTTCAATTATTGTATACTCGTCGTCGCCTAGAACAAAAGAGGTGGTTTCACTTCTGTTCGTCCTCTTGCTATCCTTATGATTGTTAATTGTCAAATTGATAGATGTACCTCTTTAATCAAATTGTTATTCCGTTCTTTAAATGGATAAATATGTACATACTAGCTGATCCGGCAAACGTTGTTTTGCCATAAATATGATTTCTAACAATTTAGGTTAATAAATTAATCTTTATATGACACCTTTGTCGGTTTACCATAGCAATGCCACCTATTGATTACTCACTCAATCCAGTCGAAAATTATCGACATATGTTAGAATCTTTTGGAGATAATTGTGACTGTCAATTTATTAAAGACAAATAATTTGTAATAAAATAAAATTGCGACTATAATTAAAGATCTAAGCTATCCTATCTCTTAAGTTGTTTAAATAAAATGTTTTAAACCGGGTCCGGCCGATTAATGTGTCATAAGTATTATTTATTTGTGCTTTGCTTCAATGAAAAAAAAACTAGGTAAATTAAAAGAGAATGTACAAATCCGACGATACAGATAATCCAATGTCATTAATGTTCCTATGTCTATAGACTTGCGGTATATTGGATGCATGCTAGTTTTGTGACAATTTAATTTGCATATTGTAAAGAAAAACACTTTATTAACGTATTTATGTTATGTATTTTTGCAAAATTTAAATATATTTACAATATTTAAAAATTTTCCGACGTTTCGCGTACTTACAGCGTGCGAGGTCTACCGTGATACCGTGACCCTGAATCCGTTAATAAAGTGTTTTTCTTGAAATGAGTAACGGTTTTGTTAATAAAAGACAATATTATATATCGGTGGTAATACAACTTTTACATATATACTAAGATATTGGTAAACCTCTAAAACTTAAAATCTCTAAATTTAAATTTTGACCTGTCAAACGTGTGTAACCTATTCTATTTACTTCTAAATTGACAATTTAAACCTTATTGCTATCAATTTAGAGATGTACAGAATAGGTTACGCTCTCTAAAACTGTTTGACAGGTCTAAAGCTAAATTTAGAGATTTTTAGCTTAGACTCAATACACAGTTATAATGTTAACTACACTGGGGATCGAACCGGGAACCCACTGGTCCGACATGGTGATCACATAAATTTTACTGTTTTTAACATTTGAGATAACAGTGAATGATTACAATTTAAAAAATACATAACTTATGTAGCTATAGTGCCATTTAAAATAATTGAATTGTCAACATAAAGGCTCTGCCTACCACTAAGATGGAAGACGTTCGTGGCTTAAGAATCCACAAGGTAATTTTACTTCCAACATTTTTAAGTATGAAATCTACAAACCACATATAGTGCCACATATATTAAGAATAATATATATTCTTATCGTATTAATATACAAGCGATTTTTTTTTATATTTATGAATTGCCTTCCGGAGACAAATCATTGATAATATTACGACCTAGAAAGTGACTAACGAGTAATTTACATCAAGCTTAAATTGCAAAAAAATATATAATATAAGAATAGTGTCCAATAACACTTTTTACAGTCTCAAATAAGGCCCGGAGACTAATATTATTAAATTAATTTTTATTTTTCTGTTGAATTTTGGTCGGTTTAATACGTGTGTGACAAAGGGGTGTGGGTGTATGTTTGTCATACTATAAGTTAAGGCTAAGAGCTATCTAGCTAGCTATCAGCTATCTAGCTTTAAGGATTCTCCTTTTATTAAATATATATATTATAATAAATATATACCTCTATATAATAAAGCTGCTCGTAACAAGAATTCTGTAAATACAGCGATTGAATACTGCCCTACTTAATTAAATATTTCGCATTTAATTAAAAAATTAAAGATTCTATCAAGAAGTTTGAAATTTCAATTCAAAGCATTCAAAAAATGATGTAAATAATGTGTATTAAAAAAAGGAATTATTCTTCTTTTAATATTATTTTAGTAATTACTCTTGAGACGTTGACCATTGCGTGTCAAATTAGCAATGTCAGTTAGTAATAAGATCTTTTTGTTGGTTATAATTGAATCAAAACGCCGCCATAGAGTCGGTCGTAAACATTTTGCGATTTTTTCTTTTGCGAATTTCTACCAGATCACCCTTCGCAGCTTCAACCGCCTACAGCCGCTCTTTTCTCCTACTTGATTAACTTTATAATTAAATCTAATATATAAAATTCTCAATGTTCAGTCACAATGTTCGAACTTGAACTCCTTCGAACGGGTTGACCGATCCTCATGAAACTTTGTGAGCGTATTGAGTAGGTCTGAGAATCGGCCAACATCTATTTTTCATCCCCCTAAATGTTAAGGGTAGTCCAACCCCTAAATTTTTTAGACAATTTTTTTAGTTTCTATGTTGTTTTTTTTATGATACAACCTACAAAAACACATACAACCCTAAATTTTCACCCTTCTACGATCAACCCTTATTTTTTATTGATTAATTAAAAAATTGAAATCACATGTATGGCAAAACAACGTTTCTTTCAGCTAGTATCTTTATAAATTGTTGCCTACGTATTCTCTTACGTTAAAACTATATTATTGTAAACTTTCATTAAAATCCATGCAGCACTTTTCAATTAACACCTCCATCCTTACAAACTTACGAGTTTAGAATATTAATAGAATGTATTTTCGTGTAACTTGCGGCTATAAGAGAGAGAGAGAGACTTTAGAACTGTTACGAATTAAGCAGTGTAGATCCATCTTTGTGACAAATTGCACCAGGTCTAAAAAAAGGTACGTAATACAGATATATAATACAATTTTTTTTCATAGACATCCTTGATGTTTCGCTACTGTTCGGATATGTTCACAAACTTCTAAATTTCGAGGGTACTAAAAAATCTTTCATTTACTTCTTACTATACAGTAGTAATAATTTATGACAGTTATATTAAACTAATGGAACCGACTAACAGAAATGAAATAATTAATATAAAACACAAAAACAAGAGACTTAAGAAAAGAACATACATAAGAAAAGAAAGCAATCAATTTTGAACACCTACCCTCCAAAACCTAATTATCCCCAATTATTATTATGATTTTTCAATGAACTACAGTTTTTGTACAAGAAATCGATCTATGGAACTTCCAACCTTAAGATATCGCTAATAAAAAACATTTTTTTAATATATTTAAGCCATATATTTCATTAACATAATAAATATCTAGATAAACATTAAATACTTTAACTGCTCATAACCGAAAACACCGTCTTACACATATTTCGGACATCTTAAAAACCACTCAACATTTTTTTTGCAATTTGATATGGACAAAGAATGACAATCAATATGCGATTTTCATCATCTCCTAAACAAGTACATACAATTATAATAACACCACGACAAGTCTTATAACTATAATTATTTCATAGAGATAAATTTCCTTATAGAAAAAATCTCAATTGTCAAACTTTGACACAAGACGTAGAAACAACATTGAATCATAAACCGAACCGAATGTTAAATCAGAGTTTCCTACACCATTTACATCTAAAAGTCCACGTTCGGATGGTACTTGGTCATATGATAATTCAAGCTGGCCTTCTGGACGAACGCCTGCCCGCAAACCCTGCACACCTTCCTCCTATCCCCCGTATGGATCCTCTCATGCAGCTGCAGCGTCGCCTTCCTCAGGAACGCCTTCTTGCAGAACCTGCAGTGGTAATCCTTCACCGTCTTATGTTTAAACTTGTGCTTATACAACGTCTCAAAACTGAACGTCTCATAGTCGCACGATTCGCATTTATACTTTTCGCCCAGCATGTGATAACCGTTTATATGTTTACGTAGCTGATTCGGCGCGTTGAATTTCGTTTGGCACGCCGTACACTCGTATCTGTCATCGACATTGTGCTCGTTCAGTTTGTGAACAACGAACGGCGGCAGCGTCATAAACTCGCGGTCGCAGTATTCGCACTTGTGTTTCGGGAAATTGTAGTGCTTCGAGCGGATATGATATCTCAACGATTGGACCGCGCTATACGACATGTCGCAACGTGCACACGTATATATCCCATCGTTGTATGTAAAATCGCCCGGCCGGAGGAAGAACTTTGGCTTCGTGCCTAGAAGAGAAAAGTCTGTTAATCTAGTCTTCTTCGGTCTTCAATCTTCAGTACAGAATCAAATTTAAAGCTTTGTTTGGCTAGTTTATTTTCAGTATTACCTCGTTAGCTAACGAACTCATATATCTCAGCAGGGTAATTAATGCATATTGCGAGCCATGATTTTGCTCTGATATAAATTTACCGATTTTAAATTATATTGGCACACCGTGAGCAGTCTGGTCCAACTTAGGAGCTTAAATCTTTAATTATAGTCTCAATTTTATTGTAATAGATGTCGATACTTTTCGCCTTCGATTGTGTAAGTAATCAATAGATGGCACTGCTATGGTGAACCGACAAACGTGTCATATAGCTACAAATCAATTTCATGATTACCACGCATTGTTGCGGCTAAAGTATAAATTAAATTTATTTATTTTTACGAAATACTGTCAAATTCAATTATATCTTCAATTCAATTATACATTTTAAATTTTTCAAAGTCCTACGCAAACGTTGTCGCGGATAGTAGTAATATACTTTCTTATCAGAATTACGACTTTGAGTTTTTGCCAAGACGAGCGCTACCTGCCGTATTCTGGTTAAACCTAGAGAAGACCAGGTCAGAAAACCTGGATTACTGAATTAAGTCGCTAGTCGCAAACTTTACCGAATTTGTTGTGTTGAAATATTTCGACCCAATTTGGTTAAATTTGATAACCACTGTCAAATATTTACAAATACAAAGCAGGCTTTTTCTTTTTTTTTGTTAGGGAGATTTAAATATTATTCTAAAGTAAATATTGCTTATGATAACTAGTTTTTAGATGGATCTAGTCAAAACTAAACCCTCATCCTAAACCCAGAGATAACAATTAATATTTTAGACTAGATTATTTCTGCGACTTTACCCGTGTCAAAGCGAACCATTCTCTTTCCTGTTATATACCTAACATAAATAGGAGTTATAAAAGTAATTTTATGACTCAGATTGAAAGCGATTTGTCGCAAGCGTGGTGCGCGGGAGGCGTCTCGAACCAAAACTGTGTCAAGATGGCCGCCCTTACAACCACCAACATCGACGCTTCGCTAGGCGGATCTTTGGCAACATTATGTAATAAGGTTTCTTTTGACATCATCTGACCAACTTTCCAGACGCTGTTGATAATATAATAACTGCATATGAAAGGAATGGCTAGTTTGTTGTATACAGTCTGTTGTATTCTCATTTTTCTTTAAACAGGGGGGCAAACGGGCAGGTGGCCGCCCGTGATATTAAGTGACACCACCGTCCATGAGCACTCGCAATGGCGGAGGCGTCACCAGTGCGTTGCCGGCTTTTAAGATACGCACCTTTCTTGGTCCCTAACGATGTTCGGAAATACCTCTTTAACGTATTTATTTAGTCTTTTATTATATATATATTTGGCATTTAGGTTTTTATATATGAGCGCAAATTTATATGATGTCGATATTTAAATACCGTGGTCACACATCGTATCTCATTCTAAGTGCCACCTGATGAGTTTAGTTATAAAATGAATTTGTTTAAAAAATAATTTGGTGTGTAAATTGATTTTTATATTAATTTTGATCATTTAACTTTTGATTATTAGTCTACATAAAATAAAACCCAACTTACACACTCTGTACCAGAAATCGTCCGCAATTAAACAAAATATACTATATTTTCTGTAATACTGTTTTTTTGGGTGACTGAAAGAAATTAATTTCTATAACTGTAATTTTTATAAATGTATCGTACCGTCTCCGACCTCAATAGTACATTTATAATTTCAATCTTCTTGGAATTTGATTGGAAGCGTGAATTTAGCCTTATTATACAAATAATGTATATTTGTATAATGAGGCTAAATTCACGCTTGGTTGATATTTGCCTTCTCACACATCTGACAGACTTCATTTAATATTGTCTTTTATTAACAGAACTGTTACTCATTTAAAGAAAAACACTTTATGAAGGGATTTCAGTTATGTATTGCAAATTTTAAAATATTTTACATTATTTTAAAAATTTCCGACGTTTCGCGTACTTTGCGGTCACGGTAGACTGACAGAAGGTGTTGATTGTCAAAATAAGTGTCACAGCTGCAGAGAGACTCCATTTATCCCACGTATTCATACCACTCAACGCCTGTTCTCAAAAAAACCTTGGCAATGACTCTTCATCATCTAATGGTTAAGCATTTGCTTCATGCCTCGTTCTCAGCATATTTTAACCATTTTTTCGTATCGTCTGTCATATTATGCTAATTCATCTCGACCACACGCGTTACCATTATTTGAGAGAGAAAGAGAGATGAGATGGTGTAGTATTTTGAGTGAATGTTTATCATCAAACTTTTCTTAAAACATATCACCAAGTACGAAGTATGAGTCCGTCCGGAGGAAGATCGTGAGCGCGGTGAGAAGATGCGGCCCAGCATCTCTTTCAGTTAAGGTCATCCTGTATTCAATAATTTTCAGGATTTCGATGTGTCGCTATGCCATCTTATTTAATTCATCCATTTGCCACACTTCCATATCAATTGTGAATTATTTTGTGCTTTGCATCCAAATTGAACAACGTAATTCTGTACCTCATTACAGTAATTCCTTCATCATCAATAATATCGTAAAATAACATGTTACAAGTTCATACTGTAAATTTCTATTGGACCTAAACATTAGTATTCCGACTAGGGATCATCCTCAAAATGTGCGAGTATTTAAGGGTATTTTCGCCGAACATTGTTACTAAATTGGTGTTTTAGAATTGTATACTATGGACTTCAAATAAGGCCTGATTCTATCAAGTGTACCTTAGATGACGCTAGACACCAATACTTAAGAATCGATGAGTCATATACTCATACAATACATTGTTAAATAAACAATGTTTATTATAAAAGCCATAAAACTGAGCCGCGAGATATTAAAAGATTACTATAATCTATCCGTCTTGTAAACAGGCTTGAAGGCTGAATTTTGCACAGATTGCATGGAACGCTGCACAGAGCGCGAGAAATGTCAAATTTGACAACTGACATGTCACAAAAGCTATAAGTTATCAATTCTAAGAGCGCGGAAAGAAAATCGAGACGTGTAAATTTACAAATTATTTCGATCACTTTTTAATTACGGATATACTGAAATGATTTTGTGAGTATTAGCTAAAATTGTGGGTAGTTATAAAAATCAACATAGAAAACCCGGCAATATGCTGCCTGATGACGTCACGTCCCACCATATTCAGTGGGAGTTTAGTGGGGATTAGTCTAGTACCCGGCTGCGCCCGGGCGGGGAGTCATTCTGGTGCGAGACGCGGATGAAGAAGATACGACTTAAGATCTATGACGGTTTGCGGTGTGAAGCAATTAAAGTGTATTAACCAATGTGTACTTATAAAAGTTTAATGAAGTTTAAAAATGATTACTGAATCCTGCAGTTTTCTTTACAATACTATTCCTATTCTGCGCGGCTGACCACCAAATCAAAATGGAGATTGTAGATACAAACACGGGTACATACCAATATCAATTAGGTTTCAAGAGCGAATTAGGGCAAAAAAGTTTAAAAAGTTTTATAGGAGTTTTCATAGTCATGACACATACGTTTGTATTATAAGCTATCTTAACAAGTGACATACGAATCCAAAATGGCACATTTGGGGTATGATGATTATATATATTGGTAAACCAAGGACAAAAAATTATTGTTTTAATATTAAAACACTTTAAAAAACGATACTGAATAATGTACATATAATTACAAAAGTTTTAAACATTATAATGTCTTTTATTGACATAACCATTACTCATTTAAAGAAAAACACTTTATTAACGGATTAAGCTAGGTGTTTTTACAAAATTTTAATAGATTTTACATTATTTTTAATTTTCCGACGTTTTGCGTACTTTACAGTGTACGTGATCACGGTTGACTATGACACAGCACGGTAGACGTGGTCTACCGTGACCACGCACACTGTAATGTACGCGAAACGTAATTTTAAAATAATGTTATATGCTTAAATTTTTTTTTTAAACTTAATCCGTTAACAAAGTGGTTTTTCTTTAAACTTAAAAACTTCTATATCACAAGGAATGTCACAATAATGAATAATGTATATACAATTTCAAAACTCTGAATATTATTTAAACTCTAATTGTCTTAAGAACTGCTTATAATATTATTGCATATTGTCTCTGGAATAACTAGCCCAAGCGCCATTTTGAATTCGCAAAAAAAAATAAACCTACCTTTCTTCTCTGTGGTATCTTCTTTCTTTTCTTTTTGTTCTTTCTTTTCTTTCGGGGGCTTCCTCGGCTTTGGATTGGGCTTCGGTCTCGGCTTCGGTTTAGCTTTCGCCTTCGGTGCTGCCTTCGGCGCTTGCAGTAATTGCGCCAATATGTTTGTCTTTGGAATTCGTGGTCTAAGGCTATTTTGATTTTGCTCTGCAACAATATGGTTATATCATAAGATTCCTAGTATTAGTATATTCAAATTACGGAGCCTATTCTACTAATTCTAAGGTGACAAACTCTATTTGAACATTTGTCGTTATATCCTGAAAGTGGATAGGTCTGTGTGATGCTGTGAATACTGAATCTTCTTGTAAAAATATCCTTTGCGATTGAAAATATTGTCAACTCTTTTAATAACTTCACCTTCATAAATTTAAACCCATATGAACAAACTTTTGCTAATTTGTAGAAGCTTAATTAAACTGTAGCTGATCGGGCAAACATTGTTTTGCCATAAATGTCATTGATAGCAATCGTTTTTTTAATTAAATAAGAATAATTAACAGGTTACGGGTGCGGGGACATGTTTATAATAGAAAGCGTTTGGAACAATAAAAGTATGCTTTATGTAGGTTAATAAATTAATCTTTATATGACACGTTTTTCGGTTTACCACACAGCTGCCATCTATTGATTACTTACTCAATCCAGTCGAAAAGTAGACATCTGTTAGAATCTTTTGGAGTTAACAGATAATCGTGACTGACAATTAATTATAGACAAATAATTTGCAATAAAATAAAATTGAGAATAAAATTAAAGATCTAAGCTATCCTATCTCTTAAGTTGAACCAGACTGCTCACGATGAGATTTTAATGTAAAATCGGTTAAGTCGTTTAGGAGTCTATCGCGGACAAACATCGTGGCAGGAATTTATATATATTATAGAATAGAATAGAATAGAAGAATCGTTTATTGCCCTTATTAACATACTGATTAACTTATACTTATTTAATCTTAAAACTAGACTTAATCAACAATCATAAAATAGAAACTACATAATAATGAAAAAAAAAAATATAAAAAAAAGAAAGATAAAAAAAATAATAATAATAAATATCATTAAAATAGGGGAGAGAATGAATATAATTGTTTCGATCTAAAGGGGGGCAATCAGGACCAGACTCAGCTTAAAGCTGTTTGAATTCTCAAACAGCGCTGTTTTTCAGTCTGCTCCTGTTATATCGCGAAACCAGAATATATACACATATATATATATACATATATATATATACACACACACACATATATATATATATATATATATATATAATATATAATCGGTTTGTTAATATATTAAAAATAAAAACGTATAAATATAATAAACAGAAATTGAGATAAATATAAAAAAAACAGAAAAAAAAAATATTATTATTATTATTAAATTTGCTCAAATTACTAAAGGGGAATATACAACATTAAAATTAAGACTTAAGAGTTAAGAGTATGCGGCAGCAAAGTCGTCACGCTGTTTCTGAAGGAGATTTTCTCCTTAATTTAAACGTTGTAAACGCAATTTTCTCCTTCAGTGGTGGCGGCAGGTCATTCCACACTTTGCTAGCCGCATACTTGAAACCACCCTGGAATCCTGTCGTTCTGTGCTTGGGTATTTTCAATTGACTCTGGTCTCTGCTGCGTATTATTAATATTAAGATTACGATATGTTACCAAGGCGAAAGTTGTAAACAATAGAGCCGTTACTTTGCGGAAGCCTTTATACGATTCTACCTCAATTGAGTGAATTGACTGAACGTTCGAAGGGGCAATGTCCTGAGGATGCTCCGGTGTCGGGGCGAAACGTTTGTCGAGTGTCTGATGGTTTTTTTACGGAGCTAATAAATTGATCTGTTAGAACTGTATAAGAAGGACATTTTCATGAAAATTCCATTTATGTACAGGCGTATCCACACCTTCTAACAAGTGACATGTGGGCAAACGAACGGCTATTCTTCTTTAAAAAACATTATATATATATAAGTTGAGGCAACTTTCTGAGAATGCTCCGGTGTCGGGGCGAAACGTATGTCCAGTGATTGTGGGTTTTTCGCGGAGTATTGCTTACATATTTCTCTATCAGGTTTGTCCAAAAGAATTCAATGATGCTTACATTTTATGATAAATATTCAAGCTTTTGTAACAAAATGCTTTTTTTATACACTATTGATCAAAAATGAAGAGTTGCTATTAATATTTACTCTAATGTGGTTCAGGTTAGTGAAAACTGGACACTATATTTCAATTCCCCTAAAGACACATTAATAAATAGGTATTGTTTAAAGGAACTTACCTTCATTCATCTGTTCCTCTGATTCGACTTTTAACTGTATCTCAATCGGTTCCTCTGTTGACTCTTCATCATTATCATTCAGATTACCCATATCATATTCCATATCATCAATCATGTCATCATTTAAATCTGGAATAAAAATATATGACTGATATCAGAGAGCTCTCACATATGGTTTTATTTCAGACAGTTGTTTACTTAATTATCAGTTCTCAGATCAAGTATATAGGATGGACATGACAAACTATAGATAATAAGATGAATCACTTATTCATCGACCCAGGTGCGACAATAATATCCATGACTCCCAAACAGGGTCCAGGGTATGATCTGATCAGTGTATGAAGTGATGAGAATAAATGTAGACTGTGGTCTGGGTGTCACATATATGTGTTGATAGCTTATTTATGTTTGAATATATTTATCAGTTGTGTTAGCTGGGTGCTAGGAGAGGCCACTTTGGGGCTAATACCTATAAACCCTATATACCATATACCTATATACCCTAATAAATCTACCTACATAGCTTACATATTTATATTCTACACAAGGACCATAGTCCTCATTTCATGACTGCTGCAAAGACAGATTAGGTAGGCTAGATTCTAAGTGCTAGTAAGTATATAATAATAAAGTGAAAAATATCAATTACTAATATAATCACATTGATGTGTATATAGAGTGGTTTAAATATGTGAATGTAACAGTTAAGTTTCTCCTAGAAAGGAAAAATATTTTGAAACCTAATTTAACAGTTTACTGAAATTAATCATGAATCATGGTCTGAGTGAGCCAAGTCAAATTATTTGTCAGAGAATCCAGGACCTCAGTCAATATGCTATTAAGTAAAAACTTACCTTCCATATCCATTGCGGGCTCCTTTTTTATTTGTTTTGGCACTGAAAAAATTGTTTAAAGAATTAAAACTGAAGAGTATAAATCTCAATCTTCAAAAAATGGTTGATGTTTTAAAATATATGGGATATTTATATAAAAAATTAAGTTTGTCTTCCAATTTTTTCGGTTAAAACAAAGAATCAAGTGTGTTGATAACCTAAACTAAGACTTATGAACACAACATATATAAGTGTATATAAAATCAAATTCTTATAAAGACCTAATGAGTACAGCACATTACATATTTTTTTTCTAAAACATTGAAGAAACCTATAAATAGATACTGAGGCAGTTAAATTCTTGTGTAGTCACCAGTTATTGATGCAGATGTCAAGAGTTCATAGAATTTTTGTTCACATTTTAAGATTTTCTCTTTGAAAGTGGTTGCTTCTCGTAACTTATTAACACAATTCGTACATATTGAGTATGTTGGAACACAGAGTGCGCCTGGCACTGGATCAATCTGAAATTCAATATCAAAAGATATTAAATGAATAATTTTATATCAATATCTACGCTTAAATATATCATGAATTAGGAATGTTGCAGATACAAGAAAGAATATCATTCCATTAAAGGGTTAGATAGGCTGTAAGTTCATTGTTCATAATTTTATGGACATATATACTTAACTAAACAGGAGAAGCTTATTATCTTTTGACGATGACTCAGAAGCTTTCTATAGATAGAAGACAGCTACATTGTTATTTTTATTTGAAAACATTGAATTGATTTACAGGTGTAATGTTACAATCCTCATCAAAATAATTGTTTAGCATCAGAATTTTCCATTTTGGAGGAGCTCTTATTGAATTTCTTTTCAAAATAATTAGGATATGTTAAATGTTAAAACTTAGTTTACTTATATTATACTTAATTTATTATATGTAAACGATTCATTTTTTATTAAAAGAAAGGGAAAAGTAAATATTAAATCAGTCTCAAATCTCACTGCACCCTCCAAATCTATACAATCGATTGGTGCTAAAAGATGAGCCGCCTTCTCCAGGAATTTGCCATTGCCTATGGTTGTAGATGCTATACTCTTCTATCATATCATATTATAAAAACATAGGATATAATAACAATTTACCTCAATATCAAAACAAGTTCTTATCATATCGGAGTATATTTCTTCTTGCTGTTTAAATTTATTTGGCGTCGCCAAATTAAAAAAATTTCCTTCAGCATGACAGCACCTACATAAGTCTTTCTCAATCATCCAGATACTTCCATCACCTTTTGATACCATTTTCAAATTAAAAATAAAATATTACATATTATTTTTAATCGATGTTTGTTTTATTTTAAAAATATTGGTTTAGAAGTTAGCATTGGCGTCTAATAGTTATTTATTACATTGACATTTGACAGTGACAGTAGTGCACTATAGATTAAGAGTTGAGGGTACAGAACAGCCCACTGGCACAAAGTGACAATAGTACAATTATTAATACCAGTCACTAAAGTGTTGTTGCATGTTGTGATGTGGTAAAATCGAGTTTTTACAATTAAAAGTTAGTCCAGATTACATTTTTTTATTCAACATTAATTTTCCTTAATATAAATAAAATATGTCATCATCATCATCATCATCAGCCTACATTCGTCCACTGCTGGACATAGGCCTCTCCCAAGGAACGCCACAACACTCGGTCCTCGGCCTTCCTCATCCAGCCACTACCGGCTACCTTCCTAAGGTCGTCGGTCCAGCAAAATAAAATAATGTAATAAAATATGTAATTTACTGTAACTAAATAGAGTATGTAAGTAATTTAAATATTATGTAAAATAATAGAGAGTTTTACCTTGAAATAAAACTTACCTATTATCTTCCTACAACATCCGGAATCCATATTGAGTCAAGCAACCACTTTTCGGCCAATCACAAGTCGTTTCCTCTCCGCTTGTCGCGCCCTCTTTGGTAGCTATATAGAACTACTTACTGAGCGCGTGAGCGCCGGTGAAGAATCATTATGGCACTCAAGATGCACCAGGTAGCCCTTACCTGGATTCCGGATATTGTAGGAAGATAATAGGTAAGTTTTATTTCAAGGTAAAACTCTCTATTATCGTTCCGTTACCAACATCCGGAATCCATATTGAGTGATGTGTTTGTTATCACCTGGTGTGTAAACTGCCTATAGATTTTTATAGTAAGTTTACTATAGACGCTATAATGTGTAATCGAATAGGAAGACGAAGTTTTAATGACATGAGAAAAATCAAAATATTTCTATAGTATAAATAATTTTATTTAATTGATTCAAAGAAATTAGACAATGATACCGAATCATTATTTGAACTATTATTATAATCAATTATTTCTTTTTTATAATATTTCTGAAAGGTATGTACAACCTTCCAGTTACCGGTTTCAAGTATCTTATCAATGGGAAAGTTCTCTATCCAATTTAGTGATGCTACAGCTGATCTTAAGGACCCTGGAGGGGCTTCGATGACCGCATCTTTTAAGAGAGATTTTATCCAGCCACCTATTATCGTACTGGATGCAGGCTTAGCGTCACCTCTAGTTGTAATAAATAAACTTTTGAGGTCATTCCTACGTTGCAGTGTAACCTTTAATAATTGCCTTATCCAAAACACGGGATTTAAACTTTTATTTGGGTGTTCTTTAAGCCTCCAACCAGACTGTCTATGGGTGAAGCTATCCGTTTTTGAACCAAAGACAGGCCATAAAATAATGGACCTATCTTCATCAATCAAATTATTACTATCTATTCTAAGCAACGTTAAATCGTGAACTCGTCTACCTGACGCCAATAACAATAAAGTGGCTGTAACCCTTGAAACTTGAAATATATTACTTTCATCAACAGAGTGAGTAGATATATAGTTTAACAATAATTTAGGGTTCCAAATAGGTGGTTTCACAGGCTTATCTCGCGCTACCGATATAGCTTTTAGGATGTGTCTTACAAAAAAATTTGAGGACAGATCTATGTTAGAAGAAATATGAGTAAATGTTGAAACGACTGATTTATGAACTAAAATAGTTCTGTAAGCGAGACCAATATCACAATGCAGATGTGCTAGATAACGAGCCACTTGTACAGCACTAGGGAACTTAAAGTTGACTGAATGTGATTCACACCAACGTTTCCACCTGTTCCAGGCTGGTTTGTAAGTGTTCAATGTTGAGACGCGCCAACTTGACATGAAAAGCTTTTGTTCCTTATCTGTCCATCCACTTAACATATCTTGCCACCCACAATCAACCATGCATCCAGGTGGAGTTCTTGTATTTTCGGCGGGTGGCAACCTGTGGTCGTGTCTATTAGCACTGTTAAGTTGTTTCTATGATTCATCGTGTTAAAACTAAATAAAATAAATAAATAAAATAAGAAATATTCATTAAGATTGAAGAATGGTGGTTGCCATAAAAAGATAAAATTATTGCCTTTTTAAAAAAAATAGATCTCTTAGAATAATTTATTTTATGCCTTAAAAAAATATACAGGTGCTAAATGAGTTTACGAAAATAATTATATTCTTATCCAATAATTATTAATCGATGTAAATGTCATGATGTATCCTGCAGTTTTCGTTATAAAAGCATTAACTAATAGAAATAGTGACAGTAGGCTATTCGCTGTAGCATCAATTCATTCTGACAGAGACACTACTGTCGCTGTCATATGTAATTTGATTTTGACGCCAATGCAAACTAACTAACCAAATTTCTAACCAATATTACAATATTAAAATTGTTTTTAGTATAAAAATGATATCCTAAAGTGAAGGAAGTATCTTGATGATTGAGAAAAATTTATGTAGGTGCTGCCATGCTGAAGGAGATTTTTTTAATTTGGCGACGCCAACTAAATATGAACAGTAAGAAGAAATGTACCCCGGTATGATAAGAACTTGTTTTGATATTGAGGTAAATTGATATTACATCTCATTACTATAATATAATATGATAGAAGCGTATAGCATCTACAGTCCTAGACAATATATTATCCTGGAGAAGGCTGCTCAGCTTTTAGGACCAATTGATTATATCAATTTGTGGTGGAAGTCTATTTAAAAGATTGATTCAATATTTACTTTAGTTTTAACACGATGAATCATAGAAACAACTTAAGTATAATATATGTTAACTAAATAATATTTTATTAAATTTAAAAAACTAAATAAAATTTTCTTTCATAATATGGGACCTGATAATTAAAAATCTTCCCCTGTTAAGAGTAAAGTATATATGTCTATTTATAAACAATGAACAGCATACAGCCTGTCTGACCTTTTAAAGGAATGATATTTCCTATTTCTGCAATATTCCTAATTCATGATATATTTAATTTTAGATATTGATACACAATTATTGATTTAATAATTTCAGATTGAACCAGTGCCATGCACACTTTCTGTTCCAGCATACTCAATATGTAGAAATTGTGTTAATAAGTTACAAGAAGCGACCACTCTCAAAGAGCAAATCTTAAAAGGTGAAGAAAGATTCTATGAACTTTTGACATCTGCATCAATTAATGGTAACAACACAAGAATTTAACTGCCTCAGTATCTATTTATAGTTTTATGTAATTAAAAAAAAAATTAATATGCTGTACTCATTATGTGAATATGAGTTTTATTTTGTAAATATTTAATTTTGCTGTGGTAAACTACGCTAGTGACTGAATTAATCTCTAGTTATAAACACACTTGATTGTTAATTAAAACAAAAATTGGAAGTCAATTTTCATATAAATACCTGAAATATTAAAAAAAAACAATTCTTGAAGATTAGAATTTATTCTCTTCAATTTTTAATTCTTTAAACAATTTTTTCAGTGCCAAGACAAATAAAAAAGGAGCCCAAAATGAATATGGAAGGTCAGTTTTTACTTAATAGCATATTGACTGAGGTCCTGGATTCTCTGATAAATAATTTAACTTGGATCACTCAGACCATGATTCATTCAAAATCTTTTTCCTTTCTAGGATAATATTAACTGTTACATATTTAAACCACACTGTATACATCAATGTCAATGTCAGTAATTGATAGTTTTCACTTTATTATTATAAACTTACTAGCATTTGGAATCTAGCCTACCTAATCAGTCTTTTCAGCAGTCATGAACTGAGGACTATGGTCCTTGTGCAGGGTGCAAATAGTATAGAATATTTATGCCATTATAAATTTGTGAAAGGTATATTAGAATATTTTTACACACAATCTATTAGCTCTAAAGCAGCCCCTCTTATTGGTGCTAGGACAACTGATAACATATGCAAACATAAATAGGCTATTAACACATATATGTGCCAGCCAGACCACAGTCAAAATTCATCATCACATAATTGTTGATTTGACTAGATCATATCCTGTTCGGGAGTATTATTATCAATTGATGATTGAGTGATTCATCTTATTATCTATAGCTTCTCATGTCCATCCTATATACTTGATCTGAGAACTGATAATTAAATAAACAATTGCCTGAAATAAAACAATATGCGAGAATCTCTCTGGTATCAGTCACAAATTTTTATTCCAGATTTAAATGATGACATGATTGATAATTTGGACCATGATTTGGGTCATTATTGATAATGATGATTAAGAGTCTTCAGAGGAACCGATTGAGATACAGTTAAAAGTCGAATCAGAGGAACAGATGAATGAAGGTAAGTTCCTTTAAACAACCTATTTATTAGTGTGGTCTTTAGGGGAATTGAAATATAGTGTCCAGTTTTCACTAACCTGAGTTGTTCACGTTAGTGTAAACTGTAAACATAGAGTAAATATTAATAGCAACTCTTCATTTTTGGTTTGCTTAATAAAAGCAGTTTGTTACAAAAGCTTGAACGCTCTGGCCACGTTCTGCACATGTAGCCTTTCCGACTTGCTTTAGTCCTGCTGGAGCATACATTTTACCTGGTTTTTGAATGTTGCTAATGACTGCCTCATCAACAGTAAAGATTCGATTAGCTGGAAAATTATGCTTTGTATGTGCATAAGTGTCTTTAAGTTAGTGATTTTTTTTTTCGGATTTGTTAAATCCCAAAACCCTCTTTATACTTGTTGGCTCGGGAGGCCTCAAAGAAATTCCGGGATTTCTGTTAAAAAAGGAACACAACATTATCCCACGATCTTTTTCTCTGACGAAAGTAAAATATTTTTGCAACGGCAAAGTCATGCCAATTTAAGCAAATGTTGCTGAGTTATCCCATAAAACTTCTTTGCCATTTCTTTCTAATGTGGCCTTTCTCCCCATGGGGGGGGGGGGGTCATAAATTTCTCCTAATTGTAGATTCGGGGATACAAAAGTTTCTAGCAGCTTTTGCTTCCGTTTCGTATAGATTTAGTATAGATACATATATGAACACGCACGGAGTTATCAACCGCGCGGTATTATCCAACTCTCTCCTAAACTTTAAATATACTCTAAATAACTAAAACTAAAATCTTTTCATTTTTATATTAATAATTAAACTTGAGTAGAGGAATATTAAACTTTAAAAATAAAAGCGACGCCTTGTCTCCTTCAAGTCGGTTTCGATGTGGTGTATAAGACCAGCGCCATTAAACATGCGCTCGCTCGGGACGCTGTTTTTTTATGCTGGTTGCTAGTTGTAGCTGGCCTCCCCGGCGACTCACGCCCCGGGGCCGAGAGAGCTATGCTAGGAATATGTTTTTCAGTGTAGGTTTCATTTATTAGAAAGTAAATAATAAAAGTAGGTGACGTGGTTGAGGATCCGGGACGCACGTAAACTAAATAATGGCCAACCACAGGAAACAGAAGACGGTACCTTTCGTTGTTCACTTTCCACCAAGTTAAAGGGTTAACGTGATTTGCCACGCGTTTTTCCATTACGTATTCTGTTACGTATTAAAAGATGAATACGATTTTGAAAAACAATGACCGGTATGTATTCTTCACTGTCGCTCGCCTCCATTTGTCAATTCATTGTGTCTTTTAAAGGTTTAATTAACCTGAAACACTTTGCATTTGGACCACGTGAGTTAGAAGATGCATCGCTTGGATTGTCTCCAACCTTAAATATGTTCTTTGACACGCTCTGTCTTGATAGAAAAACTTGATTTTGTATCTTGGGTCAATTAATGTTGCCGTGGCGTACAAAGTTCATTCTCTAAACCCGAACATTTGCGAATAAGCTCGTCTTTTAAAACAGCAATCGTATCATCAATGTATTCGTCAGAAGCGTGAAAAATACCGACACTTTTTTCTAGTGTGGCAATTAAAGGAATCACAGATAATATGAAAACATCAGTCACACTTAATTCTTTAGTCATCAAACGGTATAAGCTTCTCTATAATCATCCACTCTTTAGACGTTAATATTATTTGTCGATACATACTTAGACACTCTTTGACTTGCAAAATCTGTTCTAGCATATGAAAAGTGCTGTTCCCCCTTGTTGTACATTCTTGTTTAATCTTAAGGGTTCTTTTGATTTAGCCTTTTCTGTTTATAAGCAAGTTCGGCTTGACCAGAAGTCGAATGATGAAATGAGTTGCCATCTTTTTGCATTTTGTTATAGCAGCTGTACAGTATGCCAGTTAGTGGACTGTGTAGTGTGGTTGTATTTAAAAATGTCACGAGTCTGTATAGTAATGTTCTGTAATGAGATTGGCATACTGCACTAAAAATGACTAAGAATGTGAGAGGATCCCTGAGCTATACAGTGCTATCCTAACACATAAATAGTGAATATATAAGTACGGGAAGTCTGCACCGTGAGACCTAAGGTAACAGACGGAGTCCTACGGGTAGGATCAGACGTTCAAGGTGATGGGATTTTCTCAAAGCTATCGGGCAGCCTCACCACGATATAACACTTTGAGAGGACGCGAGAAATGAATAAGCCAAAGCAGTATTCAAATCTGATTTATTAAGCTGAAGGTATAATCTTAAATACGCATTACACATATACACACAATTATTTTAGTGGGATTTCGGTGTATCGCGCATCTTCAGCAGTAAAATTAAGATCATGGATCTAGCTATATATATATATAACATCTGAACATTCTGGCGCCTTCATGAAGTCAGGACTGCAGTTGGTACAAGCCTTCCGTTATAGGTTGCGTAGTGGAGGGTGGTGAATCGCTAGCTTTTGTTCTGCTCCTCTGTCGCTTTGGGATGCTGTAGATTGGTCTGTTAATTTGAATTTTCCGTCGTTGTGCTATGCGCCTCACTCGTACCCCTTTCCTCACCTGTCGTCCTATCAAAAACAATAGTATGATTACAATCAAACTTACTGTAACTAAAAGTAACTTAATGAGAATGCAACTCTATTTTTTCCCAAATGGTATTATTCAATTGCGTCTGCAAATTCGTTTCTGAGTTGACCATGTCATGAGACAAATCTTGTGACGTATCTAGAAATACTTGCGTTAATGCTATGTCGTCTAAATTCTTGTAATGACTTTCTGTACCGTCACGTCATATCTAGTGAGAAATTAAGAGTTTTAGTAAATGATTCTAATACCGTTTT
Source organism: Pontia daplidice (assembly GCA_963693355.1). Classification (NCBI taxonomy): domain Eukaryota; kingdom Metazoa; phylum Arthropoda; class Insecta; order Lepidoptera; family Pieridae; genus Pontia; species Pontia daplidice. Next base: position 898,181 of record CAVNZL010000023.1, on the reverse strand, counting down.
AGTTATTTTCGCAACAAGAACACTATTTAATAATAATATAAAAATAATAATAATAACTTTATTTCAGACCAGAGATCCATATAAATAGGTTAATATATTAGTAACAATTCAGACTTAGGTGCTACGTTAGTTATGGTAAGTAAGACTAATAAAAAAATAATAAAGAAAAAAAACTAAGGTGGGGCATGAATAGAACGCCACCTTTTAAACAGTTCGGTGTCGTGCTTTGATATCAACACACTCAGGATACCATTTGAGCTGTGCCGAATACGATTCATCAGCGATGCCACTCTTTTTCGAACGATAGCGTTGAAACTATCCGTTTGCATCTCCGCAAACATGCCCGATGCACTACAGAATCTAGGCAAGCCCAATAGCAGCCTGAATGTGTTGTTATACTGAACTGGAATTGTATTCAATGCCCTCTGGGTAAAACTGGCCCACAAGCCGCACGAGTTGAATATTTGACAGTAAGCCTTATAGTAGTAGTAATTTGCCGTCTTTTTTATACAATTTTCGGCTATATGTAATATATAAATATTTTTAATAAGTAATTCTTGTCGTTGTCCATAACAAATTATTTAAATCATCACTGGCTTCATAGGGACACAAAGCAATGTGTTTGGCATAATTGTTAAAGTCCGGTACATAAAGAACATCTTTTACCTGTATGTTGTTGAGCGAACTGTTTGGGCCCTTCACCCCTATGATAATGTTCCCTGTTGATACAACTTTTAGCACCTTATCATCTGCCACTCGCTCATGGGGTACCTTGGGTGCCGTCTCATTTTCCACACTCGATGTCTAGACATATGTGCAGATGCTCCAGAATCAATATACCAGTTGTTTTCATCGTTAACTGAAACAGCTACAAAACTGGTATTAGTATTTTGATTACCATTCTTTTTGTTCTTATTTCTACAAAACTTGCTATAGTGACCATATTTGTTGCAATTAAAACAGCGGGGACCTTTTGTTTTTCCTCTAGGATTTTCTCCATATTTATGTACAATGAGTGCTGAATTCTCAGTCGGCTTAATGTTTACATCCTGTAAAATCTTAGTTTTGACCAAGTCTGCTGTTATGGAAATGGCCGAGCTTTCTAATGCCATGAGCATAGGTTTGTATGACTCCGGCAGCCCCGCTAGTAACAATGTACCCAGCCATTCATCATCCACTTTGAAGTTTATGTTACGGAGCTTGTGTGCAGTGGACATAATTTTATTTACGTAGTCCTCAACACTTGAACTGCTATCTAAAGTGGTTGTTATCAGAGATTTTAGTAAGCCAACCTTTCGTGTAAGACCTGAGTCGCTAAAAGCTTGTTGCAAATTGAGCCATACCTCCATAGAAGTGGTGCATTCCTCGATGTGAACATAATTTATCGGGTCAACTAGCAGGATTATCTTCGACTTTGCCTTTTTGTCCTTCTTCTGGTCAACGGTGGTTCCTTCAACACATTCCCAGAGCTCTTCACGCTCTAAATATGTTTGTACTGCAAACTTCCAGGTCGAGTATGAGGAGAATGCACTTGCATTTGACGACATGTCTTGATTGTATTACAACAAATAAATGTCCTGTTTGCTGAAATTTCGGCAATCAAGTTGTGCCGGCCGGCGGACAATAATTTTATCTCGTGATATTTTTGCAATCACGCACTTAATACCTGAAATTTGTTAAGAACCACGCTCTGCTACCATGTAGGAATTTGATACTACTATTATTTATTTATTTACAGTGGTAAATACAGAGAAAACTCAATGAAACTTTTTTCAATTAAAAATTGATTCATTATGGGGAATACATATTTTAGTCTATTATTATTATTATTATTATATTATTTAGCTTGTGTATAAAATGTCATTTTTACAACGAAATCTATAATTTTTTTTTTTTATTTTTTTTTATTATCATATAAAAGATTTTACAAAACGCATCTATTAACTTAGCATAGCGAAACCACTAAGGTTTGAAATTATACTAAGATTTAAGTTTACGTCGCTTAGGTAAGTATCCTGTACAACGTTACTACAACAATAAACCTTCTTATTTGTACAACAACATACTCAAAATAAAAATAAAAAGAACGGGATCTGGGCAAATATAAATATACCTCGGTTCGGTTATTAAATATCGTTATAATTATACACATTTTGAAGAGAACTAAGAAAGTGGTCTTTAAGTTTATACTTTATATTATTTGATGTTAAATTGTTCCGTAATTCTATAGGTAGTTTATTAATGAGTCGAGTAACAATATAATCAGATGTTCGTCTACCATATTCATTGTTCACGCGAACTGGTTTGCTAATCAGGTGACGTCGAGCTACCGATCGGGTGTATACAGCGTGTTCCGGTTGTGGCTGATTGTTGATTACGAAAAACATTTTTTTTAATAATATAAATTTTACCTGAGTATGTACAGGCAATACTTTACAGTGCTTAAAAAGACCCGTATGATCATCCCCATATTGATGTTTGACTTTATTTGATACTATATTTTTTAGTATTCGCAGTTGAAGATCATATATTTTATTTAAATAAGTTTTATACGTACGGCCATAACTACATAAACCATATTGAATGTAAGATTCAGCTAGCGAATTATACAACATAATCTTAACTTTAAATGGAATTTTATTTTTAAGTATGATGATATTAGCCAAAAACTGTCTTAACTTATTACACACGTATTCGATGTGGTTACTCCAATTAAATTTACTATCGATTTGTAGTCCTAAATATGTTTGGCAATCCACGACATCAACCAGATCACAGCTACACTGTGTTGAAATAGATAAATGTAGACATTTATGGTCATGAGCTTTAACCCCCTTCAAGGGAACGCTTTTCATATACGGCGATTTAATGGGCAATAGTTTGGTTTTTGCAGCATTGACCACTAATCCTACATCGTGACACCACTTTAAAAGATTATTAAAATCTGATTGTAGCTTGTCACAAGCTTTATTGGGATCTGCATCGGCAGCAACCAGACAAGTGTCATCAGCGAACTGGTAGCATGTACTATATTTGACGAACTTATTCATTGCGTTGACATACGACAAGAAGTGGAGAGGTCCTATCACCGATCCTTGTGCTGTACCTTTAGTACTGTCTTTTGCTTCACTGAGAACGCCATTTACCTTCACCTGAAACTTTCTGTTTTTAAGATAACTACTGCACCACTTGAGGAGTGGTCCACGTATACCAGAGTCATCTAGGCTAGATATCAATTGCTTATGGTCCAGTGTATCGAAAGCGCATGAGAAGTCGATAAAAAGAACACATACATAAAGCTTCCTATTTAGATGCGTGTTAACTTCATCGGCAAACTTAATTAGCAAGTCGGATGTTCCTTTCCCCCTCTGAAAACCGAATTGATTTTGATAAATAATACCATTAAGTTCGAAAAAATGTTGTAATTGTTCACTAATATATTTTTCGACAATTTTGTCTATAGACGAGAGCAGTGTGACTTGACGGTAGTTTGCATAATTGTCTCGCTTTCCTTTTTTATGTATAGGTCGAACACATCCCATTTTTAAATCGTCGGGGTATGAGCCCTCTGTTACACTACAATTAATTAGATCTGCGATAGCCCCCGATACATCACCCCCTATGCTTTTGATGTCAGATATCTTTATATTATCCGGCCCAGGTGCTTTCCGCTGATTAAGATTTTTTATTATTTTGTGTACTTGGTCTCTAGTAGCCTTTTGAAAATAAATGCTGCAATCGGCGGAACTGCAATGACTACTTGTGTCTAATAACTTTGTGCTACAATTAGGAATAATATCTGCAACTGCCATTTCAAATCTTGAAGCAAAATTGTCAACGATACATTTTGTTGTAAGGCCCTGTCCTTCAAACGCCCTTTGTACGACTTCATCAATAGATAGTGTCACTCGACCGAGTATATTATTTAAGATCTGGTACATTTTTTTGTATTTTTAAAGTTATCTTTAATTTTTTTCATATAGTAATTGTTTCTTCTTATTTCTATAACTTTATGCAATTTATTGCGTGTTTTATTATATTCTAAACGAAGTTTAAAATCATAAGGATTTTGCCGCCATAATTTAAACAGATTATTTCTCTTCTCGGATAATCGCGTGACATTATCATTGATCCACGGGGCTCTAAAAACATGTGTCTTATTCTTAAAGTTACTTTTTTGTGTTGCCACCGTGGTTGCATTTTGAAAGGAGGATTTAATGAAGTTAAAAACATCGGTTGATGAATTCATATCGCTAGTTTGTAACCATTTTACACTTTTTAGTTCCTTATGAAGAATATTGAAGTCAACAACCTGTTTTGGAACACTCTGTACTGTGCGGTCCGTCCGGCAGGCTGCCTCGTCGACGGCCGCTAGAACGATAGCTCGATGGTCGGCTAGTATGATATCTAATACAGCCGTGCACGGACGTAATGTGGGCAAACGTGTGAAAACGTGGTCAATGCAAGATTTTGTTACTTTATTTAGTTTCTTTTCGATCCTTGTGTATTCCGATATACCACACATTAGTCCGTGCTCGCTTAGAAATGTGTAATTTAAATTAAGGAAAATGTATTATTGTAAACCAATTGAAATTATGTATAATTAAATAATAACCACGCGTCCAATCATTAAAGAAAGAAAACCCAATAGCCAGATTTCCACGGCCCGGAGATAACTTCGTCCGGGGGGTAGGCCGACTAGATTAAAAAAAAAAAGGTTATTTATTACAACCATTACTTGACGCAGAGAGAAATCGTTAGCAACATTGACGTGACAGCTGACGTTGACATGACAGCTCATTGACGTTGACGTTTCATGATGAGTTGCGTTCCATTTTTCCATCAGTTTCCAATAAATATTTGCCGCTGCGTTATAAATTTTCGAAAGACATTGCTACGATTTAATTGTGTTTTGAAAATATGCTCAACAATGCAATTATCTGATTGCACGGTCACAGGATAACATAAAGAAATCTCCTTTCTGATGACATTTTTAAAATTCATTGTTCGTCATCTCAAAATATTGCTCATTGTTATAATCAATTTTGAAACAGTGCAATATTCTGAAAAGTTCCGTCTTCATTCCGCTTTGGTACCAGCGTTATATGTAATAAATATTTACCTTTATATTTGTCAGACTTTTTAATTTTAGGTAAATCAAATAATTTATCAAGTAATTCAATGCTTATTCTTCGTTTGTCGTCACACCGCTCAGTCAGTAATTTCCACGCGGTGACATAATTCTGTTCGCTGATTGGCAAGTATTGCATTATTGTTTTGATTTATTTATTTATCATCTAACTACTATTATACAAGGAACTTATCCTAATTCAATAGTTAGTTGCTTAAAACTAATAACGTGACTCTTGCGAATTCACTCAAAGAACACGAGAAAATGTCCACTTTATCGTGAACCCCGTTTAAAACATGTATAGCCCTAGTGAAAGGCGTCTTATCGAGCAGGTTAGTCGCCGCGGGGACATGTAGCAGTTGCGGTCGGCGCCTCCGCCAGACATATCTCCGGCACACTAAGTTTCAGGTACTGCAATATGATATTAAATTACCTTCGTGAATAAATCTTTGAATATGCCCCATGAATCACATTTCCCGTAAATATGGGTATCTTGTTTTGAGGTACCTTTCCAGATCTTGAAGATGTAGGCCTAGGTGTGATAGAGGTGGAATGTATTTTTTCTCTGAATTAATTCTATGATGGTCTCGTATTCATTTTTTTTTGAGACAGGGGGAAAACGAGCAGGCGGGTCACTTAGATTAGTGCTTACCGCCGCCCATGGACACCTGGAACGCCAGGAAGTACAGGCGCGTTGCCGGCCTTTAAGGAATAAATACGCTCTCTTCTTGAAGGCACCCAAGTCGTATCGGCTCGGAAATACATTCGCCGGCAGCTGGTTCCACCGTAAAGTGGTACGCGGCAAAAAGTGCATTAAAAACAGCTCTGTTGTGGAACGCCAGACATCGAGGTGATATGGATGAAATTTTGCATTTTGTCTCGACGTCCGGTGATGGAATGCTGCCGCAGGTATAAGTCCGAACAATTCATCAGAGCACTCCCAATGGAATATGCGGTAAAAGATGCAGAGGGAACCCACATCCCTACGCAAAGCCAGAGGATCAAGCCGATCGGAGAGAGCAGGGTCGTCGACGATTCGAGCCGCTCTACGTTGGATGCGATCAAATGGAAGGAGCTGGTATTGGGGAGCCCCCGCCTAGAGGTGGGAACAGTACTCATATTGTTGGTTTCAAATATGTTGTTAGAAAAATATTCATGGTCGGGCGTGATTACACTTGGGTCACCAGTAAAGCGGGTTGGTGCTTGATGGTCACTAATAAAACCCACTTTTAAATATTTATACTATATAAACAATGACAAAAAATAATGATACGAAAAAATTATATCTTACAATTCTGACAGACGCTGGCGATCGTCCTTTTCTATTTACATGCCAGTACAAAGTTTATTTATTTATTTGGAAAACAAACAGACATACCACTATATATAGAAAAAAAATGAAATAAACTATGAACATAATAAACATCGGATATATCCATAAACAGTTTCACTATATAATAAGAAATATATAAACATGACAGCAATAAAAATATATGGACATTCACAAAACAGTGGACAGTAAATGCTGTTTTATAAAGAGGTTTTATTTATTATTTAAAAAATACTAGCTGATCCGGCAAACGTTGTTTTGCCATAGATGTGATTTCTAGCAATCATTTTTTTAGTTCAATAAAAATGATTATCAGTTTTAGGTAAATAAATTAATCTTTATATGACATGTTTGTCGGTTTACCATAGCTGTGCCATCTATTGATTACTTACTCAATCCAGTCGAAAAGTATCGACATCTGTCAGAATCTTTTGGAATTAACAGATAATTGTGACTTAATTGTCAATTAATTATATGCAAATAATTTGCAATAAAATACAATTGCGACTATAATTAAAGATCTAAGCTATCCTATCTCTTAAGTTGGCTGCTCACGGTGTGTCAATTTATTTTAAAATCATTTCAGTAGTTTAGGCGTCCATCGCGGACAAACATCGTGACATGAGATTTATATATATTATTTACAAACGGCGATGCGCCGCTACAAGTTCTTCGTGTATGGCCTCAATTTTTTGCCATTAGTGTTGTAAGCTCTGTAGGTGTGTATGTAAGTGCCAATTTTGTTTGTCAGATTGCGCTTGGTTGATCTTGATTTTGATTTGATTAATCCTGAACTGTTGAATTTTGTATTTGCTATCCTCGTGAGTCTTGAATGATGTTGAAGGGTTGAAAATCTCATGCACTTTTTGTAGTTTATTTTCATCTGCGTCTAATTGCTCCATTGCCGCGTCATAAATTTGTTGAATTTTCTTGTTAAAATAATTGGTTTTTATGTAGTCATTTCACGAGAATAGGTCGTCTTGTGACAAAATTTTGTAATTTTTATTTGCTCGTACGTAAATATCATTCAGCAAGCGTCTTCTGTCTTGTATGTAAATCCCAGTCTTCCTTGAACTTGAATCCTTTTTTATATTTGTAAACAGTCTCTTTAATTCCGGGCTGTCGGTCTCCTGACTTTGTATTAAACGTTATTTTCCTGTATATCCATTATTCTAAGTGTAAATTAAGATCATGGATCTAGCTCAATAGGCTATATTTTCACCGGTGTGGCGGCTCTCATTAATCACTTCTGCTTTTAATACAATCATTTTCTTTTCAAATTCTTCTATAATACCATGACAAGTTAAACTTAGCAGTGAACTTCCAGAACAAGTATCAGACCAAAGGATTTCAGTATCAATTCGAGTATTTTCGGACTTACTCTTCCACATAATTTTATCGCAGATAAATTGAAATATGGCGAGATTTTAAATCATCTGATGGACACAAATGTTTCAAGAGTCTTATAAATCAACAATTTCCACGAAACTAAATGGCAGCCCACTTAAGATTGCCAATGACTTTTTATCCTCCTCCCAACGATTTATTATCCTACTGTCTTGTTTTATCTACACATTCTTGAGCGATATCTGTTTCATGTCAGATTTTGTACTTGATGGGAAGATGATGCCACTTGATGTGTTTTAGATGCATCATATTTTCGTTTTTCACATTTTTCTAATTCGGAAAACTCGTTTTTATGCATTGCTTTCAAATTATGTGTAGTTCTTCATTTCCTTGAATATTAAAGTTTGTAATTATTTATTTCTAAACAACATCATTTAGAGAAAATTTAAATTTCATAAATAGTTACATTGAGGGTAGATTAATAGTGTAAAAGCAAAAACCTTTACCATGTAAGCGTGTTTGAGTTGGTACAAGTTAATCTTCGGCTCGGCTTACATGGACTTAAGATTACTTTATTATTCAAAGTTTAGGAAGCTTTTTTTCAGAAGATTTTTAATTGTCTAATAGTTTTAGCTTCTTTAACACTTTTTGGCCTTAAATGTGTCACACATACACTTTGTATTTCCTTAAAACATTTGTCTAGCTCAAGAGATTGATAATTTAACCACTTCTTATTGTAACTGTTGTTTGTTTCATTTTGATGCCCGCTCATTTGGTGCAACAATGGCGCAATTACACTTTATCAATTTTTATAGGAGAACCAATCAAAGATTTGTATCCAATATAGGGCGTTTTGGGAAGACTTATTTTAATCGGACTCAATTAAAAAATTAGTTTTATTTGTGTTGTTCCTATTAGAGTTACAGACTTCTCAATATATTATACATTACCTAAATTATAGGCATTAATGTAACGATGTGTATGTAAATATGTCATTGTTTCTTCAGAATTTAAAACTAAGTAAATAATTAGATCAACTTTACCATTTATATATATAAGTTTATAACAATTAAAAACCAGAAGGTTATATCTACTTTACCAGCTACTTAATTAAATATTTAAAAAAGGAAACACCTAAGCAATAAAAACTAAATTCTTAATAATTAAAATCACAATTTGAAAGTCTTGATGGCACAAAATCACAGATTGATAATCAAATGCTTACCTAAATCTTACACTAATAATCGACTTTTCAACTAGTAATCGGAAAAAATTAATTTCAAATATTTTGACAGGATCAGGATTCAGGATTTGTCCTCGTATGAAGTCCTCGCTAAAAGGAATTTTACTTTCTTCGAGAACACCCGCTTCTAGGTAATTTATTAAAAAGTTGTTAGGACATAGACAATCATGAAGTTCTTTTATTTTTGAGTCCATTATTATTTTACACAATAAGAATTACTATTTGTAATTTTTAATAGGTAAAATTAATAGATGCAGGAGTAGAACTATTAGTGTTAGTTGAGGCTTTAAGAATATTTTCTACTTTTATTATAAATTTTATATATAAATATAAATTAATTGACCTTTATATATAAATTGATTTACGTTATGTCGGTTGAATGAGCTCGCGCACTGCACTGGTAGCTTCGGGTGTTCTAATAGAAAGTGTAGGGTTCCTCTTCAGAAAGTTTGTCAACCAATCCTTTCCAGCCTCACCATTTGTATGCCAAGATGCTGGGATGTTTTGTACATTAAACTTCACGGCACACTGTTACGCAAGTTGTCGTACTTCTTCCGGTAGAAGACCGAAGTAAATAGAAGCGCTTTTTAAGATGTACTTCGACGGTAGTGCCTCTTATAGTGTATATTTAAATGGCTCAACCTCCTATGCCATACTTCACTGCTGACTGCTGGAGATGTAAACAAACATTGTTTATTTTCTATGTGCAATTTATAGACTCCATCCTTGGTTTGCTACAGCCACCAATTTATTTTCGTTATTGTAATTTCCATTCAGGAAATCAGCAAAGAAAAAAATTCTTCACTAATTGCTTTGCACTTTACATTGTGATTTATAATGCCCAAATTGTTTGTGAATAGCGATAACATTCTATGTTTTTCTTGCCTGTTAAATCTGACTTTGACAAGCCACCATGATTGTTCGAGTTGCCACCTTGAGATTTGAGAATAATTCTGGCGAATATGCCGCCCTCTACTCAAAAATGCATTTCCTGATTCTGAGTCATCGTTTGACAAATCTATCAAATTTTGTCATTAGGACATCCATTCCCGAATGTTCTCCATTAATTTGGGAAAGTATTTTTCAGGTAATCCTGCCAACATCAAGCACTCAACCCATTCGTCATTAACTGTGAATCCCGTTCCAGATAATTTCTGCGAGGTTTCTGTGATTTGAGTAACATAAGAGTAAACTCTTTGTGCTGGTTGCTTCTTTGATTTGGACATATAGGGATGGATCAATAGTTAAAATTAACTTGGCTTTCGCTTTTGCATCTTCTGCGGCAGCATCTTTAGCACTTTCCTGCTTTATGAAACTAGCAGTGCCTTCTAAAATGAGCAAATTCTCCGCTGCGAACGCCCATTCGCGACAATTCTCTCGTAACTTAGGCACGTTTTTTAAGAACGCGTTGGCCGCCATTACTGTTAATTTTACTTTTCACTTTTAACATTAAATCCGATTATTAAATACGTAATCCACACTTACTCTAAATTTACACTAATTAAACTGAAAAACATTCCCTGAAAGGCATAACTGGGCCCATAAACTATTAAAACAAACAATTTTGTTAGAACTCACAGCATTTAATTTACCGGCTCGGTACAGGAGGCGGAATAAATAGGTTATAGAGAACCATCCCTTAATTAACAGTAAACTAACAGATGTCACAGATTGTTTATTTGATGTCTATATTTCCAACAGATTTTTTTGCAAGGGTATTATTCTTATTTCGTCCCACGCATGCATTGTTAAAAACGCGTAAATAAAACATTTATTGAACTGTAGACGTAAGTAGACGCTGAGACTTCTGTTGTTCTTTTTTATACAAATGAATATTTCTAACACCTCTTTTTCGGTGTCTCAGCTTCTGACTCGTTATCAGTTGAATAGTTAAAGCTGCTTCACTGGTCACATTGAAACTTTGATAGTGAAATAATTTTTATAGGTTAAGAACGACACGACACTAAACGAATGTAGCCTCAAATACAACTAAAATGGCGGGTGTTAGATCGCTACTGTGACGCCCCCCACCGCTACGTGATGCGATTTTGTTTATCTAATAATAAACAGCCAAAAGGAAATATTATTTCTATACTCGTAAAGTTGATAGTTGGAAAGCAATAAAGGAAATTTGTTACCTTCTTCCAACTCCAAATTTATTTAGCCGTATGAATGGACTTTGTTTCCTTTTTTTGAACTCACAACTTAGGAAAGAAATGGTTTGCTGCAACTTAGTGAAGCTTTTTATGAATGATCTTATATTAGTGTAGACATGATAGACTGATATGACTATGATATGGTAATTGCTTGAGTAAGTCTTCTTATCGTTCATTTTTAATACTGGAATTAAATTCGGCGGCGTTAGTTGGAGGGATGTTCAAATAAATGAAACACACACTTTGTTACAGGGTAGTGATATCTTTAATCATCTAAAACAGGAGCTTATATTGAAACTTAAAGTAATGGTAGTGGGGTTGCGACGGCATGAAACAATCGGTAACTTATATATTCATAAAAATTGTGTACAAAAGTCAAGGGGTGACATCTTTATTATAGGGACATATCAATGCTAATTGTTAACACATTTAGAATTGTAATAATATGTATCTTACATTTGAAATCATTAATTTCTCTAAGACACATATATTTCACTAACAGAGAATACACATAAAAAATTGCAATACTGGCGTATTACAAATATTGTGAAGAAAAAAAAGAAGATGCAGGTTCGGAAAAGCAAAAGTACCTACATTTTACATTGTTTATAAAAATTTCGTTTACTGATGACTTAGGTTACTTTACAATATAATTTGAAAACAATTTTTGAATATATGAGCAAACCTGATAATACATTGAGCATAAGGCTGAGCATACGTCTATATTTAATTTTTGGTATTATTATTTTTTTAATCTATACACATTTATGTTTTTATGCTAGTACAACAAACAAGTTACAAAAAACTAGAATTACTTATGTATATATACAACATGTATACATTCACAACTTTATATTTATTATACATATAATATTTATTTATACATATAAAAGAGAATCTTCTAACTTATTGAACAAAAACTAAACATCTGCGTTTACTAGAATGCATTTATGGCCTACGTTAACTATTGTTGACATTTGTGCTTTATTTATTGTCTGACCTCTTAAACTATGCATGTAAACATAACTAAGGTTTGCATTACATAACTCTGGATGTCTGTCAATGTTGGACGTGAATGTTGGACTGTATGATAGCGAAAACGAATTGCGAATGAAGAAGACGAGCGCCGCCAACTTCACTTAGGTCTCGTACGTCGTGAACTTCACTCCCGTTGACATAAGCTGCGTATGCGCCGTTACATTGCTTGTAAAACTATTCAGGGAAGCGCTGTTAACAATTACTTCATTTTGGCACCCATGTACATACAATAATAACTCGTTTTTCAGTAATATTAAGTAATAGTACACAAATTATGAGAATACCAAAAAACAAGTACTTTAAACTAAATAAGAAGAGAAGTTTCTTATTAATTATGGTAATGATTAGTAGTGGTATAATACTTTCAACTCAGCTGTGCGCGCGGCCCTATGTGTGGGTAAATCTTGTACATATACAGTGACTTTGTGTGCGTGACAAGAGGTACAGTCAGGCACAAATATAAATACAGTTATTTACGGTTTATATCCGGTTTAAAAAAAAAACAGTTATTTCGTAATTTTATGTTTATTTATTGAACATTATTCTGAATCGCTACTTGAAAAATCAAATGATGAATTTTCGGTTTCGCTGCTCTCACCAAGGTTAATTATAAATTCTGACTCCATGTCAAAATGTCTATAGTATTCTTCTTCTTTCTTTTGTACATGTCGACAAGTATTACCCCATATCCCTTCATCAATTTGACTCAAACGTTCATTTATGAGTTTCATTATTTCCGTCACATTTTGGTCGACATTATGCGAGGCAATATAATTTTTTAAAATTCCCCACACATTTTCTATGGGGTTTAGTTCAGGATGGTATGGTGGCAGTCGAAGAACTTTTATGCCATATGGGTGAAGTATATCGTCAATCTTGTAACAGATATGTTTTTCTTTATTTTTTTTAATCAAATCATACAGTTCAATTTTTTTCATATCTTGATTAAAAGCTATATTTTTTTCTGTCAGCCATCTCTGCATTTCTATTTTTTTGGAATTAGAATTTGGGGCTCTGTCATTTTGAACGTTATGGTATGAGGCATTATCAAGCACAACCACAGAGTTAGGTGGAAGATTCGGTACTAGACGTTCTTTTAGCCACTTTTCATAGTTTTCTGCGTTCATGTTAGAGTGATAATCACCAGAAACACTATTTGCTTTGTATGTCAATAGTGCGTTAGGTACGAAACCTTGTTCTGAACCAGCATGCACAATGATAATTCTTTGTCCTTTCGACAGGTTTCTCTTTAAGGGTGGTCCATCTTTATTACCCCATCCTTTGTTTTGCACATGATTAGTTAAGATGTAGCTCTCATCTGTATATACGATACACCGATTTTCTTGACGGTATCTGAGTAAATTTTTTGGATAGGAAAATCGTAGTTTTTGGATGTCATGGCGCTCTATAATAACACGTCTGTTATCCACAGTTTTTCGCCATTTGTATCCCAACTTTAACAAAGCTGTACGCAGAGTCGAAGTACTTCCATCATAGTTAAGTTTCTTCTTATTCTTAATCTTTCTTAATCTTGAAATATTCTTTTCAACTTTAGCAAGGTAGGTAACTCGCGATGTTCTAAATGGTAATTTTGAATAGTGGAACGTATAACATCAACGTTAAAGTTGTCTAATTCTAACTTCTTTAAACGTTTTTTACGGTCTTTATGCGGAGATTTAAATTTAGAGTCAGGTTCTTTTCCTTCAGCCAATATATTAGTAATTGTTCTCTCTGATACCCCCACAGCCATTGCTGTTCTTTTCCGTACGCTATTTAAATGTTCACTTAATTTCGATATTAAAATTGGACTTGCACTGCAAACTGGATCACTTACTAGTTCCAATATATCTCTCGCGTCTATTTTCAGAAATTCGTATACCTTAGCAATGGTTTCTCGAGTCTAAAACAATAATACGTAAACGTCAACAAGGATGTATTTTTTCGTATATAGAATTATAATAAATATTAATTACATATAAATTTAAAATTAAACAATATTTACCTGACTCCTTAAACATTTTCTCCGTGAAGAACTAGACATTTTCGTAAACGACTGTACCCGTAAAAAAAAGCGTTAGGAACAAGTCTTGCTCGGACGACGACTGCCGCGTCACTGCCACACGAATGAAAGTTGTATATTTACAAGCCCACGCATACATAGGGCCGCGCGCACGACTGAGCTGAACTATCTATACTGGTTTATATAGCTTTGCAATCTGGTTAATGTCAACTAATGAGTTTAAATAGTGAATTTTACTAGTGCTTGTTCTTTTTGCACACACTTTTCCGTCTTACACCAAACATACTGAAAAATAAGTTTCAATTGTAGTTTTGCATGGTAAATAATAGTCTTGAATTGCTTTGTAAAGGCTTCCCTGATATACACTCTATTGTTCACAAGTTCTATTGGGGAATCACTCGGCCAACAGTAAGAGCATCTTCCCTACATTAATCCACTTGCGTCGACTGTCTTTGTTATATTCACAAGGATTGTACCTGGTTTATCCTTAGATCCTGGTAATTGTTCCTCTTCACCTGGTTTCGATTGAGATCGCCGTAAAGTCATGTCAAAAATAAAATAAAAGCTTATCTATTTAATATCATGTTTTATTTGAATGTGGAATAAATATTCCAAGCCATCATCCAGTTTTGTAGCAGCATTTTCAGCGAATGTCAAAGGGAACATCAATGATAACAAGTACCTAGAGGTAGATTCTTGACTCGGGCGTATCCTCATGACATGTAGGGCTTTAATAATAAGTTAATACATTTATTGTATAATAAAATTAACACTATTTACAATAAATAATAAAATAAAAGTAACTAACCTGAAAGAAAACAACATTAAAAGCCCCCTTTTTACACAAAAAATTAATACATTATTTTAGAGAAAAATGAAAAAAACTAATTGAGCAAGCGGGACCGTACAGGATCAGAGGTTCAGGATGACGGGAGTATCTCAAAGTAATCGGGCAGCGTCACCACGATATAATACTTTGAGCGGTCGTGAGAAATGAATGAGCCAAAGCCGTATTCAAATCTAATTTATTGAGCTGAAGATACACTTTAAATATAATTCACATATATACACACATATTCAATATTTCTTATGTGAGCTGTTGGTGTATCGCGCATCTTCAGCAACAATATTTAGAACAACCGTGTCAGTAGAGTCAGCGGTTGCTCCATGTTCAATGACATCTGAACATTCTGGCGCCTCAACAGAGTCTGCAGCAGCAACAGACCCAGTGTCTTGCGTGAGGGAAATGTGGAGCGCCGGTTGTAGTCGTAGTCTAATCTTCACTCGCATTTGATGATCGTAGACCCGTTGGTACAGCATCCTGATCGTGTCTCCTGTTGCTTCATGTCTTTGTCTATTAGTGTAGTAAGAAAGTTTTCACCGACAACTTTAGTTCAATAAATAAATATTAATTAATTATTATAATTCACAAAATATCAATAAATCACTAAACTGCTAATTGTTAAATAAATAATTATGATTAATATATGTATTATAAAATATTTTTTAAATTAAAATGTATATAACAATGCAGTTATCATAAACTGCATGTTTTCCCCCCACGAAATATGATGTGATTAAAATGTAAGTTATATTATACGTTGAATATTTAAATAAGAGCTAAGTCTATTTATAATTTTGTTCTTCCCTTCGAACACTTAGCCTTGTCATTAGTAAATCTTCTAGTGTAGTTGTTACATGCAGCATTTTCAATTGTTTTGAATTTACTTCTTTTTCGAAAATTCATTGCCTGGCAGTATTCACCCGAGTCTTTACCTTCGTCCAAGTCTCTCTTAATAAGTGGTGAATATATCTTATAAGCTCCACCTAAGTTTCGTTTTGTAGTCTGTCTAAAACGTTCTTCGCTTACCAAATGTTCTTTGTCTTTAGTCTTCGTCTTATGCACCACATTGGTGCGTGTCATATGACACAATACCGTTGACTCCTTATTTTTATTGGAACAACAGCCTGATAAAATCCACCCAAACTCCGTTTTTTGGGCGATTAAATCGTCGTTTAGTCTATCAAAACCCTGTAACAGGATTTTGCTATAATCTTGGGCACCTAATATAATATCTATTGGCCCCTTCTTATAGTATGTCGGGTCTGCCATCACCTTGTTTTCTAAGAAACGTGATTGCAATTGTATTACGTCTTTATTTGGTAGCGAAGTCGTAAGTCTTGGTAACACAATAAGTGATACAGGTAATTTGTAATCACTTGTAAATCTTGGTCGTAATGTAATGTTTATACTGTAGCTGGATTTTTTCGGCTTTTCATCTCCTATTCCCTTAATCTCAGCACAGATTTTAGTCTTTGGGTATGCCAGTAACTGTGCGACTTCTTCTGTGCAAAAGGACGATTCCGATCCTTGGTCACATAGAACTCTCAATAAATATGGCATCCCGTCGTACGAGGTAGTTTTTACCATAGCTGTAGCTAACAGTACGGTATTATTTGTGGTTTTTGGCACATTTGATGCTACGTTACTCGTCACATTAGTAGTTGTTTTAGTTTCCTTGTTGGCAACATGATATTTATCTCTCGGCTTATAAAATTGTTGCGTTTGTTTGTCTACATGCAATAAAGTATTATGGTCAGTTCGTTGACACTTGTCACAGTTCTTATATTTCTCCGTAAAGCATTGTTTTGTGGCTATATGATTCATGCATCGTCGACACATATTTCTTTCATAGATCACTTTACAGCGCTGTCTGGCGTTTAATGTTATGAATCGGGGGCAATGATTTATCGTGTGTCCATCAGTATCACAATACCAACATTGTTTATGTTTAGGTTCATTTGTTGACATGTAATTAACATGCTTCTTATTCGGCGATTTATAATTGTAGAACGGCTTCTTATTTTCTTCAAATGATGTTTTGTAAACCAAGGAGCTTGATACGTCGGATTTTTCTAAGCTTTTAAAACGTTTTTGTAAAAATAACATCATTTGTTTGAAATCTTGAATTTCACTTGAATTATTGTCCACTTGTTCTTCATATTTTGTGTTGGTATCGTCATCCCAAGTACGACTTAGTAAACGACATAACATAAGATTCCATAATGTCGTTTCATTTCCGTATTGTTTCAACAATTCCAAGCATTCGTTAATGGTGTCATACAATTCTTGCAACCTTTTAGTGTCCGACTTTTTAATTTTAGGTAAATCTAATAATTTATCAAGTAGTTCACTGCTTATTCTTCGTTTATCGTCATACCGCTCAGTCAGTAATTTCCATGCGGTGACATAGTTTTGTTCGCTGATTGGCAGATATTGAATAATTTTTGCTGCGTCGCCTTGCACCTGCGTTTTTAAATACTGCATTTTTTCGCAACATGATATTGTATTATCTTCGTGTATGATCTTCGTGAATAAATCTTTAAATATGCCCCATGAATCATATTTTCCTGTAAATATGGGTATCTTGATTTGTGGTAGCTTTCCAGATCTTGAAGATGTAGACATCGGTGTGATAGAGGTGGAATGTATTTTTTCCTGAATTAATTCGATGATGGTCTCGTACTCACATTGAATAGTTTCAAATATATTGTTGGAAAAATATTCATTGTCGGGCGTGTTTACACTTATTAACAGCTCTTCGTGCATGGCCTCAATTTGTTGCGATTGGTGTTGTAAGCTTTGTAGGTTTGTCTGTAAATGCCAATTTGGTTTGTCTTCACGAATCGCAGCTTGCGCTTGGTTGATCTTGATTTTCATTTAATTAATTCTGAATTGTTGGATTTTGTATTTGCTATCGTCGTCGGTCTTGAATGATGTTGAGGGGTTGAGAATTTCATGAACTTCTTGCAGTTTAATTTCATCAGCGTCTAATTGTTCCATTGCCGCGTCATAAACTTGTTGAATTTTTTTTGTTAAAATAATTAGTTTTTATGTAGTCATGTGACGAGAGTAGGTCTTCTTGTGCCAAAATTTTATGATTCTTATTTGCTCGTACGTAAATATCGTTTAGCAACCGTCTTCTTTCTTGTATGTAGCTCCCAGTCTTCCTTGAACTTGAGTCCTTTTTTATATTTGTAAACAGTCTTTTTAATTCCAGGCTGTCGGTCTCCTGACTTTGTATTAAAACGTTTATTTCTTGAATGTCCATTCTTCTAAGTCTTGAAATGTCTTCTTCCCTATCCCAACCCTAGCCAATTTAGTTATATACCTAGCGTATCTGCGCTCTCAGTACGGTATATGCGACTTCTCAATGCACTGGTGAGATCCGCTTGTGGAAGGCCAGCCACCGATCCGCTACCGTAAGAGTGCTCCAACAGAATACGACTAAGTACAAGTAAATACTTAAGATCACTACAAACTGATGCTATTAGGGTACACCAGCCCGTAGATCACTCAAGGGTCAGTCTCTAAGGGGGAAAGAGGAAGTCTCTGTCTTCAAATGTCTTCTTTGTCTTGAAATATCTTCAAACACAAATGTCTTCTAACGTCTTCTTTGTCTTACAATGTTTTCTTCGTCTTTAAATGTCTTAAAAAGTCTTCCCTGTCTTGAAATGTCTTAAAAATGTCTTCAAAATGTCTTCAAATGTCTTCAAATGTTTTAAAAATGTCTTCTTGTCTTCAATGTCTTACAATATCTTCAACTGTCTTCTTATGTCTTCTTTGTCTTGAAAATGTCTTCATCCCGATCCCAACCTTAGCCAATGAAGTTATGTACCTAGCGTATCTGCGCGCTCAATACGGTATATGCGACTTCTCAATGCACTGGTGAGATCCGCTTGTGGAAGGCCAGCCACCGATTCGCTACCGTAAGAGTGCTCCAACAGAATACGACTAAGTACAAGTACTTAAGATCACTCCGTAACTGATGCGATTGGCGTACAACCAGCCCGAAGATCACCCAAGTGTCAGTCAGTTTTGTCAGTCTCTAAGGGGGGAGGGTTTTTTTTTTCTCTTTTTCTCGAAGGACCAATGAGCAAATGGGACCGTAAAGGATCAGAGGTTCAAGGTGACGGGTGTATCTCAAAATAATCGGGCAGCGTCACCACGATATAATACTTTGAGAGGTCGTGAGAAATGAATGAGCCAAAGCCGTATTCAAATCTAATTTATTGAGCTGAAGATACACTTTAAATATAATTCACATATATACACACATATTCAATATTTCTTATGTGAGCTGTTGGTGTATCGCGCATCTTCAGCAACAATATTTAGAACAACCGTGTCAGTAGAGTCAGCGGTTGCTCCATGTTCAATGACATCTGAACACTAATAATTTACATGTGTCCCTGTCTTAAATAAAAAATGTTTAAAATAAAAAGGTTCTCTTAATATACATATTAATCAAGATAATGTAATGCAATTCAACAATGTCGTATATGTTCCAGGGATAATATGCTTTCATTGAGCACTATTGTAAGGGACACCAGGTCACGATGACAAGGGTTGTGAAGTCCAAAATGGAAAGTTTTTTTTTAACAATTTATCCTACCATCCCCGGCGACTCACGCCCCGGGTCCATAGAGCTACTAAATTTTCCTCTATCATATTTGTCGTCGGAGACATTGTTAATAATTTATTAAATGAAATTACAACTATAAAAGTTGTAAAAGGTTTAAAAAATTTGCCTCAAACTTATGACTTACTTATTTCACATACTATGTTGATCATGCTGCTTCATTATACAAATATTTTTACATATCGATTAGTTCTTAATTACTATTTGTGACTTTGTTGTCACCTCTAAGATTACTACAGATTACTAAATTACTTATATTTACGTTACAGAGTTTCATTCAATTAAGTTTACTTATTGTGCATGAAGTTTTCAAGCGAGATTTTCACAATCGCGAAAAAGCGAACTTTCCTGACTGAGCTCGAGTCATTATATTTACTATATTCTCATTCAACTCTTTTAATTCTTTTGACGATATTCTAGATAAAGCATCAGCTGCTGAGTTACTTGAACTGTAGCGGGGTGTTTACATCAGATAGATATTTAATTTAACAAAGAACAGTTTATTAAATAAAAGATATATACACAAAAGTTACACACAAAAGTCTTTAAAACAAATCAGAAGGAGTAAAATGAAAATTAAATAATTATGTCGACATGAGCAAAAACAAATTACATATAGGACATAGGCTACACTACATCACCCCCTTCCAGAGACCGTCAAGGGCGATAATAGTCGAGAAATCGTACGCGACGTCCTGACGACATCATCATGATTATCGGCACGAAGTGGGTCCCGATTTTCCACATTTGGAGGATGAGAAGGTGTTATTAGTGTGTTTTTAGTAGTGTTGTCTGGGTCACGCAGTATAAACGCCGGCTTAATGCGGTCTATTGATACAGTCACCTGTTTACCGTTCACTAAGATTTTGAAAATCTTGTCACCTCGTTGGACGACCTTGTGTGGACCAGAGTACCCTGGCTTCAAAGCACCACCAACAGTGCAGTCCCTTAGAAACACGTGGGAAGACGTGGCAAGGTCTTTGAAAATAAAAGTGTTAAGTGTATGCTTATTGTGCCTGGCTGTTGGTGATGGTTGAAGGTCACGAACCAATTTCCTAAGCCTAGACAAGTAATCAGTTGTATCAACTGTGACATCAGCCTCAGGGTCGAAGAATTCGCCTGGAAGGCGCATAGGCTACACTACAAAACCTTTAACATACTCTACATAAAAGTTATATCTAAAATCAATCTAAACTTCATAAGTCTGCTGGATGGATCTTTCATACCAATCAGATATATTAACGGTCTATGATCCGTTTTGATTTTTAAATATTGACCATACAAATAAGGTCGAAAATGTTTCACTGCCCAAACGATTGCCAACAATTCTTTTTCGTTAATTGGTTTTAAAATATTATAACAGTTCGAATTTTTGCTTGTGATATCGTAAGGTCTACAAATAATTCCGTTGTTTGCTTTCCAAAATCTGAAATAGACATTTCGTTTTGCCTGGTGTTTTGTATTTTTTTTTGTATTGCAGTTGCACCCTTTTTTGTCAATAATTCCTTAATTATGTCACTTATTAAATCCTCCACTGTTAAATAATCGTCTCGTAGACGCAACTTAGCAGATTGAGACAATCTACTTTTTAAAACAAATTAAATTAATTTTTTTTACATTCGGGTTTCGTTAATACAGAATCGTAATATTGAATATTATCTAACAACTGCTTAATACTTGTCTTTTCATTAGACATAAGTAATAAAGTCAAAGCCGTTTTTAAATCAAAAGTATCCATATTGCTATTATTCTCAACTTCAACACTTTTAGACTGACACAGAATTAAAATATCCTTATATAATGAATCAAAATTTTTAATATAATTATCATAAAAAGAAATATCTTTCTCTTTAATTATTCCTTTCTTTACGTTTTCTCTAAAATTTATCAACCAATTAGAATATTCGCTATAAATATCATTTGTCTCCTTAAGCTTAAGATTTAATATAATATTTCCTACGCGTCTAAATGGTCCGATTTTTACTAAATATGTCCTAATTTATTTTAATTTCTCATATATTTTTCCAAAGAAATATTCATAACTTACCAATTTACCACCGAAACGTAGATTATATTTTAGCACTACTTATAATTACTTATACAACATATCAAGTACAAATTATTTTAAAACACTCAATATTATAATAACACTATTAATATCTTAAAGTTCAATAATGAATTCAATTAAAGTCCATACATTCCGCTGCGACGCGAAAAATAATCATATAATATACTACTAATGAATAAGCACTTTTTTCACTTAACACTTTTATATATATTTACTCACTACACTTACACTTAAAATAGGCTTTAGGTTGATTGGGCTGCTCCTCCAAAGCTGCGACAGGTTGCTGTTGTTGGAAAAAGGACCTCCGGAAATTATTTCTTGTTATTTCCGAGGTGATCCAACCCTTGTGGGACCGTCGGTATATCCGGAACACATAGTATAGGCACCCCATACATATCGCCAACACGATGATGGACAACAAAATATTTGTTGTTGTCAAATGCAATTTAAATTGATTGAATAACCGCCGTCTCATCGTTAGATTGTTGTTTGCCCATTTTTTTATAAACGAGATTGAAGTAATAAGTACAGCACGTTGTAACTCGAACAAACAATATTACCTATTATTTTAATTATTAAATTTGCTAGTTGCACTGCATAGAATGTTCCATCCCAAAAATGGAGAACCTCAAATTCGCGCCGAGTAATCCGATGGCAGGGTCGCCATGTAAGGTTTATTATTATGAGATGAGTAATAACATTAAGACTTGCTTTAAGACTGTGTGACTAAGAATGATTTTGTTTATATAATGGTCTTATAATCTATTTCTTATTCTACAGGAGTGATTTTTTGAAGAATCTTGTTTAGTGACTTAAATTTGATTTATATTAGTTATTTTATATAAGGTAGGTGACCCAAATAAGGCCTACCTTAATTTTTTTATTATCTAACTAGCGGGTTTATAATAATAATTCACTGGTAATTTGGAATAACTATATTTATTTATTAAACTTTGTAATAAATCAAACAAAATTATTTTAGGAACAAAAATCACACTTTTGTGAACACAAATAACTAAAATGTCACTTTGGCCTTATTGGGAACCCTGTGTCTTAATAAAGCCTTAATAAAAACAAGTAAACATTCAACTTCTTAATGAATACAAAACGTTATCAATACTTATATTAAATCTAATGAGATCCCATTAATTACTTTTGATCATTTTAGATAAGATTTAACGAGTTTCTCATCATACAAAAGTACTATATTAATCAGCCTTTTTCATCTTTTTTTTTGAACAATTCCCTGGACAGTAAAATATTTTATCAGCGGGTGTGAGTCCAACACACACCTCATGATACCAAACGCCACAAGTAAGACATTGTCGCATATCATCAACTCGATCTTCTTTACAAGCTGGACAGTACCAAGAAAGTTTATTATCGTGACGTTTTGGTTTAGATTCCGTAAGCTTATCTGCTGTCAAAGAAGCAGTCTTCACTGAGGTTCGCTTTCGCGTTGCAGCAACTGCAGGTGTCCAGCTAGTAACTGACGCTGATTTTGGTGTCTTTGTGTTAATCTTTATCACGGATGACGTACCAGGAACATCTTCTACTCTTGACGATGTTACAGTAATCTGTGATGTGGAATTCGTAGCACTGTCACCAAACAAATCTTTTGTTACCTCTTGAGCCCTGTAATTCAGAGACTTCTTGCGTGGAGCAGTCGCTACAACTTTAAACTTAGGAGTAGGTAAAAATTCATGAATCTCACACGTGGTTGATTGATTGTCTATCTTCTGTGGAGTTCCAACATTCGGATTGTTTTTTGAGAGCAAGGACAGTGGCAAATTCTCAGTATCTGTGCCTGATCCATCTGAATCTTCCACATTTGCAGTTGAAATCTTTTGTTCCCCCGATTCATTAGATAAGACAGCAATATTCTCACTGTTTGTAGGATTTGGGAGTTCTGATAACGCAGAAGGCGCAAATGCCTCTTCAGAAATAGCATCTGGGTTATATGGATATAACCCTGTAGCGCGAAACCCATTCGAGATATTGGTAATAGTCATACATTTCGGCCATACTTGTGAGAGAATGACGTTAAAACTTGTCTTGTTTAGGGTTCGTTCGGGATGCTGACTGACATATTTCATCAACTCTTGGTCCCAATGGTGCTCAAAAGAACGATAAACAGATTTATCCATGGGCTGTAACTCGTGCGTGGTATTTGACGGAAGACAATATAAAGTAATGCCACATTTCTCAGCTCCCTCGACAATAGTAAAGTTCAGGTGGCATTTTGCACCATCAAATATGAGGAGACATGGCCCTGATGTTCTGTATTTATGCAAATGATTAATAAACTGTATGAAAGTTTCTGTCGTCATGCTTCCTTTTGGCGTCATCTTCACCAGAGAGCCTGGAGGTAAATTGTCTTGGAATTCTGGCTTTAGTCTCTTGCCTTTGAACAATATCATTGGCGGAATAGCTGATCCTATAGCATTTCCGCAGCCTACCACAGTCACACTTTCAGCATGCTCATTCGCTATTTGATGAACTCTTTTTCTCCCTTTGGCTGTCAAAACAGTCTGCTGATGGTGCAAAGATATGCGACAATTTTTTTCATCGATGTTGTAAATGCTTTCAGGTTTATGTTCAATTCCAAGTCTATCCAGCACACTTTTGTATTTTAAAAAGTGATCGCTAACAATATCTTTATTTAATTTTTGAGCACGAGCTGGATTCATCATCTGTGCTTTACGACGTGCTAATTCAGGGTGTCGTTTGAGAAATAACCTCAACCATTTCTTCCCCGCGGCGTTCTTGGCATCGTTGAAAGTGTTTGGAATTTCCTTAATTTTACAGAATGAAAAAGCCTGTACGCGCAACATCTTTGATGTCAACGGCACTCCAACATCAGCCAAACGTATGATTCTTCTGACAAGTCCAGCTTCTTGTTCTGTAGTAAATACAGCCGACCGACCTAGCTTTCGTGTAGTCGACCCACTCGCTAGATGGTTGCGTAGGGTTCTTCTTGGGATGTTGTATCTGGCTGCAGCAGCATATGTAGATAATCTACCTCTTTCGACCATTCTAACAGCGTTTTCCATCTGTTGCGAAGTCCATTGAGCCCTTTTTTTCCTTGTGGTAGAAGCTGGTGATTCGTTTTCCATGATGTTACTAAAAACAAGGGTTTACTATTTTACTGTAATACTTTTCTAACTGACATAAAACATTGTCCTAATAAGATCTGTACCAGTGCCGTTATAAGGCCTATACATTTTTTTTGTAGGCTTTATTAGGGCATGGCACATGGATAAACAAAACACCAATTATATGGAATATACCGATATTACAGCTTTTTCACTTATGTGAGGAGATGACTACACGTATAATTATCCTATAGACAAAACACAGCACACCGTGTACGAATAAAAATAAAAATACTTACTGTTTTCTCTGCTAGAATTTTATAAAAACAAGCGTGCGCTCCGCGTCGTTGTTGTTTTCGACTGCAGGTTCGAACACGCTCGCGGCACGGGTCATTTGCTGTGCTTGTAGGTGTTAATTTATATACACGCACACATCTACAAACATTGGCGGCCATTTGAAATCGCGAAGTGGGAAATTCAAAAAATAGGCCTTATTAAGACATAGGCTTTATTTGGGTCACCCACCTTATATTAGTGTTCTCTGCAACTAGCTCTATATTGAGGATAGACTGTAAATGAGTGTGGAACACTAATATGTTTTTTTTTAATGTTGATCTTGGTCAGACTTGAGTCTGGCTATAGGAATAAGGAATTTTAAAGGTACTCACTTTTCACGACACAATTCACTTTTTTACACATACAGAACACAACGCGTAGTTTTGTGGAAATACTATCAGGGCGTATGACACAATGGTGAGGAATTATAAATTTTCCTGAGCCGAGTTCAGTAGGCTGCATATGGCCTAAGTCACAATACTCTGACATAAATTTAGAATAGTCTTGCTTTAAGACTAGATTACGTTCAAGTCGCTTTTCAAGTTTGACAAAGCGAGACTTTGCCGAATCAAAAAAGTTCCCTAACTCCTCATGGGGTTCTTTCAATAATAAAGATACGACATAACGACCATCTGCTTCTCGTGTGACGAGTTTAGAATAAACCTCTTCACACTTCGCGTCCTCGGGTTTAATTAAAGTCTTCTGAGGCGGTTCCTCGATCTGCCAAAATCGCTTGACCACTTCTTCGACAGAGCGTGTGGAAGCAACGAGAGAAGAAACAACGAGTGCTGAAGACGAAAGTGAATTATCAACCTTGCCTGTTATCACCCAGCCGAAGACACTATGTAAGGCGACTGGTAGGCCCGGGCCTATTTCTAAACGCTGGCCGTCATAAATCTTATGGAACAGCTCGGCGCCTAATAATAAATCGATATCCGTAGGTTTATCAAAGTTTTTATCTGCTAGAACTAAATGTTTGAACTGAGCTCGAACATGTGAAGGCACTGCCATACTAGGAATTTTGCTAGTAATGGAGTTGACTACGATAGCATTAATTGAAAAATTACAACTCTGAGAATCAACTGGCAACACTGTACAAGAAGTCTCCCCCTCCCCTTCGTTGACCTACATGTGTGCTACTAGTAGCCGTGTTCGCCTGCCCTTCACGATCAGGCAACTCTGAGGTTTGACCTGGAACCGTAGGGGTTGAAGCGACATAATGCTCATGCAGCAAGGTGTGATGACGTATTCCGCAAGAAGCACAAGTACTTTTAGAAAAACATTTATTAGCAGTATGATATCTACGCAAACAGTTTGAACAAACATTATATTTTAAAATTAAATTATATTTTTCAGGAATGCTAAGTGATAAAAACAGCATTTGAAAAGAGAGTGTGAAAGACTACAACAAATACACTCCGCTGATTTATTTGCAGCGTTTACCGCAACAGAAGTGCTGGATGCCAAGGATCGACTTGAATTTGTTAGTAGACCTTTGAATACTGCTAGAACCAGAATGGTTACCGGATTGACTAGCTTCTAAAACCTTAACGTAGTCTTGTAAAAATTGTAATAAATTAGAAAAGGTAGGTATTATATCCTTATTTTGACACTCAAAACGTTCCCTTGTCTCATTATCAAGAAGACGAGAAGCTAAATAAAATAAATTCCTCTAAATTCTGAATTTTCATGGCCTTTAACGCATTAACAGACTCACTTAATACACAAGTTAAATTACGCAACTCATTAACATTTTTATTTTTTAGGTGAGGGTAATTTAAAATTTTATCTAAATAATTAATAGCTAAAACTCGTTTATTCTGAAATCGCTCGATAAGTGCATCAAAAACTATACAATAATTGTCAGAAATAACGGGTATTCCTTTTGCTACCGATAACGCAGTTCCCGAAAGACATGACAAAAGATAATGGAATTTTTCTATCGAGGTCAACCTATTGTTTTCATGAACAAGCGATAAGAATGTGTCATAAAACGTTTGCCAATATTCAATGTTACCGTTAAATTTAGGTAACTCAAGTTTAGGTAAACGAACTTGTGGACTCACTTTAACCTCACAATTTGAAGATTCTAACGGGGCTTCCGTGCCCCCTGTGGGGCTCGCCGTGTAACTTAGGCTCTGAGCCGCTTCAATCACCGCGTAATATAAGTCATCGAATGATTGAGCTGCTTTCATCTCAATACTTTGCTCGGGATTAAGTTTTAATTTTGCTTCGTTTATTTTACTACATAACTCGAGAAATTCTTTACGAAGATTATGTACATTCTTCAATCGCGCTCTGAAACTCGTTTTGTTTTTTACAACATCTTTTGATAAATTGTATATTGTTTGAATTGTCTCTAAAAACATATTCCCGCTGGGAATATAATAATTTTAGCTGTCGTTCGATTACTTCAGCCATATTAAGAGAATTAAAAGTATTACGAATGCAAAATTAATAAAATATGTACGATATTCTTAACTACCTACAACCAAAAAACAAAAAAAAATATAAAAATAGCTGTAATCCCTAGGATTCGCGCTCGATTGGACCAATTTTAAATGGTAAGACTTGAGTCTGGCTATAGGAATAAGGAATTTTAAAGGTACTCACTTTTCACGACACAATTCACTTTTTTACACATCCGTCACTCGCGATAGCTTGTTGCAGTCTCACCGTCGAGTAGCGCAGGAGCACCGATGATGAGAGTGAGATAGGAGAAATAGGAGGGAAAGAGAGGTCAAATAGGAAGCCAGAACAGATCTAATGAATTTACAATTTTGTTCACTGAAAACTTTTCTAAAAAGCGTTACTCAGTGGCTGAAATTTAATTTATGTTGAATCATATGTGTATAATAGTGTGTTAAGGGATAAGCTCTTTCCAATGGTTTATGATAAGTTATTAATAAGGAGGTTTTCAGTTTTGTTTGAATAATTTCCAGAACAGAGGGTGTCTAAGTATTTAAGTTTCAATTTGGAGATGTTGATATATTATGTTACAGAGCAGTTCTTAATATATTTTAGCACTTTTAAATAAGCTCTCTTGGGCAGTTAAGTTCTACTTTAGAATTAATACGTTCAAAAACCCCAATAGACCAGTATGGAAGCAGTACTCCGCGAAAAATCCTCAACAGCTCAACGCACGTTTCGCTCCCACACCGGAGCATCATCGGGAGATGTTGCCTCTACGAACAGCGTTCGATGAGTGAACGCTGCTAACCAAACCGTCCCTTTTTATACACTACTACCCCCACCAAACCGAACAAATTAATCAACGGTGACGTCGTCAAACAAGTTTGTTCATTCAACAATGCATATCTATTGTGGCTCTTTTCTTTGATAATTTCAAGTTGCTCCAATACGCTCAATCGGAAGCCTTGGTCACATTTATGTAATACCTCATAGGAATGGTCATTAGACACCCTATGTCCACTTTCTAAAAGGTGTTTGGCAAAATGGGATTTCTCCGGATGACCATTCCTATAGGCAGCAATATGTTCCCTTTGTCGAGTCTCAAAGTTGTCTCGAACTTGAGAAACGATTACCTTCCGGAGAATGTCTGGAATTGTTAGATCTCACGAAGATCTGCATGGAACAAAACTACTTTAGGTTCAATAATCAGTTCTTCCATCTAAGAGATGGCCTGGCAATGGGTTCACCGTTGAGTCCATTGTTGGCCGAGATATTTATGGTCAACTTTGAGCGGGAAAATATTATTGGACATAAAAATGACCATTTCGTATATGAGTTGTAGGTTTTCCGAATTTCGCATGTAGACCCCAAGTGGGTCGGGTGTATGTAGTTAGTTTGTTAAAGATGTGTAGTGCTTTAGTGGTTATGTATGTGATGTGGTCTTTGTAACTGAGTTTGTTGTCAATGATTATACCAAGATATTTGATTTTATGAGTAAATTGTAAGGGTGAATTGAAATTGTGTTATTGAAGGAGATTTCGCATCTCTGTGCTTGGTTTGTGAATGCGTGTTGTATAATCTATGGATTACTGTCATGAAAAATTAGCGCGATTTTTTCGAAAAAGGCGGGAAGAGTGACTAGGCGAGAATTTGAGTTTTATTGCAAAAAAATTATTTGTTTAATATTAAAATTATACTTTGTGAACGAACAGTAATTATTTTCAATAATTATATCGTGTAAATATGAAGAATGAATTTGGCGGGGGAGTTCATACTCCCCCAAACCCTAAAGTAAGGAAGAGAAAGGAGGAACCGGTCAGGAGCGACCAGGAAAGTAATGACAGTTATTTGCCATTTTACAAGCCGTCGTACAAAAGATTGTATCCGGAAAACTCCTTTAATGTAGAATATAATGTCTTTGTCGAAGGTCAAGAAAAAGATAGGATAGGGAACAAGAGCCCTGTCTATCTTAATCACATTTTCTCTTGTGAGATAAAAGGGGTGGTGGCGATTAGAAGAATTAATGCTAATAAAATTGGTATTTCATTCAAACAGTATAACTTTATAACAAATGAAAAGTTTTTAAATAAATATAAATTGAAGGCATACATACCAGCAGCCCAAATAGAGAGAACTGGTATTATTAGACACGTAAAAAGTAATATTTCTAACAAGGAATTGTACGAAAAGTTAACATCCATATACGAAATAGTAGCAGTAAGAAGATTCTTTAAAAAGGTTGGTTCGACATTAGCGCCATTGCAAACGGTCAGTATAACCTTTTTGTCAAACACTACCATCAAATGTGCAGTACGATTTGTTTTCATATAAAGTATTTGAATATATCCCGCCTCTGCAGCAGTGCTATCGCTGCTTTAAGTTCAATCACTCCGCAAAAGTTTGCAACGGAAAACAACGTTGCAGCTGTTGCGCTGGTGAACATTCATAGAGATAAAGATTGCAATAAACCTAATGAACTATGCTGTGTTAATTGTAGAGGTAATCATTTAGCTGTATCAAGGACTTGTCCTGTAAAAATGAAGAAAATTATTGAAAAAAAAGAAAAAATTACTTATTCAACTGTAGTTAAAAATGTTAACAGTTATGATGAACAATTTCCACAATTAAAAACCAAGTCTCAAAGTTTAAATAAGAATATGAATAAAACTCATGTAGATAATACTGTAAATAATGTAGACTTAAAAAATACGAGGGCTGCACTGAAAGTTTTAAGAATGGAATATTTCCACTGTTCCTGTCATGTTAAAATCTTTTTAATTGAAAACTCCTTGGTTTTAAAAATCTAATACCATTTATTTATTTAAAAAAAGATTCGTGGTCTTTTCACGAGGTCTTGTCAAACTTGTTTAGTCGTTGAGAAAATGGAATTGACTCGAGACAATACAAGAGCGATGATTTATTATGACTTTAGAAGTTGTTTAACACAAAAATAGTGTTTTGATTGGATGCTTTCTGCATTTGGAGATGAAGCCCCATCCAAAAGCACAATTTATCGCTGGTTTGCTGAATTTCAACGTGGACGTGTCAAGCTCGGTGATGATCCCCGTCAAGGTCGTCCAAAAACTGCAGTCACCCAAGAAAACGTTGATGCTGTGCGTAAGTTGATTGAGGAAGATCGACATGTGACATACCGCGAAATTCAGGCAACTTTATACATTGGCATGAGTCAAATACAAATAATCTTGCATGAACAATTTGGTGTTAAAAAGTTGTTTTCCCGATGGATACCGCATTCGCTCCGTGAAGAACAAAAAGCGGCTCGCGTTACTTGGTACGTCAGAACTCTCGAAAGATTCCACGCAGGATCCTCAAATGCTGTATACAACATCGTATCAGGTGACGAATCCTGGATTTATGCGTACGAACCCGAAATAAAAAACCAGTCACGAGTTTGGGTGTTCGAAAATAAATTAAAGCCAACAAAAATTGTTCGCTCACGGAGCGTTGCAAAAAAAATGGTGGCAACGTTTGTCTCCAAAACCGGCCATGTTGCGACTATTGCTCTTGAGGGACAAAGAACGGTTAATGCAGAATGGTATGCTAGCATTTGTTTGCCACAGGTCGTTTCTGAACTCCGAAAAGAGAACTGCAACCGCCGCATCATCCTTCATCACGACAATGCGAGTTCTCACACCGCGCACAGAACAAAAGAGTTTTTGGAGCAAGAAAGTATAGAATTATTAGACCATCCGCCGTACAGCCCCGACCTAAGCCCTAATGATTTCTATACTTTCCCTAAAATAAAGAATAAATTGCGTTGTCAGAGATTTTCATCACCTGAAGAAGCTGTGGACGCCTACAAAACGGCCATTTTGGAGACCCCAACTTCCGAATGGAATGCTTGCTTCAATGATTGGTTCCATCGTATGGAAAAATGTGTCAAATTTCGCGGAGAATACTTAGAAAACCAATAAATACATTTTTAAATAGTAATGTTGTGTCATATCCTTGATTCTCGAAATTTTCAGTGCCGCCCTCGTAATAATACGATAACTCAGTTAGTAAAGAACACCACCTCTGCAGATGTAATTAAACAAGTCGTGAGTAATAATGATATATTAATGGCACTTGTACAAACCTTAGTAGAATTAGGAAATAAAACGGATGACGTGCCTGTCACCACTACATCCATAAAACAAATGTTAATTAAAAATCTTTCAATATAAATTATGGATCGAAGCTCCCATATTTCTTCTAAATTACGAATGGCACAGTTAAATATTCAAAGTGCAAATAGTAAAAAAAACAATTCTTACAAAATTTTTAAATGAAAATAATATTGACGTCTGTTTACTGAATGAAACATGGTTCAAAGACAATAACAAATATTTTAACATACCTGGCTATAACATATATTGCAAAAATTCGATAAATAAACATAATGGAGTAGCAATCTTAATAAAACCTTATTTAAAATACAATGTTCTAAACACAATGTTTTATGAAGAAATTCAAACAAATGCTGTTTCTATATCCACTGAAATTGGTAATATTACTGTCTTAAATGTGTATTGTCCTCCTAAAAGTAAGCGCATTCGATTAAGTAGATTGTCCAGTATTATACAAAATCTTCCGAAACCCATCCTTATAAGCGGAGATTTTAACGCCCATCACATCGCTTTTGGCTGTTTGAGTACAACAGGACGAGGTCGAGATTTGTATGATGTTATAGATATCTGTGATTTATGTATATTAAATGATGGTAGCTTTACTACCGTTAACAGTCCTAGAC
Organism: Pontia daplidice; assembly: GCA_963693355.1. Lineage (NCBI taxonomy): Eukaryota > Metazoa > Arthropoda > Insecta > Lepidoptera > Pieridae > Pontia > Pontia daplidice. The sequence continues at coordinate 865,769 of CAVNZL010000023.1, read as the reverse complement.
ATAGTCCATCAGCTATTGATGTTTCTTTAGTCAGTCCAAATTTAGCACCATTGTGTGAATGGTCACTACATGATGATGCAATGGGCAGCTATCATTATCCAACAATTATTAATATTTCCCTGACTATTGATAAATATCATGTCAATCCGCCTGTAGAAAAATATTTGTATAATAAAACAGACTGGAATAAATTTCGGGATGTGTCTCAAAACATTTTTACCGAAATGACATCAATGGTTGATAAACAAGATCCAATATCAGCTTACAATGAATTCTGCTCGCGCCTAGATAAACTGAAGCAACTTGTTATACCTAAATTTCGTAAAACTAGCCATTTTAAAAGTAGACCTCCTTCTCCATGGTGGAACGATACTTGTGAAAAAAGTGTTAAAGCCTCATATAATGCCCTAAAGTTATATAGACGACATCCGACTATGCCAAACTATATTAATTATAAAAGATTAGATGCTTTAAAAAAGCGAACTATTTCAGAGCAAAAAAAAACAAAGTTGGAATGATTACTGTAACACTTTTAATAGAAATACCCCAATTAGTCAAATTTGGAATTTAATTAAAAGATTTAAGGGTGTTAAGTCTTGAAATACACCTTATAAGGATGAGTTTGTTCAACCGTTTTTGACAAAATTAACAGATTGTAAAGATTTAATGGCCTATAGTTCATATTGTAATTATTTCGAAGATAATAATGAAAATGAAAATTCTTTATTTTTGTTAGACTCGTTTACATGGAGTGAATTTATAATGAGCTTAAATACTAGAAGAAATACAGCTCCGGGTTTGGATGATTTTCCATACATTTTAATTAAAAATCTTCATGAATCCATACAATATTTATTTTTAAAAATTCTCAACATGCTCTGGTCACAAAAGATCATTCCCATACAGTGGAAGACTCAATGTGTAATTCCTATTTTAAAGGCTGACAAACCACCAGAGTTGGCCTGTTCATATAGGCCTATATCATTATCCTCATGTCTTGGTAAAATATTTGAAAATATGCTCAAAAATCGTATTGATTGGTTTGTTGAAGCAAATAATATTATTCCGCATTTTCAATACGGCTTTCGGAAAGGTCGGAAATGTGCAGACAGCTTTATCTCACTTATATCAGATCTAAAATACGCAAAAAGTTCCAATTTAAATAGTGTTTGTGTATTTTTAGACGTACAAGGCTCATTTGACAATCTTGAGCCTGGTATTTTAGTAAAGATTTTGACCGGTAACTTAGGCATTCCTGGACAAATTTCCAAATGGATTCATGAATTTTTAACTGAGAGAATGATATATGTCCGTCATAATAATAATTTATTTGGCCCAAAAACTTCTTCAAAGGGTACAATGCAAGGTGCAACACTTTCACCATTACTATATAATTTATATACTTCTGAAATATGTAAATATGTTAATACCGGAAATGTACAGATTCTGCAATTTGCAGATGATCTTGTTGTTTATAGTTCAGAACATAATTTAACTAGAGCTATAGGAAAAATTAACACTGCATTACATGAATTAAAGAACTACTATGAAGATACTTTGCATCTGAAAATCAATGCTACCAAAAGTAATGTAATGATTTTCAGTAATGAGACTCCCTGCGTAGATATTTTATATAATGGTGACAGAATAAATACAGTTAGCCAACATAAATTTTTAGGTATTATTTTGGATCAGCAGTTAAAATTTGAACAGCATATCAAATATATTTCTCAAAATGCTTTAAAAGGTGTCAATATTATAAAATGTTTAGCTGGTGTTACTTGGGGTGCAGACCCTAATGTTCTGTCACTGCTATATAAAGCAATTGTAAGAAGTCACTTTGATTAAAGTACTTTAGCATATGTAAATAGCCCATTTGTACATATATTAGATGTAATCCAAAACAAGGCTTTGAGAACCATATCTGGAGCAATGTGTTCAACTCCTATTAGAGCAATGGAGGTTGAAACCAACATTATGCCTCTTATACTCAGAAGGATACTTTTAATTGAAAGATACTGTTTAAAATTATTAGCATTAGAAAATAACCAAGTTTTACATAAAATAGTTTCACACTTTACTAGTATATCAGGTTCTTTGACTTCTGCAGATGATTTATTGAAAGGTAAAACACCTCATTTATCTAGAATTTTTCTACATATAAGAGACAAATGTACACACATTAAAAAACAACAACAATGGCTATGTTACTCTCATTCTTTCATTAGTATATTACATCCTTATACTATTCTATATATTTTTGGAAGTTATTTACGTAAAAAGATAGCTTATATTCACTCAATCCCTTTCATATCTAATAACATAGTAAAACACTCCACTTACCTTAGAAAAATCCAAATGTTGCACTTTGTTTACACAAATACACCCGCACGACAATGACACAATTTGCGACTGGCATCAGGTGTCAACGCCGACGCCTAACGGTTTTTTGTTTCGACTAATCAATAGAGAATATCGTATTCATTCTAAACAGGCAAACATCTTCATACAAAAGTTGTCTCTAAGTCTATCAAATTGGACTTAAATTGCTGTGCGAGCGCGAGTGCGCAACAGAGACCATATTTGGTCGGAAGGGTCTTTAAGGGTTAATGTAGTCGACCAAAATGGAAATGTGAAGAAGATTCAACTTAAAAATGTTTTGTAATTTACTTTCTGTCAGTGAAATAATATCTTCAGTTGCATTTAATAATAATGGGTGTACTATTTACAATAAATTTAAAGAAGTTGCAACTGCAAAATTAATCAGAAACATGTATAAACTTGAAACACAAACTCCACCAGTATTTGCATTTGCTTCAACTGCAGATTATTATACTTGGCACCAGCGGATGGCTCACATTAATTTTCAGGACTTAAACAAGCACAAGACAGAAGTAACAGAAGGTTTGTCATTGGTTCAAAGTAAAAACAAATACATATGTGAGTATTGTCAAGAGAGTAAGCAAACAAGGCCTCCATTCCCTACAGAAGGTTCAAGAGCAAGCAAGCCTCTACAGATTGTTCACTCTGATATCTGTGGTCCGCTTGATGTTATGTCGCTTGGTAAAGCAAGGTATTTCGTCACATTCATTGACAATTTCACAAGAAAGGTATTTGTTTACTTTCTGCATAATAAATCAGATGTCTTTATTAAGTTTAAAGAATTTAAAGCTCTGGTTGAAAATCAATTAAGTTGCAAAATTAAATGTCTCCGAACTGATAATGGTCGAGAGTATTTAAGTTGTGGCGTATAGACGCACATAATGTAAATATTGTTAGTAAAACTATTCTGTGGAGTTGTGACAGGAGAGGTTGTTTTTTGGTCCCGCCAGAGACAACAAGTAAAGCTAAGATAGAACTAGATGTAAGACTCGGTGTGCTATGTAACTACGATAAATAAAACAGTCCTAAGTTAGAAATCAATTTAGCTGTTTTTTTACTAGCATCTGTCCAAACGCTGCCGTCCTATAAAATGATAAATCCATATCCCAAATTGGTGACCCCGACGTGATTAATTGCAACCGGGATTGGAACTTTTTCATGCTACGGACCTGGCATAAGTAGCGTTGTGAAACAAGTGTGGTGTTATGTGCTAACTAACTAACGGCTTGGTATCCTTGAAATGGTGTTGTTTTCCATCAAAGTTACTATATACTCCCAAGCTCGATGTTGCTGTCTGAAACCTACCTACACTGCACTGCCCCTGCGAGCTACAAAATGCATTGCCCCATGTAACTGGCGAGCGGAAAACTGGCAAGGGGCTCAGTAACGGCGGCCACTGATAATTTACCCCTAAGCCGCCGACTTTTTGTCACCGACAAATCTTCTAGGCGACAATTCCTAATAGACACCGGCTCAGATTTATGTTGCTATCCGCACAACTGGCTGCAACGTCGTCGGGAATCTGCAGACTATGCGCTTACTGCTGCTAATGGCAGTACGTTTGGCACTGTCAACTTATGCCTCAACTTAGGCTTACGTCGGGATTTTGTTTGGCAGTTTGTCGTTGCTGATGTTGAGAGAGCGATAATTGGCGCAGATTTTTTGGCGCTTTATCGCCTGTTACCTAACTGTCATAGCAAAAAGCTCATTGAGAAATCCACTGGCCTTACTTCAGTTGTGTCAACGGCCAACATCGAACAACAAAGTGTAAAAGCAGTGATCGCTGGTAACTCCAAGTACTCATCTTTATTGTCGGAGTTCCCTGACATCACTCGACCTCCTGGCCTATCTAGGGTCATGAAGCATAACACAGTTCACCACATCAAAACTACTGACGGTCCGCCTGTTTCATGTCGTCCGCGTCGCTTAGCACCGCAGAAACTTATCTCTGCTAGGAAGGAGTTTAATGATATGATGCGTAGTGGTACAGCTAGACCTTCTAAGAGTGCGTGGTCGTCACCTCTTCAGAAAGATGACACCTGGCGACCTTGTGGCGATTATCGCGCACTGAATGCTAGGACCATACCAGACAAGTACCCTCTACGCCACATACATGATTTTGCGCAGAACCTTTCTGGTGCTACTATATTCAGCACTCTCGACCTGGTGAAAGATTACCAGATTCCTGTCTTCGCAGAGGATATACCGAAAACTGCCATCGTTACACCGTTTGGCCTCTTCGAGTTCCCGTTTATGACCTTCGGTCTCCGTAATGCTGGTCAAACCTTCCAGCGGTTCATCGACGAGGTCACCCGGGGTCTCGATTTCTGTTTCCCGTATGTTGACGATATCCTTGTCTTCTCAACTGATGTGGCACAACACAAACAACACCTTCGCCTTCTCTTTCAGTGCCTTCAGGACTATGGTGTCGTGATTAACCCGTCCAAATGCATCCTGGGTGCCGATGAAGTAGTTTTTTTGGGCTATCACATTAACGCCCAAGGTGTACGACCTCCTCGAGATCGTATACAAAGCATTCTGGATTTCAGTCCTCCTGAAACTGTTCAAGGCATGCGCAGATTCCTGGGTATGGGTACGATTACCGTCAAAGGTAAGAATATCACCGTTAGTGTCGACAGAGTAAAGCCGGCTTTCATTGAGCATCCCAATGCTGGTCAGGATGGATTCAGGTCCTAGTTCGCTAGCTGGAACTGCAGCTCCGGCCCCTGTGCCGCATCAGTTACCAGCTGTTGTTCCTTCAACTACCACAGCCGCACCAACTCCTTCTCTGCCTTCTCCTGTGGATGCCGCTAAGCCTCCTTATACAACTCGGTCAGGAAGACGTGTTAAATTTAAAATTTTCAAGGATTGAGTTATTTTTCTCCGTGGGGAGGTTGTGTCGCGTATAGACGCATATAATGTAAATATTGTTAGTAAAACTATTCTGTGGAGTTGTGACAGGAGAGGTTGTTTTTTGGTCCCGCCAGAGACAACAAGTAAAGCTAAGATAGAACTAGATGTAAGACTCGGTGTGCTATGTAACTACGATAAATAAAACAGTCCTAAGTTAGAAATCAATTTAGCTGTTTTTTTACTAGCATCTGTACAAACGCTGCCGTCCTATAAAATGATAAATCCATATCCCAAAAAGTAATAAATTTTCAAAATATCTTAAAGATTCAGGAATAGTTCATCAGACTTCAAATACTTACACCCCTCAGCAGAATGGGTTAGCAGAGCGTATGAATTGCACATTAATGGAAAGAGCTCGATGTATGTTAAATTATGCTAAATTACAGAAGGCATATTGGGCAGAAGCTGTTGCAACAGCAGCTTATATTACCAACAGATGTCCTATGCGTGCACTGTCATATGCGACTCCAGAGGAGAAGTGGTGTGGTAAGAAACCGGACATAAGTCATCTAAGGATTTTTGGCTGTGCAGCTATGGTATGCACACCCAAAGAAAAATTAAGAAGTTAGACCCAAGGGCAGGTAAAATGACCTTTATTGGTTATTGTGAAACAACTAAAGGTTACAAACTTTATGATTGTAAGTCTAAGAAGGTAGTTATATCTAGAGATGTAGTATTTTTGGAAAATTCTATGCAAAGAAATTATGTTATGGTCCCACTATCTAATTCTTGTCACTGTAACAATTCTAATAATGTTGAGAATGAATCTCAAACATCTCAAACATACTGCAGAATCATCTTTAGATGAAACTTTAAGAGATTCATATGCTAGTACTAGTAATGACAGTTTTCACTCTATAGAATGTTTCAGTATATGTTCCGGAGAAAGAAATAGAATCTGTTCCAAATAGAACTATAATTACTAGAAACAAACTGAAAAGTATGCAACAAAATACGAACAACATTTATTTTTGTCAAGGTGAAATGGAATGTTTTGATTTACCACAATCATACAGGGAAGCAATAAACTCAGCTTATAGTGAAAAATGGAAGCAGTCCATAAAAGAGTTAGACGCACACAGAGAAAATGAAACCTGGCAGATAGTAGAAAAGCCACCAGGTGTAAAGGTTAGAGGCTGTAAGTGGGTCTTTCGTATTAAAGATGAGTCATTATATAAGTCAAGACTATGTGCCAAGGGCTACTCACAGACATATGCTATTGATTATAAGGAAACTTTTTCACCTACAGTCAGGTATGATTCAATAAGAATTATACTATCTAAAGTTTGTCAGCATGATTTACAAAAAATGCAATTTGAAATAAAGAATGCATTTCTTAATTGTGATATAAGTGAAAATATATATACGACACTGCCAGAGGGCTTAGAAATACCTAAAAATCATGTATGTAAATTGAATAGATCTTTGTATGGGTTAAAACAATCTCCACACTGTTTGACTCAGTTTTGAAAAGTTTTGGTTTTGAAAACAATCATTCTGACAAATGTGTTTATACAGGACATGTGAATGATGTTAAGGTTTATTTATTGCTTTATGTAGATGATGGATTATTTATTGATATCTAAGTGTCATACTGCATTAAAACAAATTATAATGAAACTTGAAGAAAACTTTGAAATAAAGATATGTGAAGCTAATAACTTTGTTGGATTACAGATACAAAGGTTGAAAGATAAAGTCTTTATGTATCAGTCTCAATATATAGAAAAGGTGCTTAAGAAATTTAATGTAATGGAACAAGTATCCCTATGAATCCTCACACTAACTTAGAAAAGAAAGAGAAGCTGTTGGTACCCTTATGCCTTACCCTCGGCGAACAACGCCACCTCACCCTCGATTGACGTCGCTTCTGGTATTGGGCACCATGCCCTGACCACAGATGCCACTTCTGCCTCTTCCTTCTTCAGGCTCTTCAGCGACCATCTGGGTCCTGTCTGCTCCGGTAATGACGGGCTCGGGCTGTTCGGTGTCACTGACGAGGGGAGAACGTGATACCGGATATACCGGTGATCTGATAAGGTCTCCACCTCTGTCAGGACTTCCCAGTCCGGGATCCGTCGCGCTAAGACGGGGCTCGCGGAAGCCACATCCACCACGGATCCACCCTGCTGCCTCACGCATGTCCACTCAGTCCCTTGGTTTAGTGGGACCAAGTTGTGGGCTGCGATCCATTCCGTGAGCACGTCTCCGCGCCGATCCGTGACCGAGGATCCCCACGCCGTAGATTTGGCGTTGAGATCTCCAGCCACTACCACTTTCTGGGGACTACCCCATTCGACCATGGCACTCACTCCTGCCAAATAAGACTCAAACTCAGTCTTATTCGGCGAGAAGTAGGCTCCCACGACGACGATCTCCCCTAGCTTGCAGGCCACGTAGCCATCCCCTGACTGAGACGAGACAATTGGGTTTTTGCCGTCGATGTCGTTGACGACAATTGCGACTGACTTGTCGCGAGCGCCCAGCCAATTGTCTCTGTCCGGAACCGTATAGGGTTCGGCAACCACCCCAATGTGTATCCTCCACTGCGTCAGACTCTGAAGGAGAAGGTCTTGAGCCCTAGCGCAGTGGTTGATGTTCGTCTGAAGAAACCGTAGGGCCATACTAATCCGCTACGATTTCTTCAGTTTCCATAGCACCCGTCGGCTGGGTGGAGCCAGCTTTCTTCGCCGGCTTCGTCTTCTTCACGTGCCTGGGGGCCGAACAGTTTACCCCTCCCCTTGGTGGTCAGCCTTCTTCCCCACTTCTGCGCAGAGTACGCAATGGGGTTTGGCGCTGCATGTCGCAGCTCGGTGTCCCGGCTGGCTACACCTGTAGCACAGCTGGCTACGGTCTTCGTCTTGGCACTTTGCAGCGACGTGCCCCTGTCTCAGGTACCTGTAGCACCTGGTCTCCCTGGGCTTCGAGAGGGATATCTTTGCCTCGATGAAGCCTACTCTAAATTTACCCTCCACCAGCTTCTTAGCAGCGGTGACAGGGACTTGCGCCCATGCGGCGTTCGTGCTCCTTCTGTCGGGTTTTATTGCGCCCACCCTGATTTGCTCAACCGGGCACTGCCCCTTCTGAGCGAGGGCTTCCGCCAACTCCGACGATGTGACGGCGTCGTCCAACTCTGACACCCTGATGTCAGTGCACTTCACAGGAGTGTACACTTTCACATCCTCGTCCGCAATGGCCTCCTTCAGTTTCGGGCCAGCACTTCCGCCTTCGGCCCGCTGGAGGCGCCGGGTATCTGCCGAATTGCAGCACCCGTCGCCGCCCTCCGGAATTTGACGGACTCGATGTCAGTGTCCGCCAAGTCCAGCTTGGCCTTAGCCTCTCGGACCACCGCCGCGTATGTGACGCCCCTTCCCTCCGCGTCTTTCGTCAGGGCTATGACCACAGCCGCAGACCGAGGAACCTTCAGCTTAGGCTTCGGTGCAGGTTTGGGAGCCTTCCTGGCATCCCCCGGTCGCGGCCGGGTCGGAGTCTTGTCCGGTTTATGCGCTTTGTGCGCCTGTGTCATCTCTCTGGTTTGAGGCTTCCTCGTTGGTTGTTCTGGAGCCTCCTGAGTTGCCCTCAATCTTCGGCCTTTGTAGGCCACCATCGCCCAAGTCTCTTTCGAGGCTTCTCGGCTCGACCGTGTCACCGCCGCCAAGGAGCGGGAGGTCGATGGCACCTGAGTGGGCTCAGGCTGCAAATCCCTAGCCACACTCCTATCATCCTTTCGACCCTCCTGTCCTTTCTTCTTCTTGTTCTTACTCTTCTTTCTCTTTTCAGGTTCCCCTTCCGTTTCCACTGTCTCTTCCGTAGGGGGTGTCTTTGGGGTAAGTTTCCTTTGGAGCTGGCCTTGAAGACCCTCCCGACTCCTTCTTACCTTTTCCCTTCTTATCCGCCGCTGTCTGCCAACCGGCTCAACAATCTGTTCTCCATTTCTTCCAGGTCATTGGGCGCCTGTGGCATCTGCGGGCGTCTGTCCTGCATCAGATTCCGCAGTTCTCCCATTTCCTTTTGCAGTGTCTCCAGGACAGTGTCTCCAAGACGCCTGAGACGCGCATTATCCTCCAGGGGGACTCTAGTCTCATCCGTGACGGAGCGCCTGGCCAATTCATACGTGTCCTCACGTAGGTCGGCTACCGCCTTCTTGAGGGCACCGATGTAAGTGCCCTTTAAGTTTCCTGAGGTCTTCATGACCTTCTCTACAACCCCTATACTCGCCTCGATCCGTTTTTGTACAACGGCCGATACGTCCACTTCATGATGTTGGGGCAACTCCATAGGGCTCGGGCACGATGACCGGTCACCCTCGCCTCTGCCACTACATCTAGGAGTTCTGCTTCCGCACGCCTCTTCAGCTCTTCTCGTTCCTCCCGGGCTAGAGCTCTATTGGCTTCCGCAAGACCTGAATATTCCCCAGTTGTAGGGGGTCTTCCTCTGCCCTTCTTTTTGCCTTTTGTAGGCGTTATGGTCTCGGTAGAACTGTCATCGTCCGACAGTGTCGACCGTTTCCTCTTCATCCAATGGCTGATGTTTCGGCCTGAAGGCCCTGGCAACTCAGACAGACATCGATGGTACACTAATCATCGAACCGTCGTCCGAGTCACTTAAATCTTCAGCGCTATAGAACACCCCCTGGCGATGAGCAGCTTCTGCTGCGCGAGATGTCGTCGGCGTCGGCGTACGCACGATGACAACTCTAAGCTCTTTATCGAGCATCTTCTTACCTCCTCTTCCTTCCTCCCCTATCTCATCATTTTGGTTTTTGGTTTGGTTTGATTTTTTGTTTTTTGTTTCCATACTCCTTCATTAACGTCTGCCATCGCCCATCGCCCATTTCTGGGGAAATAAACAGTCCCCCCGAGCGGAGCCCCTCGCCCGGGTAACCCTAGTACTGCGTGGGTGCGGGAGGTGCCCACGAGTTGGCCGCTAAAAGCCCGACATACTAGCCGAGCACCAGTTCGCCCTGCGGGTGAACGGGAGAGTGGCGCCGCGCAGAGTCCCCTTGGGGCGCCCCAACGCACACTCATTTAGGGTTTTTTATTGTGGTTTTCCTTCCACTTAGACCAGCCAATTAAGGCAAGCCCCCCCTGGTCTGGCCGATCTACGAGACGACCGCCGAATCGAGCCAGGAAACAGGTTGCCCGACGGGGATCGCAATTAATCCCTAACCGACGGTGGCACATCGCCACCGCGGCCCGCCGCGCCGTGCCAGGTGTAAAAAGCCCGCACACTCTCTCTATATACAAAATATACAAGCTCATTAGAGCACCACCTACGATATATTTACAGCATACACCAAGGCTGTGAAGCCTTCTCCCTGCGATTACACTGATTCCAGTCCGACGCCGACCGAACCGAAAACCAATGCAAGCGCCAAAAGATAGCCTTATCAGACCCGAAAGCCGGATAATGTTACCCTCCCGGTTGGCGTCACCCCGCACATAGACGAGCGCTAGGCCTTACGTACCATAATAAGCCCCAGAGAAGTCCGCGCAAAGGTGGCCACGAAGGACCCGGGGACCCCCAAGAATCGAACTTGGGAGTAACATCTCTATACATATTTACAATTATTATTAATTACACACACAATAATAATAATAACATCATATGTACACGGGTGTAAAGAACCCTCTACTTATGCTACAAATAGTAGCATAACATCCAACCAATCATCACATTCATCATCTAGTAAATCATCACACATTCATAATGTATACTTACCTCATCTCGGTGTCTTACGGGAAGCGAGTACAACTACCAAATTGCGTGTAGTCTTCGATGCCTCAGCCCCCACCACCTCCGGGAAGTCATTCAATTCCATACAAATGGTTGGGCCTACAGTTCAAGATGACTTAATGTCCATATTATTAAGATTTCGACAGCATACATTTGTTGTTACGAGTGACATCGAAAAAATGTATCGGGCTGTCTTAATAGAACCATCACAACGTTCTCTTCAGCAGATCATTTTTAGATCTCATCCTTCAAAACCTTTACAAACATACACACTCAATACAGTTACTTATGGCTGTGCATCAGCACCCTATTTAGCCACAAAGTGCTTATCTTCTCTAGCCGATGAGTCACCACATCCCGACGTCAGGGAGGCAATCAAACATAACTTTTACGTTGATGATTTCCTATACAGTGGTCCGTCATTCATGCCTTGCAATCAGCAAAGTTCAACCTTCGTAAATGGCAATCTAATAGCATAGAAATTTTGCAGGCAATAAGTGAATACACAAATAACTCACAAGAAATAATTAATTTATGCAATAGTTCTTCGTCTAAAACATTAGGTTTATACTGGGATCCATCAACAGATAATCTTAATTTTGTTATTAATATAAGCATAGGCACAATGATAACAAAACGTATAAAATTTTATCAGTCATCAACCAAATATTTGATGCCTTAGGGCTTGTTGGTCCATGCATACTGCTTGCCAAGCTTATTCTACAATTATTTTGGGTACAAAACTGCTCTTGGGATAGTCAAGTGCCTGATAATATTAAAAAGCAATTTCTAGATGTTACAAATAGTTTCAATTATCTTAATTCTCTAAAAATACCTAGGTGGGTTTCCTCTCTAAAACTGAAATTCATGTTTTTTCAGACGCTTCAGAGCATGCCTGTGGAGGTTGTGTTTATTCAATAATTTATTATTATTTATTTTAGTCCCACACTCCCCGCGTCATTGCACACTAGCCCAGACGCGGGGGTTCGTAAATGGATTCCTCCAGGAAAAAAAAAAAAGATCTGTGTCGATTTCCTGCACCAAACGGATCGTTTTGGGCGTCGCTCCGCTTTCTAAAAATCGCCGCGCGTGGTAAAAGTTCGCGTACAGTGGTGATTTTGGTGTCAAAAGATGCAAAATTGTGCAAGGATTGCAGTGGCAATTTTCGTGGAAATCGGACCACAATTTTCTTGAAAAAACAGTGGAAAATTAGTGCGAAAGGACGCGTAGTTTATAAAGTGTGTGGCTCGCGATTAGTCGCTGTGACACCCAACTTTTATAGTATCATTGGATGCGCTGAGGCAAGTTGTACATGTTTCTGGATTTTTTTGGAAATTTGGAAATCGCGTGAAAATTGACGGCTCTGGAATTTTCCGAAGTCAAAACAACTTTTACACTCTATCTCCCCCGATTTTCATCGGAGCTAGCTAGACAAAAGTCACTGTCGAATTTCCTGGAATTCATTACTTAAGCCTAGAGCCACATAAATACCTGTCCCAATTCTAAGAATTGTTTTGCTTCAATGTAATTAAGTGATAAGATAATGAGGGCAGTATAAAAGAGAAGAGGTAAAAAATGACTTACATTTTTGCGCTTATCGAAGTAACAACATATGTCAGTGAGTTTAAGTTTTTTGAAAAGTGTTAGTGATGGATCTTCAAGTAAAAGGTATGTACTTTTTAATTCTAGTTAGAAAATAGATATACTTTCACCGCACTGTTTTTAAATACCTAGAGTTTTAAAGAGTATGTTATTTTTTGTCAATTTTCTGAATTAATTGGACTAGAAAGTACTTGTACCCTTTTGTACGCGGGCTGAAAATGATATGTATTACAGCCATATCTGTTAGCTTTTATATTTTACTCATTTTGATCCGCGCATTGGAGTGCAACTGTGTCATTCTGTCTGTTGTTTCAGAATACGAGTTCTCCGTCTCAAAAATGGAGTTTTTTGATGAATGGCAGAAATATCCCAAAGAGAATCGTAATAGTAGACTATATGACTTTCTATTGATGAAACGTGATCTTGGGAATATCACGGAAGCATCTGCGCGGGAAATTAAAATGACAATTGGAAGATTGTCATCCAAATTTGTAGAGAAATGGGAAAGTTCTGGAAAGCGTCGCGATCGTTTTCTGAGTGGTTATCTGGTGATTTTACGTTCAGAGCATCCATCTACTACTCAGCACCATCATCATCAAGTAAGACTTCGATTTCTGGGCGTCCATCGGTGGATTTTACTGGAGGTAGTGAAAAAACGAAAAGGAGGCGCGTGGACGACCTTCTTCAAACACGGGATGTAAACCAGTTAGTGATGGCTGCTGAACTATCAGCGCGATTGTCTGGACATCGGAACTTGGCATCTGTTATTAAAGATGCAAGTCAAAGTCCTGAAAAGTGCCAAATAATGAAAGCAAGTGTGGGTGTACGCGATGAATCGAGATGTTTGTCAAAGGAAGAGACTTTGGCGTATTACGTAGATGCCAAATCTACAAGCCACTCATATAAACAAACAAGGAAATGGAGCATGAGAGCAGGACATCAGGTATTCCCATCATTTTATAGTGTTAGGCAGGCAAAAATTGAATGTTACCCTCCTGAGGAACAGATTTTTATAAACGAAACGCGTTCAGATATTCAACTTGAGGCGATTTTAAATAAAACTGCTGAACGTCTAATTTGTGCACAGTATGAAGTTTTAAAATCTGTAACTCCTGGTTCATCACTATCCCTTATAAGCAAATGGGGGTGCGATGGAAGTTCCAGTCATAGCAGGTACAAACAAAAATTCAGAAACAGTGAAGACACAGATGAGTTATTATTTGTGTTCTCATTCGTACCGCTTCAATTACGTGACAATAGTGGTAACGTTGTTTGGCAGAATCCAAGACCATCTTCCACCATGTATTGTCGACCGATTAAGTTTATTTTCTCCAAAGAAACTACAGATTTTACTGTAACAGAAACCAATAAGGTTTTAGAGGAAATAAGCCAATTGGTACCAACAATAGGTAACGTAGATGGTAAAGAAGTATCAATCAAACACGAGTTACTGTTCACAATGGTTGACGGTAAAGTATGCAACGCTATGACAGAAACTTCATCAGCACAAAAATGTTACATTTGTGGAGCCACTCCTAAATTTATGAATGATGATTCTAGGGAATTTGTGATAAATAAGAAAAATCTTGGTTTTGGTATATCTCCCCTTCACGCTTGGATACGTTCTTTTGAATGTTTGCTTCATATAAGCTATCGTCTTGAAGTTAAAAAATGGCAACTTCGAGACAAAAGTGACAAAGAAAATGTAAAGCAACGTTCGGCTCATATCCAAGAAAGGTTTAAAGTTGAAATGGGTTTAATTCTTGATAAACCAAAACCAGGATTTGGTAATACGAATGATGGGAATACTGCTCGTCGGTTTTTTGAGAATCCTGAACAGGTTGCAGATATTACAGGTGTAGATGTGACACTAATTAAGAACTTTGGCACTATCCTTAGAACTTTAGCTTCGGGTTATGATATTGATGTTGTTAAATTTAATTCTCTAACACAAGACACAAAAAAAATGTATCTTAGTCTCTATTCGTGGTATTACATGCCTGTTACTGTACACAAAATTCTTATGCACAGTATAGATATTGTGAAATCGGCTCTTCTACCTATCGGGCAGCTTTCTGAGGAAGCTCAGGAAGCGCGTAATAAAGATTATAGGAAATTTCGGGAGCACAATACTCGAAAACATTCACGTATTGCCACGAATAGAGATTTACTTAATATGTTGCTAATCACATCTGACCCTGTAATAAATGGCCTTAGAGAAGTTCCCAAAAAACCGACAAGTAAACTGCCTTCTGAGGTTTTAGAATTAATAATACCCCCTTCTGTAAATGTAAGTTCTAGTGTAAGTCATAGTAGTTTTTGTCAAAATATCAGTATGTCAGATTATTGTGTAGAAGATTCTTCGGAAGAAGAATTTAGTGATGTAGATTAAATAAAGAGTTCTAAATAATATTGTATTAATTAATTTGTAAGAATGTGTACCTTATCTAACTTTATTATTAGTTAAAAAATATTGTTAAAAAGTACTAATAATGTCCCATGTTAATTTAATTTATTGTTGTATGTAATGTAATAAAAAATGACAATTTGTCATTTTTTGTTTTTTTTTTTTTGTTTTTTTTATTTATTTATTTCACACACAGTATTACATTGTACATTATTACAAGCATTGGAGTGGACCCAAACTAGGCTGAATGCCTGTCTTTTGGGATCCTCTGTTACATAAAATATTACATAAAGTGGCGGATATTTTAAATACAGGATTTAGAAATATAACAATTATTTATTATTTATTTGTTTTATTTACCTAAGTACGGCCATATACTCTTTAATGTGATGAATATGTGTTTTAATGATAGTGTGAGTAATGCGTGTTGAGAAATATTGAATTATTTAGGTATTTAAGCAACTTTAACGTACTTTTTGGTGCACGTGACTCTCCCTACCTCTTTTTATTTGGGTGTTTGGTGCTAAAACCGCATTAGAACATCATAATAAAGCCATACGAAGCAAAATACCCCAATAAATAATTTTGTCTAGCTAGCTTGTTCTAATGAAACAACTGTGGATCGGTGAGATTTTGGTATCATTGTGTGTTCGTGTTGATAAGACAAAGAAATTGACGTCTTGATCTCAAAAATCGGACCGAAAGTTATGGAGGAATTTAGTTTATTAGTAGTATTTTTAAAAAAGTGAAAGCGAAGAAAAGTGTTTTTTCAAGTGCGTGCGCTGGGCGATCAGTCGCCACGACCCCCCACTTTTTTGGTGTCGTAAGTGTTAAATGAAACGAGTAGTTTAAAGTACTTTACGTGTTAATTATTTTATTGTAAACCAGACAATGGCGGAAACAAAAGTAATAGATACAGAGACTAATCATCGTGCACAAACTTAGACAAGAGATACATTCTATAATAACTGAAGGCGGCAAATTTAAAACTTTATACAACCTAACACTCCTACTAAATTTTAGCCTTCTAATAAAGTTAACAAATGAAACAAAACATTAAATAGCTTTAACTAAACATTAACCATTTATGAAACTTTATATAAACATTGATCAACATAGTAATATGATAACTTTACATCTTTGGTTTCTCAGTCACACCAAGTTTCTCTCTGAAATATTGAAATTTTACTTTAGGGCCTTTTTATTGTGATACGTGTTTGCTCCCGCGTGCGGGCCAGGCCCGCATGCGTGCCGCCTGCACTTTATCGTTTCATACATTTATTTATAGTAATGCGTGCCACACGCGTGCGGTTGACGGACCTGGACCGCCAGTGTTGTTTTTACTGTTATGCGGAGCGCACGCACGTTGTACAATCAATATGAAAATCGACACTGAGAGGGTGATTTTCGAGGTTCATTTAAGAAGTTGCCTATGGGACAAGAAAAATGAATTATATAAAAACAGGGATGCAAGGGATGCGGCATGGCTCGAAATTTGTGAAGAATTAGTTCCTGAATTTCAAAATCTAACCAAAAATGAAAAAACCGAAATCGGTAAGTACCATTCTTTAATATCCAATTATTTTATGTATTTATATTCAAAAATACTGTCAGTATATGTATCTATCTTGCCAAGGAACTTTACCCTCATTTACAAAATAATCAGCAAACATATCCCTTACAATATAAGATGATGTTTGGTTTTGGTTCGACAATAGTGGTAAATCAGAGAGACCATTTACTTCAAATATGTCTCTGACTCGAAATCCGTCACGTTTTCTTATATAATTGTGAAGAACACATGTTGTTTTTATTATTAATTTAGCCAAATCTTCTTTTACATTCATAGGTCTATGTTAATTCTAAATTTGTTTGAAAGAATTCCAAATGTGCATTCTATATATCGCCGAGCTCTGCATTGTCTGTAGTTATATATTTTTTTTTTTGTAAGACATATTGTTTCGAGCATAAGGTCGCATAACATGTGTTGACAGTGCAAACGCCTCATCTCCAACTATTATAAATGGCAGCACTGGCCTTATGTGAGACTGATTTGTTGCATTATTAGTAATAATTGGTAATGGCTGAGGGTCTGGAATATCCAACATATTGTTTTGTAACTGAGAATATAGTTCACTTTGTTGAAAGACTGAGGAATCAGAGTTACTACCGTAAGATCCCACATTGATATACGTAAAAACATAGTTAGCGTCACACATTGCCAATAGTACGAGAGAGTAATATTTCTTGTAATTGAAGTACAACGATCCGCTGTGCTCTGGTTTTATCACTCGTACATGTTTTCCGTCTATCGCGCCGATACAATTGGGGAACTGAGAGTTAGCAAAAAAATCATCCGCAATATTTTTCCATTGATTGCGATTAGGTTTCGGAAGACATTCTGTTAAGAATTCATTACATATAATAAGACACACTTGTCGCACTATTTGGCTTATTGTTGCAATTCCGATTTGGTAGGTCAAATGCATGTCAGATATGGTGTCTCCCGTTGCTAAGTACCTGTAAATAATAAAAATATAATATATTGTTTCAGAAAAAAAAATTCAACAGAGGTGGCGTACGGCTAGAGATATGTATAAAAAAGATAAATTATCTGAATACCAACCATCAGGTTCTGGTGCTAAAAAAAAGAAAAAGTATGCATATTACAATATCATGACCTTTTTGGACACCGTAATAGATACAATGACAGATGATTCTCTGACGGAATTTCCCAATTCCGCAATGACGCCGTCTCCATCTACCACAGATAGACCGTTGCCTTCTACTTCTGCAACACCACAGCAGTCTATCGGCGAAGCACCATTGCTTTCTACTTCTGTAATAGCACATCAGTCTATTGGCGAAAGACCGTTGTCTTCTACTTCAATAGCACACCAGTCTGCCCCAGCACCACGGGGGAAAAAAATTAAGCAGCCAAGTGAATTTGAAAAAACTTTGCTAGAATGTTTAAAGAGCAATCAGCTACAACTGGAGAGCGAAGATCTAGCTTTCTTCCAATCGCTTCAACCAACGCTGAAAAAATTAACGAATTACCAAAAAATGATGTTCAGAACTAAAGTATTGCAAATAATTATGGATATGGAAAATCCGACGACACAAATTCATTATTCGCCGTACAACATGTCAGGATATACTTCTCATTCCAACTATAGTACTCCCAGCCCATATGACAGCCAAAGAGAGATTCCTGTGACCCGTTCCTACGATAGTACTGTAATGGAAGATATCGATGGCAACATGCTTCTTCCTACAAATGATTGCCAATGTAGTCCGGTCGCCAATACTGCTGGAATCGAAAGTGCTGCCGTTGGTGATATTATTGGAACAAAAAGCTATACAGCTACCCCCGCTGATAATACTACTGGGCTCCTTAATGAAATAACTGAACCTAACAATACTGTTATAGAAGATATCGATGGCAACATGCTTATTACCATATGTAATTCCCCGCGTGGTTCCGCCGCCAATACTGCTCGAATCGAAAGCGATGAATCTGCTGTCGTTGGTAAAACTGTAGACACAGAAAGTAATACAGCTGCTCCCGTTGATGACAATACTGCTGGACTTCAAAGCGCTGACTTTCCCTAATACCTACTGATATATTTGATTTTATTTCATTGATATTTCTGTATGTCATTTCATAATAAACATTAAAATTACTACTAGAATTTCAAGTAAATTACAGTTACAATAAATGTAAACTTAAGCACAATATACTTTTAAATTAACTAAACATTTTAAACGGCAAAAATCGGTGCAAGATAATAGGATCGCATAAACAGCAGAAGGTGTCAGCTTTGAAGCGGAGTAACGCACACAAGCAAGAAGAACCCTACATGTGCAATCCTTACCTGGTACGTGTATCATCTATCTCTGTTACTCAATAGCGCATGCACACGCCGCGTTTCGGTCATCCTTCTCGGACGCCGCACGCCGCACGTCGCACGTCACAGCACCTCAGCCTGCGCGGAACTCAAGTCGCAACTACAGCTATTATCCATCTCACTCACTTCCCTGCACAGTATATGCGCACGCGCAGCTGCCATCTTGCTCGCGCAACTAGGCGCCCGCCGTTCCGCTACTGCTCTGCCCCGCTTACTACATCGCTGCAGCGACACACACGGGACAATTTGTCTATGTGAGCGTGGATTGCCCTGTACTGTTACTATCGGTACAACTAACCACATCAATATATTTATCCCGCTCTCTCTGATGCTCTCATCGCACATCGCGCTGGAGACGGCACGAAGTGTACGCCTAGTGATTTATGCTACCTTAGTAATTGCTATACTGAGCCGCAGCGGACAACGATCATCAAGTAATATGGATGCGTCGCTTACGAATATTACAGATAACGCAAATTCTAACTCGGGCCAGTCGGAAGCGGATTCAAATCTGCAACTCCTTAGTACTCCACCGAATTTCGATTCATATAGAAATAAAAGAGCAAGAGAAGATGACTATAGCGTCGAATTTAACAAACTGCGAGAGGAAATGCAAAAAATGTTTACAGAAATGATGAAGGCACAAACGCGGGAGTTTTCAAAAAACGGTGCTGCATTGCAGAGCATTCAAAACTCAAATAATAACATTGAAAGTTCTGTGGCATTTTTGATGGCACAAAATGAAGAAATGCATACAAAAATTAAGCTTTTGGAGGAAAAAGCTAGGGAAGACAAGAAATATATAGCCATTTTGGAAGAAAAATTAGAAAACCTGCAACAAGACAGTAGGAAGGCAAATATTGAAATAAAAAATGTGCCGAAAAAACCCAACGAGACTAAGGACGACTTAGTTCAAATGGTCGTAAACCTGTCCAATTCGGTGGGTTGCAAAATGGAAAAATCCGCTATACGGGACATCTACCGAGTACGAGGAAAGAAGGACTCCAAGGCAAATATGCCTATAATAGTGGAGACAAATTCCACTTTCGTAAAAAACGAAATGCTGAGATCGTGCAAGGCCTTCAACATTAAACAAAAAGCAAAGCTTTGCGCTAAACATCTTGGCATGCGCTCACAGGAGGACACCCCAATTTTCGTCGCGGAGCAACTGACTCCCAAGGCAGCACGTCTGTATTTCCTTGCTCGCGATTTCGTGAAGGCCAAAACGTATAAATACTGCTGGACAGCGTACGGAAGGGTTTATCTTAGAAAGGAGGATAACTCCCCAGTAATCTTAATTAAAAGTGAAGCGCAACTCCAACTACTTAAATGACTCATTCTGCTATTTTGCCAGTGTTTTTGCTTTCTGCGTATTATACGCACATTTGTATTTCCATTTATTTATATTAAACTCTTACACTGGCAAATACTTTCTACAGCTATTTGTCTCCAAAAATTGCACAAACATTATTATACACTATATTATAAGTTACATAACGCACAATGTAAAATCCAACATAATAAGTATTTACACACACACATACACATACATACCAACAAAACAAACACTTCAATATACATGTCACACACAATCCACTCCTTAACAATCAAAAACTATACAAAACAAATAAATAAACATAAACACTGTTTAACTATGTTTACACATACAAATCTCCAGGCAGATTATCTGAAACTAAAATATATTGGTAATTGCGAACGAATATTAAAATTTATTTACGCATTATTGTACTGTACATGCATCTTAATGTCTCTCAAACATACAAATTATCGCGACTCTCATATAATTTTACTTAAAATTCATAAAATTGATATAGTCTTGGCAAAGCGATGTAATATCGATGTATTACGTAATGTATCAAAACTATTATTCAAATTTTTACCTTTTCGATTTGTTCACTCCATATTATATAATATATAAATAAATATGTGTGATACAGTCCAAGCTATAACCGAAATGGATAACCTAAATATAGCCAAATCAGTAACTTGTGATATATCAGAGTTAATGCGTCATCATCAAATTAATAAAAAAGACTTAACCGTAATTTCCCAAAATATCAGAACTGTATACAATAATCTCGACGATTTTATGATAAACATGTCATCTTTCATGTTCGAACCCGATGTTATTATTCTCACGGAATGTCATATCGACAAAAATAAACCTATTCCAACTATAAGTAACTATATATCAAGTGCATCTACGTTCCATCTAAACCAAAATGACGGGGTTGTTATATATGCAAAAGAAAAACTTAAACCTAAAATTAGAGAGTTGCGATTAACTCAAGCATCTTGCCTACGAGTTGATATTCTTGATTATTCGATTCTTGGAATATACCGATCCCCTTCAAATACAAATGCGGAAGGCTTTATCAATTCGTTAGGTGAATGTATAAATAGTTTAAAATCTACTACTAATTTAATTATAGCCGGAGACATAAATATTAATATCTTGCCAAAATCGCAAGAGAGGCCTCAGGAGTTACAAAATAGAATATCTTATTTAAATACTCTGGCGTCTCATGCTATACTACCTGGTCATATCCTTCCAACTAGGGAGAGCAGCTGCCTTGATCACTTCATGCTAAGATTTAATAGGAAAAAACATTCAGCTTTTATTGGCATATTAAATACTAGTATCACAGATCATAAAACTACACTACTTTCTATAAATAAAATAAAACCCAATAAACTTTCTCCTAAGACTATTACAAAAACTAATTTTGAAAATGCATTAACTTATTTACAAAAGAAAAAAATTTCTGAGCTTCTGCTTTGTAAGGATCCTAATTTACTGACAAGCACTCTAATTCAGAGGCTTATAGAATCGCTAAAACAAAACACTATTACGCTTAATATTCCAAAAAGTCAACGCACTGTGAAACCATGGATGACCAAGGGTATACTAAAATGTATACATAATCGAAATAAATTACAAAGGGAATCGCGTAACGATCCAGACAGTACTATTAAAAAAAATCACTTACACAAGGTACCGAAACTTTTGCAATAATCTCATTAAAAAAACTAAAAGAAACTATGAAAGGAATTTAATCAATAATGCGATAAAGGACAACAAATTATTATGGAAAAATATAAAAACATTAACTTATACCAATAAATCTAAAGGGACCAAACAAGAATTAAAAGACCTGAAGCCCACACCTCTTGAATCGGCTAATTATATTAATAGTTATTTTGCAAAAATTGGAAAACAACTTGCTGAAGACATAGAATTGACTATAACTAATGATGGTAGCTCTGCGTATATCCGCAATCTCCCGAGCCAATCCCAGTCGTTCGTTCTGCTAAAAACCGATTGTGAAGAAGTTGATTCCATTATTAGTAATTTAAAATCAGATAGTGCACCGGGATGGGATAATGTTTCAACCCGATACATCAAATATACAAAAAATGAAATTATCCCTATTATAGTTCATTTAGTTAATATTTGTTTCGATAAAGGTATATTTCCCTCAATCCTCAAAGAATCAATCATCACCCCCATACATAAAAGCGGAGATGGAGACGATATCAACAATTATAGGCCTATTTCAGTAATAACAGTTTTGGCAAAAATTATAGAAAAATTATTAAATATCCGATTACTAAATTATCTCGAAACACACAATATACTTTCAGGATCACAGTTTGGCTTCAGAAAGGGAATTTCCACTGAAGATGCTGTAACCTGTTTAACTGAAATTATTAACAAAAATGTAGATAAAGGCATTAAATGCCTTACATGCTTTATTGATTTTAAAAAAGCATTCGATACCGTCTCCATACCTATCTTGCTGGCTAAATTAGAAAAAGTAGGTGTGAGGGGCCAACAACTAAACATCTTGAAGGATTATCTATCGGACCGAATTCAAAAAGTTAAACTGGATGAATATATAAGTGAGGGACAGAGTGTGACTCATGGCGCTCCGCAAGGAAGCGTACTGGGTCCGACTCTGTTTCTCATTTATATCAACGACCTTTGCAACATGAACTTAAAAAATGCAAAACTGTTTTCATACGCAGATGACACTGCAATAGTGTTCACTGGCCCGACCTGGGATGCTGCTCGTAAACACGCTGAAAAGGGCATGGCTCAAGTAGCTACATGGCTAAAATACAATCTGTTAACCTTAAATGCGTCAAAAACAAATTACATTTGCTTTAGCATATATAATAACACACAACCACCTGTAGACTTTGATATAAAAATCCACACATGTGATCAAGTCCAAAATTGTACCTGTCCCTCTATTGCTAAACTACATCACACTAAATACCTTGGTGTAATGGTGGATCAAAATCTCTCGTGGTACCCCCAAATCGAACAACTATCGGGAAGAATAAGAAAATTTATATGGATGTTTAAAACTCTAAGACATATAGTCACACCGACTCTTCTTAATAAAATTTATGTGTCTCTAGTTCAATCTATAATTATATATTGTATACCGGTTTGGGGAGGTGCCTATAAGACGAGATTTATAGAGGTTGAAAGAGCTCAACGTACTCTTTTAAAAGTTATGTACTTCAAAGAAAGAACATTTCCTACAACCTTGTTGTATCAAACCTGCGATTTATTAACAATTAGAAAACTGTATTTACTTCAAATGATTTTAAAAAAACATAAAACTTTACCCTTTAGACCCCAAATTAATAGTAGAAGGAGACAAAATGCAGCTCTAGTTCCCTTTGCAAAAACAGACTTTGCGAGAATTCAGTATAGTATTCGATCTGCCGACATATATAACAAGTTAAATAAAGAACTAAAAATATATAATAAATCATCTCGTGAGTGTAAATCGTTAATTACCTCCTGGCTTAAAGAATTAACATATGACGAAGTGGAGAGTTTTATTAACAATACTAGTTTAAAGTGTTAAATATGTGTATATATCAACACGACACAACTAAACACTACACAACACAACGCAACGCAACACAACGCAACGCAACACAACACAACACAATACAACTCAACTCAACAAAACATAACATAACACAACACAACACAACACAACACAACACAACACCACAACACACACACACCACACCACACCACATCACATTGCAGCACACCACAACACACACACCACACACACTACACTATTTTAGTTTAAATGTTTTGTTTTATATTTGCAAACTTACCTAAACTTAAAATTACTTTGTTAACTTAGTTTATTTCAAGGTAGATTAAAATCACGAAATTGTTATGGAAGAACGGAGTCTACTGGTACAAGTATTTTATAACTTAAAAGTAGGCTCCAACACCTGTAAAACATGTAAAACAATTTACCTCAATAAATTATTTTATTTTATTTTTATTTTTTAATATACTTTTTTATGCTATTTTTGTCCCCCTGCTAGGCAAAAGTATCCCCTTTTATTTCCCAACTTCCTATCCAATGCCACGTCCTGCCATTCCTTACTAAAAGCAAAATCATCCTTCCATGTCATTACCTACAATATACGCGCAATATACTTACCTACCTACCACCTATTTGTATAATTTGTGAAATAAAGGTTTTATAACCAGAAGAGTGGTCGCGCCTACACCTACGCCTGCATTCGCATTTACTTTTTGCGTTCTGTTACAACCCTAGCTAGTATGGTCATAGAGCCAACTAAGCATTTCCTTTGTTTCGTATTATTTTTCCGTTTACATTGCAGTTTTAGTTTTCATTTTTAATTTAACATATTAATTCATTGAGTTAGATTCTGGAATCCGTCGCGAACGGTGCTTTTTCCCAGCACTCCGTGTAACGTGTGTGTGGTTAAATAAGTTCATGTAATTTTCCTAAAATAAATTAGTGAAGTGAACTTTGTAGTTTTTTTTTTAAAAACTAAAATCGGTGGTGCCGCAAAACAAATTGGTGTCAGAAGTGGGATCTCGTAAGTGGGGTCTGTAGATACCCAGAGATCCAAGAACCTGCGACCACCGACACTTGATAAAGATCGACGGTAAGACACTCCCTAAGGGTGTGCCCGCATCACCACACAAGGGCGAAGGTCAGCCTCAGCATTTATTGCTTGAGCCTGCTCCAACTACGTCACACGAGGACGGTCTACTCAGCAGCTTCAACAGCGGTGCTGTGCTGTCTGAGCCAGTCTACTCCACCAGGGTGAAACATCCGCCCAGTTCCGGGATAAGCGGTGCCTCTGCACGCGACTCCGGCTCCACTCCACGGCATGCGAGTCATCAGTGTGTTTCTGTGAGTTTTTGTGTTCTTTTCCAAATCTTATTTCTAAATCGTGCAAAGTGTTCAAATCCTAAAAGTCCTAAGTGTCAAAGTGCTAATTCTAATTTTTAGAGACTTTAAGTCCAAATCCTAATTCGTAGGTTATTGTTTTTTAAATTTATAACTTCACTGTATTCTATATTTTATTGAGTTCAGCATACTGTAATAATGTCAGTCAAAGGGGAACCATCTAAGGATAAAATGTCTGAGAAGGTGACATTATCTTTTTTAACAAAATTCATTAAATCCTATAATGGCGATAGAGAGTCGCTTCCAGCATTTATCACAAATTGTGAAAATGCTATGTTGTTAGCTAGTTCCGAACAACAATCTATTCTATGCAAATTCATTATCTCACAATTAGAAGGAAAAGCGCAAGTTGCATGCAGTTTGAAAATTTTTTCGGATTGGGAAGAGTTAAAATTATTTTTGCGCTCAACCTTTGGTGAAAAGAAGCATGCAACACACTTATTATCAGATTTACAAAATTGTAAACAATTAATTAATGAGGATGTAACAAAATACTCATTAAAGATAGAGCAAATCTTAACCAAAATTCAGTCCGAAATACATTATAGTTGCGTAGACAAAAAAGAACTTCCTGGCCGAATTGCCGCCATGGAAGATCTCGCTCTCAATACATTTTTACTAGGTCTTCAATCTTCCATTTCCACTGTTGTTAGATGTAAAAACCCTAGAACCCTCAATGAGGCAATACAGTACGCCACAGATGAGGAAAAATTGTTTAATCTCACAAAAAATTGCAATAAATTCCAAAAACAGTGCTCTTTTTGTAGAAAATTTGGGCATAGTTCCTCTGAATGTTTCAAAAATAAAAAACCTAATTTCCAGAAATCCTTTCACATAAATACTAATCGTAATTTCAATCCTAAATCAAATCCTATTTTAAATACTAATCCCTGTCCTAAAAATAATTACACTTCTAAGAATCATAATTTTTATGCTAAATCATGTAACTATTGTAAAAACGTTGGTCACACGATTATGGAATGTCGCAAGCGGGAGTTTAATATGAAACGCCGTGTAATGCCTGACAACGCACAACGTGACCACGGTAATATTCCGTTAAATACATGTGAAGTTGAACATGATATCCAGCAGAACGGTTTAAATTAAAAAGGATTTTGGTTCCGTGTCTGCCAAAATCCAATCCAAGTAATAAGGACACGGTATATTCTAAATCTTATTATAATTTTACTAGATCTTCATCTCAGCCACAGATGCTGAGTCCATCTCAACAAAATAAAACGTTGAGTCATTCTAAATCTACTAAATATTTTAACTTTACATCTCAACCACGAATGTTGAGTCCATCTCAGTCGCAGTTACTGAGTCCATCTCAGCCACAGATGCTGAGTCCATCTCAACAAAAGATAATGTTGAGTCATTCTAAATCTACTAAATCTTCTAACTCTAAATCTCAACCACGACTGTTGAGTTCATCTCAGTCACAGTTACTGAGTCCATCTCAGCCACAGATGCTGAGTCCATCTCAACAAAATATAATGTTGAGTCAACATAATTCATCCCAAACTAATTTGGGTCCTACTAAATTTTCATCTCGATCAAAAGAGTCGAGTCAAGTAAATACACCTCTGTCAAAAGAGCAGAGTCATTTATTTTATAATGGCCAAAATAATAGCCAAATATGTAAAAATAATAAGACAAAACATGTCTCGTTTTCTAATTTAATTAATACTAAGTCGTCTCAATCGTCTCAGTCGTCCCCATCGTATCAATGTAATAAATCAATTTCTAATTATTCTAATTTTAATGGTCGGTCGCGTGAACCGAATCAATTTTATTCTAAGGACAAAACTGTCCCAAATACTAATGCTAGTATCATTAATAAAAAATTATTAAATCTAACATATATCCTAATTCCAAGTCTATTTATGAAATTAGCAACCATACTAAAAAGGTGTCATTACCTCATACGTATTTACAATGTAAGCATGCATCGCGAAAGTTATGTTTCCTAGTTGACACAGGATCAGCCATCAGTATCATCAAAGGCTCCAGTCTTTCACAAATTCCAGATCTATCACATGAAATCGTTAAGCTAAAAGGCATTAACAGTTCTGAAAATCCAGTCGAGACATTAGGAACTTTCCAATTAGAATTTACCGTATCTTACAAAACATTTGATTTTAAATTTCATGTAACAAATGATGATATAAATTTATCTCATTATGATGGTATAATTGGTAGCGATTTTTGTAGTTTCTTTAAATCTAATATCGATTATTTTTCTAAGTTAATGACAATATTTAATTATTCTATTCCTATTGTTTACACTCAACCCACATATATCATTCCGGCTCGTGCGGAAGCCTGTATTGAGTGTACTGTATCAAATTACTCGCCCGAGTTATATCATAACAATGAAGCTCTAGTTCTAGATCATACCTTAAGACAAGGTGTGTATGTTGCTAATTGCATTGTAAAGATTAAACCTAATAGGAAGGTGAATCTTACTATTTTAAATACTACTGATATCGACGTCGAGGTCAAAGATTATTATGTCGAACTTACACCATTCGAAAATGAATGTTTAAATAATTCAAAAAATTGTATTAGCATTAATTCTATTTCTAGTTCTAAGTCTGATCGCGTAAATCAAGTTTTAAATTTAATTCGATGTTCTCACTTAAATAGTGAAGAGAGAAAAGCTCTCTTAGACTGCGTCTCGTCTTATACAGATATTTTTCATTTAGATGGCGAGCCTTTAACTTGTACGAGTGCCATAGAGCACAGTATTAATACAGGTGACACACCTCCTATTCATGTCAAATCCTATCGTTTTCCTGAGTGTCACAAAGAAGAGGTCGATTCCCAAATCCGTAAAATGCTTAACCAAGAAATCATTCGGCCTTCTACTTCGCCTTGGAGCGCCCCAGTCTGGGTAGTCCCGAAAAAGATCGACGCTTCCGGCAAACAAAAGTGGAGAATAGTCATAGACTATCGTCGTCTTAATGACATCACTGTTTCCGAATCATATCCATTGCCTCTTATAACAGACATCCTAGATCAATTAGGTCACTCTAAATATTTTAGTACCCTTGATTTAGCAAGTGGATTTCATCAGATAAAAACGTGTCCCAAGGACGCTCCCAAAACAGGATTCACAATTGGTACTAATTCAAGCATGTCTGGACATTACGAATTCACCAGAATGCCTTTTGGGTTGAAAAATGCCCCAGCTACCTTTCAACGCTTAATGAATACTGTATTGTCAGGTCTTCAAGGTCTCGATTGTTTTATTTATCTCGATGATATCGTAATTTTTAACCAAAATCTTCAAGATCATATCACAAAATTAAAACGTGTTTTTGACAAACTTCGACAGAGTAATTTAAAATTACAGCCTTACAAATGTGAATTTCTACGACACGAAGTCGCTTATCTTGGCCGAATCCCGAAAAGGTCAAGGCCGTTTCCCATTTTCCAGTTCCTAAGAATCCCAAAGATATTAAATCCTTTTTAGGGTTAATAGGTTATTATCGCCGTTTCATTGAAAATTTTGCAAAGCTAACGAAGCCTCTTACAAGTCTCTTAAAGAAGGATGCTGTTTTTCACTGGAATGCAGAACAGCAGCAAGCATTTGAATTCTTAAAAGAGAAATTAATCTCCGCTCCTCTTCTACAATACCCTGATTTTTCCCAACCTTTTAATGTTACTACAGACGCAAGTAATTATGCTGTAGGTGCGATTCTTTCTCAAGGTCCTATAGGCAAGGACAAACCCATAGCATACGCCTCGCGAACTTTAAATAAGCCTGAAGGTAATTATTCTACGACGGAAAAAGAACTTTTAGCTATTTTATTTGCCGTCAAAACATTTAGACCATACCTATATGGTAACAAATTCAAAATAATTACGGATCATAGACCACTTGTATGGCTATTTAATGTAAAAGATCCAGGTAGTAGACTCATTCGCTGGCGTTTGAAACTCGAGGAGTACGATTACGAGATTGTTTATAAACAAGGTCGACTCAATTCCAATGCCGACGCTCTGTCTAGGTGTCCAATCAACACCATTAATATAAATAACTTAAATAATCTCACTTATGAAGAATACTTTAAAAGTCAGTTCACTAATCAACTTCCTATTTCTAATACGAAAATTGAAGAATGTGCTCAAGGGCTACATTTATCTAAATTAAAAAATATTGCGTTACCAGTTTCTTTAGATTTCGATAATTCTAATCCGTATTGTGAAGAAATTATGTCACAAATAGAAAATGCCGACGAGCTATTAGATTCGGAACGTGAGCCGTCCACAGTTAGACAACATATTTATCAAGATAAAAATTATTATTTTCTCTTTACCAAGGTTCATCATTTTGACCAAACAAGTTATAAGGATATTTACAATTTATTAATAAAACTAAGAAATATTTTAGTTAATTTCCAAAGTATTACAGATCTTGCTATTTCAGATTTTTCAGACCAATTTTCTAAGATATCATATACTAAAATTTATAACATGATTTCTTATATTTTTCATGACACTAATATAAAAATTTACATTTATAAAAATCAATTAATTTATCCTACTCCCATAGAAATTCCAAAAATTTTGAAGGAAAATCATGATTCGCCTATTGCAGGTCATCCAGGTTCACAGCGTATGTATAAAAGAATTAAAGCCAGTTATTACTGGAAGGGCATGCGCTCTGACATTGAGCACTATGTTAAAAAGTGTAAACTTTGTCAAATTAATAAGCCTTTGCGTAAATCCAATAAGGCTCCAATGGAGATAACTTCCACATCTACAAGGCCATTTGAGAGATTAGCTCTTGATATTGTAGGCCCTTTACCCGATGCGGGTTTTCAAAATTTTAAGTTCATTTTAACGTTACAGGATGACTTAACTAAATTCACTAGTGCTTATCCTATGGTTTCGTCAACAAGCGACGAAATAGCTCGAAATCTTGTTCATTTCATGTCTCTATTCGGATTTCCTAAAACTATTTTAACAGACTTAGGTACGCCCTTTACGTCTGATTTATTTAAACAATTAACAGAAATTTTAAAAGTCAAAGCTCTATTTACTACTCCCTATCATCCTCAAACAAATGGCGCACTAGAACGCTCTCACGCAACTCCTCATGATGATGCTCTTAATACTTTTGCCTTAATTCAACCCTCAGACTCATATATCGCCTTGAGCGACGATAGACTGCATTATGCTATGCTGAGCTCGTTAAATGATTGTAAATTAATATCTAGTAATCATTCTATATGTGAATTGTTTAATATTTACTCTTGTATTAATAATCCTAATTGTGAATCAAGAATTTTAACGGAGGTCACACTCTCGTTGCCCTCTGAATGTAACTCTAAGATTTTATTTTAGTAACATTGATATATGGCAAAAGTTGCAAAATAATAAATGGATATTTGTTCAATCCAACCCAAATAAATTAACTGTTCGATGTAATGATGATTTAAATGATTATACTATTCAAGGTACTGGAATTGTAAAGTTAACAACTGATTGTGTCGGTTACTCTAAAACTATTCAATTATTACCGACAAATTCATATTCATTTGTAATTAAATCTCCTTTAGACATACAACTTGACATTACAACTGATGATTGCTGTAAAAAGGACATATTTAATAAAAGTTTGCCACATTTAACTCCTATTTCCTTAAGTAAAATTAATTTAGATTCTTTAAAATATGCTTCACATCAAATGGATAATTTAGAAAATGAATTGAATAATTTAGAAAAAGAATCTCATTTTATTAAGTATGGTCCATATTATTCTACACTTACTTATATTTTAATTGTGTGTTTATTTTTGTATTCTGCGTATAAGCTATTCAAATGTTTTAGAAATATGAAATCGACTAATGAGTCTGGATGTTGCATTCAAATATTTAATCAATGTAATAATAAAAAGAATATTAGAACTAAATCTAAGAATACAAATTCTATTGAAATGACACAATTTTCATCTTCTGATGAAGAGAGACAATCGGTCAAATCCTTACCCTTGCAACATCGTGTATACGATAAGAATCAATTTACCTCAAATAGAAATTTGAATTTTTAATTTTTAACATTGTGTATTGATTATAAATGACTTAAGTTTTTATATTTTATAAAGTCTACATTAAGATGTTTTTTATTATAATTATGATTAGTGCTTATTTTCCTATTTCATTTTGAATGTTTTTATATTTCAACATTGTGTAGACTTCGCACACGTTACGTCTCGTTTTCTTAACTTCGCTTCATCTTAAGGAGATAAAGCTCCGTCAAAAGGGGGGAGTTGTTACAACCCTAGCTAGTATGGTCATAGAGCCAACTAAGCATTTCCTTTGTTTCGTATTATTTTTCCGTTTACATTGCAGTTTTAGTTTTCATTTTTAATTTAACATATTAATTCATTGAGTTAGATTCTGGAATCCGTCGCGAACGGTGCTTTTTCCCAGCACTCCGTGTAACGTGTGTGTGGTTAAATAAGTTCATGTAATTTTCCTAAAATAAATTAGTGAAGTGAACTTTGTAGTTTTTTTTTAAAAACTAAAATCGGTGGTGCCGCAAAACAGTTCGAAAAAGCAATAAAAGTAGCGCAATGCGAGCGTTTACCGTTTGCAAAAAGTAAATTTGTAAAAAATATTTATATATGAGGCCGGTAAACTGACCCCGCACCGCAAGTACTTCAGTCGCTTTTTCAATCGCAAAGAGACTTTGGAACTGTATTAAAGTTTAAATGAAACGAGTCATAGTAAAATGAGTTTTAAAGCGGTAGTGTTAATGTTCATATTTAGACAAAAGCAGCCCGACTGCGGGCGCATGCGCGTCTAAAACTCAAGCATTAATTATACCAATTCAATAGTAAAATAAGTAAATAACTTACCTTAGGGTAACTGCTAAACGCTCTGTAGGACTAATTGCTATACGTCGTAAACTGGACACTGCCAATTTTTTTTCAATTCTTCCCAACAACTCGTCGAAACTGCGAATCGACATTCTAAAGTAATTCTTGAACTTGCGTTCGTTACTGCGGAGGTTTTGATAATTAACATGAAACATTCCAGTAAACAATCTAGTCTCCAGGTAGGGGTCAACTTGAAATGATCGCTTTTTTTTTCGATTTTTAAAAATTAAGTAAGCGACTATTACTTTCTTTATGTCCATTTTGACCGTGTTCTCTTCCTGGCGACACGCACAATACTGTGGCGTAGCGAACTATTATCTGCTCTGCGTGCGGCCTGCAATACGCACGCGGGCCTGGCCCGCACGCGGGAGCAAACAGGCATCACTATAAAAAGGCCCTTACACAGAGCTTTTGTAAATATATCTGCTAACTGATTATTAGTACTAATATATTTCAAATCTATAAATTTTTGTGCATATTTTTCTTTTACAAAATTATACTTTATATCAATATGTTTACAACGTTTATGAAAATCATTATTCTTGATCAAACAAATAGCACTTTGATTATCTATATGAAGATTAATACAACTGTGTTTATATTCCTTAATATCAAGCATTAACTGCCGAACCCAAAGAGCTTCTTTTGTAGCACAGCAGGATGCCATGAACTCTGCTTCTGTGGTAGAAAGAGCGATGGTCAATTGTCGTTGAGTGCTCCATGTAACTGCTGCTCCATTTTTCATGAAGACATAACCAGTGATAGACCTTCTGGTGTCAGGATCATTGGCATAATCGGCGTCAGAGTAACATTCAAGTATGTTACTTTGAGTTAATCTGAAACAGAGTCCAAAATGTTTTGTTTCTTTTAAATATTTAAAGATGCGCTTTACAGCATTCCAATGCATCTGATCGTAATTGTTGAGAAAGCGAGCGACTGTGGACACTGCATACATGATGTCGGGTCTGGTCACTATAGCAGCAAAAATGAGAGAACCCACAGCTTCTCTGTAAGGAATGTGTTTGTTGTTGCTCTCAGGCTCAGTACTTTTTACCAAAGTATCATGTGGATCAGCAGGAATACTATTAGTATTGATGTCGCACAAGTTAAATCTTTTCAGCATCTCTTCAATGTATGTACTTTGGTGCACAAATATATAGTTATCATGTTTTTCTATATGCATTCCGATAAAATGTAACGATTTACAAATCCTTACATCAAACTCTTTCTTTAAGTCATTTATTACTTGAGTAAGAGCAGTGGTATCTGATGACAGTAATAAGCCATCATCCACATACAGTAATAAATATATTTTAATACCATTGATGCAGCCCACATAAACACATCTGTCAGCATGACTGTTCTTAAAACCATATTTCTTTAAAACATCATCAAATTTAGCATTCCAACATCTAGGTGACTGTTTTAGGCCATATAAAGATTTCTTGAGCTTGCATACAACCTCCTTTTTAACAGTAAGACTCTCTGATGGCGTCATGTAAATCTGTTCTTTCAACTGACCATATAAAAAGGCAGTTTTAATATCAAATTGAAGCATTGACATTTTCTGTTCTGCAGCAACAGATAAAAGTAAGCGAATTGAGTCATATCTGACTGTTGGTGCAAATGTCTCAGTAAATTCAATACCCAGTTTCTGTGAGAATCCTTTAGCACAAAGCCTTGCCTTGTACCTTAGTCCTTCAGTTTCATTCTTAATACGAAAAACCCATTTACATCCTATAACTCTAGCTTCAGGTGGCTTTTCTACTAACTGCCATGTACCATTA
Source organism: Pontia daplidice (assembly GCA_963693355.1). Lineage (NCBI taxonomy): Eukaryota > Metazoa > Arthropoda > Insecta > Lepidoptera > Pieridae > Pontia > Pontia daplidice. The sequence goes on along the minus strand of CAVNZL010000023.1, from coordinate 831,849 downwards.
TCACTATGTGCTTTCAGCTCTTCTTCAACTGATTTCATCCACAATTTAGAGTCTTCTGAAGACAATGCTTCTGCATATGTTTGTGGTGTGACAGAGAGTGGTACATTGCTTGAGCATAGGTAAGTCTTAGCTTCTTTGTTCTTATCAACTTTATTTCGAGGACGAAGAGTAATATTAGAACTCTGAGGATACTTCACTGACATCTCCGGTACATACTCAGGATCATCTGAGCCATCACTGTGGTCCACAGCTGTATGAGATGTCAAATCTGTGCTGTTAACTTCACTATCTGACATGTTTTCAATAACATGATCTATTTCTTTATTTTCTGGTTCTGACAGTGGAACTGGAGTCACATTTCTTTTTATACTATTCTCTAAGAAAATTACATTTCTACTTTTTATGACAGTTCTTGTTTTGGTATCTAATAATCTATATCCTTTACTACTTTTACACAATAACCAACAAAAATAAGTTTCTGTGATTTAGAGTCCCATTTCTTAATTTTCTCTTTAGGTATTTGAGCCATTGCATGACAACCAAAAATTTTCATGTGACTTACCACAGGTTTCCTTCCACTCCACATCTCTTCAGGAGTTTTATAATTTAGTGCTTGTGTAGGTGAACGGTTCACTATGTATGCTGCTGTCATTATTGCTTCAGCCCACAAGCTTTTTTGTAAGTTAGCATTAATTAGCATACATCTGGCTTTCTCAAGAAGTGTCCTGTTCATACGTTCTGATAAGCCATTTTGTTGAGGTGTGTACGGAATTGATGTTTGATGTTGTATGCCAGATGACTTCAAAAATTCAGTAAATTCATTATTTATATACTCAGTTCCATTATCAGTTCTTAATACTTTAATTTTACAGTCAAGTAAAAGTGGTTTTCTACAAGACATTTGTATTCTTTAAATTTATTAAGACATTCAGACTTTGATTTTAAAATGAAAACGGATACTTTTCTAGAATAATCATCAGTAAAGGTAAGAAAATACCTTGCATTTCCGAGTGACTTCACTTCCATGGGTCTGCATATGTCGGAGTGAATAAGTTCTAGCAGTTTTGTTGCTCGGGAACCTTCACTTTTGAATGGAAAACTTGTTTGTTTACCTTCTATACAAGAAATACAGGTCACATTACTACTTGGAGACATTTTCACACCTTCAGCACAGGTCTCCAGCTTTTTCAGGTCAGTGTAGTTCAAGTGACCCATACGCTGATGCCATAGGTAAAAGTCATCATTAGTATTTTGAGAAAAATATGCTTGAACTGATGCCATATTCAGTTTATACATGTTATTAATAAGTTTAGCACTTGCTACTATTTCATTATTCTTGTTAAATATACTGCAACCTTTACTATGAAACTTAATATTACAGTTCTTTTTAATCATTTTACTAACGGAGAGAAGATTTGTAGAAAGTTCAGGAATATAAAGGACATCTTTTACCTGTATGGTGGCAATAGATCCATCCTTTTGTAATACATTAATGTTGACCTTACCACAGCTTTCTACTTTCAATTCCTTACTGTTTGCAACACAGATACTTTTGATTGGTGGTGGCCTTTCATCATAAATACAATTCTTGTTCATAGTCATGTGCATTGAAGCACCAGAATCTACATACCATCCGGAGTAATAGTTGCTTGATGCAGCTGACAAAACGGCCACAAAAGAGTTGTCCCTTTGTTTCTTGTTGGTCTTGTTTTTACAACTTTTGCTGATATGCCCGTACTTGTTACAAGAATAACACCTTGGCCCTTTGTAGACATTCTCCTTACTTGTTTGCTTTTGAATACCTTTTACATGAAATACGCCCAAATCAGATTGCTTGACTTCTTGTAACAGTTTAGTTTTAACTAAATCGGCTGTTATAGCAACACCAGAGCTTTCCATAGCCATGATCATAGGTTTATATTGTTCTGGAAATCCAGCCAGTAACAATGTACCTAACCATTCATCATCGACCTTGAACCCTATGTTCCGGAGATTGTGTGCTGTAGTCATAACTTTATTAACGTATTCTTCAATACCTTGACAATTCTCGAGAGAAGTTGTTATAAGGTCACGAAGTAATCCAACCTTCCAAGAAAGACCAGAATCATCGAACGCCTTGCATAGGTTACCCCAAACTCCTTTTGCAGTCTTGGCTTCTTGAACGTGGATATAATTAATCGGATCCACCAGTAACACTATTTTCAATTTTGCTTTCACGTCTTTCTTTGAATCAACGTCGCCATCGCCGGTTATGCATTCCCACAATTCCTCGTGTTCTAAGTATGTTTGCATTGCAAACTTCCAGCTAGCGAAGTTATCTCTTCCAGTTAATCTCTCAATCAATGTCATGTGATTGTTAGAAGACATTTTTGGTTCTGAGATGAATTTTTCGTAACTGAAATAACCTCAATACTTGCAAACTTGCCGGTGTAAAAACGGTATCACACGATCGGTCGGTGAAGCACGGCGTGGTCTTTGAACGTGGCTATTTTATTATTCGGTTAACACTGATTTTTCGAAACTAAACTCGCGTACTAATAGTTATAGGTGTCTGGGCCCATAACCTGTTAAATGAAACGAGTAGTTTAAAGTACTTTACGTGTTAATTAATTTATTGTAAAACAGACAATGGCGGAAACAAAAGTAATAGACACACAGACTAATCATCGTGCACAAACTTAGACAAGAGATACATTCTATAATAACTGAAGGCGGTAAATTTAAAACTTTATACAACCTAACAGTAAGACGCGCATTGACGGCCTCTACACGTGAGTGTTTAAAATTTTAAAATCGCATCAGAAATGAGGGTGCTAGATATTTTTATCTAAAATCTTAGTTTTTGTGGTATCTCCCCCACACTTCTCCGGGGTAAAGGTGAATCCGAATCCGAATCTGAAGAGAATCCGAATCCGGACTCGGAAGATATTGTTTTCTTGAGCCCTGCAGAACTCAAGAAAAGAGCGGAGCGGCACACAAGTCGCATCACCGAGATCGCGACTAAGAGTGGCAACCTTAAGGGAACCCTGCAGAGGGACCTTAAGGTTGCCGCCAATAAATAAGAATTGAATACTAATAAATTGAACAATCGATAATAATGGTTCTATAACTATTAGGCTGTTAATAGCTAAAAATAAAATTACTCCTATTAAACCTAAATACACGTTTAGAACTTTCCGCTGCATTGCTAGGAACAAGACTCTGGAAAAAGGTCCTTCTGGTCCGATTCTAGCATAGTTTTGGGCTGGTTATCATCTTCGTCGTCTAATTTAATTCTATTTGTACGAAACAGAGTTAGTGAAATCCAAGAAATCACCTGCCTGATCAACCAAAACTTGTAGAGACACCTATAGACCGAAAGAATCAATATAATTAAAATTCATGAATAAAGACTTATTAAAAGAGTATAAACGTAAAAACATTACTGGAAAAGAAACAAAGGCATTTTGTTATGTGCCTAGTAAGCAAAATCTTTTTATAAAATACCTAGACTCTTCATCAAAAAGGTCACGAGCTGAATTTTTGAAAGAGCTAGAAGAATTGTGTGCTAAGATAAAAATAAATGAAGTGAATATTATAAAAAGTAAAAATAATAAAATATGCGTAGAAAAATTATTACAAGAGATAAAAGTTAGCAAATGGACCGGTCCACGAATTTGTATATTACCTGATGTGGTAAGAATAAATGATAAAGACGAAATAAGAGTAATTCTTAATGATTTTTATCTCTTACCTACGAGTGGCCACGCGGGTATGAGAAGAATGTACAATAACATTAAGAAATACTATTATTGGCCTAGCATGGAAAAAGATATAAAATCATTTGTACAACGTTTTCATAAATGTCAAACTCAAAAACACTCTCTTCCAGTAAAGGAACCAATGTCTATTACTACTACAGCCAGTTGGGCATTTGAAAATATATACCTAGACTTAGTAGGACCTTTAGACCAAGATCAAAATAATTATAGTTATATACTAACACTTCAATGTGAACTGAGTAAGTTCGTCGAAGCCTATCCTTTAGTTTCTAAAAAATCTGAAGAAGTCGCTCGAGCATTGGTAAGTAATTTTATATTAAGGTATGGAATTCCAAAGGAGATCGCCACAGACCAAGGTAAAGAATTTATTTCTTCGTAATTTAAGGAAATGTGCACGCTTCTTCATATAAAACAGATAAATTCAACCGTATACCATCATGAAAGTATTGGTTCTCTTGAAAATTCTCATAAACATCTAAACAGTTTTCTAAAATTCAAACCGATAACCATCCAGCGGTATGGAGTTCTTGGTACATTCAGAACATAAATTTACACCATTCGAATTAGTTTTTGAAAGGAAATGCGTTCTTCCGAGCAATTTATCTGGTACTTGCGTAGAACCTTTATACAGTCATGACAAATACCCATGCGAACTGAAATACCGCATACAAACTCCTCAAAAAGAGGCTCGAGACAACTTATTCAAAAGCAAATGTAAACGAAAATTAAATTATGACAAAAATGTTAAGACAGTTTCTTATAAACCTAACGATTTGATTGTGTTAAAAAATGAAAATAATAACAAAATGAGTGATGTGTATTCAGGTCCCTTCACTGTAATCAGAGATGTTTCTCCGAATGTTGAAATCTTAAAGGACGGAAAGCCTTATTTAATTCATAAAAAAAGAACTAAAATATATCATAAATGAAAGTGAATTTTATTATTAGTACATAAGCAATGTAATCAATACAACATTTACTACGTATTTTAGGATTATAATCATTCACCTATAAAAGTGAAGTTACATTCCCTGCATTGTTTTAAAAAGTATAATGCAATATTGAAGAATAAGTTTGGACATGGTACTCAAATACTGCTCACAGACCATGGACGTGTGTATATTAACAATGATTTTAGAGACCATTTGGATTGTGAAGGGATAATTCATGAACGTCCAGAACCATACAACTCTGAGCAAAATCGAAGAGCCGAACGAGAAATGCGTACAATTAGAGCAAGTTCTATGTTATATGCTCGTAATAGTAAGCCCTTTAAAGTTGTGGGCTGAAGCAGTAAACTGTTCTGTATATTTATTGAACCGAAGTTCATCCTCACAATCAAACGATGTATCTCCATATGAGCTATGTAATGGAAAGAAGCCTTATCTTGCACACATAATTTTTGGTTCAAAAGGAGTTGTTAATATTCCTGATGAAAAGAGAAAGAAGTTGGATAAGAAGAGTATTGAACTAATGCAAGTGGGATATGCTAGGAGGATGAAAATTACAGAATGCTCAATATTAACACTGGAAAAATAACAATAAGTAGAAATGTACGCTTCGACGAAAGCATCGCACTAGTGCTGAAGAAAAATTGTGCTTCAATTGACATAACTAATGGCATAGAAGATAATGGGGTAAATTATATTTTAACATCTCAACAGTCTTTACCCATACAGAAACAACTGCTGCCGCTTATTGTAGTAACAGACAAGGCAGATAAGCTTTCAGATAAACTTCGTGGTGTGTTACTGAGGTTGCTAATGTGGATAGACCAGTAAAGCGTGCTGTACTACGGGTGGAATGCCTGAATGATTCTATATCAATAGAAAAAGTAGTGGCAGCAATAGCCACTATGGGAGAATGTCAGCCCGACTGTATCAAAGCAGATGTACTTTACAAAGTTTACGATGGTTGCGGAATCGTCTATGAGCAGTGTCCGGTCATGGTGGCAAAAAAGATTTTGGAAGGTCGCTTACTTGTGGGTGGGACTTAGGCTAGTGATCAAGTTATGGAAGGACGCCCAATGCGGTTCTGTAAATGTCATAGTGTGGGCCACACAGTGTCCTTCTGAAAAGATGGACATAAACGAGAACCTTGTACTGCCGAATTAAAAGTGTTTTTCTTTAAATTGTCTTCAACTAAATTTACACATTTTATGAAACAAGACTTACCCAACAAGCCCTATAAGTGGGGATTCAAATTATACGTTTTATGCTCTCTGTGTGGGTATGCCTATAGTTTTGAGATTTACTCAGGAGCTAAGGACATAGACGGTTTACCTGGCAAACCAGACCTCGGAGCTGTATCGAATACAGTTATTCGATTGTTACAACTAGTAACAAGGCACGTCAATCATATAATTTATTTTGACAATTTTTATTCGAATCTAACGAAGGAATTTATTGTCTTGGAACAGTATAGAGAAACAGGCTTCGAAAGTCGTGCAAGTTGCCGGAGAAACGGTAAATTATGAAGACTAACGTACGCACAGGAACATATTACCAAAATGTGGCCTCTCACGAACGCCACGAGTTTTCGTCCACAAGTTGGAAAGACGACAAACATTGTACTATTATTTTCCACCTATGTTGGTGCTGAACCAGCGGATACTATAACCCGCTACGAAAAAAAAACTAAAGGCCAATTTTCAAGTATCATGTCCTCGGTTCATAAAAGAATGGGCACATGGGCGGCTTTGATTAGAGTGCCTTTAAGTCATTAAAGTCATTTATTTAAGTCGCCACATACGCGATCATGCAACCCGCCTGTAAGCTAAGGAGATTCATTACAAATTTATTTGGAACCGCAACGGGCGCGTTTTCACAAGAAAAAAGAAAACTGAACATAGTCGTGCCCGGCTTGTTAAAAACAGGGAATTTTTAGATACTTTAAATAAGTTTCTTCATTTATTATATTATTTTATACGTTTTAGTTTAAGTTAAAACTGTTATGTTACTTTTCTATCATAATGTAAATAAAGATTCTAGATTTGAATATGAATGTGTTAAATTGTAATATGCCTTACTGAGATTAATTTTGATGCTTCCATTAAAGACAATGAACTTTTTGATAATCGTTTTAGAAGAGATCGTGATACTGCTACCAGTCATAAAACTATTGGAGGAGGTGTATTAGTTGCCATAAAAAATATATTATTGACAGAATTTACGAATGGGAGTCAAACGTTGAATGTTTGAGGCTCAGAGTAATGAATGCTCTAACTAAGCTTAATGACTTTTATATTAAAAGAATTGATATTTTAACTAAATACAATGGCTGCTTTATGATAGTTGGCGACTTTAATACAACGAGGGCTATGCTGCATCAGGAGGTCGCCGAACGGCGATGGCTGGAGAGGTGTTGCTCAGAGCGGACGGCGGGGGCGCCCGAGGGCTAGACGCAGGCCCCGGGTTGCCCTACCCCGTCCGTGATGAACCCTTATGCGGACGTATTCGCCTGTGCTCCCCGGGTTGAATGCCCAGTGCGACCCCCGGGGATCGCAATGCGGTGCAGTGCGCCACTCAGGATGTGGATGTCGCTCAGTGCCACAGGCGGTATGGATGAATCGGAGGAAGATTTAGTGGGTCAGTAGCTCCCCTCTGATTAGCAGAAGGAATCCAAGAAATTACCAGCCCAATGCAGGGCATTCGTGCATTTTTAGCTCTTTTATATAAAAAAGATGACTCACTTCAACCAACTAGTAAACTACAGCCTAATCGAAAGATTTTTAATTTTAGGAAATATAATCTTGATCAGTGCATACACGCCTTACAAAACGACTGGATTTCTATCCCAGTAGTAGTGATGTTAATCTAAAACTTCGTCAATTCTAAGATTTTTTACTTGACGTTATTATAAATAACAGCCCATAAAAGCACACTGTTACAACTCCTCAATGCATACCATATGCTGACACATCCAGTCTTATATCCAAGTCTTCATTTCTTCCCCTGCAACAACAACCTTTTATTTCCCATCAAGTCAGTCGTTCTCCTAACTCCTATCTACCTACCTATATATAAGTGATTTAATTTTAATAACTATAGTATCCACTGCTATCTGTCTCGAGTCGCGTCGAAAGGAAGTTCCAGTCTCGCCATTAGTTACATCATAACATCGGGCCCTTATTCGACAAATTAATAGTTTTAAATACTACTACTTATCTCATTACATCCTATTTAAACTTCGATAAAAATGTCCACAAAAAAGATGTCAAAATAAAGTCTGAGAGCAGTATGTCTGAAAAATTGGAGACAAGAATATTGTTAAAGTTTATAAAACCTTTTCATGGATCCCGTGACAAGTTATGTTCATTTATAAACAACTTTGCATATGCTTTTAAGTTAGCTTCGCAAAGTCAAAAGCCTCTTTTATTAAATTATATACTATGTCAACTTGAAAGCAAAGCCGAAACCGCCGCGTGTATCAAGGACTTTGAAAGCTGGGAACAATTGAGTCAATTTGTACAATCCCAGTTTGGAGAGCGCAAACATTACGCACATTTACTGTTAGATCTACAAGAGAACATCCATCTCTACCTATGCTTGTATGTAAACTTGATCGTATTGGGATTAGGGATGTACCTTTAAAACTATTAACTGACTAATTGTATGGACACATACAGAAAGTTAAAATTGAGAACTGCGTTAGTTAAAGCTCACCCATAACATTGTGTGCTCCAAGGCAGTGTACTGGGCCCCACTGTTCCTGGTGTATATTAATGACTTGCTCAATCTTAACATAGAGGGAGGAAATGTGTTTTCATATGCTGACGATACTGTTATTGTGTTTAGTGAGACTTCTTGGAATTCAGTTTTTAATAAAGCTGAACTGGGTATGCGTAAAGTATGTAAGATAATTTATAATATGAAGTCATTGTAATTGTTTGTGATTTTTTTGTTTTAGTTTGTTCTAAATTGAAATGTAATGTAATACTAGTAGTAAGTGTACTCGCAGTTTGCATGCCTTGTGGTAGAATATGGTTTATGTACTTTGTTAAGACATTGTTATATATATATATACAAAAATCATATACAAAAACGAATTAGAAGAACGCGAACAATTTAAACGGTTGAAGAGGAGTTCAAGTCCGATTGATGTGTCGCTCGCTCTGAAGGAGAAAATGTTAAGGCATCCTGCCTTATGCATCTATTGTGTTGACCCAAACCACACTTATTTGAAGTCTTCGGAGCGTTGGGTGGCCTGCCAGCTATGTGGACAGTGGGCCCATACAGCCTGTGCAGGAGTTGATGACGCTGATTTGGAAGAAATTCACATATGCTTATTCTGTGACAAATAAAATAGTGTACCCTGTGCTGCCCCACACTGGGGACGCCATACTGCCCCTACCCCGGGGCACGATGGAGTTTTCACTAAGATTTTGTAAAATTAAAAATATTAATTGATTTCTTACTTTATCAAATTCGGTGCCAAATGATTGTTTAATAAGTAACCAAAGAGTTGTCATTAGTTATTCATTAAAAATATTTTATCTTTATTTATTTTTGTCTTTTTCCCTTAACGTCCCCGTTATGCCCCCCTCTCCCCTAACTAGATTACCTCGACACTTGTCAACCACAAGAAGACTGTAATTTGAAAAAGAAGAAGGTAAAGAATGACGAAGTATTTAATTGGGATATATCAGGTGAATCTTATGTATTGGAAAATGATAAGGACAAGGAACATGAAGAAGTTTTCCAATTGCCGATTGTGAGCAATGTCCTTGAAGACATCAATCACCTTATTCTGGATTGTACTAGGAATTCGGTATTAAGGTAGTAAGATCTGAATGTAAGGAGATATTAAAACAAAGTTGCGATATTAATATTATTTTAGCTTGTCCATGGAGAGGAGCTAGCAGGAAAAAATTGGCTCTATGGTTTTTTAAAGAGAAATCTTCAATAACTATTCACCAACCAGAGGCAACCACCATGAATCGTGTGACAGCATTTAACAAAGGTGAAGTTAACTTGTTCTTTCAAAACTTGAAAAATGAACGGAAAAACACAAGTTTACTGGATCTAAAGAGTACGATATGGATGAGACTGTGACCACCGTGCAAAAACCTGGTACAATCATAGTCGAAAACGGACAGAAGTGAATCTAGTCAATTACCAGCTATGAAAGGAAAAAAAAAAACATAACTATAATTTGCGCCATGTCGGCTTCAGGATCTTACATACCTCCAATGTTTATTTACCCACGGCAGAGAATGTCACCTCAGTTGTGCAAACATGGTCCTGCTGAAGCTATTTACCACCAAAACTATTTAGCTCCAAAAATGGCCGGAAAAATGAAGAATTGTTTCTAATATGGCTCAAGCATTTTGTCAAATTTGCTAAACCATCTGCTAATGAACCTGTCTTACTCATATTAGATAACCATTACAGCCACTCATCTTATGCTGCATATATGTTTTGCCGAGAAACCTTTATCGTTGTGGTATCTATTCCACCCCACAGCTCGCACAGGTTGCAGCCTCAAGACATGTCATTTTATGAACCCGTTCAAGAAGGAGTGTGATTCACGAAAGAGTGGTCATCTTCTCGTGTTCTTTGAGTGAATTAGTAATAGCAGTTATATGATAAATAAGTAAATTAATTAATTTAAAGCTACGCCCTGCAAAAATTACTCCATTTGATGTGGCTTCTATTAGCTTCCGCACACCTCTAGTGGCGAGATTTGGAAACGACATTTTGTTTGTTTATTTGTTGAGGTTATGTTTAGATCATTCACACACAGATTTAACATCACCTCTGCATAAATATTGAAATTAAAAATGGATTCAGTGCATTTAATGTTAGAAACAAGACAATTAAGATAAATGAAGCATCTGTTTTACATTATATATTGTGTGCGAATGACATAGTGATACATTATACATAAATTCATTCTTAATTCCCTCAGACTTACTATTAGGGAAATTTCCATTTGTTGTGAGTTTGGCAAGCCTGATCGTGCGCTAAAAATTGCAATAGTGAAAGTGATATTTATCAAATATGTTCAAAACCAATAAAAAACACTCGCTCAATATATTGATGTACCTAATGTAGGGATTCGAAAACGGAGCATACGCACCTTTAGGATATACACGCATTGAGTTGACGTTAGGAGAAGTATTAACTATGATTGATGCTTATATAGTTGAAATTTCCATGATAGAAGAACCATTGTTAAAACTAATATCAAACTAGATATAATAAAATGTGACAATCCCACCGGAACTTAACACTATATTGACAGAGAATGATAATAATTCTGAAAAGAGAGTTTTGAGAGTAGTTTCTAGTACAATGGTAGATAAATTGGGGGTCAAGTAATTCGCGTCCGTAGGAGATACCTAACCACTACCCTACACGTACCCCCTGGGCGGTGCTAAAGGAATTACAACGCTGAGCATCGGGCGGCGATAAATAACCTGCGTCAAAGACCTAACCAGTCCAACTCAGTCGCACGTCTCCCCTCATCGTGGAAGCATCGAAAACGGCCCGCTCCGTCTTTAGAAAATCCTAGAAATAGGTTTTTTCAACCGAATCAAGTAGTGCTATACATCATCGTGTTCAGCTCAGTGCCGCTGTTACCGTTTGATATATAACTTGAAGTGTTTCGTGCAAAATTGTGAACTTTTCCATACAAAAAACCGAAAATGTGATATATTCGTTTATGTTTTTTGGTTTTTTGCGTGCGGCTCCGAAATAAGATCTGCGACATATACTTATTTTGGTACCAAAATAACCGCCATCGTGAAGTGTATATGTGAGTAAAAAACTGGATTTTTAAGTGCAAGTTCCACAAACTTATTAAACTTTTTCTTCTTAACCTCGTGGCGACCACGTGGTCGCTATCTTGGAAAATAACAAGTGTACAGTGAAGTGAAATATATCAAAAGAACCGCCGTTCGGAGTTTATTAAGACGACATACTTTTCTTTTTAAACTAACTTCTGAAAATTTTTCTACAAGCCATTTGCAGAAAGTTGTCAACTCACATAAACTTTGCCCACCTATATTTCTCAAAGCAGATCGACGACATATCACTTTTATTATATAAAAAGATAGATTTACCATTGTAGAGTTAATCCTGAAAATTACAGAATTATATCTCCTATATTCAACTTTTGCTGAATTTTCTCCGGAAAAAGGGCCGGCGACGCCATTCCGTGATTAAGTTGTCGGAGCCCCGGATCGAAAATCTGACGTCATTTTTGTTCTCTAAAGAGAACCGCTTTTGAGGGAAACTCACAGAATCACCGGTCTACCGGAAGGTCCAGCGACTCCGCAGGGGATAACCCTGGCCCCACAAGACCTGGAGTGAAGTTCAAGCGGAAGAGCTCCGCCTAAGGTACACAACAGTATATCATAACAAATTTTACTTAAATCTTTTCTTATTTAAATTCGTCTTTTAAAAATAATTTTTACAAAAAAATTGTCAATTTACTCCTATCAAACATTGTTTATGGGCACTTCTGCTCCAAAACACTAGTTACATGTTATATCATCAGATAGAGCACACTTTGGTGCATCTTTTAATATATAATCAGGCATAAATTTATCTTATTTCATTTAGTTAAACCGACTTGCAAGGTCTGTATTTTTAAAAAATTAAAAAAAAAATTCACATAAATATCTTTGATAACTCTAATTTACAATCTCTTTTAACTAATTGGTATATTCCAATATATAGAGCTCCAGGCGCTCATTTTAATATATAACAACAATAACTTTAAATTATTGTTACACACTCATTTTCAAATTTTTCTCTTCTTTTCCTAACAAAAAGTTGTACATTTTTCATGCAACTTTTCATATCCAGGCTGATAAATAAATATCTGACCTTTAACCACCTATGTGCAGTATAACATCGAATAGAGCTCATTAAGAAGCACATTATAAGATAAAACCTATTAGAATTTAAATCTAGATTTACTTGTAAAATCGGTTTACTAAACATTACGTTTTTGAAAATTTTTTAAAATTACTAACATTATCCTTGTTAACCTTATTTTTTCAAATTTTTTGTAACTGTGTCATACACCTTTAAATAGAGCTCATTTCCGATCATTTTGATATATCATACATCATATATTTACTTACCGGACACCCTCACACAGATAGTACCAAATCACAACTATAACAAAATTATCAAATCATCCATATACATCAGTCGATAATTTTTCTCTGTCATCTGAAAGAACACCCAAAACAATGATCAGACGCACACCCCCTAACACACCACGGGCTCTTAGTCCTGCTAAACCACCCTCTGACACTAATCAACAGCAACACGTATCCCCACAACGCATACCGCTGGGTCAATTCCTTGCGAACCTCTCTCCCGCGGCTCTCTCTGGGTCTGGATCTGCAGCTAAAGCCTCGCGCTTAGTCAATTCTAACATGACTGCACACGCGGAGGCTTAGATGTGGTCTCAGAAAGCCAGGGAAGCCCTTAACTCATCACGGAATCTTAAGACCGAACTTAAGGTCACTATCGAAAAGGCAATTCAAAGATTATACAATCTGGCGACCTCACCCACCACCCCACTATCACAACCACTGCCCCAACTTGAGCCAATTCCTACTCCTCAGCCCATACCAGATATCACAGCCTTCACCACCGTTGCTAACGCCCTCTCGGCAAAAATAGACGCTCATACAAAACTCCTACAAGATAACAAGAACAATATCACACAAATATCCAACAAGATAAATTCATTAAATAAACAAACTATTGCATCACCTAACACACATGCCAATACGCTCCCCTAAAAATTTCTTCCCTGTCCAAAGGGAAGCTCAAAATAACATTCATGGCTGAAGAACATAAAAAGGATGCTCTTAAACAGCTGGAAAAGTCCACCTCACTAAAAGCAGAAAGCGAGAAGAGGCTCCGATCCACTTATTATTTTGAAGGGCATAAGTAAGTCTGTGCCAGAGGAAGAGCTAATCGAAACCATACGGGATCAAAATCCCGAACTCACAAATGAAAAGTTCAACATTAGATTTCGTCGTAACAACCGAAACGACAAACTTTACAACATTGTACTCACCACCTCCTCTTCCGCCTGGCACAAGTTCGTTGAGCTTGGCCATGTTGCAATTTCTTATCAACACGTGCACTGTTCGAATTTCTCCCCGTTCATACAATGCAGGCGGTGTCTCAACTTCGGACACACAAGAACCAGATGCCCTGCAACTTCACGCACCTGCGCTAAATGCGCAGGCCTACATGACACCAATGAATGCAAATCTACAGACACAGAAACAAACAACACACACACCTGCGCAAACTGTAAGGAGCATAACGCTCAGTTTAATACGAAAACAAATGTAAACCACCGTGCCGACAGTGAGAAATGCCCAAAGGTGAAAGCTATGAGAGCCCGCATTGAGGCTAAAATAAACTACTAATAAACATCACTCATGCACACAATTAATATCACACAAGCGAATCTTGACAGATCTCGCCTTGCACTTCAAGAATTCAAGTTAGATTTCATAAACACTAAAACAGACATACCTTTCATTTCAGAACCTTACAACAACACTAATAACACCGTTTCACACATACCAGGCCTTCGAGTGTTCCAATCTACCAGCGATGGACCCACGAAGGCCTGTATCATCACCACACAACATATCAATGCACACATACTCACACAACACACAACTAACAATATTGTTATAGTATCAGTCACCACAAGCACAGACACTTTATTTCTCATTTCCATTTACATTGAACCAGAGAATGACAAAAACCAAACACTTCAAGTTCTAGATAATTTCCTGACTCACAATCCACACGCTAACATCCTCATTGCGGGCGATCTCAATGCTTGGCACCCACTTTGGGGCAGCGGCATACATGCTCGGTACAACAGTCGCGGCAAAGACATCGCCGACTTTCTACTCACACATGACCTGTTTGTTCACAACAACACACACACACCTACTTTCGAAACCATTACTCATGGTAAAATACGCTCATCAATCATAGACCTCACAATCACACCCACTCATTGTGCACAAAATATCACCAAATGGACCGTACACAGCGGATTATTTCCGCATTCTCAACACAATCCTATCTCTTTCTCCTACAATCATTCCCAACATAATACATCCAAAGCGCACACCAACAGCACATTTCTATATAAAACACAAAACGCCAACTGGCAATCCTTCAAAGACTCCCTTCATACACATATCATGCACTCAGACATACTCGACATATATTGTAATCTTTAAAAATATTTGTAATCTTTCACCCATTGAAATAGACAACTTTATCATCAATTTAACAGAAACCATAAGCATAGCTTGCAAAGAGGCATTCCCCATGCGCAAAGGTAAACAGAATCCCAAACCGCCCTGGTGGAACGATCAACTTGAGGAACTCAGTAGCAATTGCCGCCGACTTCATCACAAGCTGTGTCGCTCTGCCAGAGGTCATAACTCACCCTCACCTGAACTTATTGCCCAATACAATGACACGAAACACAAATACACTACTTTAATGCATCAAACTTCCACACAAAGCTTTAGAAACTTTTGCGACTCCCAAGGTAAGGAAGACGTTTGGTCAGTCACCAACCGCCTCAAGAACACCACCCCAAACATACAACCTGGTACATTACGCATAAACAACACATACACTAGGACTGAGCTTGAAACAGCTCAAGCACTACTGAACCATTTCTATCCCTCTAATCCCTCTTCCCAACACAGAACCTCGACACCACTTACTTACCGACTCTACCACTATACCTCCGAACACGGCGGACGACCCACCTTTCACTTCACAAGAAATCACCCACGCCATTGAATCCATAAGTCACAAAAAAGCTCCTGGTCATGACCATCTTACCAGCGACATTTGTCAAATAACGAATAAACTCTATCCAGACCTATTTCTTAAACTACTAAACCGATGCATAGAGACTGCCCACTTCCCCACTCCGTGGAAAACGGCAACAGTCAAAGTCATACCTAAACACAATAAAACAGACTACACATCACTCTCATCATACCGTCCCATTGGTCTAATCCCCGTGTTCGGAAAAGTCCTTGAAAAGCTAATCACTAAGAGAATCACTTATAAAGCCCATAAACTTGGCCTTCTCAGTGATAAGCAATTCGGCTTCACCGAGCAAACTGGCACAATTCAAGCGATACACTCCGCCCTGGACATTATTAAAAAAGCAAAAAGCAATAAGAAACAAGCCATTGCCGTGTCGCTGGACATCAAAGCGGCGTTTGATAACGCCTGGTGGCCGGCGGTACTCAATGGACTTAAGCAAGCTCAGTGCCCAACCAACCTATATAACACTCTGCGCAGTTATCTGTCGCAGAGATCTGTCACTTTACAACTCGGGAACACTACAATTACACAACCCACAGAAAAGGGATGCGTGCAGGGTTCTGCATGCGGACCGATTCTGTGGAACCTAATTATTAATGATCTCCTCAGCAATGTCACTCTACCCACTAATTGTTACATACAGGCCTATGCAGATGACGTCCTATTGGTCGTCACTGCAAAGGATCCCATCACTACACAAACACTCACTAACACAGCCTTAGAGGCCATTCGTCTATGGGGTCTAAGCGTCAAACTAAACTTTGGCCCCAATAAAACACAACTCATTGCATTCACTCCTCAATCAGAACATATTCAAATATCATTCGACAACACCCCACTCAACTTCAGTAAAATATAACTTACCTTGGAGTCGTAATAGATAAAAAACTTCTTTTCAATGATCACCTTAAACACACCATTCAAAAAGCGCTTAACATTTTTTAAAAATTGCAAATATATACACGCTGCACATGGGGCCCGCACCCGGAAAACATTCGCACCATATACTCAATGGTTATTGAACCAATTATTACTTATGCCTCCAGCGTTTGGGGACACATAGCGACTAAGAAAACCGTTCGTTCACAACTCATCAGTCTACAACGGGGCTTTGCTCTGAGGGCCATTAGGGCTTTCAGAACTGTCTCCTCCAATGCAGCAATTGCACTTGCACGACTCACACCACTAGACCTCACACTCCTACAAGCGGCGGAGATTGAAACCACACGCATCAATAGACACACCAAGAGACTACCCAACGACATACCAATTGAAACACCTGTCCGCTTCTCGGACTTACTTCATCCTGCAGCTCGAACACCCATAAAAACATTAACAAATGAAACATACCAGAAATTAGAACACACTCACTACACTCACATATACACAGACGGCAGTAAACATGACGACGGTTCTACCGGCGCCGCGTTTGTCGTATACACACCCTCTCCGCCCTTAATCTCCAGTCGTAATGAACTCACCCATACCCATACTCATACTAAACACATCAAATTACACAGCATCAGCTCTGTCTTTCAGGCAGAACTGGCAGCTATTAAACATGCCATACTTTACCTACACCCCAAAAAGATCACAAATGCCATCATTCACACAGATTCACAGTCGGCTTTAGCCGCTCTTAAACAACACACAAATACCCATCCTATAGTCACAGACATTCACCACACCTTACACCTCATTAACAATAAACCAGCCACACATATTTTCTTTTACTGGGTGAAAGGCCACTCAGGAGTACTTGGCAACGAAATAGCTGACATAGCGGCCAACAAAGCAGCATCACTACATAAGTCACCAGATCATATTTTATGTCCCATATCACACATTAAACATCTAATAAAACAGGAAACAAAACACATTACACAAACACGCTACACTGAAGAGGCTACTGGGGCATTCACGAAGAAACTCTTTCCACATCTTAACAACATACAAGCATTCTTCCTTGCCATTCCCACATCCTTTGAAATGACTCAACTTCTCACCGGCCACTCTTTTGCCAAAGAATATTTACACAAATTTCACATCACTGACAACGCACACTGCCCCTGCAACAATACATCCATACAGGATCTAATCCACCTCATTCGAGAATGCCCCAGATTCGATCTTCAATGATCAATACACGAACACACATGTCTCTTCATCAACATTGACCCATACAACATCGAAGAAATCATCACAAAAGAAGCATCAGCCAAATTATTCAACACATTCATTAAATATATCATCACTAATTTAAAGGTGTTCAATGGCACGTAGACCCTACTTTTTTGTGTTACTCATTAATTTTAAGAATGTTACTTATGTTAACTTTTTCACTATTTTGTAAAATTTCACTACTTCCTATTTATGTAAGATTATGTAAAAAGCTTTTTCTTTCTTTCTTTGTAAGTTCTTTATTTACCAACAATAATGTTATTTTTCTATTAAATTAAGCCATCAATACTATTGTTATCTTACCACCCACAGCTGTTATAAGCCCACAAATTAGTTTTAGAACTTTATGTTTACTAAGTTTATGTTTACTAAAATCTTATTTCGTTAATTAGATTATATTCCCTTTACTACTATTATGTACGGTTCTGCATCGGAAAGCAGAGTATCAAATAGCTCCATCCGATGCAGAACCATAACTCACTATAATGTAAAAGTAATTTTTATGTTATATGTTCACTATGCAAATTTACTAATAAAGAGAACAATTTCGCTTAACTTCCTCGGCCACGGACCTGCCCGGTGCCGTGGAGTAGGCCACTAGGAGATTCAATTAAAAAAAAAAAAAAAAAACCGCTAGGTCAGTTCCTCGCTGATCTCTCTCCGGCGGCTCTCTCTGGGTCTGGACCCGAGCGAAGGGAGGACCGTTTAGTCCATACTAATTTGACCACACACGCGGAGGCTAAGTTGTGGCCAGGGAGGCCACAACTTAGCCTCTTACTTTTACCTGTATGGTGGCAATAGATCCATCCTTTTGTAATACATTAATGTTGACCTTACCACAGCTTTCTACTTTCAATTCCTTATTGTTTGCAACACGGATACTTTTGATTGGTGGTGACCTTTCATCATAAATACAATTCTTGTTCATAGTCATGTGCTTTGAAGCACCACAATCCACATACCATCCGGAGTAATAGTTGCTTGATGCAGCTGACAAAACGGCCACAAAAGAGTTGTCACTTTGTTTCTTGTTGGTCTTGTTTTTACAATTTTTGCCGATATGCCCGTACTTATTATAAGAATAACACAGACATTCTCCTTACTTGTTTGCTTTTGAATACCTTTTACATGAAATATGCCCAAATCAGATTGCTTGACTTCTTGTAACAGTTTAGTTTTAACTAAATCGGCTGTTATAGAAACACCAGAGCTTTCCATAGCCATGATCATAGGTTCATATTGTTCTGGTAATCCAGCCAGTGACAGTGACAATGTACCTAACCATTCATCATCGACCTTGAACCCTATGTTCCGGAGCTTGTGTGCTGTCGTCATAACTTTATTAACGTATTCTTCAATACCTTGACAATTCTCGAGAGAAGTTGTTATAAGGTCACGAAGTAATCCAACCTTCCGAGAAAGACCAGAATCATCAAACGCCTTGCTTAAGTTACCCCAAACTTCTTTTGCAGTCTTGGCTTCTTGAACGTGGATATAATTAATCGGATCCACCAGTAACACTATTTTCAATTTTGCTTTCACGTCTTTCTTTGAATCAACGTCGCCATCGCCGGTTATGCATTCCCACAATTCCTCGTGTTCTAAGTACGTTTGCATTGCAAACTTCCAGCTAGCGAAGTTATCTCTTCCAGTTAATCTCTCAATCAATGTCATGTGATTGTTAGAAGACATTTTTGGTTCTGAGATGAATTTTTCGTAACTGAAATAACCTCAATACTTGCAAACTCGCCGGTGCAAAAACGGTATCACACGATCGGTCGGTGAAGCACGGCGTGGTCTTTGAACGTGGTTATTTTATTATTCGGTTAACACTGATTTTTCGAAACTAAACTCGCGTACTAATAGTTAAAGGTGTCTGGGCCCATAACCTGTTAAATGAAACGAGTAGTTTAAAGTACTTTACGTGTTAATTTATTGTAAACCAGACAATGGCGGAAACAAAAGTAATAGACACACAGACTAATCATCGTGCACAAACTTAGACAAGAGATACATTCTATAATAACTGAAGGCGGCAAATTTAAAACTTTATACAACCTAACAGTAAGACGCGCATTGACGGCCTCTACACGTGAGTGTTTAAAATTTTAAAATTGCATCAGAAATGAGGGTGCTAGATATTTTTATATAAAAATTTTAGTTTTTGTGGTATCTCCCCTACACTTCTCCGGGTGGAAAAGATATTCACATATCTGTGTACGTCTCGTTGAGACAAATCTAACGACACCTCGCTCGTTGGAATCGGAGAGAAAAAAGGTGCAAGTTTGCTTTTCCTTTGTTGTCTGAGCTGTGACGTCGCGTCGGGTCCGCCGGCCAGCAATTACAGACAATAGGTGTTTTAGACTTAAGCGCTTTGTATAATATTTGTATTGTGTTGTGTTTTATGTATGATTGGGTTCTGTTCGCGCTAGCGTAATTTTTTGTAAGCGTGGGCGCGATCAGAATTTATTTATTTGTATATGGTATATACTCATTAATTTGTAGTATACAGTTTGTCACCTTAATCGGTCGATTAATTTATTAGTCGGCCGATTAATGTTAAATTTTAAGTTTGAAACGTATACGTTTTAAAATGAGCCCTATTAAGGGAAGAAGTATGAGGGACAATAGCCCGTTGACGGACTCGTCAATTGCTGATGAGGAACTTTGCTTAGGATTGGGCCGGCACCATGGCTGCTTTGGCTACTATTTGAGCCGCGTAGCCTAGCGAGAAGCAACCCCCTCCTGCCATCACTGCGGTTGTTTAAACGACACCGCTCTCCACACACTGAGAGACTGTCCAGCCTGGGTCTCCGAAAGGAGCACCCTTCGCTCAGCCATCACAACGCCGGATCTGACGCTTCCCAATGTGGTGATCGCCATGGTTGGGAATAGAAGAGCATGGGAGGCGGTCGTCGCGTTTGCCGAGGCCGTTCTCCAGAAGAAAGAAAACGCAGAGCGGGCCCGGGAAATAGATCCTGCAGCGCCGCCCTCAAGAAGAAGACGTCCTGGGCGCCGCCGCCGCGAATATCTCCGGCGCACATAGCCCAAATAGGACAGAATGATGCTATGCTTTTTACTTGTTGTTTGTTGCTACCTGCTTGGCACTGCTTTCTGCTTATTATTGCTTTTGCTTATTTCTTTATGTTGCTCTCTTTGCGTTGCTTTTATATTTGTTGCTTTTTGTTGCTCTTAATGCCTTTGTTTTTTGCTTTTCTGTGTGATGTTTTCTGCTTGTTGTTGCTTTTGCTTATTATCATTATTGTTTCTTTATTTTTTTTTTATTTTTTTTTTGTTTTTGTTGCTAGCTTGACTGCTGTTACCCGTCCCCTGTGAGCTGGAGCGGTCGCAAGATCGCGAAGGTGAAGCAAGGGACCTAGAAGAGCTGCTCCTGACCGACTCGAAAGAGAAGTGAAGGACGCGGTAGCCGTCTAAGATGGCCAAGGAGAACCGTGCATCTCACGATGCACGGCATGCGCGGACCGGGAAGTGGGTTATGGCCTAACGGCCATAACGGCCATTTTAGTGCCTGTGCCTGTAGGCGAGTCACCCACTCCCCGCGCTAATTCTCCGAATGCCCCGGCGCGGGGGCCCGTAAATGGGTTTCCCCAGGAAAAAAAAAAAATTGTGCCGGAAACGGAAATCCAAGCAGCTGCGGAGCAGCTCTGGTTCGGAGACGGCCACGGAGGCGAGGTTCACTCGCTCTAAAAAGAAGGCCATGAAGAAGGAAAAGGGTCGCTCTTTCAAGCAGACCCTTCTGCGTCAGCTCAGAGTGGGAGCTCGACGCAATGGAGCGGAGGTCCCAGGAGACATCAGGTTGCGAGGAGGCAGCAGCCTCAGGTAATGAGGATGCCTTGCCAATGGAACGTGAAGGTGAATCCGAATCCGAATCTGAAGAGAATCCGAATCCGGACTCGGAAGATATCGTTTTCTTGAGCCCTGCAGAACTCAAGAAAAGAGCGGAGCGGCACACAAGTCGCATCACCGAGATCGCGACTAAGAGTGGCAACCTTAAGGGAACCCTGCAGAGGGACCTTAAGGTTGCCGCCAATAAATAAGAATTGAATACTAATAAATTGAACAATCGATAATAATGGTTCTATAACTATTAGGCTCTTAACAGCTAAAAATAAAATTACTCCTATTAAACCTAAATACACGTTTAGAACTTTCCGCTGCATTGCTAGGAACAAGACTCTGGAAAAAGGTCCTTCTGGTCCGATTCTAGCATAGTTTTGGGCTGGTTATCATCTTCGTCGTCTAATTTTATTCTATTTGTACGAAACAGAGTTAGTGAAATCCAAGAAATCACCTGCCTGATCAACCAAAAGTTGTAGAGACACATATTAGACCGAAAGTATCAATATAATTAAAATTCATGAATAAAGACTTATTAAAAGAGTATAAACGTAAAAACATTACTGGAAAAGAAACAAAGGCATTTTGTTATATGCCTAGTAAGCAAAATCTTTTTATAAAATACCTAGACTCTTCATCAAAAAGGTCACGAGCTGAATTTTTGAAAGAGCTAGAAGAATTGTGTGCTAAGATAAAAATAAATGAAGTGAATATTATAAAAAGTAAAAATAATAAAATATGCGTAGAAAAATTATTACAAGAGATAAAAGTTAGCAGTTACCTGATGTGGTAAGAATAAATGATAAAGACGAAATAAGAGTAATTCTTAATGATTTTCATCTCTTACCTACGAGTGGCCACGCGGGTATGAGAAGAATGTACAATAACATTAAGAAATACTATTATTGGCCTAGCATGGAAAAAGATATAAAATCATTTGTACAACGTTTTCATAAATGTTAAACTCAAAAACACTCTCTTCCAGTAAAGGAACAAATGTCTATTACTACTACAGCCAGTTGGGCATTTGAAAATATATACCTAGACTTAGTAGGACCTTTAGACCAAGATCAAAATAATTATAGTTATATACTAACACTTCAATGTGAACTTAGTAAGTTCGTCGAAGCCTATCCTTTAGTTTCTAAAAAATCTGAAGAAGTCGCTCGAGCATTGGTAAGTAATTTTATATTAAGGTATGGAATTCCAAAGGAGATCGCCACAGACCAAGGTAAAGAATTTATTTCTTCGTAATTTAAGGAAATGTGCACGCTTCTTCATATAAAACAGATAAATTCAACCGTATACCATCATGAAAGTATTGGTTCTCTTGAAGATTCCCATAAACATCTAAACAGTTTTCTAAAATTCAAACCGATAACCATCCAGCGGTATGGAGTTCTTGGTACATTCAGAACATAAATTTACACCATTCGAATTAGTTTTTGAAAGGAAATGCGTTCTTCCGAGCAATTTATCTGGTACTTGCGTAGAACCTTTATACAGTCATGACAAATACCCATGCGAACTGAAATACCGCATACAAACTCCTCAAAAAGAGGCTCGAGACAACTTATTCAAAAGCAAATGTAAACGAAAATTAAATTATGACAAAAATGTTAAGACAGTTTCTTATAAACCTAACGATTTGATTGTGTTAAAAAATGAAAATAATAACAAAATGAGTGATGTGTATTCAGGTCCCTTCACTGTTATCAGAGATGTTTCTCCGAATGTTGAAATCTTAAAGGACGGAAAGCCTTATTTAGTTCATAAAAAAAGAACTAAAATATATCATAAATGAAAGTGAATTTTATTATTAGTACATAAGCAATGTAATCAATACAATATTTACTACGTATTTTAGGTGTGTATATTAACAATGATTTTAGAGACCATTTAGATTGTGAAGGGATAATTCATGAACGTCCAGAACCATACAACTCTGAGCAAAATCGAAGAGCCGAACGAGAAATGCGTACAATTAGAGCAAGATCTATGTTATATGCTCGTAATAGTAAGCCCTTTAAAGTTGTGGGCTGAAGCAGTAAACTGTTCTGTATATTTATTGAACCGTAATTCATCCTCACAATCAAACGATGTATCTCCATATGAGCTATGGAATGGAAAGAAGCCTCATCTTGCACACATAATTTTTGGTTCAAAAGGATTTGTTAATATTCCTGATGAAAAGAGAAAGAAGTTGGATAAGAAGAGTATTGAACTAATGCTAGTGGGATATGCTAGGAGGATGAAAATTACAGAATGCTCAATATTAACACTGGAAAAATAACAATAAGTAGAAATGTACGCTTCGACGAAAGCATCCCACTAGTGCTGAAGAAAAATTGTGCTTCAATTGACATAACTAATGGCATAGAAGATAATGGGGTAAATTATATTTTAACATCTCAACAGTCTTTACCCATACAGAAACAACTGCTGCCGCTTATTGTAGTAACAGAAAGGCGGATAAGCTTTGAGACAAACTTCGAGGTTGCTAATTACTCGACAAGTGTCGAGGTTGGCCGCCTCGACACTTGTCAACCACAAGAAGACTGTAATTTGAAAAAGAAGAAGGTAAAGAATGAGGAAGTATTTAATTGGGATATATCAGGTGAACCTTATGTATTGGAAAATGATAAGGGCAAGGAACATGAAGGAGAAGTTTTCCAATTGCCGATTGTGAGCAATGTCCTTGAAGACATCAATCACCTTATTCTGGATTGTACTAGGAATTCGGTATTCAGAAGATCTGAATGTAAGGAGATATTAAAACAAAGTTGCGATATTAATATTATTTTAGCTTGTCCATGGAGAGGAGCTAGCAGGAAAAGATTGGCTCTATGGTTTTTTAAAGAGAAATCTTTCAATAACTATTATGTGACCACCGTGCAAAAACCTGGTACAATCATTGTCGAAATCGGACAAAAGAGAATCGGGTCAATTACCAGCTATGAAAGGTAAAAAAAACATAACTATAATTTGCGCCATGTCGGCTTCAGGATCCTACATACCTCCAATGTTTATTTACCCACGGCAGAGAATGTCAGCTCAGTTGTGCAAAGATGGTCCTGCTGAAGCTATTTACCACCAAAAATGAATGGCCGGAAAAATGAAGAATTGTTTCTAATATGGCTCAAGCATTTTGTCAAATTTTCTAAACCATCTGCTACTGAACCTGTCTTACTCATATTAGATAACCATTACAGCCACTCATCTTATGCTGCATATATGTTTTGCCGAGAAACCTTTATCGTTGTGGTATCTATTCCACCCCACAGCTCGCACAGGTTGCAGCCTCAAGACATGTCATTTTATGGAGCCGTTCAAGAAGGAGTGTGATTCACGAAAGAGTGGTCATTTTCTCGTGTTCTTTGAGTGAATTAGTAATAGTAGTTTTATGATAAATAAGTAAATTAATTAATTAAATAATTAATAAAATAAAAATTTAAATTTTTATTTGTATTCACCGTTTATCCATGCCACCTCTTGTTACAACTTACTAAATAATCTTAATTGTAAGTTTACACTTGTATATACCTTTACTCATGTCGAGTATGGATACATCGAACGATTATTAATTCTAGTTATAAGTTTATCATACAAAATAATGGATCTGCAGCGGAAAGAAGAGTATCGAATAGCTCCATCCGCTGCAGATACCACAACCACTTTATATAAAATCACTTTGCATTTGTTTACATCGTAATGTATTTTATGTATTATGTGAATAAAAATAAACGATTTTCGCGTAGCTTCCTCGGCCACGGACCTGCCCGGTGCCGTGGAGTAGGCCACTAGTTGACTCATTTAATAAAAATAAAAAAAAAACCAGTCTAACTCCAGTCGCGCGCCTCCCGCCGTTGTGCAAACAGCTAAAACGTTCTACTCCGTGTTTCAAAAATCCCATAAATAGGATTTTTTCCGAAGTTTCGTACGTACTATACATCATCGTGACCAGCTCAGTGCGACGAATCGTGTGTATAACTTGCCGTATTTAGTGAAAAATTGAAGAAGTTTACTACATATAAAAGTGACAATTTGAGGTTAATCAAAAAGATTTTTTTTGTTTTTTGCGTGCGGCGCCCATATACTATCGACAACATACTGATTTTCTGGTATCAAAAAGCGTACAACCAACAGTTTAAAGTAAATTTCGGCAACCAAATACACAACTCATATCAATATGATTAAACGTGCACCTCCTCAAACACCTCGGGCACGCAGCCCCTCTAACCCAGCCACCAGCACAACAACACCGGAGCACACTACACCGACATCCAAACCGCTAGGAAGTCGCGCGCCTCCCGCCTTAGTGCAAACATCGAAAACTCTCCGCTCCGTGTTCAAAAATTCATAAAAATAGTATATTTTTCGAATTATTACCAGTGCTATACGTCAACGTGTTCAGCTCAGCGCGACGAATCGTGTTTGGTGTATCACTCGCCGTATTTCGGGAAGATTTGAGGAAATTTTCCATACAAAACTGCATTTTCGAGGTTAATTTTTTGTGTTTTCTGCGTGCGGCGTCTGAATAAGATCGAGGACATATCAGTTTTTTAGTGTGCAAAGTGCGCAATAGTGAAGTGTATCTGTGTACAAATTTTTGGATTTTTAAGAGTAAGACTTTCCAAGTTATTGAATTTTTTCACCCCAACCACGTGTCGACCACGTAGCCACCACGTGGCTACGTGGCTGGATCTTCTGATCCGACATACCTGGAAGGCCGTGTTATACATTATTAGAACCGCCGTTTGAAGCGCTTTAAAACGATATATTTGTTTGGGGCGACCTTCTGAAAAATATTTACAGGCCATTTGCAGAAAGTGGTAATCTTACCGTAACTTTGCCGCCTTATAACTTCGGAGGAAGATCTACGACATACCCTTTTTATTATACCATTAACTAGCGCAACTATTGAAGATTCATCCCTGAAAAACTCAGATTTTTACTATAAGAAATAGATTTTTGCGGAATTTTCTCCGAAAAAAGGGCCGACAGCGCCATTTCGTGATAACGTTGTCGGAGCCCTAGCGCCGAAACGGAGCCCTGAATCGCAATTCTGACAACATTTTCGTTCTCTTACGAGAACCGGTTGTAAGGGTACCTCACCATCTGACGTCGGAACTGCCGGTCTACCGGAAGGTTCAGTGACTCCGCGGAGGATAACCCTGGCCTCACAAGACCTGGAGAGAAGACCAGCACACCATCGTGTAGAGCTCCCTCCAAGGAATCTCGCAATAGTAATTACTCCATAGTAAGTTAGATATATATAGCTTTAAAATATTAGTTTATGTTAAATTTTATGTTAAATTGTCAAAGTTCAAGTTTCCAACTTAAATTAAGGGAACTTCCTCTCATTCTTCATAGCCAACTCTTATCTTGCTAGATAGAGCCTGGCCTAAGGTAGATTTTCATATAAGCTAAGAGTCTATACCATTTTCTGCAAATTTACAATTGCATTTATAAGAAACCTGTTTTTCAACATATTTTGATAAAAATTTTAATTTTCATTCTTTTTCAATATTTTAAATAGCTATTAGGATACATTTTTACCAGTGCGCTTTTACAATCAGATAGAGCTTGTTTCAATACACATTTCTGTGTGCAATAATCTTAACATCAGTCTCAGTTAAAATAAAATCATAAGCCTTAAAGATCACAAAAGTTCAAATATTTGTAAATCACACCATATTACTGGTGTTAAGTAGATAATCCGTTACTAAATCGCAATTTGCTCACCACTATCATACTCAGCTTTTAATAACGCACATTATAACATATAATAAACCCACAGTTACTCATATACATAGATAAAACAAATAACTAAGTTTGCAATTGGTAAGGAAACTTGTTATTTCTTAGTTTGCAAACTTCTCTCTTATAATATAGAGTTCACTGTTAAATTTCAATCTGTCTCTGACCATAAGATAAAGCTTAAAAAAAACACTTTAATAGATAATAATTGTTTATTTTGATCTTATGAATTCAAAACATAATTTGGAAAATTACATTTTTATAGAACTACATTTCTTCATCAATTTAATATAAACAAAACCCTCTTAGTTATTTGCTCTTACAGCTGTACACAAACAATTAGAGATCTTTTTAAACATATCAACATAATATGAAACATTAACATTCATTATACGCTTTATCCCTTTATTATTTGTAACACTACAGTTACTTAGTCTTACCACTAGTTAAGGAAACTATCAGTAGTTAATTATAATTTGTTTTCTATTATAGATAAAGATCAAGAAAACACTCCTTAATATACAATAGTTACTTAATCAAGATCATATAAACTCAAAGTATAATCTTCAGAATTTCACTTTTAAGGGGGAATCTCAAATATCACCAATTCGGAGTAAACATAATTCCCTCAGTCATCTACACTCACAGTTGTTAAATAAGTAGTTAGATACCTTTGATTTATCAACATCCATAACACAAACTTGCATTATATCTACACTCTCTCTTTCAGGATAATAAAAGAAATAGTAATTAAAATTATCACAACCTTTAATCTTTACAATCAAATATTAACACTTTCTTTATTAAAATTACAATTTGTTCCTTACCATAAGACAAAGCTCAATTTAATATACTCTAAATAAACAATAATTACTTAATCAAGATTATACAAACTTAAACCATAACTTTCAAAATTACATTTTTAGAAGAGAATCTTAAATTCCACTAATTCAGACCAAATAAACTCCCTTAGTTAGCTGCATCCACAGTTGTTAAATAAACAGTTAGATACCTTTGATTTATCAACATTCATAACACAAACTTGCATTATATCTACACACTCTCAGGATAATAAAAGAAATAGTAACCTAGATCATTACAACCTGTAATCTTTACAATCAAATATTAACACTTTCTTTACTAAATTGCAATTTGTTCCTTACAATTAGACAAAGCTCAATAAAAAATACACTCTAAATAAACAATAATTACTTAATCAAGATTATATAAACTCAAAGCACAACTTTCAAAATTACACATTAAAAGAGAATCTTAAAATCCACCAATTCAGACTAAATATAATTCCCTTAGCTTTTTACACCCACACTTGTTAAATAAATAGCTAGATACCTTTTATATCAACATTAATAACATAAACCTGCAATACAACCTTATAATTATTATAATTATAATTACTTTCAGAACAGTAAAGGATATAGTAACACAGATTATTACAACCTATAAATTCTTATCTCTAATTAAGAGAACTTTCATTATTAAAATTACAATTTGTTCCCTATCACAAGACAAAGTTTAGGAAAATATATTTAATATTCCAGTTCCAACTAAACAAGACCATATAAGCCAAAAGCATAATTCCCAGATTACATTGTCATAAAGGAACCTAAGTCCCACAAAATCCAGTGATAACAAAACTCTCTTAAATATAAACTCCCTTAGTTGTTAGCCCCTACAGCAGCCATACATCTAATCAGAAATTCACCTAAGCATATCAGCATACATAAACATTAACTTATATCACACTTCTACATATCTTATATTCCTTTTATACTCCCCATACTCATAACGCCTAGTGGATTTTTAGAGCAATACAACTTAGGCACGTTCTGACCGAAATTTATACACCGGTTATATAATTAAACAAAGTTCTCCTTATTACATTCGGTTATTAATCATAGCTTATTCTTTCATATAGAATAAAGCCCGTACAAATACATATTTTAATATATTATAAATACTTAACTTCTCATTCACATAACAGAGTTATAATCTTCAAATTGCGACTTTTATTAAAAAGAAAAAATTCTTTTTTTGTATTTCTTATATTTAGAATCTCATCACTCTACTATAATTAAAAGGTTCCTATATAATACTTTAAGTGATCATTGACAATTAAAACACTTTCAAGGCTTTTTCTACGCTATTAATAAAGCACAAATACTGCTCTATCTGATTCGATCTTTTACGTTATTTTTAAACACTTTATCTCTTTAGTGTCCATTGTTCGCCTCTAGGTCGCATTTTTTTTTTGTACAAAATGATTAGACGCACACCCCCGCAAACGCCTAGGGCTCTCAGCCCCTCCAATGCACCCACCAACACTACACAAAAGCACAACACTCCAACAAGGAAACCGCTAGGTCAGTTTTTAGCGGACCTCTCTCCTGCGGCTCTTTCTGCGTCTCGACCAGTCCCTAGGTCCCCGTGTTTAGTCAATTCCAACATGACTACACAAGCGGAGGCTAAGATGTGGTCTCAGAAAGCCAGGGAAGCCCTTAACTCATCACGGAATCTTAAGACCGAACTTAAGGTCACTATCGAAAAGGCAATTCAAAGATTATACGATCTGGCGACCTCACCCACCACCCCACTATCACAACCACTGCCCCAACTTGAGCCAATTCCTACTCCTCAGCCCATACCAGATATCACAGCCTTCACCACCGTTGCTAACGCCCTCTCGGCAAAAATAGACGCTCATACAAAACTCCTACAAGATAACAAGAACAATATCACACAAATATCCAACAAGATAAATTCATTAAATAAACAAACTATTGCATCACCTAACACACATGCCAATACGCTCCCCTAAAAATTTCTTCCCTGTCCAAAGGGAAGCTCAAAATAACATTCATGGCTGAAGAACATAAAAAGGATGCTCTTAAACAGCTGGAAAAGTCCACCTCACTAAAAGCAGAAAGCGAGAAGAGGCTCCGATCCACTTATTATTTTGAAGGGCATAAGTAAGTCTGTGCCAGAGGAAGAGCTAATCGAAACCATACGGGATCAAAATCCCGAACTCACAAATGAAAAGTTCAACATTAGATTTCGTCGTAACAACCGAAACGACAAACTTTACAACATTGTACTCACCACCTCCTCTTCCGCCTGGCACAAGTTCGTTGAGCTTGGCCATGTTGCAATTTCTTATCAACACGTGCACTGTTCGAATTTCTCCCCGTTCATACAATGCAGGCGGTGTCTCAACTTCGGACACACTAGAACCAGATGCCCTGCAACTGCATTGCACTTGCACGACTCACACCACTAGACCTCACACTCCTACAAGCGGCGGAGATTGAAACCACACGCATCAATAGACACACCAAGAGACTACCCAACGACATACCAATTGAAACACCTGTCCGCTTCTCGGACTTACTTCATCCTGCAGCTCGAACACCCATAAAAACATTAACAAATGAAACATACCAGGAATTAGAACACACTCACTACACTCACATATACACAGACGGCAGTAAACATGACGACGGTTCTACCGGCGCCGCGTTTGTCGTATACACACCCTCTCCGCCCTTAATCTCCAGTCGTAATGAACTCACCCATACCCATACTCATACTAAACACATCAAATTACACAGCACCAGCTCTGTCTTTCAGGCAGAACTGGCAGCTATTAAACATGCCATACTTTACCTACACACCAAAAAGATCACAAATGCCATCATTCACACAGATTCACAGTCGGCTTTAGCCGCTCTTAAACAACACAATACCCATCCTATAGTCACAGACATTCACCACACCTTACACCTCATTAACAATAAACCAGCCACACATATTTTCTTTTACTGGGTGAAAGGCCACTCAGGAGTACTTGGCAACGAAATAGCTGACATAGCGGCCAACAAAGCAGCATCACTACATAAGTCACCAGATCATATTTTATGTCCCATATCACACATTAAACATCTAATAAACTAGGAAACAAAACACATTACACAAACACGCTACACTGAAGAGGCTACTGGGGCATTCACGAAGAAACTCTTTCCACATCTTAACAACATACAAGCATTCTTCCTTGCCATTCCCACATCCTTTGAAATGACTCAACTTCTCACCGGCCACTCTTTTGCCAAAGAATATTTACACAAATTTCACATCACTGACAACGCACACTGCCCCTGCAACAATACATCCATACAGGATCTAATCCACCTCATTCGAGAATGCCCCAGATTCGATCTTCAAAGATCAATACACGAACACACATGTCTCTTCATCAACATTGACCCATACAACATCGAAGAAATCATCACAAAAGAAGCATCAGCCAAATTATTCAACACATTCATTAAATATATCATCACTAATTTAAAGGTGTTCAATGGCACGTAGACCCTACTTTTTTGTGTTACTCATTAATTTTAAGAATGTTACTTATGTTAACTTTTTCACTATTTTGTAAAATTTCACTACTTCCTATTTATGTAAGATTATGTAAAAAGCTTTTTCTTTCTTTCTTTGTAAGTTCTTTATTTACCAACAATAATGTTATTTTTCTATTAAATTAAGCCATCAATACTATTGTTATCTTACCACCCACAGCTGTTATAAGCCCACAAATTAGTTTTAGAACTTTATGTTTACTAAGTTTATGTTTACTAAAATCTTATTTCGTTAATTAGATTATATTCCATTTACTACTATTATGTACGGTTCTGCATCGGAAAGCAGAGTATCAAATAGCTCCATCCGATGCAGAACCATAACTCACTATAATGTAAAAGTAATTTTTATGTTATATGTTCACTATGCAAATTTACTAATAAAGAGAACAATTTCGCTTAACTTCCTCGGCCACGGACCTGCCCGGTGCCGTGGAGTAGGCCACTAGGAGATTCAATTAAAAAAAAAAAAAAAACCGCTAGGTCAGTTCCTCGCTGATCTCTCTCCGGCGGCTCTCTCTGGGTCTGGACCCGAGCGAAGGGAGGACCGTTTAGTCCATACTAATTTGACCACACACGCGGAGGCTAAGTTGTGGCCAGGGAGGCCACAACTTAGCCTCTTACTTTTACCTGTATGGTGGCAATAGATCCATCCTTTTGTAATACATTAATGTTGACCTTACCACAGCTTTCTACTTTCAATTCCTTATTGTTTGCAACACGGATACTTTTGATTGGTGGTGACCTTTCATCATAAATACAATTCTTGTTCATAGTCATGTGCTTTGAAGCACCACAATCCACATACCATCCGGAGTAATAGTTGCTTGATGCAGCTGACAAAACGGCCACAAAAGAGTTGTCACTTTGTTTCTTGTTGGTCTTGTTTTTACAATTTTTGCCGATATGCCCGTACTTATTATAAGAATAACACAGACATTCTCCTTACTTGTTTGCTTTTGAATACCTTTTACATGAAATATGCCCAAATCAGATTGCTTGACTTCTTGTAACAGTTTAGTTTTAACTAAATCGGCTGTTATAGAAACACCAGAGCTTTCCATAGCCATGATCATAGGTTCATATTGTTCTGGTAATCCAGCCAGTGACAGTGACAATGTACCTAACCATTCATCATCGACCTTGAACCCTATGTTCCGGAGCTTGTGTGCTGTCGTCATAACTTTATTAACGTATTCTTCAATACCTTGACAATTCTCGAGAGAAGTTGTTATAAGGTCACGAAGTAATCCAACCTTCCGAGAAAGACCAGAATCATCAAACGCCTTGCTTAAGTTACCCCAAACTTCTTTTGCAGTCTTGGCTTCTTGAACGTGGATATAATTAATCGGATCCACCAGTAACACTATTTTCAATTTTGCTTTCACGTCTTTCTTTGAATCAACGTCGCCATCGCCGGTTATGCATTCCCACAATTCCTCGTGTTCTAAGTACGTTTGCATTGCAAACTTCCAGCTAGCGAAGTTATCTCTTCCAGTTAATCTCTCAATCAATGTCATGTGATTGTTAGAAGACATTTTTGGTTCTGAGATGAATTTTTCGTAACTGAAATAACCTCAATACTTGCAAACTCGCCGGTGCAAAAACGGTATCACACGATCGGTCGGTGAAGCACGGCGTGGTCTTTGAACGTGGTTATTTTATTATTCGGTTAACACTGATTTTTCGAAACTAAACTCGCGTACTAATAGTTATAGGTGTCTGGGCCCATAACCTGTTAAATGAAACGAGTAGTTTAAAGTACTTTACGTGTTAATTAATTTATTGTAAACCAGACAATGGCGGAAACAAAAGTAATAGATACACAGACTAATCATCGTGCACAAACTTAGACAAGAGATACTTTCTATAATAACTGAAGGCGGCAAATTTAAAACTTTATACAACCTAACAGTAAGACGCGCATTGACGGCCTCTACACGTGAGTGTTTAAAATCGCATCAGAAATGAGGGTGCTAGATATTTTTATCTAAAAATCTTAGTTTTTGTGGTATCTCCCCCACACTTTTCCGGGTGGAAAAGATATTCACATATCTGTGTACGTCTCGTTGAGACAAATCTAACGACACCTCGCTCGTTGGAATCGGAGAGAAAAAAGGTGCAAGTTTGCTTTTCCTTTGTTGTCTGAGCTGTGACGTCGCGTCGGGTCCGCCGGCCAGCAATTAGAGACAATAGGTGTTTTAGACTTAAGCGCTTTGTATAATATTTGTATTGTGTTGTGTTTTATGTATGATTGGGTTCTGTTCGCGCTAGCGTAAGTTTTTGTAAGCGTGGGCGCGATCAGAATTTATTTATTTGTATATGGTATATACTCATTAATTTGTAGTATACAGTTTATCACCTTAATCGGTCGATTAATTTATTAGTCGGCCGATTAATGTTTAATTTGAAGTTTGAAACGTATACGTTTTAAAATGAGCCCTATTAAGGGAAGAAGTATGAGGGACAATAGCCCGTTGACGGACTCGTCAATTGCTGATGAGGACTTGGCTTAGGATTTGGCCGGAAACGGAAATCCAAGCAGCTGCGGAGCAGCTCTGGTTCGGAGACGGCCACGGAGGCGAGGTTCACTCGCTCCAAAAAGAAGGCCATGGAGGAGGAAAAGGGTCGCTCTTTCAAGCAGACCCTTCTGCGTCAGCTCAGAGTGGGAGCTCGACGCAATGGAGCAGAGGTCCCATTTACTGATGGACCGTCAGAGACATCAGGTTGCGAGGAGGCAGCAGCCTCAGGTAATGAGGATGCCTTGCCAATGGAACGTGAAGGTGAATCCGAATCCGAATCTGAAGAGAATGCGAATCCGGACTCGGAAGATATCGTTTTCTTGAGCCCTGCAGAACTCAAGAAAAGAGCGGAGCGGCACACAAGTCACATCACCGAGATTGCGACTAAGAGTGGCAACCTTAAGGGAACCCTGCAGAGGGACCTTAAGGTTGCCGCCAATAAATAAGAATTGAATACTAATAAATTGAACAATCGATAATAATGGTTCTATAACTATTAGGCTGTTAACAGCTAAAAATAAAATTACTCCTATTAAACCTAAATACACGTTTAAAACTTTACGCTGCATTGCTAGCCACAAGACTCTGGAAAAAGGTAGTTAATGCACTTACAATAAATATTAATCAACACTTCTTCTGGTCCGATTCTAGCATAGTTTTGGGCTGGTTATCATCTTCGTCGTCTAATTTAATTCTATTTGTACGAAACAGAGTTAGTGAAATCCAAGAAATCACCTGCCTGATCAACCAAAAGTTGTAGAGACACATATTAGACCGAAAGAATCAATATAATTAAAATTCATGAATAAAGACTTATTAAAAGAGTATAAACGTAAAAACATTACTGGAAAAGAAACAAAGGTATTTTGTTATATGCCTAGTAAGCAAAATCTTTTTATAAAATACCTAGACTCTTCATCAAAAAGGTCAGGAGCTGTATTTTTGAAAGAGCTAGAAGAATTGTGTGCTAAGATAAAAATAAATTAAGTGAATATTATAAAAAGTAAAAAGAATAAAATATGCGTAGAAAAATTATTACAAAAGATAAAAGTTAGCAGTTACCTGATGTGGTAAGAATAAATGATAAAGACGAAATAAGAGTAATTCTTAATGATTTTCATCTCTTACCTACGAGTGGCCACGCGGGTATGAGAAGAATGTACAATAACATTAAGAAATACTATTATTGGCCTAGCATGGAAAAAGATATAAAATCATTTGTACAACGTTTTCATAAATGTTAAACTCAAAAACACTCTCTTCCAGTAAAGGAACAAATGTCTATTACTACTACAGCCAGTTGGGCATTTGAAAATATATACCTAGACTTAGTAGGACCTTTAGACCAAGATCAAAATAATTATAGTTATATACTAACACTTCAATGTGAACTTAGTAAGTTCGTCGAAGCCTATCCTTTAGTTTCTAAAAAATCTGAAGAAGTCGCTCGAGCATTGGTAAGTAATTTTATATTAAGGTATGGAATTCCAAAGGAGATCGCCACAGACCAAGGTAAAGAATTTATTTCTTCGTAATTTAAGGAAATGTGCACGCTTCTTCATATAAAACAGATAAATTCAACCGTATACCATCATGAAAGTATTGGTTCTCTTGAAGATTCCCATAAACATCTAAACAGTTTTCTAAAATTCAAACCGATAACCATCCAGCGGTATGGAGTTCTTGGTACATTCAGAACATAAATTTACACCAATCGAATTAGTTTTTAAAGGAAATGCGTTCTTCCGAGCAATTTATCTGGTACTTGCGAAAAACCTTTATACAGTCATGACAAATACCCATGCGAACTGAAATACCGCATACAAACTCCTCAAAAAGAGGCTCGAGACAACTTATTCAAAAGCAAATGTAAACGAAAATTAAATTATGACAAAAATGTTAAGACAGTTTCTTATAAACCTAACGAACGATTTCATTGTGTTAAAAAATGAAAATAATAACAAAATGAGTGATGTGTATTCAGGTCCCTTCACTGCAATCAGAGATGTTTCTCCGAATGTTGAAATCTTAAAGGACGGAAAGTCTTATTTAGTTCATAAAAAAAGAACTAAAATATATCATAAATGAAAGTGAATTTTATTATTAGTACATAAGCAATGTAATCAATACAATATTTACTACGTGTTTTAGGATTATAATCATTCACCTATAAAAGTGAAGTTACATTCCCTGCATTGTTTTAAAAAGGCTAATGCAATATTGAAGAATAAGTTTGGACATGGTACTCAAATACTGCTCACAGACCATGGACGTGTGTATATTAATAATGATTTTAGACACCATTTAGATTGTGAAGGGATAATTCATGAACGTCCAGAACCATACAACTCTGAGAAAAATTGAAGAGCCGAACGAGAAATGCGTACAATTAGAGCAAGATGTATGTTATATGCTCGTAATAGTAAGCCCTTTAAAGTTATGGGCTGAAGCAGTAAACTGTTCTGTATATTTATTGAACCGTAATTCATCCTCACAATCAAACGATGTATCTCCATATGAGCTATGGAATGGAAAGAAGCCTCATCTTGCACACATAATTTTTGGTTCAAAAGGATTTGTTAATATTCCTGATGAAAAGAGAAAGTTGGATAAGAAGAGTATTGAACTAATGCTAGTGGGATATGCTAGGAGGATGAAAATTACAGAATGCTCAATATAAACACTGGAAAAATAACAAAAAGTAGAAATGTACGCTTCGACGAAAGTATCGCACTAGTGCTGAAGAAAAATTGTGCTTCAATCGACATAACTAATGGTATAGAAGATAATGGGGTAAGTTATATTTTAACATCTCAACAGTCTTTACCCATACAGAAACAACTGCTGCCGCTTATTGTAGTAACAGACAAGACGGATAAGCTTTCAGACAAACTTCGTGGTGTGTTACTGAGGTTGCTAATGTGGATAGACCAGTAAAGCGTGCTGTACTACGGGTGGGATGCCTGAATGATTCTATATCAATAGAAAAAGTAGTGGCAGCAATAGCCACTATGGGAGAATGTCAGCCCGACTGTATCAAAGCAGGTGTACTTTACAAAATTTACGATGGTTGCGGAATCGTCTATGAGCAGCGTCCGGTCATGGTGGCAAAAAAGATTTTGGAAGGTCGCTTACTTGTGGGTGGGACCTCGGCTAGTGATCGAGTTATGGAAGGGCGCCCAATGTGATTCTGTAAATGTCATAGTGTGGGTCACACAGTGTCCTTCTGAAAAGATGGACATAAACGAGCACCTTGTACTGCCGAATTAAAAGTGTTTTTCTTTCAATTGTCTTCAACTAAATTTACACATTTTATGAAACAAGACTTACCCAACAAGCCCTATAAGTGGGGATTCAAATTATACGTTTTATGCTCTCTGTGTGGGTACTCCTATAGTTTTGAGATTTACTCAGGAGCTAAGGACATAGACGGTTTACCTGGCAAACCAGACCTCGGAGCTGTATCGAATATAGTTATTCGATTGTTACGACCAGTATTCGAATTTTTATTCGAATCCAACGAAGGAATTTATTGTCTTGGAATAGTACAGAGAAACAGCCTTCGAAAGTTATGCAAGTTGCCGGAGAAACGGTAAATTATGAAGTCTAACGTACGCACAGGAACATATCACCAAAATGTGGCCTCTCACGAAGGCCACGAATTTTCGTCCACAAGTTGGAAAGACGACAAACATTGTACTATTATTTCCCACCTATGTTGGTGCTGAACCAGCGGATACTATAACCCGCTACGAAAAAAAACTAAAGGCCAATTTTCAAGTATCATGTCCTCGGTTCATAAAAGAATGGGCACATGGGCGGCTTTGATTAGAGTCCTTTTAAGTCATTAAAGTCATTTATTTAAGTCGCCACATACGCACCTTGCAGCAGTCAGTCAATTCAACAAGAGCGATTACCGGCGACATTAAACCTATTCAGAATAATTATATCAGAACATTTGACACCAGAAAACAGTGCAATTTATCATGCAACCCGCCTGAAAGCTAAGGAGCTTCATTACAAATTAGTTTGGAACCACAACGGGAGCGTTTTCACAAGAAAAAAGAAAACTGAACATAGTCGTGCCCGGCTTGTTAAAAACAGGGAATTTTTAGATACTTTAAGTTAGTTTCTTCATTTATTATATTTTTTTATACGTTTTAGTTTAAGTTATACTGTTATGTTACTTTTCTATCATAATGTAAATAAAGATTCTAGATTTGAATAGGAATGTGTTAAATTGTAATATGCCTTACTGAGATTAATTTTGATGCTTCCATTAAAGACACTGAACTTTTTGATAATCGTTTTAGAAGAGATCGTGATGCTACTACCAGTCATAAAACTATTGAGAGGCTACTAACTAATACACCTCCTCTATATAGAGGAGGTGTATTAGTTGCCATAAAAAATATATTATTGACAGAATTTACGAATGGGAGTCAAACGTTGAATGTTTGAGGCTCAGAGTAATGAATGCTCTAACTAAGCTAAATGACTTTTATATTAAAAGAATTGATATTTTAACTAAATACAATGGCTGCTTTATGATAGTTGGCGACTTTAATACAACGAGGGCTATGCAGCATCAGGAGGTCGCCGAACGGCGATGGCTGGAGAGGTGTTGCTCAGAGCGGACGGCGGGGGCGCCCGAGGGCTAGACGCAGGCCCCGGGTTGCCCTACCCCGTCCGTGATGAACCCTTATGCGGACGTATTCGCCTGTGCTCCCCGGGTTGAATGCCCAGTGCGACCCCCGGGGATCGCAATGCGGTGCAGTGCGCCATTCACTCAGGATGTGGATGTCGCTCGGTGCCACAGGCGGTATGGATGAATCGGAGGAAGTTTTAGTGGGTCAGTAGCTCCCCTCTGATTAGCAGAAGGAATCCAAGAAATTACCAGCCCCACAATGCAGGGCATTCGTGCATTTTTAGCTCTTTTATATAAAAAAGATGACTCACTTCAACCAACTAGTAAACCACTGCCTAATCGAAAGATTTTTAATTTTAGGAAATGTAATCTAGATCAGTGCATACACGACTTACAAAACGACTGGATTTCTATCCTGAGTAGTAGTGATGTTAATCTAAAACTTCGTCAATTCTAAGATATTTTACTTGACGTTATTAAAA
The DNA here is from genome assembly GCA_963693355.1 of Pontia daplidice. NCBI lineage: Eukaryota > Metazoa > Arthropoda > Insecta > Lepidoptera > Pieridae > Pontia > Pontia daplidice. The sequence goes on along the minus strand of CAVNZL010000023.1, from coordinate 792,343 downwards.
ATAACACCCCACAAAAGCACACTGTTACAACTCCTCAATGAATACCATATGCTGACACATCCCGTCTTATACCCAAGTCTTCATTTCTTCCCCTGCAACAACAACCTTTTATTTCCCATCAAGTCAGTCGTTCCCCTAACTCCTATCTACCTACCTATATATAAGTGATTTAATTTTAATAACTATAGTATCCACTGTTATCTGTCTCGAGTCGCGTCGAAAGGAAGTTCCAGTCTCGCCATTGTCTACAATAAGACGACATTGTAGTAGTTACATCATATCATCGGGCCCTTATTCGACAAATTAATATTTTTAAATACTACTACTTATCTCATTACATCCTATTTAAACTTCGATAAAAATATCCACAAAAAAGATGTCAAAATAAAGTCTGAGAGCAGTATGTCTGAAAAATTGGAGACAAGTATATTGTTAAAGTTTATAAAACCCTTTCAATCCCGTGACAAGTTATGTTCATTTATAAACAACTGTGCATATGCTTTTAAGTTAGCTTCGCAAAGTCAAATGGTTCTTTTATTAAATTATATACTATGTCAACTTGAAAGCAAAGCCGAAACCGCCGCGTCTATCAAGGACTTTGAAAGCTGGGAACAATTGAGTCAATTTGTACAATCCCAGTTTGGAGAGCGCAAACATTACGCACATTTACTGTTAGATCTACAAGAGAACATCCATCTCTACCTATGCTTGTATGTAAACTTGATCGTATTGGGATTAGGGATGTACCTTTAAAACTATTAACTGACTAATTGTATGGACACATACAGAAAGTTAAAATTGAGAACTGCGTTAGTCAAAGCTCACCACTAACATATTGGTGTGTCCCAAGGCAGTGTACTGAGCCCCACTGTTCTTGGTGTATATTAATGACGTGCTCAATCTTAACATAGAGGGAGGAAATGTGTTTTCATATGCTGACGATACTGTTATTGTGTTTAGTCAGACTTCTTGGAATTCAGTTTTTAATAAAGCTGAACTGGGTATGCGTAAAGTTTGTAAGATAATTTATAATATTAAGTCATTGTAATTGTTTGTGATTTTTTAGTTTTAGTTTGTTCTAAATTGAAATGTAATGTAATACTAGTAGTAAGTGTACTCGCAGTTTGCATGCCTTGTGGTAGAATGTGGTTTATGTACTTTGTTAAGACATTGTTTTTCTTGTACCCATATTCGCAAACGAATATATAATTTATGATTTAAATGCAATAAAAATCAGGCAAATTGTGAAATCGATTCTAAAGATTATAAATGTGTTAACTGCAATGGCAATCATATGCCTTTGACAGAGGACAGAAGTTGTCCTGCGTTTAAGAACGAAAAGAAACTGAGAGAACTCATGGCAGAGTTTACCTGCTCCTATAAAAAATCTTTAGAAATATATGTTTCTCCTGAACCCGCCTTACAAATTACTTCACCTATTACCAGCTCTGAGGTAACTATAGAGGCTCCAAATATTTATATAGGATTAGGTAAATCCAAACTCATAATGTAACTTGATCACCTCGACACTTGTCAACCACAAGACTAATTTGAAAAAGAAGAAGGTAAAGAATGACGAAGTATTTAATTGGGATATATCAGGTGAATCTTATGTATTGGAAAATGATAAGGACAAGGAACATGAAGAAGTTTTCCAATTGCCGATTGTGAGCAATGTCCTTGAAGACATCAATCACCTTATTCTGGATTGTACTAGGAATACGGTATTTAGAAGATCTGAATGTAAGGAGATATTAAAACAAAGTTGCGATATTAATATTATTTTAGCTTGTCCATGGAGAGGAGCTAGCAGGAAAAGATTGGCTCTATGGTTTTTTAAACAGAAATCTTTCAATAACTATTAGGTGACAACCGTGCAAAAACCTTGTATTGTACAAGGTTTTTGCACGGTTGTCGGTGTCGAAAACGGACAAAAGAGAATCGGGTCAATTACCAGCTATGAAAGGTAAAAAAAACATAACTATAATTTGCGCCATGTCGGCTTCAGGATCCTACATACCTCCAATGTTTATTACAACCCATTCTCTACCCACGGCAGAGAATGTCAGCTCAGTTGTGCAAAGATGGTCCTGCTGAAGCTATTTACCACCAAAACTATTTAGCTCCAAAAATGGCCGGAAAAATGAAGAATTGTTTCTAATATGGCTCAAGCATTTTGTCAAATTTGCTAAACCATCTGCTAATGAACCTGTCTTACTCAAATTAGATAACCATTACAGCCACTCATCTTATGCTGCATATATGTTTTGCCGAGAAACCTTTATCGTTGTGGTATCTATTCCACCCCACAGCTCGCACAGGTTGCAGCCTCAAGACATGTCATTTTATGGACCCGTTCAAGAAGGAGTGTGATTCACGAAAGAGTGGTCATCTTCTCGTGTTCTTTGAGTGAATTAGTAATAGCAGTTATATGATAAATAAGTAAATTAATTAATTTAAAGCTATGCCCTGCAAAAATTACTCCATTTGATGTGGCTTCTATTAGCTTCCGCACACCTCTAGTGGCGAGATTTAGAAACGACATTTTGTTTGTTTATTTGTTGAGGTTATGTTTAGATCATTCACACACAGATTTAACATCACCTCTGCATAAATATTGAAATTAAAAATGGATTCAGTGCATTTAATGTTAGAAACAAGACAATTAAGATAAATGAAGCATCTGTTTTACATTATATATTGTGTGCGAATGACATAGTGATACATTATACATAAATTCATTCTTAATTCCCTCAGACTTACTATTAGGGAAATTTCCATTTGTTGTGAGTTTGGCAAGCCTGATCGTGCGCTAAAAATTGCAATAGTGAAAGTGATATTTATCAAATATGTTCAAAACCAATAAAAAACACTCGCTCAATATATTGATGTACCTAATGTAGGGATTCGAAAACGGAGCATACGCACCTTTAGGATATACACGCATTGAGTTGACGTTAGGAGAAGTATTAACTATGATTGATGGTTATATAGTTGAAAATTCCATGATAGAACATACAGCTCTACAACAGCTATGATCATAATCAAGGGTATAAACAAATCGGTGCCCGAGGGAGAAATTGTTAATACCATTCGTTATCAGAATCCCGAATTAACAAACGAAAAGTTCAGAATAAAATTCCGGCGAAACAATCGCAACGATAACTTATACAATCTGGTGTTATCAACTTCCCCTTCCGCTTCGCGCAAGTTTGTGGAGATGGGACATGTTACTATTACGTATCAATATGTCGGCTGCTCAAACTTTTCTCCTTTCCTTCTGTGCAGGCGGTGTTTGAATTTCGGACACACCCGAAGCCGATGCCCTGCGTCCTCCCTCACCTTAATGTGCCTCCTCACACGACACAGCAGAGTGCAAGGCTGCGGAGTCACACATAAACACACCTGCGCCAATTGCAATGAGCGTAATGCGCAGGTCAAATCCAACACAAACGTCCACCACCGCGCCGACAGCGAAAACTGCCCCAAGGTGAAAGCCATGAAAGCCCGCGTAGAGACTAAAATCAACTACCGCATGCATGTGCATGCGCACACTACAAATTACACGGGTGAATCTCGACAGATCTCGCCTTGCTTTACACGAGATTAAATTACATTTTACACATTACAACACCGACATTGCTTTCATCTCAGAGCCATATCCCTTTCGCACCTGAAGCGAACGATCGTGAGTTTCTTCTTTGAAAAATTGTAAGCGCCAAATCCGTTTTACCGCGTTAAATCTACATCGCGTGATTGTGCGTTCATCAATTCATCCAATGGGAAACCGGTTTGGCGGCTAGAGCGATCAGTTACCGTAAGCGCATCGGCAAGATGGCTGCGTTTCTTGACCCCCTTACTGGACTCCGTAAGTTATATTTATAGTTTGCAAATTTATAAATAGCACCTTGTACTAAAACTTAGCGCAAATCGATACGAAGTACGGAGGACGCCCTCCATGTTCTGACGAATAAAGTGCAGGCCCATCTGGAAAACTTGTCACTTTTTTCTCGTTAGACATTGAGGGGGCATTTGATAATGCGTGGTGGCCCCGCATAAGAGTGAGGTTATCGGAGGAGAGATGTCCGATCAACCTACGGCGAGTCATAGACAGTTACCTCTTAGATAGAACGATAAAATTGAACTACGCGAACCATGTAGTATACAGGCGGACCACAAAAGGATGTGTGCAGAGTTCGGTCGGAGGTCCACTTTTATGAAACCTACTTCTGGATCCATTGCTCAAGACGCTCCACGAGTCCGGAGTTACAGTACAAGCCTTTGCTGACGATATCGTCCTGCTGGTTGAAGGAAATGTCGCAGGCGATATAGAGGCAAAGGCTAACTTAGCATTAACAACGGTGTACGAATGGAGCATCAACAATAAGCTCAAATTTGCACCGCAATAAACTAAAGCCATGCTTATCACAAATAAGATGAAGTTCGATGTTCCAAGATTCCACATGCAGGCACCAATATTGAAATGGCTGAGTCCGTCAAGATTCTGGGACTCACCATAGATAAAATACTCACATACAATATACATGTAAATAATATAGGAAAAAGACTAGATTTATTCAAAAGAATTGACAAAGCTAAAGTGAGCTGGGGTATACACCCAGAAATTACTAGGACTATATACATGGCAGTCGTTGAACCGATAGTACTCTACGCATCGGCTGCTTGGGCACCAGCCACCGAGAAGAACTGCGTGCAACATCAGTTGAAGAACATCCAAAGGAAGTTTGCCAAAAAAGATAATTGGCTGGTACAGAACTGTATCGTATGAAGCGGCACTGACGTTAGCAGGGATACTACCACTCGATCTCAGGGTCTAGGAATCGGCAGAGCTTTATTTTGCTAGAAGGTACGGCACCTCTCAAGAATTGAAAGACGTAGAAGTCGAAAGGAGAGTGCAACACGTCGTCGGGCAGAGTAGTGAAGATACGAAGAAGAAGCTTAAATTAGCTGACCACTGCTCTGTCTATCAGGCTGAATTATTGCCACTGAACGCGGCCTTGGATGAAACCAGGAAACGTAAAAACAACACAACATCAATTTTGAGTGATTCGCGATCTGCCTTGGAAGCGATCACAAGCGGAAGGAGCACCAATAGACTGGCCACCGAGGCAAGAAACAAAATTAAGAGCATTAGAGAAAGTGGCAGGATCATCAGCCTAACGGAGGCAAGAATAAGACAGAAGTTGAAAATTTTTGAAGCAAAATTACAACAAGTGACAAGCATTATAAACGATATGAGTGTTTGGTGGAAAACTATGGATAGTAATCAAGAAAAAATATGTTATCCAGACTTATAATTTAGCGTATTATTTTAAAACATAGATCATGGAACATTACAAAGGATTGATGGAAATATATTTAAATAATGCTTCCATACTTTACAACAGAGTTGGAACAATGTTTCACAAGAAACTATCAATAAACTAATAGCCCGGTTACCAAGATTGGTCAAAAAAATTATAAAAAGTAAGGGAAGATTTTTCGACAAAAAGTTAGTTTAAATAATATATATTTTTTTATTAATAATAATGGCAATTATTGTAGTTTTTAAGTTCCCTATTTAATAAGGTAAATAAATAATTTGTAGAGCACTAACTTTTGGAGTTTTAAACAATATTGTAATATTTTCAAGGTTGTCTCAAACTTTTGCCCGGCAGTGTATATGCGAAAGTTTCAAAATATTTATTGTTACATATAACGCCACTACCAAAGCGGAATGAAGACGGAACCTTTCAGAATATTGCAGTGTCTCAAAATTGATTATAACAATGAGCAATATTTTGAGATGACGAACAAGGATTTTAATGTCATCAGAAAGGAGATTTATTTATGTTATCCTGTGACCGTGCAATCTGAACTCATAACTAATTTTACGATAAATACGAAGTAGCTATTCATTTTAACCTATAATTATAATATTTTAACTCTGTAACGTATGAAAATTTAAAAAAATATGTTATTTTTTTGCTACTGTTTACTTTAAGTAATAATATTAGGTTCTACATATTGTTTGTCTATCAGAATATCAATGTAAATTAAAAAAATACGAAATATGGTTGTGAAACGAAATGCAATACTCAAATATTAATATCAGTAGGTTAGCAAATGTGTTCGGGTAAATCGACCAGGTGACCTAGCGAACGGCATACAAGTAAAACTCGCCTAAGGGTGGATGACCATTTATGTCCCCTATAGTAAATAAGTAACAGAAAATATGATATTAAATATAGTGTATATAAAAATATAATAAATTCAAATAATTTTTAAAATTTCCTTCTTAGTGCCTGCTCAATACCTACTAAGTTGATAAAGTCAACCATTTGCCAATTTGAAATTAATAATTGGTCGAAAAATTCAACTGAAATTTCAAGAAATAAAAATATTAATAAAATATCGTTTACGAGTTAAAACTTGAACATAATCAACCCATAACACCATGACATGTTGAAAGAATTTTTTTAAATGTAGTTATGGTTCACGAATTAGACTAGAATAGCTTAAGATTATATTATGGGGGGATTTTGACTATATGTTTCGGCAAATACGAGCATAAACTGTTTTGCTCTTTAAAAACGACGAGGCGTTAGAGATATGAAAAACATAGATAATCGTAGAGCGCGTGCGGTGTAATAATAAGTAATAAATTGTAATAAGAAGTAATTTTCTTTGATTTTCCTTGTATCCTTAACGAGGAATTTGGTGCCGTGACCCGGATTAAAAAAGGATTTATGTGAGAATATATGTGAAGACAATATAAAGAAAAATAAAGGCAAATTATTAATGAAGCGACTAACAACTTATTAGGCGATTAACTACATGGTTCCAAAAAAAATCATTTGGTAGTGGTTAAATATTTAAGCAACAATTATATTATAATGAGCTACAAAACATAAGATCTATAATAACTAAATAACGGCTGCCACTATAAGATAGTAAATATATTAAACAGGAAAAATGAAATAATATGTGAGGTATTAAAAATAATGACTTGGCAGCTAATATTAATAGTGGGATATCAAATATTGTATTTTAGCAACTATTAGATTCCATATAAAAATACACTTTCGGGTAGTAATTTCAAGCAGCTATAAAAAATTAAAACGGGTCCCAATTTTAAGTATTAGGATATGAGAATTTTTGTTGTAGAATCGTAAAGTATTGAAAAAATCGACTAATGCGTTGGTTGCATAGAAGTAAAGCGGAGACCGCGGCGCGGGAGGTAGAGCGCGCTATCAGCCAATAGGAAGCGACGACGGCCGATCGTCACAGGACTCGCTACTACTTGTTATTGTTAGTATTATTCAAGCGCATAGGCACTCGTAAACTTTTTCTAAAATAGTTTTTTACGTATTTTGGGGATCAAAACTACGTTTAAATGCAGAAATGAATCAGTTGAAGTTAGCAGGCCCTAGTTGTGTGATGAATTGTGATGATGGAGTACCGGATTACTGCTCAAGTGAATCAGAACAAGAGGGTCAAGAAGAACCAAAACAGAAGCGTGTACGAGGACATAACAAACTTTGGGTATTTTATTATAAATTTTGTAACTTAAAAGAGGCAGAAGATTTTGTGAATTCAGAAAAAACTTGGCCTCGGACATTCACACGAATGACAGAAGAGGGACAAAAGCGATTTTACAGATGTAACAAAGTGCGGAAGAAGGGACCACAGTGCGCGGCAGCGCTGTATTTGCTGTTTGAATGTGGATCCGACTGTGTTTTTGTTTATCGTACGGAAGCTGATCATAATCATAATGACATTGGGGCACGAGACGACTACGGTATTAATGATCAAACTAAAATTGAAATTAACAAACTATTTGACCTGCACTTAAAGCCAAAAGCTATATTAGCTGCTCTTCAAAAGATCGATGGAATTAAATTGCCTACAAAAATACAACTCAATAATTATTTAAGTGACAGACGGCGAATTAAATTTGGGCAACCTACTATTTACTTAGGCGAATTAGAAAAGTGGATACATGACCACGAAAACATTCCCGAAGACGAAGATGAACCATTTATTATGAAGTACTGGATATTGGAGAGTGACCAACCTATTTTCAGGTTCGTTTTGACAACAAAAAAGTTATTGAAATATACAAGTTCTATTGATGTTTTGCACGCGGATGCTACCTACAAGTTAATTTGGCAAGGTTTCCCTGTTTTGATAGTAGGAACCACAAACAAAAACCGGAAATTCTACCCACTTTGCTTAGCAGTTTCAACAAATGAGAAGCAAGAAGACTTTGAAATGGTTTTTAGGGGTTTAAAGGAGAAGATTGACTATTTGTTTGACCTCGATTTCAAACCAAAAGTACTAGTGAGTGATGCAGCTCCAGCAATTAAAAATGCTTTCTTGGAAGTATTTGGTTTTGATACCACGGTACGCATGTGTTGGGCGCACGCCATAAAAAATATTAAGAAAAAAGTTGAGCAAACCGTGGATAAAAAAAACAGACAAGACATTATGCAGGATATATATGCTTTACATGACGCATCGTCACAGCAAATTTTCAATGCTGCATCACAAGCTTTTATTGTGAAACATGCTTCAAAGACTTTATTTATAAAATATTTCGAACAAGAATGGCTGATCAAAAATCCTAACTGGTTCTTAGGAGCAGCAGCAACTCCTTCACCGACTACTAACAATGCTTTGGAAGCTTTCAACAAGTCAATTAAAGACCATAATACGATGCGGGAACGCTTTCCCTTATCACGATTCCTTATTGTGGCAAGCGGGATGGTTACACAGTGGTCAAATGATATCAATGAAAATTCATACCCAGAAACTCATAATATTGAATTAAAAGAGTGGACAGAAGGATATTGTTGGGCAAAACAGAATGTTAAAGTAAAGACTTTAATATCTGATTGTAATAAAAAAGTATATTTAGTACCTAATGAAGAAGTTAAGGCTACGGGTATGACATATGATGAATCATGGCATACATTTGATGAGTTCAAAGAAAAAAACTTCGCATTTTGGAAAACAGAATTACCTAATGCAGGATGGAAGCAAGGCACATGCACTTGTCCTCAATTCTTTAAAATATACATATGTAAACACATATTGGGTCTAGCCATACGGCTAAAACTAACCACTCCACCTTTAGAGGCAAAATTGATTCCGATTGGACTCAAAAGAAAACGTGGGCGCCCTACTAAATCAAAGCCTGCACTAATATTGCAATAGCTTTTTTTGTTAGTTTTAGTACTTTTCATCTAAATAAAGATAATTGTTCTACTTTTGTGCCTTATACTGTTTCACCATTAAAAAAAAATAATAGTATAGACCAATAATATTTTTGCATGCCGCAATTTGCATTATTTAGACCTTATGAAATGTCGCAAACAGTATGTTTTTTATAACCATGTGCATACTTTATTCTCATCTTATTTAATTTTATAAAAAACCTAATTGTATAATTTATAAAGGCCTATTCTCTACTTTATATTCGCCGCCAAGTTGTCGCCTAACAATAAATTCAGTTGCTTCACCAAAAAATCACTGCCAATTTAAATTTAAATAAAGCGAATATAGCTAATAGAATACAATATAAAGTTGCTACTTTATACTTAAAATGCTATTTTACTGTAGCTGCCAACCCATTATTTTTGCTACCCGTTTTAATTATTTTTAAAATCCTAAACGAGATTAGTTTGTCGCCGCGTTAAATACATGCCAAAAATAAATAAAATTCCATGTGGAAGAGACGTGCCGTGTGAATGCATATTGTTGGGGTAATAAATTATTCAAATTACAATTATTATTCATAATAGTTTTGTAGCCAAATTGCCTTATCCGATATTTTTAGTAATATTATTAAGTAAATATTACTGTTTAATGAAATATATTAGTTTCTGTTTTAGATAACGTGAGCATATATAGTTCATGGTTTTAATGAATTTGTTTTAATTTTTATATTTAAAGCTATTACAATGGTTGACCAAGAAAAAATCGATAAGTTAATTAAGAAACGAAGTAGTGTTAAAGGTGAATTAACAATATGTAAAAACTATGTAGACATGATTACGCAAATACCTACATCTGAATTAAATAATAAGCAGATTTCGGAATTAAAATTATGAATGGCTAAACTTGATAAGAAATTAAATGTTTTCGATAATTTACAGACTGAAATATTGTTGTTTGAGGATGACTTTGAACAGTTTTTAGAACGGGAGTTAATAGAAAATAATTTCTTCACACTTATGTCTCGCATTCAATCAATTCAATTTTAGAAATAAACGATCGGTAAGTTTTGGTAGTGTCTGGCAATCTAGTATGTAAGATAATAGTAATTGTAGTAATTATAATAGTAATCTATTTTTAGTTTTCTTAAGTTAGCTTAGTTAGCTTGTATCCTTAACACTGTGAAAAACATGTCTATCATATACTAAGATGGTAGATTATTTCCTAATTACTTGATATTTTGGACAATCCACACAATATCTTTAAAATTGAAGTCTATGGGATATTCTGATGTATAAAACTGTATTATTGTAAAGTTTAATTAAAATTCATTCAATAATTTCCACGTGACAGAGTAACAGACATCCATACATGCTTACAAATTTTATAGTTTATATGGACACAAACAATTATTATTGTACAATAATATATCTTATAATTGCCAACTGAATTTTATGATTTTAAGTGAACCAATCTCAAGCGTTTTTTCAATTCTCAGTTTTATATCACAGAGAAAAAAAACCTTATTTGTCGCAAAACAAAAGAGACATATGAGTATATATCAAACCGTTCACAGACCCCAAAACTTTTGATTACACATGCAATATTTAATACTTACATCGAGCTCTTTTCTCTTCATATACAAAACTTAATCCTCTCTAAAAGATCCATTTATGTTCTTTTTGACCAGATGATATTTTCCAATACAATCTTGTCTATGGCCCAAGGTGATAAATTAAACATCTATCTATCAATTTTAATCGTTTATGGATTCACAGAAATCTCACAAGCCGGAATACTCATACCATGGTGGGAGAGCAGATGACTTTTCAAACTACACTTTTGTACAAAGGCATTACCACACAACTCACATTTGAACCGTCTATCATTATTATGTATCCGCATGTGTTCTCTTAATGTGTACTTCCTCGCATATGATTTGGTGCATACCTCGCATGCATATTTCCTCTCCCCAGTATGCTTCACCATATGCGCCTTAAGCGTCTTTCTATTGAAGAACTTGTAGCCACACTCTACGCATTGGTAATTCCTCTCCATCATATGACTCTTCTTGATATGTGTCATCAAAAGGCTCTTCAGAATATATCCCTTATTGCATATATTACACTTATACTGCGCTTCTGTATTATGCACCTTCACCAAATGCTGGTTGCGCTGATAATAACTCCGGAATGATTCATCACAGTATGGACAATTACTAATATTCCTAAAACCCAAGTGGGACGTTCTCTCATGGTAGGATTTCTTGGTACGATTTGAAAATACCTTCTCACACAAATCACACTTGAAACTACCCTCAATGTGGGTAGTTTTGTGGGCGTTCAGTGATCTCTTGGTTATAAAAGTGGAGCCGCAGTGACATACATAGTTGTTATAGTGCACGTTCATATGTTGTTTGAGCATTTTGAATGTTTCATACGTGGATGTACACATTATGCAATTGAAACTATCGCCTCTAGTCAGTTTGAATGGTGTTAAGTGATCCTTTATGTCATTATAGATGCATTTATTATGGCTATTCACTAAATGCTCTTTGAGTTTTTGTAAATTTTCTATATTCTCATCACATATTGTACATTTCAGGTCTGTTATCTCTAATTTTATCTGATAGTCATTAAGGTCCGATGGTGAGAATAACTCTAGCCTCTGCCTTCTGTGGTCTGATTCCGTATGGGCTCTGAGATCAAGGGGATCTTCAAAAGTCTTATCACAATAACTACAGATAAAGCCAACTAATGATTTGTCCTTAAATGGCAATACGTTTGAGTACTTTAAAAGTGTTGCCAAGTTTTCCTTATGTTTGTCTTTCTCATTGGGTTTTGTAATTAATTTCAGCTCTTTCACTGTACTAACAATATTCTTCACTGTCTTGTCACCTGAAAAATGTAGTTTAAGGCATTTTAGTATACCTTGCAATTAATTATTTAAAACGAAAATAAGAGATATAGATGTATATAAATGGTAAAATAATGTTATAACATCAATTCAGATAATTATAACATTTGAATGTTATATAAAAATTTATATATATTTTTTAATCACAATATCAACCTGTTTTTTTTTTTTGTACAAAAAAATGTTTTCTTCCGATAATGCTTTAAATAAACACACGGATAACATTTTATATTGAAAATAAAATCTAATATAAATGGAGTTAATGAATGGCAAATTGAACCATTACTTCTTTTTCAACACACATACTACTAAATGGCTCTATGGTTAGCCCAATTAGGCACAGAATGACGCCCATAATCAAACTGTTACTAAAGAAATCCATTGCCTGAGTTGCTTTGTTCATGAAAAAGTATTAATTAAAAAAAAAAAAATAGTTTTCCTATTGTTTGCTCATTTCATGCAACATGTTATTGAATTAGATAATTTTAACTCGTACGTGTTCAAAATATAAAACTTTCACTCATATATAATAACTTTTGTTTTCTCTGTAATAAAACTTTAAATTCACCATTTCGTATGTGGCCTCATCCCTTTACTCTGAGGACGATTCAGTGCGCGCGGATATGAAAATTGATTATTTTCCTCCGCCATAGCGAAACGTTACACTATACATTATACATTTTCACTGTTGGAATTAGTTATTTATTAGTAAAAATGTGTACAAGTACTAGTAAGGAAGAAAATTATTTTTGTTGTACACCACCCAATATATATGTGAAGCCCTTAACATTATGCAAAGTTTACAACTCTAAGGAAAAGTATGAATTGTTTCTCTAAATAAACTTATATCTGCGAAATAAAATGAGTTTTTGTTGTTATTTTATTCCTAAATGTGTTTAAAACATTCATTAATTTTTCATTTTCACCAACTAACCGTAATATTTTCATTTATTTGTTAAAACATCAATTATTATTATTTTATAGTGTTTCATTTCCACTTACTTGTTATTCTTTTGATAAGTGCCAAGCTTTGTTTAGTTACTCTTGGCTTTTTAATTTTCCCATTTTCTTTTATTCTCTTCTTTGATTCCTCTTCCTTCACTGAAATATTTCAAAAATTGCGATTTAATTATTTGTTTGACTATCTAGTCTAGTATCTGGGGATGTTTACCTGGATGTTATAATATGAATTTATAAAAAAAACTTACATTGGGGTTATACTGTATATGTTAGCAGTTAGGGGAAATAATACTTCACTTTTAAATAATCCTTGTATTTTTAAAGTTAGTAATAGGTAAGATAAACATAAAATATACAATTAAAATTAAAAAAAAAATTCCATGTATGCATATCCAGACTAGTTGATTCAGTAATGCAGTTGCAACATTAAATTATATTAATGTACAATTTTTTTTGTAAAGGTATCTGGTTAAAAAAAACATTGGTATCAATTATATCTATTTTCAGATATGCTTACCTATATTTAAAAAAAGGCTGTCTTCAGAGTCATTGAAATTCTCATCTTCAGATTTCATCTCACACTTGACGGGAACCGCCTCAACTAAAATTAAACAACTTCAACATTTGTACTGAGGAAAAGAAGCAAGCTTAGCTCCCTATACTGTCTAATTCTTTAATCAATATTAGACACAGACACAGGTTCATGCTGTTCATTTATGGAAAATACTCTGCTAGGTCCTTGTGAATCAATGATAAAAAAATATCATCAGTGTTTTATAAGCAAAAGTAAGTTTGTATTAGTACATTGTGTAGGTAGGCACCACTCCTTGTTATTTAGTAATGTAGGTGTAGTATGGTTTTTGATCCTAAGGACAATAAATATTTGCATCACCAATGAAAATAATAAGTATATTACCAACTTTATCCTCCTGTAATACTCTTGCAATCATCTCTTCTGAACATGCTACTTGCTGCTTAAAATCATGGGCATCCCGTAACCTAACTATACATTTTTTACATATTGCCTTTGATTTCTTTTGTGCGGACAACTGAAATTTTAGAAATAAGTTTGAGAATTTCTAAAACTAACCATGGCTTTGACAGACTAAACATATTCTTAACAACAGCAGTATGGTCTAAGTATAACACCATGATGGGTCACCAGTCTGATAAGAACAGAGACAAGTAATTCTAGAACAGAATAAGTTTCAAATTCAATTTTTCAAGATTGCAATTACTGAAAAACTACAATCAATTCAAACTATTTTCATTCTTGTCAAACAGAAAAAAACAATGTATTTCAACACACTAACCAAACAGTGTGTACCTAAATGTATGTATCTTAACTGATTGCTTCCCACACATTCCTGGTTCAAAACAATATGCTTGGTTAACTAATAATTTTCAGTAAAGTCATTTAGTTTGTTTAATGCAAGCAATGGCCAGAAAACATTGCAATATTGTTAAATAATTTTAAAAAATGAAATCATAGAGTTGGTTAGTTAAAATTTAGGGACAGCTAATAGTAAATTAAATAATTGTTTACTTACAACAATATTAAAGCATTCCTGGAGCATGGTAGAGTAAATTTCTTTAGTGTCTTTGTAAAAATATGGGATGTCTATGTCTCTATGCAATCCTTCAGTTAAACAACATCGGCATACACTGGGTAATCCCATTTTAATTAGATAAATGTCAATTCACTCATAAAATTATAAAATGAATTGTTTGTTATAATTGAAATAACAGTTTACAATATTCATACAAGTAAATTATAATTTTATTTTATGACCTGGTAACATAGACCTTTAAGACAACTTACGTATTTGGAAAACATTTGAATACTTTAGAATTATACAATTAATATCAAATGATTACCACAGAGTAAAACTAAGTGGACAGATAAGCTTAAACAGAGTGAATCGAGAGATAGTTGGACGTCAAGAAGGCGTTTGATCGAGTTAGGCAGGCAATTGACCACCAAATTTAACAGTCAGCCTGTCCCGCAGAATTTTGCTCATCATTGGCTTCTTAGTACACGACCGTAAATTTTTCGACAATGTAGAGGGCGTCACTTCCTCACCTCGCCCTATCACCGCTGGAGTCCAAAGAGTGTGTAATTTATATGCTGGAGACCCACAAAGAAGTTGAATTTCACCCAGACCAAAAAGCCACGCGATGGTCAAGGTGCAAAGAGAACTCAATGTGCTGATGAAATAAAATTATGAATATCTATAAAACACTAGCCGTCTATTACATTTACACCAAAAGCAAGCAATCAAGCAAAAGCAAAGCATCCGCTTCAGCGACAGTCTACTACAGACAGACACAATTTATTAAATCTAGTCAAATTCATTTGTAAACTAATTTGGATTCCTGGACGAGTACTGTCACTATCACTCACTGCTGCTGTCATTTATCATTGTCAGTTAATTCTGACTATACTACGGACGCGGAGCACGAAGAATTTCGTACATTGACCTTTGGGCCTACTGCCAGTGGTTAGAAACATTTTTTTATAAGTACGAATATTTAAAACGGTAGTTTCGAATTTGAGGTAGCTTTGTAAATAAGATCATCGACTTAATAAAGGTAAGTAGCCAAGGATAACTTTAACAGCAAATAAATTCAACGACCAAACACACAAACACCACCTACAACAAGCTTAACCTCAAAAACGAAACTACACACGAGCGTATCCCAGCACGGAATGTTTTTTATTACAGCGTTAAAAAAGGAATTACCACTTCTAACAAAACAAACCAAAGTACATGTGCACCACCACAAGTCTTTATGGTAATGACTAAAAGGTTTACAATCTCTGAATACGGCGGTCACTGCATCTGTGTGAGCGCAATGGCAATATGTTTATGCGCGAGCGACAAAGACATAAGATGAGGTGTCATTGTACGAAATTCTTCGTGCTCCGCGTCCGTAGTATAGTAAGCGTCGCTATTCGTTGGTACTTGATTGTTAAATTTTGGACAACGGGAAACTAGATGTTGTAGATCGGAAGATTCCTCAGGACCACGTTTACAGTAACCGTTATCGTAGATAATAATTCGATGGAGATGTATAAGGCAGTGACATTCTTGATATAATCGTTATGAATTACCGGCTTCCTTTTGCGCCAAGCTTATCGTACCGCTATCTTATTGGTAAGTCTATCTGCACCTCAGTATAAAACTTCCTTTGGTCTCAAGTGTCCCAGACTGGGACACTGGGACTCCCAGTGTGAAGTTTTGCACTTCACACTAGGACACTACAGTTGAGACCCTCTCTCATATTTTTAAGTTTAGTGTTGAGAGGATTATCTGAAGCTATTAATTTTAAAAAGAACCTTCTGCTAGTTGAAGCCTTCTAAGGATCAAATGATGGTATGTAGGTTTTCAATTCTAGTTAGTTAATAGGAGTAGAGCGCATTGCTCCATAAATTGGCCTTAAGTCTGTTGGGTTACAACAAGTTTGTGGAGGAAGGAATTATTAGTAGTTTATAGTAATTAGTAGTAGTTGGTGAAAACCATAACCGGTTTTGACCACCGCAATTGTCTGACCACAAATCAACTTGAGTCACTTCTTTAGCAGCCATTTTAAAATTGTAATTTAGACAACTTGGTACCTCATCAAGTCTATTTTTGCAATCTGTTCATCCCAGATATAGCAGTCTCCTTCTTAGGATGAAATGTTGTATATAATAAAACTACACATCGTCGGGGATAGTGCAAATCTGCGAATCTACCATACGTAAAATGTGCGTATCTGCAATAGATCCAGTTTTATAGGGGAAGGTTAAAACTTAATAACTTCATTAATTCAATTAATTTTAAGCTCATTTTACACAAAAATTATTAGTAATGTGTTTTATCTCTTGGTATAAAATATATTATCAATTTAAGTAAATAATTTAGGCCCTACGACAATTACATGGATTTGCTTTGACCATAAACTTATAACATTGGAACTTAAGGGGAAAGTATGCGGTTTTGAAATGAAACAAATATCATTATTTTAACAAAAATTATTCAATATCATAAATAAAGTTATTTTTTATACTACAATCTTTAAAGAATGTGGACCACACATGTTGCACTGTTGCTACCTGATATGGATTCAGTCTGGCTTCTTTGGTAATCGAAGAGTACTGACTAGGCAAAAATATTTCACGATTTTTTAATTTTCTTTCAATTATTGAGTGAAATGAATCCACCTCCATCTGAGTGTGACTGTTTTTTTTTAAATTTTTGTGTTCATCACACTATTTTTTTCCATCACCAGTAGCAGGAGTGTGTTAGAAACCACAGCATTTCTATTTTGTGATGTGCATCACTAAAATAACTACATATTTTGGGCAGTCTTCTATAACTTTACCTATTTTACCTATCAAATTCCACTCTTGTACTGCCAAACTAACTGCTTGAGCAATATTTTCTCCCGTGTGTGTTCCATCAAGAAGACTGCATTGCAACAGTAGAGGAAGGGGTGGTAATTTTGAACCCTACAAATCCAAATTACAAGTATGGAATAAATTTATTTACAAAAATCACAAATATAATATTCTGCGTCGCATCCTGAGCATTCAATATGTGCCCACAACCCACATGATTGGCACTGAATCCAAGTTTCACCACGTCGATCATTGGAGTAATTTTCAGAGCAAAAAATGCAACAAGCGTCATCTTCGTTTGTGGGCTGGGCATGTGCAGTAGCATTTTCTGACACTACAGTGTCACCTGAAGAAACTGATGATTGAGAATCCGATGATGTAGATTCCTGTCTGCTCGGAGGAGTTCTAGAAGAGTTTGCTGTTCTCTGCCTACCACTACGTCCACGAGCTCTTCCTCGGCCGCTTCCTCTCTGCGCTATAGACTTGATTGACTCCTCGAGTTGTTGTTTATAGGGAGATCCGGTCAATAAAGTAGCAGCAGATGACTTGCGGCCTCTGTTAGATTTTTTATTCTTTGGTGTCGGTACCGGTAAGATATCTTCAGGGAAAACAACAGGGTTGCTGATCACTTGCTGGGAAGCTCGATTTGCCTGTCCACTAGTGCCTGGTCGAGGTTGTGCCTGTGGCATTTGAACAGCAACAGGTGTACTGGTAGACGGTAGATGAGGGTCATCATCAGTAGCTTGAGGAGTGGTCCCACTTGAGCTTGCTATGTAGTCGGCTTCAGTAAATACGTTTCTGTTCATCGGGTAAATACCAGTTACTCTGAACCCATTCACAGCAATAGCTCCAGTTTGGCATCTGAGATAAGCACGTCCCAGCAATTCAGCTATTTCGTATGGAGTCAACATCCGGTTAGAATTGAGTAACCACTGTCTAATTTCTTCGCTGTAATAAGTTTTCAAGGGACCCATAAAAGAACGGTCAAGAGGTTGCATCTTGTGTGTCGAATGTGGAGGTAAACTAATAATTGTGACATTATTAGCTCTAGCTGCCATCAAAATATCCAAATTGCGGGTGTGTGAATAATGCCCATCAAGAATTAACAGAACAGGTGTTGCTTCTGTTGGGTGGGTCTTTTCAATAAAATGATGGAACTAGTCCGTAAACAGATTGGCCTGAATCCATCCTGATGGATGGCATCTTCCGATAGAACCTGGCGGAGCTCCTTTCATCAACGTTTGCGTCATGTTTTTGCGTGGGAATATCAGCAGCGGTGGAATAAATATGCCACTTGCGCTCATCGCTGATACCACTGTCACCAATATGCGTAAAGTACTTCCCTTAACACCCACTATATTAGTTTTAGACTAAAAAAAACTTTTGACAATATAAACGAATAAAAGAAAAAACATTTGCCGGTGACATAAAATTTCAACTTTGAATGACAGGTTCAAACTCGATGTAAAACTGGCGCTAGTGGCAGTGAATACATTCTATGGTACCAGTTCAACGTAATTGCATAGTTTTTTAACAGATGTCGCTGTCTGTTTCTGAGATATTAAGGTGTTCCAAATTACCACCCCTTCCTCTATAGACTTAAACTCTAAAGTGGTTTTATTTATAAAGTGGCCGGTGATCGCCATGTATGGCTCCAATGTTCGCGATGTCCATGAGTCTACTGCTATACACATACTGGTACATTCTGTACTTGCAACTGATTTTATAGTCGCTAATCGTTCTTCATATTCCCGTGACAAAAGGGTGGTAGATAAAGTTTTCCGGTCAGGTAATTTATAGTTAGGGTTTAAACCGTATACGAATGACTTAAAACCTTCATCATCGACAACACTAAAGGGCTGGCAATCGATTGCTATCATGTTGAGTAATAATTTATCCAGGTTTAATTTTTCATTCGTCGATAAGGGTCTAGATAAATACGACGCCATAACGCGTTGCTTTCTAGGCGGATTTTGTGAGGAAGGACCTGGACCAGAAAAAGGATTGCCACTCCCATCACTACGAGACCCAGATGAAATTGCATCACCACCAAAACGAGATCCAGATGATGTAACATCACTAACACCAACACCACCATCCCCATCACCGGTATTAACAGAAACACTAGCAGGAACAGGGGAGTTGACGATTGTAGTACCTAAGTACAATAAAAGAATTTTAAACATCTTATCAATTACAGCTTACATTCTGACTTTTATTTATGTGCAAAAAAGTGTTATAAGCAAATTTCACTTTTTAAAACAATTATTACATAAAAAACTTAGTAATTATATCCTTTATCGTTTAAAAACGGCCTATTTCTGCAAGTGTTCTCTATTAAGTAATAATTTTAAAAATTTTAAATTTTTTGGTACAACAAAAGCAAGAAAACAAATATCTACTTATTGTCTTGATTGAAAAATGGAGATATTGCTAATGAAACGTAAAATTTGTGCATTAAAAGCCTCATTAGTATACTTGACAGTTGTGACATTGCATGTTTATTTTATTAAATTTCAGTACATATTTATTGTAAAATATGGCTTATAAATTGTTTGTAGTGCCTCAATGTATAAATATGTCTATAAAGACTCCGGAAAAAGTATTTGTTTCTGTTCTTACGAATCCCAAGCAAAGTAAATTGTGGTTGCGATTGGCGCGAAGAAACCCAAGCGGTATTTCGATGCAAACAAATGTTTTTATGTGTGAGATCATTTTAGTTTGAGTACTGAGTAGTATTTCAATTTATATATAAAATAATAGATTGATAATACCTATTTTCATGTAATTTTTGTTTTTCCAAGCTGCCTTTATGTCTTGCTTGTCAAGCTTTATATGTAACTTTCTATGGTTGTGTATTTCACTTACTTATAGGCATTAATATGAATTTCAGTTGGAAACAGACAAGTAACTATATGAAGTACAAAATGGGCTTTAGTCAGAAGTTACTTTTGGCAGATGGTGCTGTGCCAACAAAATTTGATTGTCAAGTGGATACTAAAGCCTGTGCTAGAACGCTACAAGACAATTTTATGACACAAAAAGTTATTGAGCCTGAAGGTATAGGATAAACATTTTTTTCCAAAAAGAAACCAGCTTTTGAAGTAAATGATAAGTATAAACACTATCTTAATACATCAAAAGAATATCCACCTTCAAATTTGATATCTGCAACACAGAAATAGCATTTTTTCATGCCTGTTGTATACATTTGCAATTGCACTTGTGCATAAAATTTTTAGTTCTCTTTAGTTTTAGCCGGAGTAGGGCATTTTATTTCAATGACAGTATCCTTTGTTAGGCCATTAGGAGATGCTGCATTCATAAACTTCTTTTTTTTGCTCAATATGGAAGCAATGCACTGCCAGTTCTAAAGTTCTACCTCTTTTCATTGTTACTGTATCTGGTATTTTTGCACCCATCAAAGTGGCAATCAATGACACTCCTGGTCAGCACTCACTTACGCCTTTGAAGCTGTAATATGGCCATAACACATTTCATACCACAGGCTGCTATTATATTATGTTTTAGCTTCCTTGTAGCTTCTTCTATGACACATATTTCAGCCTCCATGATGGTTGTCTTCATAACTTGTATGAGCTTTTCAACATCAGCATATTTAAGCAATTCACATTTGCTTATATTTTTTGATATGGCTTCAACAATAAATTGATTATATGGGGCTGAGGAAGCTGAGCTATGGAATGAGTTTTTCAGCATAGAGTTTTTTATTTAATCAAAATATAACAATAAAGTAGGTGAGTGGTTGAAATTCGGTTGCGCTATTTGATACAAATTGTAACTCTTAAGACTTATTAAGGTTTATCATTTGGATTGGCCTTTATTACTACATAATGCTTTGGTTTTGTTTAGGTGTTGGATAGAAGGTCATGTTCTTTTGGGTAACAATCGCAACACATGTGGTTATTGCAATCAAAGCAGCTCAGCACTTCCATCGGTTGAAATTTTATGCAGCTTCATTGTATCTTTTATAGCATTAATGTTAGAATTACTGACTTTGACTTGTTTCATGTCATAAATCAAAGACATTCAGAGTAACTTTTACCTTTTCTTAAGCCATGATGAATTTCAGGAATTAAATTATTACTTTCTGGAAAGTACTCCAAATATAGCTTTAGTATATTTTCAAATAATTTTACCAAACATGAAGATAGCAATATAGGCCTGTATGAAGAAGTAGTTTTCCAGGATTATGGTAGTTAACCAATTTGTTCGGTCACCTTCATATCTACACATCTCTTTTGATTATTTCCAGGTTGTTTAGACGGAGTTGTACAAATCTCTTTCATGTTTTAAATGAAAAATGCAATTTTCTACCATCCTTCATAATAGGAGGCATAGTATTTTTTAAATTGTAGACTTGAAACAAAAACACAACAAACAGGGAAAATAAGTTTTCAGATGCAGATTTTGCTAACCATATGGAGCACAAATACGCCATAATAGAGTTCTTCTCTTCATCTAAGCTCTGCAACCATCAGCTATAAGTCTTACTGTATTAATATCTGTTACGTCAGTGTTGAGCAAACTATGGTATACGAGGGCGGCACTGAAAATTTCGAGGATATGACACAACATTACTATTTAAAAATGTATTTATTGCTTTTCGAAGTATTCTCCGCGAAATTTGACACATTTTTCCATACGATGGAACCAATCATTGAAGCAAGCATTCCATTCGGAAGTTGGGGTCTCCAACATAGATTGTTGTTCGCAATTCATTTTTTATTCTTTTAAGGTGCATAAATGACCGCTCTCCACCACAATTGGTAGCCATTAGGCAAAAATTTGATTTCTGTGTTTGGATAAGTTTCTTCAAATTTATCTGATTTTACTAAGTTATGTAAGGTTGAAATCTTTATATCTGCTGATTCCTTTGCTATGTTTTTTAAATATTGGCTGAAATGAAAACATTCCGATTTGCGTTCATCTGCTTTAATGTCTTCATGTTAAAATTCTTTGCATTTTTTGGTCAACTCAGCAGATTCCACTGTTGTTAACTGACAAAGAAAACTAAATCGACTATCTATTTCTTGGTGTGCTGCCGAACGTTTTTTTAAATCTGTATAAATAGGAATGAAAGTGTCTACATGAAAATTTTCCTTGCCGCGCCTCCTCTGATGATCCTTCAAAAATGTGATGCGTGTGCTGCGAGATCTTTTTCTTTAAAATGTATCTTTGTAGTCAGCTTATGGATTTTTTTCTATAGCAGCCGTTTCGTACTGATCAAAATTATTTCGTGCGGCATTGACATAAGTGATCAGAGTTTCGATCATTAGTTTTGAAAACAGATTTCAGGACTCTCTGCACCTGAATGTTATTTAAAGAAAAACACTTTATTAACGGATTTAAGTTATGTATTTTTGCAAAATTTAAATATATTTACATTATTTTAAATTTTTCCGACGTTTCGTGTACTTTACAGTGTGCGTGGTCACTGAAGACAAAAGGTGTTTATTGTCAAAGTGTCAAAGGTTGTGTGTTATGTGTATTTTTTGCCTCGGGAGTTGGTACCGACTGAAACCGGAAGGATTTTTGCAAAACTGTCTCACGGTGCCCTCCATTTTCAGGGATTGTTTTTCGTGAGATTTTAGTTTAGATATTATTGGATCCCAGGTGTTTGATAATTTTAAGCGGTCTTCTCCTTTGAAATTAGGGTGGTTTTTTAAATATGTTATGTCAAAAATTTCCATCGCTTGTCGAAGCCGAAAAAAAATTGAACAATTTTTGTACATATTGAAAGAATGTTGCTACTTCACTAATATCAACAGCCTGAATACCCACTACATTTAGCGAATGTGCCGCACAAAGAACGTAAACCGCCAATTCACAAATTTCTTTTATTCTTGACTGAACACCGGAGTACTATCCAGACATTTGATGCATTGTCGTAGCTCTGCCCAAGGCAATCTTTTATAGGAATATCAAGGCTTTCAAGATGTTTAAAATAATACCTGCTATGGCTGTCTTTTACATATATATGTGTTAAGAGAGTATTTAGAGGTTTCCCTTGTATCCTTATTACAATTTGTTACTGTGAATGTATGAGCGTCTGTCAAGCGAGAACGGTGTTAACTTTATGTTTGCTTTATGTAGGAAAATGCTGACTCACATAAATATGTTGAACCAAAACTCGAATGAAGTTGTTGAACACATTTCTTCAAATTCGGGTATTTTTCGTTGGAGTGCCCAAAAATTTTGACCTGAGGATGACCTTGCTTTAAGAAATATGTCGCAGCGCAGAGTAATAATTTCGTTTTGTAACATCATGTGCTCCATTTGAAATGTATCTGCAAATTTTGTAGCCAATTCATAGATGTCATTATGATCAATAGAATCATTGAACGAATTTCGACATCTGCCACCACAGGTAGGATGTTTTTGTATATGATCCTTGATTTTAAGAAATTGTTCAAATTTTTTCTTCTCTATGCCAACTATCATAGACGCTGTTTGACATTGAAACGCTGCAATAGAACTCATCATGGCTGTTAATGTTTTATTCTTGCCTTGTATAGTACGGACGCGGAGCCCGAAGAATTTCGTACAATGACCTTTGGGCCTACTGCCAGTGGTTAAAATCATTTTTTTATAAGTACGAATATTAAAAACGGTAGTTTAGAATTTGAGTTAGCTTTGTAAATAAGATCATCGACTTAATATAGGTAAGTACCCAAGGATAGCTTTTTACCCGACTGCGCCAGGAGGGTTATGTTTTTCGAATGTATGTGTGTATAATTCTTTGGCAAGCTCTGCAGCCTGAACGGCTTGATGGATTTCGCTTGAAAGGTGTCGTTAGATTTGTATATACTGTGCTAGTGACACTGGGTATATCATAATTTTAAAAACAAAATATTTTTTCGTGTCGTGTCGTTATTTTTTCGCCAAATGTAAATGTTTAGCTCGCTATTTAGACTAAACGGCTTGATGGATTTATAAAAAGGAAAAGTTATGTTTGCGACTAAGATTTGGTAAAAAAAAAACAGAAATACTCTTAAAAAAACATTTAATTTTAGTCAGAGTAATCTGTTTCTGATGAACTATCTGATGTTTCGCCAGATACGTTGATTATGAAAGAGTCAACCGTTTTATCTATTTGACTATCCAGTCCTCCACATTTTAATTCTTCTTTTATGACGTGGCTTATGCAGTTTTGCCATTTTTCAATAGTGATACTATTTAATCCTTCTTGAAGTAATTTTTTCACGTCGACCATCTTAAATGTAGTATTGTTTCTTGCTACATACCCTTTCACATCAGCCCAAACCAACTATAGGATTTAACTCGCAGTAGTAAGGAGGTAATCTTAATACCTCCACACCAGCTGCTTTCGCCATTTCGTCAATCACGTAGGACTGATATTGAGTTTTAACATTTTTAATTTTTTCTAATAATTGAGCTTTTGTGTCATTGTCCTCAAAATAAATGTTCTTTGAAGATACAAGTTCTGTTGAATGTCATATTTTTTCCAGCTTGTTACTGGGGTTCTCTCCTGACGTCTTGAGTGGTAGCTGGCATTATCCATAACTACTATAGAATTTGGCTCATGTTTAAGTAGCGTTTCTTGAAACCACTTTTTAAGAGTATTCGCATTCATTGACTCGTGATAATCTCCAGTACCTTTACTTTCTAAGACTACTTCAGAATCCGACACGAATCCTCTGTCACTTCCAATGTGCAGTACAATTAGCCGGTTCCCTTTGGAAGTTGGATTTTTGGCACCTGTTGATAAGCCCTCGAAAAATGCACGTTTTCGTGACTTTACGGCGTTTTTGTCGACCCACACTTTACCTACAGTGTGTCCTGAAAAGAAATATAATTCATTAAAAAACTGTAAGGGAAGCGTGTCTTTTTGCATATTAATCGAGTATGTGCTATGACTGTTCCTGCATTCACCCAAGTTTCATTCAAATAGTATATTGGTCGTTTTTGCTCTCGGTAAGTTTTCATAGTTTTTAAGTATTTATACAAGCCGCTATGTCATTTCTATCAATCAAACCGTTGTTTTTCCTTCTCTTCACGTATCTAAACTTCAAATGTTTCAATACCTTTTTTAATGACGTCAAGCCCATATTAGGTAAAGATTCGTCGGCATTCACAACATGTAACACTTTTTTTACTGTTAGTGGTTCATCGTTTAGGTAAAAACTATGCATAATTCGTCTTATACAGAACATGTCAAAATCGTCTATCTTATCTACGATTGTTAATCGCTTCTTCGGTGTCGGCCGCCGGCTTGACCGTGTCGGTTTTAGTATATTCTTTTAATACTCTGTATACCGCCGATTTCGATATACCTAAAATATTGGAAGTGTTATCCTTAATTTCTTCTTTTGAAGCATATTTATCAGAAGGCCACGTTTCCTTTACGTACTTAAATACGTTAATTATCATAACTTTTTCATTCTCACTAAAATGAGACATTTTGCGTTTCTTACGCGGAGACAAACTCCTTGAAAGTACGGGACGCAGACGGGGTTGGTTCCATTTTACTTCTTACCGTTATAATTAATAATAATGAGCGTAAAGATAAAGATAAACCAAGTCAATTAAATCTCTACGCAGTTCGAGTGAGTGAAGGTTATATCTTTTGAGACGAGAATCATACGTTTGATTTCTTTAAGTTGAAACGGCCACACAAAATTCTTAAAAACCGCTTTTGTACAGACTCTATAGAGTCGATGTGAATTTTGTGAAAAGGAGACCAAACTACGGTTCCATATTCCAAAGTACTTCGAATATTGACATATTGACTCATATGTCAAGCAAATACAGTAACTGTCGGTAACGAAAAGGCTGTGTGAAGATTCCAGCGTTGCTACGGCGTCTAAGTATAGAAGCCAGCAGCTTGAAGGTGCATGGTGGTGTGCATTACTTCTCGTCCATACCTTAGCGATGATGGTAGTAGTAGTACGGCATTGGAGACTTCTTGCGACTTCATTCTTCCGTCTGCGACTCTCGTCGGTTTTCAGTGCGATTTGTTGATGCAATCCGCAACCTTTCCAATTCGCTTGATTAGAAGCGGTGCCGAAAGCTCGTAGCTCAGCGACTTCCAAAGATAACCTTCTTATTTCACCGATGAAGGTGTTGATGGTTGCTTATTGCTGATACGCTTGTTTTTCTGGAGGTGGTGGTGGCGATGGTAGAGGCACGAAAGGCGTTGCTACGGCTGTGGATTTTTTTCTGTGGCTGCGCCGTTTTGATTTAAAAAGCTTCGCTGACGCACGCCACGGATGGACGGAAACTTTAGCCTTTTTGATGGTCCTTTCCGGAAATTTGTCCTTGTTAAGCTGCTGCATTTCCCTCATCAGCTGGCTGACTTGCGACAGTAGCTTCTTCGTTTGTGCGCTATTAGACTCTTCGTATAGCGATATTAAACGGTCTTTAATGGCGTTGTAGTATTCTGCTTTTGGCGGCGAGGATATTAGATTAGCGATGTTTTGTATGTCTTGCTTTTCAATTAGTGTGATGACGTTTCTTGGTATGTTGCCAATCGCGCAGGATGTGTGAGTGAGCTATTACTATTTCCCGATTTTATGAATAAAATGCTTGCAACGATACGACGCTTCCAGAGACGTGACGAGTTCTAAGATTTGTATTGAAATAGTTGAGATCTGTTCAGATATACTGAGATTAAAGAGTAAAGTATTCGTTGAATTAATATAGCAATTAATTTTCATTAAATTTTCGTTAATAATATGTTCATCGTATAAAATTTTAAAGTTAAAGTTAGTAATCATTGAAGAAAGAATTTGAAGTTGCTGCTTTAAAATATCATTCGTAGAAATTTGTTGTTTTTCTAGGAGATCTATACATTCATTATAATATTCGGCATCCTTTGCGTCTGGTGTACCGATGAGCCATTTCAGTACTGAGCCCAGACCATCTATAAGTTCACGCTTGAAACGCTTGTTGCTAGAGTAATATTTATTTATTTATTTTATGCCATTACAGGGACAGGCCCCAATGCGACTACATCTAACTTAATTCTTCTTAATCTAGATTAATCTAATACATGATGTGATAAACCTTTACAATACATATTTTATGAATCAAATCCTTAAAATTAACAAGCTAAAGTTCAATGTACTAATCTGATTAATTCTACAGTGTACTACATATTATCTAAGCTTATAAAATATATTATTGTTTTTGCTAATTCACCCAACGGACATTTTATCAAATCAGCTTTTTCGTGAACAAAAATGAGAGTACGAATGGTTCTCACCATTAGAGATTTAGCAAGCAGGTTCGTGCGTGCCTTAGGTATTGAAAGAAGCGGAGGTCTATGTTTTTTCCAAATATAGCCATCCGGGGCTGACAATGACAGAGCCCCTAGAACTAATGAATTATGAGCTAGACCTCGCAATATTCTTACTAAATAAAGTGCGATCGAGAATTCCCTCTAAACTCTCAAGTCGCAGTAACCCCCCATTCCAAGTACGAAGAGAGTTGGATATTTTAGGGGGAAACCTTCATCCAACCTTGAGTCTATATTTAAAATACTAAGTTTAAAATGCGGTTCTATTAATTAAAAAAGCTGATGCGTTAAAGGAAAGCGAAAAGAAGTGCGATTTAAAACTTTTTATATTACTTTCCCATAATCCACCTCAATGAGGAGCCCGTGGTGGTATGGTTTTCCAAGTTATTTTATGATTTAGTAATTCGTTCTGAAAATCGTTACAAGTATTTTATTGTAAAGAAAAGGGTAACTTTGTCCTTGCACCAATGAAATTCGTTCCATTATCGGAGTATATGCAAGAAACTGGACCTCTACGCGCTAAAAATCGCTTTGAAGCATCCAGAAATGTTTCAGAGCTTACATCAGATGCTATTTCCATATGTACAGCCTTTGTTGTCAAACAAACAAATGTAAGCTTTTTGATTTTTTACTCCTCGTCTTCGTGTTAGCGTTACTTTTATGGGGCCCGCATAATCCACACCAGTATGAGTAAAAGCCTTGGCTTCGAGTACCCGAGCCGGGGCTAGGTTTGCCATTAAAGGCGTTAGATGTTTTCGAGCAAATTTGAAACAAAAGTTACATTGGCGAATTATATTGCAAGCAGGAATTATCCAATATTTTTGTCTCAGTACAGACATAAGAAGATTTGCTGGCATGTGTATGGCAGTTAGATCTATGATAGTGGTCAATTATAAGATTAACTATATGATCACGACGAGGAAGAACAATCGTATGCCGATTTCCAAAAGGAATTTCCGCGTTATTTAGTCGACCTCCAACTCGTAATAAGCCTTGTTCATCGACAAATGGGTCTAATTTTCTTAAAAAAGGCCAAAATATACGGGGCAAACGGTACGACATTTTATTTTAAAACTTCTCTGATATAGCGGTTTACAGTCAGACTCCCTCTGTCAATCACTACCAAGTCTGTGCGAGCTCCCAAACGAATGCCCGTCCAAACCGTTATTGATCCACCATCGTATGCAACTGTAGTTTCAAAGTTTGAATGTATCGTTCTCCTTTGAGTCTGTATATTCTTTGCCTGCCGTCAATTTGATTTAAGAGAATTCTGCACTCATCACTAAGCAATACCTTACTCCATTGGTCCGCGTTCCAAAGTCGATGTTCCTGAGCAAAAGTTAACCTGTTTCTACGATGATTTACCTCGAGCCTTGGAGCCGTGGCGGGCACAAATGAACCCAAACCAATGAATTACTTGTTTAAGAAACATTTCAAACTCTTTATTGAATTTTGATTAAATAGACGCGCTACAGTAGCGGGTTTAAAAGTATTCCTAGAGAATAATTGTACTGTTTTCTGAGGTTTCTAATAATAATACAACACTTTGTCATCGTGTGTGTACCAATGCCAACTTTTTAGAGCCAGCAATTGTTTGTATTTTTCTCCCACTTTCATTTGTCTTCTTGGACGTTTTTCCAGTTTCTGTATAATATTGTAATGGAACAACCGCAGTAACCCAGTAACCCAGTTCATGCCAATTTACCTTTTTGTAAGTTTAATTGCCAATAATAATAATAATAAAGACTTTATTTCCTCTTCACAAATAAATCGTAAGTACATAAGCTCTTACTTACTAGGAGTCTTTATATATGGCTGACCTGTGACATTAACTTGTATACTTGTGAAGAGACTAGTTCCTGAACTAGGTCTCCTAAGAGACCTGTACTACAGGTGACTAGGCCCTTCCCTTGGAATACCAGTTGTAGTCGTTAGTAGCTATATTACAAAGAAAAAATGGAAAAAATATGAATCTATGTGTGTTATACAAATATACTAACCTAATTACGTGCAAGTATATTTAATTATAATTTCATAAAACTGTGGGGAGGGGACGGTGTGGGATGACTACTTTTGCGAATATCGTCTTGTTCTGGGTTCCATGAGGGGATCTTATCTGACAGTTGTTTCCCAATAGTTGCAAAAAATGTGTTTATTGTGTTTACACTATTTATGTGGTTGTTTTCTTCCAACAGATTCTGAGAATGGTCTTGGCCGCGTTTTATGCCATTAATGTCTTTAATAGCTTGCCAATGAAAATTAAAAAATTAGCATTAATGTCTTTAATTGCTAGAGTTCGTTATACAGGGTGGGCCAGAAAGAATTGCGAATTTGAAAAAAATATAATAAAAAAACTAAATACAGTTCACATACAATTTTTATTTCAATTAAAAGAAGACATCCGGGAAATTCATTTCTTAAAAATAACATCATTGAGGTGTGCACCATCGCGCTGCAAACATTCCTCGAATCTGAACCTCAAATTGGTAAAAACTCGCTCGCACATTGCGCGGGAATAGCTGTCATTTCTTTTCTGATATTGGTCTTCAACTGATTAATTGTTGCTGGATTATTGGAATACACTTTACTTTTTAGGTATCCCCACATAAAAAAGTCCGGTGGCGTTAGATCTGGACTTCGAGGCGGCCATGCAATGTCACCTCGGCGCGATATCAGTTTCCCAGCAAACATCTCGTTTACGACCGCCAAAGAGGCATTAGATGTATGGCATGTCGCGCCATCTTGTTGAAACCACGTTGCACGATTATAGGCTTCAAATTGTTGCAGTTGCGGAAAGAAATAATCCCTTAGCATGGCTATGTATCGATCAGAGTTTACAGTGACAGATTGCCCTTGTTCATTTTCAAAGAAATAGGGTCCGATAATTCCGTGCGCTGATATTATGGCCGCCCAAACGGTTACTTTCGGCGAATGCAGAGGCTTTTCATGTTTTGCACGTGGGTTCTCTGCAGCCCAGTAACGACAATTCTGTTTATTGACATGCCCATTTATGTGAAAATGGGCTTCGTCGGAGAACAGAATATTGTTGAAACTCCGAAAACGTTCCAGCATTGTTTTAACAAAAGCTCGTCTTAAAATTGGATCATTTGGCTGTAATTCCTGCACAAGCTGAATTTTATACGGGTGCAATTTCAGATCTTTTAACAAAATGCGACGCAAAGATGTTCTGGATACCGTAAGTTCAGCTAAACGCTTGCGAGTCGATAGACCAGGATTACGTTGAACTGAAGCTCTAACTTGTTCAATTGTGTCTTTCGTTCTTGTTGACCTTGGGCGTCCCGCAGGCTTTTGTTTGAGAGTCGAACCAGTATTTTCGAACTTTCTGACCCACGATCTAATCACACTTTCCTTCGGACACTGATTTAGGTCATGTAATCCAAACTCACGCCGAAATAAACGCCGAACAATAGCGCACGAATCGCCATTTTTGTAATAATGTTTAACGCAGAATGCACGTTGCGCTCCGGTGAAGTTATCCATCGCGACTAAATTTCCGAGAACGGAGCTTCTCAACCCCACCACCCGCGCGGCCCCCTCTCATATCGTTCAAGCGTAAGAGTGTTTTTAAAATCGTACGCCTTTCTGGCCCACCCTGTATTAGAAGAAGAAGAATAGAAGAATCGTTTATTGCCATTAGATTACAATTTAATTATGTTTTTTTTTACAGATTAACTTATAATTAATCTTAAAACTTAATTAATAATTATAAAATGAAAACTACATAATAATAAAAAATCTATTAAAAAGAAAGATTCTCTCCCCTATTTTTAATGATGAGATGAGAAAGAACATAATTGTACCGATTTAAAGGGGGGCAATCAGGACCAGACTTCAGCTGTTTCAGCTCTCAATCAGCTTATAGCTGTTTGAGTTCTCAAACAGCGCTGTTTTTCAGCCTGCTCCTGTTATATCAATGAAATAAGAAAATATCTATAGAGATATAATATATAATCAGATTAATAATACATATATATAATTTTAATGTATATAAATATATTAAAAATAAGAAAGTATAAATATAATAAACAGAAAATGGGATTAAATTTGCTCAAACTGGGAATATACAATATTAAGAGTATGCGGCAGCAAAATCGTGACGCTGTTTCTGAAGGAGAAAATGCTTAATCCTTGATTTAAACGTTGTAAACGCAATTTTCTCCTTCAGTGGTGGCAGCAGGTCATTCCACAATTTACTAGCCGCATACTTGAAACTGCCCTGGAATCCTGACGTTCTGTGCTTAGGTGTTTTCAATAGACTCTGGTCTCTGCTACGTGTACAAAGTTCGTGCGCGTCTTTTACCCATTCGAGCTTATCAAAATATTCTTTAGGCAGATTTATTTGTGTGGCAACCTTAGCCACGGCTGAATGGGCCACTGCGACTGCCACTCCCTTTTTATACGTGGTAAAGCCAACAATGGTGTTAATTTCCACCTAGCGTGCACCGTTCTAGGCAAAACTCCGGTTGTCCGGTTTATTTATTACTCTTGCCTAAAGCTTTTTGAAAACACAGGGTTTTAAATCCTTCACTGTCATTATCTATATTGCTTCTCATCATATATGAGCTACCAATGTGGTGATTTCAAAAATTGAAAACAAGTTCACATAAGTTTATTAGTGTTGTGTTATACGCCTCCATTTTCATAACTCAAAAATAACACAATTTCTAATAGTTTAGTTTTCATTCCTTGTATGTTTTGGTGAACCAGCTTGATGGAATAGTGCTTAAATTTTCTTATGTTACTTACTAATTTTTAAGTCAGAGAGATACTCTGTTGTCTTATTGTCTAATTTAAATTATAAAAACTATTACTTGGAATATTCTCCAAGGTTTTGCTAACTAAAACCTGCTCAATAGAAGCAGATTGTCTACCCAAATTCTTGGCTGTTAGATATATATAAAAAATATGATAACGAATCCGCTATCTATCTTCTAAAATATATAGATAGATTGTACCTAACCTTTGTGAAAAGATCAAAATATATATTTTATATTAGATAATAAGCTTAATACGATTTTTAAGTCAAATTTAGCCATCGTTAATTTACATATTATTTTTAATTATTTATTATTTATAATTATTTACATATGAGTTTCTACAAAAGTTTTGAATTTCCTCTGAACTTAACTGATCAATTTTCACTGAGCCTTGACAAGATATTTGTATAGTTATATGATTGTGTCAAAATAGCATTAAAATCATTTACAAATATTTCTTCCTGAGTTTTGTAAAAAATAACATCTTTCTTTCTCCTACTCGGACCAATCTTCACTAAATAAGTCCTTATTCATCCTTATTCATTCCATAAAATTATTCGTCTATTAACACATTCCATTAATGGAAAGTTATTGTATTTGTTAAAGTTACCTATTTGCCCGAAATTTAAAAAAAAATGAATTACTGCATCAAAAAAATAATTCTTTCCGGCATTGGGCTGACTTAAAATAAACATACAATTTTTTTTAGGAACTACACGATCTAAGATATTATATAAGTTTATTAAAAATTCTTTCACTCTATCGACATTAGTACAAAATTGAAACATTAATAACTCAACCGCAATTGTTAAAGATTGATCAGTTGTATAGTAATAATCGTTAACGTCTCGAACTCCACAAATATAAAATAGAGATTCACTATTCTTAAACTTATTTATATAATCTATTAAATTCATATCGCACAACTGTCTTTGGAATATTCTCTGTACAGCCTTTATATGTGTATGATTTAACGGTAAGTATTTCCATTTGGAATTGAACCAAACGGCATTATTAAACAAATTATTTATGGGCGATGTGGGAAACCTCCAAAAGAATTCCAATAATTGGAATAATTAATAATTCTATTTTGGCTTGAGCTTGATTCTCCATCGTCTCCACTATGCCTTGAGTCTCCGCGCCAAAGTCTTGACCACACTCGGTTTCCGCTATCTGAATTACCGTGTTCTGTTTCATTTTCAGAAACTCCCCTAACTCGAAGTTCCGTTGTTGTTCCTCGTTTTCGGAATCGTCGGCACTCGACGTCGCCGGTGAAATCTCTTGAAAATGAACCGATAAATTCTTCCCAATCGACTTGCCCGCTCCCGACGTCGATGCAACCGGACAACTCACTGGAGTCTTCATCTTCCGAACTGATGTTTGCGTGAGCACTGAAGTATGACATAATGAAAATAAAATATTGTGACCTCTTTTATATTCACAAGTGACACAATGAAACGACTGTGCGGGGTAACGGGCACGGTAAAAATAAAAAAAACCGGCAGCGCCGGTTACCCCACACCTCGAACGACCGCAACGGGGAAGCGGGGATCGGTAAATGGTGGGCAATCGATCGATCGCGCGAAGCGCATGATCAAGATCATGATTATGCCCTATGTAGGTCGTCATACAAATTGCATAAATTAGTATACATTACTTATTTTGTACTACTCTCGCGTTGTACTCGCACCCGACTCCACTAAGGGATGCCCTGATAGCGCGATCTCTCCACGAAGAATGCTACACGAATGTTCTGGTTATCTGTTCCTGGGTCCATCGACGATGGCACCACTGACAGACTTTGTAAATTATATAGATGGCACCAACAAAAAGTAAACAGCATATCAGGGTGAGGACAACACTTATCGCCGAAAGGTGGAACTTGAAATTTTCTACTGAGACAGAATAATTTCCTTCATTTTTGTTGATGAAGAACTCATCTTTTTCAACCTTTGATTGGCACATTATGTATGAGTGTCTCTTCGAACGTTTAGAGAATATGTTTTTTTTTGCTGAGTTACAAAATGAGCAAAGCTCGATTTTCGGTTTTCTTTTCATTATACTTTAGCGCATGTTCGAAAATAAATATCTCACAAAAGAACTGATGCCGAACGCCGCAATCTAATCTATATCCATCAGTTGTGGTTCTTGGTTGCTAGGATAATCCTTTGACTCCTCGTTCATAGTAGACGGAACCACAAATATTACACTTCTGCGTTGAACGCGAGTCTGTTAAAGCATAACATACTTTGCCGTCAGTCATGGTCAACAACAAATCGTGTTTAACAGAGATCTGAGTTCCATCAACGTTACATAAAATGGAAAGAAGCTGACTTATTTCTTCCAAATAGCAATCCGACACATGATCTCTAGGCTCAGTCCATATCATAGGAATAGTAAACGGCATATGACGTAATCCTTTCTTCCAATCTAATAAATTTTTTACACATGTTATACAACAAATATGTGGTGCCCAAGGTTTATCTTGATGAGCAACCGAAAAGGAAAA
The DNA here is from genome assembly GCA_963693355.1 of Pontia daplidice. Classification (NCBI taxonomy): domain Eukaryota; kingdom Metazoa; phylum Arthropoda; class Insecta; order Lepidoptera; family Pieridae; genus Pontia; species Pontia daplidice. Next base: position 757,295 of record CAVNZL010000023.1, on the reverse strand, counting down.
ATACTCGTGATAACACTGCAATATTAGCTCTGTAAAATTTCGCCTTTGTTGTTTGAAAGTCAATTCACCACAAACATAACAAAAAGAGTTAGGATTGTTAATACACTTTCTAGACATATTCGCACAAGCACAGTATTTGACTAGAACAACGCAATTTAAATTAATAAAGAAAATGAATGGAATTATCACTGTTTTCTTACGAACGTTCACATGCATTTATCGCTGTAAAGCCAATAATGAACTTGACTTATCACAAGAACACTGAGGGTGATTGAAATAAAATAAGTGCACTTTCGTAATGAGGGTAGGTAGTTAAAATAGGATTACCTACAAGAGTTCGTGTGGCATGACCACTGTTGATCAGTGATAATTAGTTCATTTGCACTTCACGATTCTAAAAGGTTGTCTACACTCTGTCTTTTCGTTTTTATTGATGACTCGTCAAAGGTTTTATGGGGTCGCCCTACAGAACGAACTCCCGATGATGTTGAAGTTTACGTCTTATTCACACACACATTTCTACTACTACTACTAAGGATGCATGATAAATGCATCCTTAGTACACTTAGAAGATGTCCATTTTTCGTTGAAATTTTCATGTTGAGTTTCCTTAGTCTTCAGAAGCATCTATTACATTATGCTGTACACATTAGGGCCGGCGCCCACTGCCGGCACGGGGTGGCATGACACGGCAGAGCATCCCGCGGCATGCAATGGCATCCTGCGGCGTGCAGTGGCATCCCGCGGCGTGCAATGGCATCCCGCGGTGTTCCGCATCCTGCTGAAAGCCCAGCCACTCTGGTTAGTTTTGCTCCGCGCGTATTCGAAGTTGGTTGTGTCGCAAAAGAACATTTTGTTGTGTCGTTATGGTTGACTGGGATTTAGTATTAATAGCACTTCTAGCTGAAGATGAAGAGAGACAAATAAGAACTGCTAATTTGACGAACAGACAACTCTGGGTGCATAATTTATGGAGAACAAGATCTACAAATGGTGAATTCAGCAACTTATTTAATGATTTGAGATACGACATCCGAAAATTCTATGATTATTACAGAATGGACTATGAAACATTTGAAAAGTTAAGTGATTTGTTAAAATCGCATATAAAGAAAATCAAAACTAATTTTCGATCGCCTATACCTGTTACAGAGAGATTGTCTGTATGTCTAAGGTTAGTGCATATTACATATTGCATGCGATGGGGCATAGAATTAGGCAAGATAAACTTTAACCACTTCGGTTGAAACAGTTTAGCAGAATAACCTAACAAATTTTTGAGCAGTGTGTGACACCACGGAGCGTTTACTAATATTAAAATAAAAGTCTTGATTTATTTAGTAATTGTTTATTTTTATAATCAGCTATCTATGATCACAAATGTACCTACAGTACAGTATGATAAAAAGCGAAAGTATCATAAAAAATTTAGTTTTCATAATCCGGCAATTGAATATTGGAGTTATTGTCATATATATCACTATTATTTTGATGTCTTTATATAGGAGTAGGTATGTATTCTATATGAGTAGTACCATAGTTTGGTTCGGTGTTATATTGTTGTTCGGGCTTATTAAATGAAGAAAAATTGTGTAAAGGATTTCTTCTTTCGATAGTTGTATTATGGGTTCTGGCAACAGAAGTTGGTGCGTATTGCTGAGATGAATGAAATTCATTTGAAATATCGAATCCTGAACTTGATGTCGAAGGACGACTTCGCTGCACAACTGAACTTAACTCCACATTTTCCAAATGCTTTATTTCTGCATCAGTAACAATACGTAAAACATCGCGTTTTATTTCAGCTTGTAATTTTGGTGACAAAGTCTTCGCTGTTGCCGCCATTGCTTGAAAAAATATCTCCATAGGATGTTGTTCCTTCTTTTGGTTTTCAATGTATTTTTTTTAATATTTCTGCTGTTGTTTCTGTATACTGTGTTTGCGATGACATGTATGATCGCTGACGAACATGTCTAGCTGGTCTAGAATCTGATGCATGGGATGAACACGACATTTGAGATACAGGCGATTGTGCTTCAGGAAAATTAACAGTTGATGCTGTTTTGGGAGGTGGTGTATTTTCGATATTCTGCGTATCTTCGGAAAGCTGTGTATCATCGGAAGAAGAGTCTAAATTTGAGAGCTGAGGTCTATCTTGAAAAAACTTTTGCAGAAATTCAAGTTCCTTTTCAAATTTAATTGGTCGCCTCTTTTTGGCAGCGTCACCGCTTTTGGACACCCTGTTTTTTAAGGCTTTTCTATAATTGTTACGAAGGCAGCTCCATGCCTTCTGACATTCTTCATCTGTAACAAGAATGAAGTATTTTAAATAACACACGCTTTTAAGTCGTCTACTAATGTTTTTTTTTTGTTTTGTTACAGGTATCTAATAACAGGAGCTTCTTTTAAGTCTTTAGCTTTTAGCTATCGTATGGGATTCACTACTGTGCGTAAAATAGTCCACGAAACCTGTCAAGCAATATTTACTGTATTAAGATCTACTGCATTGCCGAAACCCACGAGCCAACAATGGCAGTCAATTGCAACCGACTTTGATAAATTTTGGAATTTTCCTAACTGCATTGGGGCCATAGATAGTAAGCATTTCAAGATTAGAGCTCCTAATAACAGTGGAAGTATGTATATCAACTACAAGAAGTTCTTTAGCATCGTTTTATTAGCTGTCGTGGATGCAAAATACAAATTTGTGATTATAGATGTCGGAGCATATGGTCGAAATAGCGATGGCGGTATACTTCAAAGCTCCAAATTTGGTTCGAAACTACGCAATGGTTTTTTAAGCATACCACCGGAAAAAGCTTTACCACATTCAACTCAAAAATTACCCCACGTATTTGTTGCTGATGAAGCCTTTCCACTAACAAAAAATATTATGAGACCATACCCCTCACATCTTTTAAATGATGAAAAAAAAGGATATTCAATTATCGCTTAAGTCGAGCACGGCGTATTGTAGAAAATGCTTTTGGAATGTTACAAGAAAGATTTGAACTATTTCAAAAAGGTATAAAAGTTCAACCAAAGTACGTTAACAACATTATACTAGCAAGCACGTGTTTGCATAACTTTATCATTGATGATCATTCTATGGAGGCACTTGGCTCTAATACTAATAATGCAATCGATAGAACCAATGATACAGTTTTCAATAATCTGGAAGGGATGGTTGTAAGAGATTGTTTCACGGAATATTTTTCTAATGTTGGTAACGTGTACTGGCAAAATGAAATTGTTAATAGATGTTAGTTTCTATTTCTGACAATAAATAAGTAAAAAAATAACTTACGGGTTTTATTCATTTCTTCTGCAATTTTCTGCCATGCGTTCCTTTTCATATGTTGATCCTTGTAGAAACGAGAGGAGACATCGTATATACACTCATGCGAACGAACCAGATTAATCAATTTCTCTTCATCCATTTTCCCGTATTTTACGTGAAGTAATTTACTGTATCGCGTACGCACGTGCTAATTACTTGCCACGCTCAGTCAGTGTGAGAGAAAAAATCGCGCGCGCCAGTGCGTTTTCTCCCTCCCTTGCCCCCGCGCACCGACCGGAATGCGCCCCATCGAAATGCTGCACAAGTTTCAACCTTATTTCAACTAGCTAGCAATCATAATTCCTCGATCCAAAAATGACCCATATGTCTCACGGCATGCAATGGCGTGCCGCGGAATCCCGTGGAATGAAAAGGCAAGTCACGTCATACCGCCGCATCCTGCGGCGTGTCGCGTCATGCCGCGGCATCCTGCGGCACGTCGCGGCATCGTGGTATCAAAATAAGGTAACGTAAATTCTAAACTTATTGAAATAAGATTCAAAATAATTTAATTAGTATTGAAATCCTTTGCCATGACATGCCGTGCCGTGCCGGCAGTGGGCGCCGGCCCTAAATCATCAAAAATGCGACTTGTTCTTTCAGTTGTGTCATGTTTTAACCATTCTTCGACAAACCCCAGTTTTGTCATGTTTTAACCATTCTTCGACAAACACCAGTTTTGTCATAATTATGGCTCGTTCTGAAAGAAAGTAAAAATAACTTTAGAATTAACTGCGGGTGGTTTCGGAAGCCAAAAACTTTAACCTACGCCTAAGAGCGCTTGTAGACATCCGTTTTTTTCGCCGGATAACGGACCGTCAATAAACGGCTATCATTGTATACATATTTATTTTACCGGATGGATGGACTGCCGTCTATATGCGTTAAGCCGGGTTCCCACTACGCCGGACCGGCAGATCTGCCGAAAACCGGACACCGGACAGAGTGTTCACATTACATCGGATCCCGGAAGAAATTCAGACAGTCCTCAGTTGAATTTGGACCTGCGCGCACAATGGACGACGAAATTGTTGTGTTGTGGTGGTATCTTAATAGAAGGCAAAATAAAAGAAAACATTGGGTACACCCTATTTTACGGGAAAGATTTTCACTTGGAACATTTGAAACATTAATGGGTGAACTTAGAAGAGACGAATCAAAGTTCTTCAATTATTTTCGAATGACAGCAACCACTTTTGACGATTTACTGGGACGACTAGACATAAGAGTACGAGATACAAGTTTCAGAGAATGTATTTGCCCAGAACAAAGATTAGCCATATGTCTAAGGTAAGATTATTTTATGCACCAGATTGCGTAATAATAGTTTTGACGTAGGTATCTACTTAAGACTGTATCAATGAATGAATGTTTGCTATGTATGTTTGTTTCATGAATGTGAATATATATAATGTGTGTGTGTGGGAGGGTGTATGTATTTGATAATCATTATGAATTAAAAATGCAAACAATTATTTAAGTATTTATTTGTACTCAAACTTAAATCCCTTCAAAATCTAAGTAATCTGAGTCTTGGGAATGTATGGAACGATTACTAGATGCTGATGGCGAAGCTGGAATCGGATTCGATGTCTGAGATGCAGTTGATGGTATAGATGTTGTTGCCTGTTGATTGCTACTATTATATTGCGTAGAGTATCCAGGGTAGTGTTGATCTTGCGTAGGTATTGGCTGTTGATTGACGCTATTATGTGTGTAGTATCCAGAATACTGATCTGGTCCGGTTATCTGATTATATGAATCACGCCAATGTCCGTAATTTGGTCTCTCATAATTCCTACTTTTAATTTTTTGCAACATTGTCATGACGCTAGCTTGAAATTCTAAAGTCTCTTCGATAGTTAAAGTGTTCAAGATTGGTATAATGCCTTTGAAGAAAGATAGATGATGGTTTTCCTTTTCTGGGTTTATTCTGGAGTCCAAAAACTTTACCATCCTGTCATTTACCTCTTTATTATCAATTTTTTTTTTTTATCTTTAATTAAAGGTGAACGAAAATCTGATTCCATGCCTACTTCAGTCTCGGTTCTTGCTTTTTTTGAAACTGACTCATGTGGTGGTCGAGGTTCGGAGACTTTTTTCAAAAACATTAATTGCTCGTGATATAAATAATTTCGTGTCTTTTTGGCCGAAGATCCAGATTTAGACTCATCTTTTTGTTTCTTTACTGTCTTAAGCCACGAATCTCGTATATTATTCCATTTAGTTAAAACCTGTTTTCCTGAAATCAATAAAAAAATATCATAAAACAATACAATTTGTTTCTTGGTGACGTATAAAGTAATAATGTATTAACAAAAAATACTTTTTTTTTTCAGATATTTAGCTTCAGGATGTTCATTCAAAGAAATACATTACTCATACAGAGTAGGCGTTTCGACAATAAGTAAACTAATAAAAGAAATGACCCACGTCATTTGGGAAAACCTAAAGACAGATTTCCTTAAGCTGCCTGATACTGAGAGAGAATGGGAGGACATCGCTTCAGGATTCGAAAGAAAAGCCAACTTTCCTCACTGTCTTGGAGCAGTAGATGGCAAACATAACAGAATTTTGAAACCAGCCAAGAGTGGTTCTATGTTCTTTAATTACAAGAAGTATTATTCTTTTGTATTAATGGCAGTTGTCGATTCAGAGTACCGATTTATTTTTATTAGTGTGGGCTCATTTGGCAAGGAATGCGATTCTAGTATATTAAAGGATAGTACATTTTGGCAAAAGATCAATGATGGTACTTTAAATGTACCAAAGCCTAGACCGCTTCATGAAAACTTGCACGAAGAATTACCGTTTATACTTGTTGGCGATGAAGGCTTTGCTTTAACACCTAATCTCCTACGTCCATATGGAGGTACACATTTGAATACTGATAAAAAGATTTTTAACTATAGACTAAGTCGAGCAAGAAGATATGTTGAGTGCGCTTTTGGTATTCTTGCAAATAAGTGGCGAATAATCCATCGAGCTATAGATCTCAACGTAGACACAGCAATTCAAGTAATTAAAGCTTGTGCAGTCTTACATAATTTTGTAAGAGAAAAAGATGGTATAAATTTTGAAAGTTACCAAAATATAGAACATAAACAAGAACAAGAAACTACACCCATGAATCGAAATGTGTCGAGTCGAGGTGGCCCTAATGCCAACGCTATACGGACATCATTTACTAATTATTTTGTTTCAGATATTGGTTCCGTTCCGTGGCAGGCAGCAGCTATAAAATAAAATTTATCAATGCATTTACATTTTATAAATAAAACATTAAAAACTCACCGTACTGTTTTCTTTCTTTTTCATCCAGTTCATCGAAGTTTGGTTTCAGTATTAAACATACTTCACGCCACGCTGCTAACTTTAAGTTTTTGTCTTTATAAACGTCTTCGGTCTTATCCCACAGAACAGGTCTCTCTTGGACAAGCGTAATTAAAGTTTCTGCTTGAATATCCATGCTAAACGTCTACTTTTACCAGAACATGCGAGCCGAATGACGTGAGTGGAACACGGGCGGGGCGAGGGGAGCACGAGCGGGGCGAGCGGGGGACAGATACCGGCACAAACTCGTTCACATTACTCCGGGCCCGGTCGTTCTACCGGCAATTCGTAGTGACAAAACGTTCGGTAGAAATGCCGGGCTCGGCAAAAATGCCGGACCCGGGATAATGTGAATAGCTTCATATAAATTGTACAGCCACTAGCTCTTCCGGCAGATTTACCGGCGCGGCAGATCTGCCGGTCCGGCGTAGTGGGAACCCGGCCTTAGTTTTGAACTGGTAGTCAGAGATTACACACGTGTGAAATGTCGAATAATAAGAAAAAAAAACTCGTATTGGCCTACTATTTGTACAAGAAGAAGAAAGAAAAAGAAATAGAAAAATGTAAAAGGTCATCGTGGGTGCATCCTATATTATTGGAAAGGGAAAAATATGGTGCATTTCAAACTCTTTTTACGCAGTTGGAAGAAGATGAAACTAAATTTTACAATTATTTTCGGATGAAGAAAGAAACCTTTCAACTATTGTTAACAGCCATATATGATAAAATAAGACACGAGGATACTGACATGCGTAAATCTATTTCCCCGGCAGAGAGATTAGCCGTTACGCTAAGGTATGTTGAAGAGATGTTCAATTTCAAATTATAGAAAAGGGGACCTGTATTAATTAAAACAAAATTTAGTAGGTAGTAATAGTTTTATTATACTCAAAAAAGAAATTAAGGAGTTTTAGAAAAATCGAAATCGTAATCAGGCGATGCGATTGAACTTAATTCAGTAATTGAAGTTTGGGAATCATCTTGCTGCATGAGTTCTTGAGGCATCCTGGATGTGGTTGGAATGAGTTGTGTTGGCTGATATTCATAGGGCATCCTGGATGTCGATGGAATGGGTTGTGTTGGTTGATATTCGTGTATCCTGTAGTCGGGTGTAGCCGTAGTGTAGCCTCGATTAATATTGTAATTGTAATTTTGCTGCTGCATGGATGCTTGATTTCTCCGAGTTAAATTTCTCATTACTTTCACGACTTCATATTGGAATTCAACATAATCGTCGTCATTATACTTGTCTACAATTGGAGCAATACCTTTGAAAAAACACATACTCTTACTCTTGTCTTCATCTTCAACCGATTTAATTAAAGTAAGCATTTGTCGATCAACTTCGCTACAGTCTGTCTTTCTCTTCTTGCTTGTTTTTGTTCTATCGGTAGTATTGGCTGGTGTGGTAGGGTCATTATTGGTTTCTTTGTTGTGAGTTTCTTCTGATGCAATGCTTGCTTCATTGGTGTCTTTGTTGTGAGTTTTTTCTGATGCAATGCTTGCTTCTGTGGTTCGACGAGTCATAATCTTACATAAAAAGAGCATTTGATCATAGAATTTGTATTTTCGTAGACTTTTTGCACCAGAGCCGGATTTACATTCCTTAACTTTTTTGTGATATTTCATCCAGTTATCTCTTGCATTGTTCCATTTTTTTATGACATCTTTGCCTAAAAAAGAAAAAATTGTTACAGATATTTAGCTGCAGGGAACACATTTAGTGATCTACATTACAGTTTCAGAATGGGTATAAAAACTATCAGCTGTATTGTACAAGAAGTATTTGAAGCATTGTGGGAAACCCTTTCTCCAATTTATATGAAACTACCATCGGAAGACGAATGGTTAACAATAGCAAAAAATTTCGAGACGAATGCAAATTTTCCTCAATGCTTGGGAGCCATTGACGGCAAACATATTCGAATCATCAAGCCAGAAGAGAGTGGATCAATGTTTTTCAACTACAAGCACTATTTCTCAATAGTATTAATGGCTGTGGTAGACAAATTATAGTTTAATTTTGTTTTTATTGATGTTGGAGCCTACGGCAAAGAATGCGATTCAGCAGTATTTAAAGAAACAGAATTTTGGAAAAGAATAGTAGGCGATAAATTAAATATTCCTCGACCTAAGCAGTTTCCAGGTGCAGGCAGTGAGTTACCTTATGTATTTGTTGCTGATGAAGCTTTCGCTTTACATCAACACGTACTTCGTCCATACGGTGAGCATCAACTTGACTCAATAAAAAAAATTTACAATTATCGTCTCACAAGAGCGCGACGCTACGTCGAATGCGCATTTGGTATTTTATCCAATAAATGGAGGATTTTGCATAGACCATTAAATGTTTCGACAGATACTGCTGTTAACATTGTAAAAACATGCTGCTTATTACAAAACATAATTCATAAAGTAGAGGGTATTGCTAATAATGCTACTGACAATGCTAGTTCACACATGACGTCTACTCTATGCCATTTGCTTCGTTCCCGTTCAACACGAGGGAATGTAACAGCAAATATGATTCGTAACAAATATGCAGAGTATTTCATGTCACGAGTAGGGCGTGTACCATGGCAAAATCAATATGCATAAAATAATGAAAATAAAATGTTACTTACCAAAATCATTTTTTTCTTTCTCGGACATCGTTTCAAAACCTTCATTTAACGCAAGGCAAATTTCTCTCCAAGCGGAAAAACTCGACTGTCTATTTTTATAGCACTCTTGGGTTTTGTCCCACAGTACGGGCCTATTTTCAACCAAACTTATTAACAATTCCATGTCAATATCACCCATTTTTAACAGAACGCAGGTAGACGGCACTCAATTAACAGAAAACGGGTAATACGTCCGGCAGCGTCAACACGCACCAATACACTGGCGTGGATGACCGCTCTTTCTTACACCGGACCGGTGTCCGTCGCGCCGAGGGGAAGCGGTGGTGCATCCGGCGAAAATTGTTCGCCGGACCGATGTCCGGTGCATGTACATACATTCATTATAATTAATACACCACCAGGAATCCGACAAAAAACACGGTCCGTTATCCGGCGAAAAAAACGGATGTCTACAAGCGCTCTAAATGTTACAGTAAAATCTAGCCGGATAACAAAGTTAAGAATTTAAGAAAAAATATGTTGGATTATGTCAACACACTTATCGACTCTAATTACAGCAAAAAAGTACATGTGTACATACCTTCAATACTAGAATCCATCACAAGAAATTAGTTTCACTTTAATATCAATCATTTGAGATGGCTCACAAGTGTGGTAAAATTCAACTTCTTTACAAATGCAAATTGCATTTCCTAATTATAATTAGCATTATCCCCTTCACAAAATTACTTGTTGTAGTAACAAGCAAATGATTTCTTAGAATTCCTTACGTGAAAAGGGTTGTTTACAAGTTCCTGGAAATAACGTCATGAATTTTGTCCCGCTTGCTTGTAATAGACGAAACACTGTGCGACGGTCAGATCTGTACTTAGTTTCTAGTGCTGCTATTGTGGTGTCATATCCCTCAGACATTGTTAATAACAAATGGCATTCCTTATCTTGCTCTGCTATAACACTTCCTATTACTTCAAGTTGTCTTATTAGTGTGTCGAATATATTGAAGTGTTCACTTAAATCTGTATTACTCTTGCACTTCAAAGTTAACAACTTCTTTCTTATATACAATTCCGAGAGAGTAGTTTTTCTTTTAAAAACCTTTTTCAAATTAGCTATCGTTTTGCTGATGATTCGTCTCTTACATACTCGAGATATTTATCAGGCAAGCTGGACACTATCACATTTATTAACTTCGCATCTTTACTTTGGGTACTTCTTTGTTGTCTTCCGCAATTGCTTCCTTACACTGTTTTTCTTCCAACAAGCATTCAAGTCGAAATAACCATGAGCTAAAGTTATCCTCGATGAATAGCTGGAAGAAATCACAACTTTCCAAGTCTTCTTTATCTTTTTACTTAGCCGCAACTTTTATTTTTATTAGGGGGATCGGAAAGTAATGTCGTTTTCTTACGCTAAATACAAACACATACATTTTTAACGAGTCTTTATTTTTAATCAATGATGTATTCCCCATCATTGTCAATAACCTTTTGCCATCTAGTGAGTAAATTTTCAATCCTGCAATTGTTCGCTGTAGAGGTCTGCAGTAACAGTTTGTCCAGGTTTCAGTAATTCAAAATGAACAATGCCGCGAATACTCCACCAAACACACAAAAGCGCTTTTTTGGGGTGTAAACCTGGCTTAGCAGTACTCCGAGGGATTTCATTTGGAGAGAGCCACTGCCTTTTGCGTTTTGGGTTATCATACAGGACCCATTTCTCATCTCCTGTGATCAAGCGATCAAAAAACGCTTCTGTGTTGTGTCGTTGAAGCAATAAGTTGCATGTGATTGATCGGTTAGCCTTATTCTGTTCGGACAGATTATGCGGGACCCAAACACCTGCTCTGCTTACTTTCCCAATCTGCTTCAAATGTTCTTGGATGGTCGACCAAGGTTTGTTGAGACTGTTTGACAATTCCTCGATCGTCTGACACGGATTTGCTTCCACTTCCGCCCTTAACACGTCGTTGTCTAACGCTGATGGTCTTCCTGATCGATACGAGTCGGAAAGATCAAAATTACCCGATTTGAACTTGGAAAACCACCTTTGGCATTTACGAATGTCCAGTGCATTTGGATAAACATCGCAAATGTTTTTGGTAGCAACTGTTGCGTTATTTCCCTTGCGAAACTCAAAGAGCATGCAATGCCGGATGTGTACCTCTTCTGGTATTTGGCTGGCCATTTTACCCAAAATTACAAAAAAAAATTGTAATTCAATTGTCTATAAGTAAAGAAATCACTATAACCTCACAATGTCTTTGGTACGCCTCTGAACAAAACAATGAGCTGACAAATGACAATCAAGTATTGGCATGCACAGAAACGACATTACTTTCCGGTCCCCCTAATATATGGCGTATTTATTTTGGCGCAGTGAAACCGTATTGAATTCAGGTTTACAAGCAAGTAGAAACACTAAATTTTGTTGAGTTGTACGGGTACCACCAAATTTTTATTTTACACAGGATGTTCTTACCATAGACTACAAAATATCATAGACACTTAAATATGTATCTATGCGTAAAGATAAAACATATATCTCAACACATTGTGCAATGTTTAATTATTTATTGATTTGCAGGATATTTTTAATATTAAGTATAGTATATATTTAAATATTAACTAATAGATTTTTCACTCTGTAAGTGTTTTAAGGATCAATTCACAGATTAACAATGCTAAGAACTGATTTAAAGCGAGAATTTCAGTTTTAATAGCATCAGCATAACTTTTATTTTCGAATTTGTTTACTGAATTTTTACAAAAATTTGCTATGTGACCAACTGTGAAATTGTTTAATTGGGGGGATGTATGATCGTACCTCGAACCGCCAACTGTTAAGGTTGACGCTTTCGGTTTTTTTTTATATTATATTTAGAAAACCAAGGAACCGAGTTAATTGTTGCGTTCAAACCAACATACCAATTACCTTTATTTAAGATATTTGTCCAATAATGACCATGCTTTGATGTATTCGTTCTTTAATTAAAGATCCTACGTCAGAATGAGGTATAAAACGTGTTATAATATCATCAGAAGAAATGCACATGGTGAAGTATCAAATTCATTAAGGCTGGTTTCACAGCTATCCGGGATATCCGTACGGGCAGTCCGTGCGCGGAAGGCCCGTACAGGTCACGCCCGCACCGCTCTGAAACGGGGTTTCATTTCATTCAGTTCAGTGCGATACGGTTGCTAGCGGGAGACAGTCGCTTACAAATATGAATACAAACGTTTTAAAAATTATGTGTGTATATTTAATTTGTAAAAGACGACGACGACAGATAAAAAGACTATGGGCCCATCCCATCCTCGAAGCAAGATATTTCGAAAGTGCATTTGTCAATTTAAACCATAAACTCAGGGACGATCCGCGCAAATTTTTCAATTATTTTCGTATGTCGGTTAGTAGTTTTTCATGAATTACTATCAAGGTTGGAGAATAGAATAAAACATCAAGACATTTATCGTGCTGCTATACCTCCGATTGAAAGACTGGCGCTTACTTTGAGGTAAATATATTTTGTTCAATTGTTACATTATTTGTTTTAAGTATTTATTTTAGAAAAAAAGAAAGAACATTCACTTGGCCGCAAACAATAAAGTACACTTAAAAAATAATCGCTTATTACAAGTTTTAATTAAACATTTAGAGGTATCCGGGTTGCATTTCGGTCGAATTGTTGATGGACACGCTTAATGGAGATGTAGTTGGTTGTACAGTGTAAGTAGCTGCCGTAGACTGGTATCCGGGTTGCATTTCGGTCGAATTATTGAAGGACAGGCTTGATGGAGATGCAGTTGGTTGTACAGTGTAAGTAGCTGCCGTAGACTGGTATCCGGGTTGCATTTCGGTCGAATTGTTGGTGGACACGCTTAATGGAGATGCGCTAGAATTTGACATCAACTGAATACTCATGGCAGAATTTAATACCTCCGATCGAAACAAAAGCTTTTGATATGTCGTAAATTTCTTTATAATTGGTCCCAAAGACTGAAAAAAAGACAAATCATCACTGTCAATGTTGGTTACACTTTGATTCAATAGGGCGAGTATTTGATTGTCGAAGTCACTATTTTGCTGTGGTTGTCCTCTTTTACGTTTATTTTGTGAAAGCCATGGAGCACTGCTGTTCTGAGATACACTTGTAGGAGTCTGAGTTACTGTTTGAGTGATGGGTGCCTGAGACGTCGACGACGAGGTTTGAAATGTTTCTTGATCGAAGTTTTGTTGAGTAGCTAAGTTTTGAGAAGTTGAATTGGTAGATGATGGACTGGATAAAGATTCGTCTGCTTGGTTTTGTATAACTTTATCTAAGAATACCATTTTTGGTGCCAACACAAATTTTTTCTTTGGCTTTGCTCCGCTGCCCGAAGGAGTATTTTTTTGTGAGGCCTTAAATTTTATGTATCCGTCTCGTACTGTCCTCCACCGTAGTTGGATGTCCTTGACTGAAACAATGAAGTTAAAAAATTTAAATAAGTTGTAGAAAATAAAATATCAGAAAGAGATTCTAAAGGTATACATTTCCGTGCTTCTTTATAAGCCGCGCGCGTCCGAATAATCGCAAGGAAAGGAAATCAGCACCTTTTGTCGCTCGATTTAAAGTACAAGTTGAATTAGTTAAGATGCCTAAGACCGCGCGCTGCCTACGACTGACACAAGGCACGGGAGCCTACATTTAATCAAAGTGATGTAACTAATATAAACAGTGATGATTTGTCATTTTTCAGTCTTTAGGACCGATTATAAATAAAAAAAAGACATATCAAAAGCTTTTGTTTCGATCGCAATTATTAAATTCTGCCATGAGTACCTATAATAAATAAAATAAATAAATAAACCTTTATTTCAGATGATAAAACATCCATAGATTGTTAGTATGTTAGTAACAATTTTTCCTTAAATATTAAGTTAGTAAAGTTAGTATAATAAGATTGAGTTTGTTAACGTGATATAATTATTGACCAATAGCTATCTCCACACAGTGGCGTAGTATTGGGCAATCAAGGCAACCTATTCAGTTGAAGTTGATGTCAAAAAGTTGACCTGGATACCAATTAACGGTAGCTACAACCAAAGCACTTTTACATTAAGCATTTACAACGATCAATACGGTATTTGACCGGTATTGAATTTGATGTATTTTGTGGAATAATATAAAAAAACGCTTTATATGAAATAAAAAATGAAATAAAAATTTAAATCGATCAAAAAACAAAAGAGATATTATAAGCGTTTGAAATTTTAAATTAGACAGAGATGACGATATACGATTGTGACGTCATTAGCCTGGACCGCCATAAGAACTTGTAGTAAATTTCGTTTTTCAAGAAAGAGATAGAAAATGATCTTTAATAGCTTATATCTCTTTTATTTTTATAGAAATTCAAAAAGTGGTTTCTACTTATTTTTAGGACTGGGAGAAGTTTTATTAACGATATTAAAAAAATGTAGTCAAATACCCCATAAACCCCATTATATGTCAATGCAAGATATACGGGAGCTACTACAGTGTACAATCTATCCCTATGGGGGAAACAACGATAAAACCTATATAATCTCATCTCATAAAAGTAAACTAATTGTATATTTTCAGGTTTTTGGCGACCGGAAGCGATTATGCGGACTTGTATTACACATACAGAATGGGAGTTTCTACGATCAGCGGCATAATAAAAGAAGTCTGCACAGCAATATGGGAAGAATTACAAGATGAATGTTTGCCGCAACCTACTACAGAGAAATGGTTACAAATTGCGGCAAGGTTTCAACAAGTAACTAACTTTCCAAATTGCATAGCAGCTATTGACGGTAAACATATTAGAATAATTAATCCCCGCGGGGGGGGATCAATGTTTTATAATTATAAATCTTTTTTCTCAATTGTATTGCTGGCGATGTCTGACGCTAATTATTGTTTTACTTATATAAATGTTGGATCATGCGGTAAAAATTCTGATTCTAGCATATTTAAAGAAAGTGCTTTATTAAGAAATCTAGAAAATGAAAATATGCATATTCCGGCAGCTAGATCACTGCCTGGGACTGATATTGCTGTTCAACATGTGATAGTCGGCGACGGTGCGTTTGGAATATCAAAACATGTATTAAAACCCTATTCACGGATCAACATGACTTACAAAAAGAAGATTTTTAACTATAGGTTGAGTCGGGCTCGACGATATATTGAGTCAACATTTGGGATCATGTCAAATAAATTTAGAATATTCCACAAGCCAATGAATGTAAGTTTTAACTTGGCTAAAGATATCGTCAAAGCGTGTTGTATTTTACACAACTTTATTAGAATTAGAGATGGTTACAACGAAGAAGACACCCTTACAATTGTGGGCTTAGAAGACTTAGTCAGAAATGAACGAGCTAGGGGAGGAAATGATCTTCGTGATTTATATGCTAATTACTTTATATCTGATGCAGGGCGACTTCCCTGGCAGGATAATTATATATTTTAAGTATATGTCAACCAACGCGATGCAGACAATACATAAATTATATAATTTCCCTGGCCGATTTCGGCTACGGTGACTGACAATTGACTGACATAAAACCATTGTTCGCGAAAGCCGGATTTCCACGTGTTGTTTGACAGGTTAATCTGGGTTATTTAATAGTTTAACATTTTTAAATAGAATTAAACTTCTACTTACCAAGTTTTGGTTTTTCTTCTTGTGACAAACCTTCAAACATCTCATCACAAATATCTTCATACGCCTGAGCCCGGGCATCTTTGTTTTTATAATTTGTATTCGACGCATCCCATAAACAGGGTTTACATTGCACTAAGTCCACGAGCAACCCCGTGTCAATAAATCGTTTCATATCGACTGTACAGAGTACTCCCGGAGCACGTGAGTTCCGTGTCGCTGTGAAACGATGAATGAGCAGCGATGAGATCGCGGCAGCATACGGGCGGGTCCGGGAGCGGGACGCGGGTGGCTTTGTACGGGCTCTCCCCGGAGCGGGTCGCGTCCGCACCAATCCGCGTCGCTGTGAAACGATGTTCTAGTTCCTCATGTGTGCTCCCGCTCCGGGCGCCCGTACTGACAGCCCGTACGGATATCCCGGATAGCTGTGAAACCAGCCTAATAGCTTGCCAATGAAAATTAAAAAATTAGCATTAATGTCTTTAATTGCTAGAGTTCGTTATATTAGAAGAAGAAGAATAGAAGAATCGTTTATTGCCATTAGATTACAATTTAATTATGTTTTATTTTTACAGATTAACTTATAATTAATCTTAAAACTTAATTAATAATTATAAAATGAAAACTACATAATAATAAAAAATCTATTAAAAAGAAAGATTCTCTCCCCTATTTTTAATGATGAGATGAGAAAGAACATAATTGTACCGATTTAAAGGGGGGCAATCAGGACCAGACTTCAGCTGTTTCAGCTCTCAATCAGCTTATAGCTGTTTGAGTTCTCAAACAGCGCTGTTTTTCAGCCTGCTCCTGTTATATCAATGAAATAAGAAAATATCTATAGAGATATAATATATAATCAGATTAATAATACATATATATAATTTTAATGTATATAAATATATTAAAAATAAGAAAGTATAAATATAATAAACAGAAAATGGGATTAAATTTGCTCAAACTGGGAATATACAATATTAAGAGTATGCGGCAGCAAAATCGTGACGCTGTTTCTGAAGGAGAAAATGCTTAATCCTTGATTTAAACGTTGTAAACGCAATTTTCTCCTTCAGTGGTGGCAGCAGGTCATTCCACAATTTACTAGCCGCATACTTGAAACTGCCCTGGAATCCTGACGTTCTGTGCTTAGGTGTTTTCAATAGACTCTGGTCTCTGCTACGTGTACAAAGTTCGTGCGCGTCTTTTACCCATTCGAGCTTATCAAAATATTCTTTAGGCAGATTTATTTGTGTGGCAACCTTAGCCACGGCTGAATGGGCCACTGCGACTGCCACTCCCTTTTTATACGTGGTAAAGCCAACAATGGTGTTAATTTCCACCTAGCGTGCACCGTTCTAGGCAAAACTCCGGTTGTCCGGTTTATTTATTACTCTTGCCTAAAGCTTTTTGAAAACACAGGGTTTTAAATCCTTCACTGTCATTATCTATATTGCTTCTCATCATATATGAGCTACCAATGTGGTGATTTCAAAAATTGAAAACAAGTTCACATAAGTTTATTAGTGTTGTGTTATACGCCTCCATTTTCATAACTCAAAAATAACACAATTTCTAATAGTTTAGTTTTCATTCCTTGTATGTTTTGGTGAACCAGCTTGATGGAATAGTGCTTAAATTTTCTTATGTTACTTACTAATTTTTAAGTCAGAGAGATACTCTGTTGTCTTATTGTCTAATTTAAATTATAAAAACTATTACTTGGAATATTCTCCAAGGTTTTGCTAACTAAAACCTGCTCAATAGAAGCAGATTGTCTACCCAAATTCTTGGCTGTTAGATATATATAAAAAATATGATAACGAATCCGCTATCTATCTTCTAAAATATATAGATAGATTGTACCTAACCTTTGTGAAAAGATCAAAATATATATTTTATATTAGATAATAAGCTTAATACGATTTTTAAGTCAAATTTAGACATCGTTAATTCTTTATTTACATATGAGTTTCTACAAAAGTTTTGAATTTTCTCATACACTTTAAAAGTCTGAACTTAACTGATCAATTTTCACTAAGCCTTGACAAGATATTTGTATAGTTATATAATTGTGTCAAAATAGCATTAAAATCATTTACAAATATTTCTTCCTGAATTTTGTAAAAATAACATCTTTCTTTCTCCTACTCGGACCAATCTTCACTAAATAAGTCCTTATTCATTCCATAAAATTATTCGTCTATTAACACATTCCATTAATGGAAAGTTATTATATTTGTTAAAGTTACCTATTTGCCCGAAATTAAAAAAAAAATGAATTACTGCATCAAAAAAATAATTCTTTCCGGCATTGGGCTGACTTAAAATAAACATACAATTTTTTTTGGAACTACACGATCTAAGATATTATATAAATTTAATAAAAATTCTTTCACTCTATCGACATTATTACAAAATTGAAACATTAATAACTCAAGTGCAATTGTTAAAGATTGATCAGTTGTATAGTAATAATCGTTAAAGTCTCGAACTCCACAATTATAAAATAGAGATTCACTATTCTTAAACTTATTTATATAATCTATTAAATTCATGTCGCAAAACTGTCTTTGGAATATTCTCTGTACAGCCTTTATATGTGTATGATTTAACGGTAAGTATTTCCATTTGGAATTGAACCAAACGGCATTATTAAACAAATTATTTATGGGCTATGTGGGAAACCTCCAAAAGAATTCCAATAATTGATCTCCTTTACTTCCTTTTGGATTCCTTTTATTTTGGTCAGTTCTTTCATTACTGCATTCTGTATTTTGTTCAGTTGCATTTGTATTGGATCTACATTTGAATTCGTCAAAAACACCATTTTCGTTTCCACGTGTTTCCACCAGTTTTTCTTGTCCAAACCGCAAATTTTTCCGAATGGATAAGTCTCTAGTTTTACTACAGTGAGTCCACATTCTCCCGGCGATTTCAAAATGTATTGCTCCCCGTTCGCCTGTTTTAAAATAGACTGCGAGATTGAGCCAGTGTTGACTAGTACATTCTGAAGCCCGAAGAAGTCTTCTATTAAGTCGGGGGTTTCCGCATTCACTTCTGATTTCTTTGATTCGTTGACACCTACAAAGAAAATGGAACCTTTAAAGGAACGTCCAGAACTTCCTCCTTGTTCACATATTCGTGAAATGTTGCTATTGCAGAATCGCTCATTTTGTATTGTAAAAACGTCATGTATAATGCGGAATCGCAAAGGATGGTTTTGAAGGCATTCCATGATAAATCTTCGCAATCGCTCTGTCTCAGTTTGTGGACTTTTAATTTCAATGCGGTCTTCCACAATGATATCAGTCCCATGAATTCCCGTTTCAGATTCAGATCTTTCACTATCGTTGCTCGTTGTTCTCCGAATTTTAATTTTTCCATCACTGTTTTGAACACATCCACTGTCCATATTAATTCCAATAGCCCCAGAAAACTGTCCGCTGGAGGATCCGCCCAAACTTTTGTAGTCGCTTTTTTTGCTGGTGGAGTTGTTTTTTTTCCTGCATTTTTTTTTCGTTTCCGACATACTTTCGCTATTTTGGCTTGAGCTTGATTCTCCATCGTCTCCACTATGCCTTGAGTCTCCGCGCCAAAGTCTTGACCACACTCGGTTTCCGCTATCTGAATTACCGTGTCTAAGTTGTTCTGTTTCATTTTCAGAAACTCCCCTAACTCGTTCCGTTGTTGTTCCTCGTTTTCGGAATCGTCGGCATTCGACGTCGCCGGTGAAATCTCTTGAAAATGAACCGATAAATTCTTCCCAATCGACTTGCCCGCTCCCGACGTCGATGCAACCGGAGAACTCACTGGAGTCTTCATCTTCCGAACTGATGTTTGCGTGAGCACTGAAGTATGACATAATGAAAATAAAATATTGTGACCTCTTTTATATTCACAAGTGACACAATGAAACGACTGTGCGGGGTAACGGGCACGGTAAAAATAAAAAAAACCGGCAGCGCCGGTTACCCCACACCTCGAACGACCGCAACGGGGAAGCGGGGATCGGTAAATGGTGGGCAATCGATCGATCGCGCGAAGCGCATGATCAAGATCATGATTATGCCCTATGTAGGTCGTCATACAAATTGCATAAATTAGTATACATTACTTATTTTGTACTACTCTCGCGTTGTACTCGCACCCGACTCCACTAAGGGATGCCCTGATAGCGCGATCTCTCCACGAAGAATGCTACACGAATGTTCTGGTTATCTGTTCCTGGGTCCATCGACGATGGCACCACTGACAGACTTTGTAAATTATATAGATGGCACCAACAAAAAGTAAACAGCATATCAGGGTGAGGACAACACTTATCGCCGAAAGGTGGAACTTGAAATTTTCTACTGAGACAGAATAATTTCCTTCATTTTTGTTGATGAAGAACTCATCTTTTTCAACCTTTGATTGGCACATTATGTATGAGTGTCTCTTCGAACGTTTAGAGAATATGTTTTTTTTTGCTGAGTTACAAAATGAGCAAAGCTCGATTTTCGGTTTTCTTTTCATTATACTTTAGCGCATGTTCGAAAATAAATATCTCACAAAAGAACTGATGCCGAACGCCGCAATCTAATCTATATCCATCAGTTGTGGTTCTTGGTTGCTAGGATAATCCTTTGACTCCTCGTTCATAGTAGACGGAACCACAAATATTACACTTCTGCGTTGAACGCGAGTCTGTTAAAGCATAACATACTTTGCCGTCAGTCATGGTCAACAACAAATCGTGTTTAACAGAGATCTGAGTTCCATCAACGTTACATAAAATGGAAAGAAGCTGACTTATTTCTTCCAAATAGCAATCCGACACATGATCTCTAGGCTCAGTCCATATCATAGGAATAGTAAACGGCATATGACGTAATCCTTTCTTCCAATCTAATAAATTTTTTACACATGTTATACAACAAATATGTGGTGCCCAAGGTTTATCTTGATGAGCAACTGAAAAGGAAAAATACTCGTGATAACACTGCAATATTAGCTCTGTAAAATTTCGCCTTTGTTGTTTGAAAGTCAATTCACCACAAACATAACAAAAAGAGTTAGGATTGTTAATACACTTTCTAGACATATTCGCACAAGCACAGTATAATACTTTCAACTCAGCTGTGCGCGCGGCCCTATGTGTGGGTAAATCTTGTACATATACAGTGACTTTGTGTGCGTGACAAGAGGTACAGTCAGGCACAAATATAAATACAGTTATTTACGGTTTATATCCGGTTTAAAAAAAAAAAACAGTTATTTCGTAATTTTATGTTTATTTATTGAACATTATTCTGAATCGCTACTTGAAAAATCAAATGATGAATTTTCGGTTTCGCTGCTCTCACCAAGGTTAATTATAAATTCTGACTCCATGTCAAAATGTCTATAGTATTCTTCTTCTTTCTTTTGTACATGTCGACAAGTATTACCCCATATCCCTTCATCAATTTGACTCAAACGTTCATTTATGAGTTTCATTATTTCCGTCACATTTTGGTCGACATTATGCGAGGCAATATAATTTTTTAAAATTCCCCACACATTTTCTATGGGGTTTAGTTCAGGATGGTATGGTGGCAGTCGAAGAACTTTTATGCCATATGGGTGAAGTATATCGTCAATCTTGTAACAGATATGTTTTTCTTTATTTTTTTAAATCAAATCATACAGTTCAATTTTTTTCATATCTTGATTAAAAGCTATATTTTTTTCTGTCAGCCATCTCTGCATTTCTATTTTTTTGGAATTAGAATTTGGGGCTCTGTCATTTTGAACGTTATGGTATGAGGCATTATCAAGCACAACCACAGAGTTAGGTGGAAGATTCGGTACTAGACGTTCTTTTAGCCACTTTTCATAGTTTTCTGCGTTCATGTTAGAGTGATAATCACCAGAAACACTATTTGCTTTGTATGTCAATAGTGCGTTAGGTACGAAACCTTGTTCTGAACCAGCATGCACAATGATAATTCTTTGTCCTTTCGACAGGTTTCTCTTTAAGGGTGGTCCATCTTTATTACCCCATCCTTTGTTTTGCACATGATTAGTTAAGATGTAGCTCTCATCTGTATATACGATACACCGATTTTCTTGACGGTATCTGAGTAAATTTTTTAGATAGGAAAATCGTAGTTTTTGGATGTCATGGCGCTCTATAATAACACGTCTGTTATCCACAGTTTTTCGCCATTTGTATCCCAACTTTAACAAAGCTGTACGCAGAGTCGAAGTACTTCCATCATAGTTAAGTTTATCTTGAAATATTCTTTTCAACTTTAGCAAGGTAGGTAACTCGCGATGTTCTAAATGGTAATTTTGAATAGTGGAACGTATAACATCAACGTTAAAGTTGTCTAATTCTAACTTCTTTAAACGTTTTTTACGGTCTTTATGCGGAGATTTAAATTTAGAGTCAGGTTCTTTTCCTTCAGCCAATATATTAGTAATTGTTCTCTCTGATACCCCCACAGCCATTGCTGTTCTTTTCCGTACGCTATTTAAATGTTCACTTAATTTCGATATTAAAATTGGACTTGCACTGCAAACTGGATCACTTACTAGTTCCAATATATCTCTCGCGTCTATTTTCAGAAATTCGTATACCTTAGCAATGGTTTCTCGAGTCTAAAACAATAATACGTAAACGTCAACAAGGATGTATTTTTTCGTATATAGAATTATAATAAATATTAATTACATATAAATTTAAAATTAAACAATATTTACCTGACTCCTTAAACATTTTCTCCGTGAAGAACTAGACATTTTCGTAAACGACTGTACCCGTAAAAAAAAGCGTTAGGAACAAGTCTTGCTCGGACGACGACTGCCGCGTCACTGCCACACGAATGAAAGTTGTATATTTACAAGCCCACGCATACATAGGGCCGCGCGCACGACTGAGCTGAACTATCTATATTTGACTAGAACAACGCAATTTAAATTAATAAAGAAAATGAATGGAATTATCACTGTTTTCTTACGAACGTTCACATGCATTTATCGCTGTAAAGCCAATAATGAACTTGACTTATCTAAAGAACACTGAGGGTGATTGAAATAAAATAAGTGTACTTTCGTAATGAGGGTAGGTAGTTAAAATAGGATTACCTACAAGAGTTCGTGTGGCATGACCACTGTTGATCAGTGATAATTAGTTCATTTGCACTTCACGATTCTAAAAGGTTGTCTACACTCTGTCTTTTCGTTTTTATTGATGACTCGTCAAAGGTTTTATGGGGTCGCCCTACAGAACGAACTCCCGATGATGTTGAAGTTTACGTCTTATTCACACACACATTTCTACTACTACTACTAAGGATGCATGATAAATGCATCCTTAGTACACTTAGAAGATGTCCATTTTTCGTTGAAATTTGAAATTGAGTCGAAATTTTCATGTTGAGTTTCCTCAGTCTTCAGAAGCATCTATTACATTATGCTGTACATATTAGGGCCGGCGCCCACTGCCGGCACGGGGTGGCATGACACGGCAGAGCATCCCGCGGCATGCAATGGCATCCTGCGGCGTGCAGTGGCATCCCGCGGCGTGCAATGGCATCCCGCGGTGTTCCGCATCCTGCTGAAAGCCCAGCCACTCTGGTTAGTTTTGCTCCGCGCGTATTCGAAGTTGGTTGTGTCGCAAAAGAACATTTTGTTGTGTCGTTATGGTTGACTGGGATTTAGTATTAATAGCACTTCTAGCTGAAGATGAAGAGAGACAAATAAGAACTGCTAATTTGACGAACAGACAACTCTGGGTGCATAATTTATGGAGAACAAGATCTACAAATGGTGAATTCAGCAACTTATTTAATGATTTGAGATACGACATCCGAAAATTCTATGATTATTACAGAATGGACTATGAAAAATTTGAAAAGTTAAGTGATTTGCTAAAATCGCATATAAAGAAAATCAAAACTAATTTTCGATCGCCTATACCTGTTACAGAGATTGTCTGTATGTCTAAGGTTAGTGCATATTACATATTGCATGCGATGGGGCATAGAATTAGGCAAGATAAACTTTAACCACTTCGGTTGAAACAGTTTAGCAGAATAACCTAACAAATTTTTGAGCAGTGTGTGACACCACGGAGCGTTTACTAATATTAAAATAAAAGTCTTGATTTATTTAGTAATTGTTTATTTTTATAATCAGCTATCTATGATCACAAATGTACCTACAGTACAGTATGATAAAAAGCGAAAGTATCATAAAAAATTTAGTTTTCATAATCCGGCAATTGAATATTGGAGTTATTGTCATATATATCACTATTATTTTGATGTCTTTATATAGGAGTAGGTATGTATTCTATATGAGTAGTACCATAGTTTGGTTCGGTGTTATATTGTTGTTCGGGCTTATTAAATGAAGAAAAATTGTGTAAAGGATTTCTTCTTTCGATAGTTGTATTATGGGTTCTGGCAACAGAAGTTGGTGCGTATTGCTGAGATGAATGAAATTCATTTGAAATATCGAATCCTGAACTTGATGTCGAAGGACGACTTCGCTGCACAACTGAACTTAACTCCACATTTTCCAAATGCTTTATTTCTGCATCAGTAACAATACGTAAAACATCGCGTTTTATTTCAGCTTGTAATTTTGGTGACAAAGTCTTCGCTGTTGCCGCCATTGCTTGAAAAAATATCTCCATAGGATGTTGTTCCTTCTTTTGGTTTTCAATGTATTTTTTTTAATATTTCTGCTGTTGTTTCTGTATACTGTGTTTGCGATGACATGTATGATCGCTGACGAACATGTCTAGCTGGTCTAGAATCTGATGCATGGGATGAACACGACATTTGAGATACAGGCGATTGTGCTTCAGGAAAATTAACAGTTGATGCTGTTTTGGGAGGTGGTGTATTTTCGATATTCTGCGTATCTTCGGAAAGCTGTGTATCGTCGGAAGAAGAGTCTAAATTTGAGAGCTGAGGTCTATCTTGAAAAAACTTTTGCAGAAATTCAAGTTCCTTTTCAAATTTAATTGGTCGCCTCTTTTTGGCAGCGTCACCGCTTTTGGACACCCTGTTTTTTAAGGCTTTTCTATAATTGTTACGAAGGCAGCTCCATGCCTTCTGACATTCTTCATCTGTAACAAGGATGAAGTATTTTAAATAACACACGCTTTTAAGTCGTCTACTAATGTTTTTTTTTTGTTTTGTTACAGGTATCTAATAACAGGAGCTTCTTTTAAGTCTTTAGCTTTTAGCTATCGTATGGGATTCACTACTGTGCGTAAAATAGTCCACGAAACCTGTCAAGCAATATTTACTGTATTAAGATCTACTGCATTGCCGAAACCCACGAGCCAACAATGGCAGTCAATTGCAACCGACTTTGATAAATTTTGGAATTTTCCTAACTGCATTGGGGCCATAGATGGTAAGCATTTCAAGATTAGAGCTCCTAATAACAGTGGAAGTATGTATATCAACTACAAGAAGTTCTTTAGCATCGTTTTATTAGCTGTCGTGGATGCAAAATACAAATTTGTGATTATAGATGTCGGAGCATATGGTCGAAATAGCGATGGCGGTATACTTCAAAGCTCCAAATTTGGTTCGAAACTACGTAATGGTTTTTTAAGCATACCACCGGAAAAAGCTTTACCACATTCAACTCAAAAATTACCCCACGTATTTGTTGCTGATGAAGCCTTTCCACTAACAAAAAATATTATGAGACCATACCCCTCACATCTTTTAAATGATGAAAAAAAAGGATATTCAATTATCGCTTAAGTCGAGCACGGCGTATTGTAGAAAATGCTTTTGGAATGTTACAAGAAAGATTTGAACTATTTCAAAAAGGTATAAAAGTTCAACCAAAGTACGTTAACAACATTATACTAGCAAGCACGTGTTTGCATAACTTTATCATTGATGATCATTCTATGGAGGCACTTGGCTCTAATACTAATAATGCAATCGATAGAACCAATGATACAGTTTTCAATAATCTGGAAGGGATGGTTGTAAGAGATTGTTTCACGGAATATTTTTCTAATGTTGGTAACGTGTACTGGCAAAATGAAATTGTTAATAGATGTTAGTTTCTATTTCTGACAATAAATAAGTAAAAAAATAACTTACGGGTTTTATTCATTTCTTCTGCAATTTTCTGCCATGCGTTCCTTTTCATATGTTGATCCATGTAGAAACGAGAGGAGACATCGTATATACACTCATGCGAACGAACCAGATTAATCAATTTCTCTTCATCCATTTTCCCGTATTTTACGTGAAGTAATTTACTGTATCGCGTACGCACGTGCTAATTACTTGCCACGCTCAGTCAGTGTGAGAGAAAAAATCGCGCGCGCCAGTGCGTTTTCTCCCTCCCTTGCCCCCGCGCACCGACCGGAATGCGCCCCATCGAAATGCTGCACAAGTTTCAACCTTATTTCAACTAGCTAGCAATCATAATTCCTCGATCCAAAAATGACCCATGTCTCACGGCATGCAATGGCGTGCCGCGGAATCCCGTGGAATGAAAAGGCAAGTCACGTCATACCGCCGCATCCTGCGGCGTGTCGCGTCATGCCGCGGCATCCTGCGGCACGTCGCGGCATCGTGGTATCAAAATAAGGTAACGTAAATTCTAAACTTATTGAAATAAGATTCAAAATAATTTAATTAGTATTGAAATCCTTTGCCATGACATGCCGTGCCGTGCCGGCAGTGGGCGCCGGCCCTAAATCATCACAAATGCGACTTGTTCTTTCAGTTGTGTCATGTTTTAACCATTCTTCGACAAACCCCAGTTTTGTCATGTTTTAACCATTCTTCGACAAACACCAGTTTTGTCATAATTATGGCTCGTTCTGAAAGAAAGTAAAAATAACTTTAGAATTAACTGCGGGTGGTTTCGGAAGCCAAAAACTTTAACCTACGCCTAAGGCCGGGTTCCCACTACGCCGGACCGGCAGATCTGCCGAAAACCGGACACCGGACAGAGTGTTCACATTACATCGGATCCCGGAAGAAATTCAGACAGTCCTCAGTTGAATTTGGACCTGCGCGCACAATGGACGACGAAATTGTTGTGTTGTGGTGGTATCTTAATAGAAGGCAAAATAAAAGAAAACATTGGGTACACCCTATTTTACGGGAAAGATTTTCACTTGGAACATTTGAAACATTAATGGGTGAACTTAGAAGAGACGAATCAAAGTTCTTCAATTATTTTCGAATGACAGCAACCACTTTTGACGATTTACTGGGACGACTAGACATAAGAGTACGAGATACAAGTTTCAGAGAATGTATTTGCCCAGAACAAAGATTAGCCATATGTCTAAGGTAAGATTATTTTATGCACCAGATTGCGTAATAATAGTTTTGACGTAGGTATCTACTTAAGACTGTATCAATGAATGAATGTTTGCTATGTATGTTTGTTTCATGAATGTGAATATATATAATGTGTGTGTGTGGGAGGGTGTATGTATTTGATAATCATTATGAATTAAAAATGCAAACAATTATTTAAGTATTTATTTGTACTCAAACTTAAATCCCTTCAAAATCTAAGTAATCTGAGTCTTGGGAATGTATGGAACGATTACTAGATGCTGATGGCGAAGCTGGAATCGGATTCGATGTCTGAGATGAAGTTGATGGTATAGATGTTGTTGCCTGTTGATTGCTACTATTATATTGCGTAGAGTATCCAGGGTAGTGTTGATCTTGCGTAGGTATTGGCTGTTGATTGACGCTATTATGTGTGTAGTATCCAGAATACTGATCTGGTCCGGTTATCTGATTATATGAATCACGCCAATGTCCGTAATTTGGTCTCTCATAATTCCTACTTTTAATTTTTTGCAACATTGTCATGACGCTAGCTTGAAATTCTAAAGTCTCTTCGATAGTTAAAGTGTTCAAGATTGGTATAATGCCTTTGAAGAAAGATAGATGATGGTTTTCCTTTTCTGGGTTTATTCTGGAGTCCAAAAACTTTACCATCCTGTCATTTACCTCTTTATTATCAATTTTTTTTTATCTTTAATTAAAGGTGAACGAAAATCTGATTCCATGCCTACTTCAGTCTCGGTTCTTGCTTTTTTTGAAACTGACTCATGTGGTGGTCGAGGTTCGGAGACTTTTTTCAAAAACATTAATTGCTCGTGATATAAATAATTTCGTGTCTTTTTGGTCGAAGATCCAGATTTAGACTCATCTTTTTGTTTCTTTACTGTCTTAAGCCACGAATCTCGTATATTTGCCATTTAGTTAAAACCTGTTTTCCTGAAATCAATAAAAAAATATCATAAAACAATACAATTTGTTTCTTGGTGACGTATAAAGTAATAATGTATTAACAAAAGATACTTTTTTTTTCAGATATTTAGCTTCAGGATGTTCATTCAAAGAAATACATTACTCATACAGAGTAGGCGTTTCGACAATAAGTAAACTAATAAAAGAAATGACCCACGTCATTTGGGAAAACCTAAAGACAGATTTCCTTAAGCTGCCTGATACTGAGAGAGAATGGGAGGACATCGCTTCAGGATTCGAAAGAAAAGCCAACTTTCCTCACTGTCTTGGAGCAGTAGATGGCAAACATATCAGAATTTTGAAACCAGCCAAGAGTGGTTCTATGTTCTTTAATTACAAGGAGTATTATTCTTTTGTATTAATGGCAGTTGTCGATTCAGAGTACCGATTTATTTTTATTAGTGTGGGCTCATTTGGCAAGGAATGCGATTCTAGTATATTAAAGGATAGTACATTTTGGCAAAAGATCAATGATGGTACTTTAAATGTACCAAAGCCTAGACCGCTTCATGAAAACTTGCACGAAGAATTACCGTTTATACTTGTTGGCGATGAAGGCTTTGCTTTAACACCTAATCTCCTACGTCCATATGGAGGTACACATTTGAATACTGATAAAAAGATTTTTAACTATAGACTAAGTCGAGCAAGAAGATATGTTGAGTGCGCTTTTGGTATTCTTGCAAATAAGTGGCGAATAATCCATCGAGCTATAGATCTCAACGTAGACACAGCAATTCAAGTAATTAAAGCTTGTGCAGTCTTACATAATTTTGTAAGAGAAAAAGATGGTATAAATTTTGAAAGTTACCAAAATATAGAACATAAACAAGAACAAGAAACTACACCCATGAATCGAAATGTGTCGAGTCGAGGTGGCCCTAATGCCAACGCTATACGGACATCATTTACTAATTATTTTGTTTCAGATATTGGTTCCGTTCCGTGGCAGGCAGCAGCTATAAAATAAAATTTATCAATGCATTTACATTTTATAAATAAAACATTAAAAACTCACCGTACTGTTTTCTTTCTTTTTCATCCAGTTCATCGAAGTTTGGTTTCAGTATTAAACATACTTCACGCCACGCTGCTAACTTTAAGTTTTTGTCTTTATAAACGTCTTCGGTCTTATCCCACAGAACAGGTCTCTCTTGGACAAGCGTAATTAAAGTTTCTGCTTGAATATCCATGCTAAACGTCTACTTTTACCAGAACATGCGAGCCGAATGACGTGAGTGGAACACGGGCGGGGCGAGGGGAGCACGAGCGGGGCGAGCGGGGGACAGATACCGGCACAAACTCGTTCACATTACTCCGGGCCCGGTCGTTCTACCGGCAATTCGTAGTGACAAAACGTTCGGTAGAAATGCCGGGCTCGGCAAAAATGCCGGACCCGGGATAATGTGAATAGCTTCATATAAATTGTACAGCCACTAGCTCTTCCGGCAGATTTACCGGCGCGGCAGATCTGCCGGTCCGGCGTAGTGGGAACCCGGCCTTACAGTAAAATCTAGCCGGATAACAAAGTTAAGAATTTAAGAAAAAATATGTTGGATTATGTCAACACACTTATCGACTCTAATTACAGCAAAAAAGTACATGTGTACATACCTTCAATACTAGAATCCATCACAAGAAATTAGTTTCACTTTAATATCAATCATTTGAGATGGCTCACAAGTGTGGTAAAATTCAACTTATTTACAAATGCAAATTGCATTTTCTAATTATAATTAGCATTATCCCCTTCACAAAATTACTTGTTGTAGTAACAAGCAAATGATTTCTTAGAATTCCTTACATGAAAAGGGTTGTTTACAAGTTCCTGGAAATAACGTCATGAATTTTGTCCCGCTTGCTTGTAATAGACGAAACACTGTGCGACGGTCAGATCTGTACTTAGTTTCTAGTGTTGCTATTGTGGTGTCATATCCCTCAGACATTGTTATAACAAATGGCATTCCTTATCTTGCTCTGCTATAACACTTCCTATTACTTCAAGTTGTCTTATTAGTGTGTCGAATATATTGAAGTGTTCACTTAAATCTGTATTACTTTTGCACTTCAAAGTTAACAACTTCTTACTTATATACAATTCCGAGAGAGTAGTTTTTCTTTTAAAAACCTATTTCAAATTAGCTATCGTTTTGCTGATGATTCGTCTCTTACATACTCGAGATATTTATCAGGCAAGCTGGACACTATCACATTTATTAACTTCGCATCTTTACTTTGGGTACTTCTTTGTTGTCTTCCGCAATTGCTTCCTTACACTGTTTTTCTTCCAACAGGCATTCAAGTCGAAATAACCATGAGCTAAAGTTGTCCTCGATGAATAGCTGGATGAAAATCCTAGTAGCGTCATTCGCCATTTTTTGTATCACAACTTTCCATGTCTTCTTTATCTTTTTACTTAGCCGCAACTTTTTACTTAGCCGCAACTTTTATTTTTATATGGCGTATTTATTTTGGCGCAGTGAAACCGTATTGAATGGTTTACAAGCAAGTAGAAACACTAAATTTTGTTGAGTTGTACGGGTAGCACCATATTTTTATTTTACACAGGAAGTTCTTACCATAGACACTTAAATATGTATCTATGCGTAAAGATAAAACATTTATCTCAACACATTGTGCAATGTTTAATTATTTATTGATTTGCAGGATATTTTTAATATTAAGGGAACTAATAGATTTTTCACTCTGTAAGTGTTTTAAGGATCAATTCACAGATTAACAATGCTAAGAACTGATTTAAAGCGAGAATTTCAGTTTTAATAGCATCAGCATAACTTTTATTTTCGAATTTGTTTACTGAATTTTTACAAAAATTTGCTATGTGACCAACCGTGAAATTGTTTAATTGGGGGGATGTATGATCGTACCTCGAACCGCCAACTGTTAAGGTTGACGCTTTCGGTTTTTTTATATTATATTTAGAAAACCATGGGACCGAGTTAATTGTTGCGTTCAAACCAACATGTCAATTACCTTTATTTAAGATATTTCTCCAATAATGACCATGCTTTGATGTATTCGTTCTTTAATTAAAGATCCTACGTCAGAATGAGGTATAAAACGTGTCATAATATCATCAGAAGAAATGCACATGGTGAAGTATCAAATTCATTAATACTTTGTGCTAGAAAATCAGAGGGTCGTGTCCTCTGCACAAGATTATGGCTAGAATGATCAAAACTTTTAAATGCTGAAGACCTCGGGGCCAGCAGATCGGCACAAAGAATAGAACAAAGTATGTATTTGGAAAATACTGCAATTTAATAACTCATCTTTTTAGTTTTATACCTAACGACTATAAATGTCGAATCAAAAATAAAAGCCGGCTTGGTACATACAGGAGGACCAAATGATGGGCTCATTTTGAGAAGAACTTTTGTGCATAAGAGGTGATGAAAGTTCAAATAGACATTAAATTATTAATGTTTTTTACATAACCAGATATCGAAGAGGTTTCTATATATATAACTCGGACCTAGTGTAAGTAAAATATGATTGATATTTGTGGTTAAAAGAATTTATGGTTAATAACAGTTAATTTACAGACATTTAACACCCACATCTAGTAAAGTGTAGGTAACCCTGTCTTATATATTTGAAAAACAGTAAAGTATCAAGTATCAGAATGGAACATTCTTCATTCTCGTGTTATAGAGACCATGTTCCACCAAGACCCAATTCCCTTCCAGGATCTACAAAGAGAATAACATGGAAGTTATGAATGTCTTTGCTTTAAAGTAGTTGAAATTTACTTCAATTCCAAAACGACGTTATTCATTTTTTTAGCTGATACAGACTTGAAACAAGCTTCAAATGAGCTATTAGGTGTTGAAAATCGTAAAATGGAATCTTTGGAAAATCTAGCCAACTCTGTTTGGGCCATTGCAAATACATTAGGAAAAATTGTGGGCAAATGAAGAAGATAAATAAAAGACTTTAGTTTAAGTATAAAGTTATATTTCTCTTTCGGACCACAGTTTTCTTACATGGCTTTGTTGGGCCTGTCTTCCTTCCTACAGATCTACATTACTATGTAATGATGTAGGGTGAAGAAAAGACTATATTCAATTCATGGCGAGCTTGTATTGCTGTCTCATTTTGTGAGTCCTCTTGAGACATTGGTGGCACCATCATGTTAGCTGCATTTGAAAAATTATGTAGAACTGTGCAAGCATTTATAATATTAGCAGCAGTTTCTGGGCTACAGAGTAGCTTACGGGCTACCAACAAGCACCTGAAAAATAATTAAAGTTCTGTTTTATGACTTTATCATGATCAAGAGAACAGTGACTATATTATTATTTATTATATATATAGCCAAACATTTATTTAAAATACATATAAAGAACAAATCGATTTTTATCTCATTTAACATTGTAAATATACCTTAAACGTGCTTTAAGGACACCAATTCATCTTTCCACCGTGTTACGGGGTGTCACATGACATTCATAGTAGAATGCCTCTGGGGAGCATCAGCATTTAAAATTGGCGTCATTAATGTTTTCCTTAATGAATAGCCACTGTCACCTGTACATTTAATTTAAGCAAGATTGACTTTTGCTTATTCACTATACACATTTATGTTTTTATGCTAGGACAACAAACAAGTTACAAAAAACTAGAATTACTTATGTATATATACAACATGTATACATTCACAACTTTATATTTATACATATAAAAGAGAAAATCCTCTGAAATATGTGATTTCAGTAATTCTTTGAAACTCGATCCTTCCTTAATTGAAATGGGCAGATTGTTATATAATTTAGCTCCTTCGTAAAAAATGCAATTTTTTCCATACTTGGTCCGGGGTCATCTTCGAGGATAATTCATTAGACTGGCGCGTGATACGGTTTTAAAAAAGTTTATTGTAAAACTTAATTGTGTGTAAATTTCTTTTGATTTTATTTTTTATTAATTTTCTAATAAGAAAAATAAAAAAAAGATTAATAGTAGATAATTTTTAAAATACTAGACCTAGATTTTTTTAAATATTTTTTTGACAACTATTATGACTTTGTCTGTTAACCGGTTCCGGCTTGACGTCGACTTCTGGGACACCCTGTATATATATATATATTTATGGATTACACCAAAAAAGTAATTTATTTTTTATACTATAATTAAAAAATTTGATAACATCTAATTTCTTATTTCAATTCCTCTGTAATGAGTATGATTTACTAAGCAAAAACATAATTTCCCCTGCATCATATAAGTTTTTCATCAAATTTGCTCGCTTCGCTTTGAATCAAATATTTGCATCAATATGTCTATTTCCGGAATAGACATATTCTTCTTCTTGTGGTGCCACT
The DNA here is from genome assembly GCA_963693355.1 of Pontia daplidice. Lineage (NCBI taxonomy): Eukaryota > Metazoa > Arthropoda > Insecta > Lepidoptera > Pieridae > Pontia > Pontia daplidice. Next base: position 723,689 of record CAVNZL010000023.1, on the reverse strand, counting down.
TTATTAATAAAGGTTGGCTGTCAACAAATTAAATCGTCGGGAATCATGCGCTAAATGGAAGAGCTCCTCGGCGGATGTAATTCCGAGCCAATCCCTTATATTTCGCAACCACGACTTCTTCCTCCTGCCAGGCCGTCTCCTGCCCTGTACTTTTCCCATTATTATTAATTGCAATAAACTGATGCATACAAATTTAATAGTCACTCACCTTTTTTTATTTTGTTTCATGCGTCGCTCGTCAGTGGGAATTTAACGAATTTTTTAAAAATTTCTCCATCATTTAATGCCTTTGTCACTTGTCTCACAGCCCTAGACACAGATGGCTGTGACACAGTGGTACATACTTTAACCAACTATATTTTGATACGATCCCGTACCGTAAAACGCTAGGGCAATCAATACCAAACATAATTGCAAAATATTAAAATTGTTTACATTATCATTAACACAATTTTTAATAAGATGATGTAGAGACATGATACCAGACAGAAATATATATCACCTTCGTAGTAAAAGTTAGTACGTCTCTTCTTTTCTCCTTTAGCATAACGCGATATACGTCGTTTATCAATTGCTTTACCAACTCCTTGGAGAGGCGTTAGCATTTGATAAAATCCACATCCGACATTATTAAGAAAGAGTCTGGGGTCGTACGTCGCATGGCATTTTTCCGACGACGGGCTCTCCTTTTGTCCATAGCATGAGCTAGATTAAATATTAGCGTACCTGAGTTCAAAGCTAAAATTTTAAATCTCAAAAATTTAAAAAAACACTTGAAAATTTTGCACAACAGACAACAATAATCTCAAGTCTCAACTCTCAATCATAAAGAACTGTTGATGTCCAGCTATAATCTACATTAAGAGGAAAAGGATCCAAAATAATACCTAAAAATTTATTTGGCTAACTCTATTTATTCTGTCAGCATTATATACAATATCTACACAGGGAGTCTCATTACTGAAAATCATTACTTTTGGAAGTATTGATTTTCAGATGCAAAGTATCTTGATAGTTGTTCTTTAATTCATGTAGTGCAGTATTAATTTTTTATATAGCTCTTGTTAAATTATGATCTGAACTATAAATAACAAGATCATCTGCAAATTGCAGAATCTGTACATTTTCGGTATTTACATATTTCACAATAAAGTATACAGTAATGAAAGTGTTGCACCTTGCATGGTACCTTTTGAAGCAGTTTTTGGGCCATATAAATTATTATTATTATGAAATGCACCTTGTACATCTAAAAATACTTAGACATTGTTTAAGTTTGAACTTTTTGCGTATTTTTACCCTACCCCTTTTATCTCACAAAAGAAAATGTGGTTAAGATAGACAGGGCTCTTATCACCTATCCTATCTTTTTCTTGACTCTCAACCAAGACATTAAATTCTGTATTAAAAGAGTTCTAGATATAATCTCTTGTAGGACGGCTTATAAAATGGCAAATAAATATCACTATTTCCCTGGTCGCTTCTCACCGGTTCCTCCTTTCACTTCCTTACTTTAGGGTTCGGGGGAGTATGAACTCCCCCGCAAAATTCATCATCCATATGCGGATGCGGATGCATTGAATTGAAAATACGGAATTTAAAGATTTAAAGATTTATTTATTTCACCAAAAACATACGTACAAATTATATTGAGCACTGTTTTCCGAACTAGATATAAATCTGTATTTCAGAAGACAGTTATCTTCCAGATTAGGGCCTTACTGGTAAATAAACAAAAATAGAACACAAAATCAAATAATAATTTAAATTAATTTTATAACCAGTGTGTGGGTGTCTGTGCGCGCGTGTGTGTGTATGTGTGGGTGTGTGTGTGTATATGTGTGTGTGTGTGAGAGAGAGTGTGTGTGGGTGTGGGTGTGTGGGTGTGTGTGTGTGTGTTTTCTGAGGAATTTTTTCAAAATTTTGTTTTGTGTAAAACATAATAGACTAGGCAGAAAACAAAATAAAATTAGTAGTGTCTACTGCACTATTTCTAATATGCTTTCAGTCTCCGAGTATGATAGATTAAGTAGATAATAATTTGTGATAACGAATTTATCTTTATGTTTTATTAAGTTGTTAATCATTAGTATTTTGTTCAATTTATTATAGATAAAAGGACCTGTAAAAGGAAAGAATCTCTTGGCGAATACTGTTTTAAAAATTGTATTATGTTGGTAAATTTTAAACTGTCGTCTTTTAGGGGGGTTTTGAATCAGTTGATGCACAGAAGAATGTTGTTTTAAAATTGATTGGAGGATAAAGAGTTGGCGGACTGATAGGACTTGGCAATGTTCGTACAAGAGGTGTGTGGGATACAGAAAGTTTCTGAAAGTACAGACCTTGAGAACTGCTCTTTGGGCGATTTCAAGCGGTAGAAGGTTCGTCTTAGGAGCACCACCCCAGAGGTAATACAATAACTTATAAGCGATTGACACAGGGAAAAATACACTCTCTTTAAAATATGCGGTTGAGCGATATGCCTCAGGTTTTTAAACACATATATTAACTTTCGGACTCTACTTGTTAATAAATTAATATGAGGCTTGAAATTCAGATGCTGGTCTAGCAGAACGCCTAGGTATTTGATTGTTTCCGTTTTTTGTAGTGATATGCATTTACAGTCGTTGGAAGATGAGTTTGAATGGCAATAGTGTGCTGTTAAACTAAATGTATGATCGGGTTGTGTGTTGGAGCGAATGGAGAACGTTAGAAATTTAGTTTTTTCTGCATTTAATGTTAGGTAGTTTTCCTGCAACCAATTTGTAACCAAATTAAGACCTTCCTGAGCAGTTCTAAAAACTTCATCCCAGTTATCAGCTGAAAACAATAGAGCTGTGTCGTCAGCATATGAGACTATGGTGCCACGCAGAGTTGTCAAGGCACAGAGATCGTTGATATAAATAAGAAACAGAGTAGGACCCAATATGCTGCCTTGAGGGACTCCGTATCCTTGACCAGCTGGTTGTTCGCTACTCAGATGGGAACCTATTTTGACATGTTGGGTCCTATTGTTTAAGTAATCCTGAAAAAGTTGAAGTTGAATACCTCTAACACCGATATCATCAAGCTTTTGAAGGAGGATTGGGACCGAGACCGTGTCGAAGGCCTTAGCTAAGTCCAAAAAGACTGATAAACATTTTTTTCCCTTGTCGAGATTAGATGAAATATAGTTAGTCAATTTCAAGACAGCATCCTCTGTTGATTTACCACAACGAAAACCAAATTGATTATCTGACAGAATTTTGTTGTGTTCAAGATATTTGGTGAGTCTATTGTTAATAAGTTTTTCCAGCAGTTTAGACATAGAAGGAAGAATTGAAATGGGCCTGTAGTTCTCGACACGATCTCTGTCCCCACCCTTGTGTATCGGGATGATAATGGATGTTTTTAGTATTGTGGGAAAGCAGGCTAGTTCCAGGCATTGATTAAAGATGTGAAGCAAAGGTTTTATTAAGATATCCTTGTTTTGTTTTAAAATCTTAGATGAGATTTTGTCAATTCCAACAGAGCAGTCAGATTTCAATGAAGAAATAAGTGACTCTAGTTCTTCTTGGTCAGTTTCCAACAGGCAGAAGGAATGTAATGTTTTTGTTTTTGATTTAGGTGATTGTTTGGATAAGTTATAATTATTATTTTTTTGGGCCAAGTTTTTACCAACATTACTAAAATAAACATTGACATTGTTGACAGCTTGTTCAGGAGTAGGTGCATTAGAAAGCAAATCTAGGCTAGTATTTTTCACCTTAACAGTAGACGTAACAGATTTTAAGATTTCCCATATTTTTTTGTTGTTATTTCCGGCTTTTTCTAATTGAGATTTTTCGTACTGTGTTTTTATTTTCTTATGAAGTAAGTTGCAAAAATTTCTATATCTTCGATAGGAGGTCACAATTATGATATTATCAGAGTCTTTTTTACATTTTGCATGCAGCTTATCTCTGTTTCGAATACATTTCAACAACCCAGGTGTGATCCATGGTTTTATCTTTTGTTTGCGGCAAGGATATTTAATTACTGTAGTGTTGTTATCAACTATTGTTTGAATTGCATTAACAAAGAAGTTTAGTGATTGGTTTGGATTTAAACAATTATAAATAGGCTGTAGATTCAGGAGTTCTAAGTCAGTTTTAATTTTATTATAATCAACTATAGTCTGAGTCCTGGACATATTTACTCTATTTAGTTTGTAATTTAGGAAAAATAACACGGATTTGTGATCAGTCAAAATAGTTTGAGGTACTAACGTGAAAGCAGATGTTGTCGTTTTCAAAAATACATGGTCTAAACATGTACCACTTGCATCTCTCGTCACGAGATTATGTGACTAGATAAATAGGTATTTTGAATGTTGTTGTGATACAGTGGTCATTGTATGTAAATAAGAAGAGTTTACAAGAAAACTTTATATTACTTAAAACAAAAATCCAAAAGATCGCAAGGTAAATTATATTATAATTCACCGGTAATACGTTTTATTGTAGGAAAAATTATCGTTTTATGACGAAATTCGTTATTTTTCCAGTGTGATTCCCGTTATTGATATTTTATCTAACTAGTTACTCTCGCAAGGGCCGAACCACATCGTCTTTGAAAAATCATCTTAAGCCGATGCACTCAGAAAAATTTTCTACATTTGAGAACATTAGTAAAGAAAAAAAATACAACAGATGAAATCTGACGCAAGTAAGTTTCATCATTTATAGTTTTAATTAATTAATATTTACTTGAGGCATTGTTTGGTTAGTATAATAAAAGCATAGTTTTAGTTGTGGTTAATTGGCTAAGTTTCCTCTCAATATTATAGTTATTTGCTGTCATATAACTGCGTCAGTTGTAAAAAGACTGAAATAATTTATTTATCTATTTAAAATACTTTTTTTAATTGAAATCGTTTCAATTTTAAATCGTTTAATTTTAAATAACCTCAACGTAAAAATATATTTTTCAATATGATATTAAAATATTTTATTTTATTTTAAGGAAAACATACAGCTAAAAATACATAATAGAAATGAAATAGAAATTTAAAAGCTAACAACAAGTTTTCACATGTAGAAATAGGACAACAGACAACAAACGCTAATATTAAACATAGAATAGAAAAATACTTAATAAAAAACGTACTTCACCACAATAAAGAAAACAAAAACTTCTTAATTATTTATCTTTAAAATATAGACCGGATATAGACGTATGCTAAAGATTGAGGCAATGAAGTATAGTTATTTAATGTGTTGCTAGCTCGCCATATGAATGAATTTTGTTTATAATAGGAAGATACAGTAGGGAGATAAAGGGTCTGATGGGATCTAGATGGGAAAACAGGAACCTTTAATGATATTTTGTTTAAAAGGGAAGGACAATCGACTAAACTTTGCGAAATTTTTAAGAGAAAAGCAATTTTATATGAATAGTGAATTAACCCAAAAACTACTTGGCCGATTTCAAAAATTCTTTCACCATTTAAAAGCGTAGCTTTTCTTCTTACTGTAGCTTCACACTATATTTAATGTTACTCTTAGAAAACATTAGGGATCCTTTCTAATTATAAATATTAATAATGAATAAACTCCTTTTATTTTTTGCAATATTAAGTTGGACTTGGACAGGATTTTGAAAGTTATTTACAAAAATAAGAAAGGTTTTCTTTTATTTCAAAAATTTAAAATGTGCTCACTTGTTAATTAATTAAATTAATAATAAAAAAAATTAATTAAATAGCTTATGGCAAGAGACTAAAATTTCCCCTAAAGACGAAAACCTACTAAAAAACTACATTGAAGAACGTGACAGTGTTAAAACCCTAATAAAGACAGAAAAGAAGAATTACTACTATAACATGTTCAACAATAGCTCCAAAGACCCTAAGAAAATGTGGGAAATTATTAACAGCTTAGCATTAAACAATGTTAAAGACACCAACGCTCTTCCCAAACTTAAATCAGATAACGGGTTTATCACTGATGGTGACGCAGTTTGTAACCTCTTTAATTCATTCTTCGCGTCGGTTGGTGCCGATCTTGCAAATAAAATACCTAACATATACCACCTTAATGTCGGTAATATCCTAACATACGACCTGACCTACGTACATGACAAAACGTTAAATGAGTTTATACCTTGTAGAAGAAATATCAAAAATTATTGATCAACTGGACAGCAACACTAGTACAGGTCTGGATGGAATTAGTACTAAAGCTATAAAATGTTTAAAAAATGTTATTGTTGAGAGGCTAACAAACTGTATTAATATGTGCTTAATAAGCGGTGTTTTTCCCGATACACTAAAGGTGGCTAAGGTCACTCCCATTTACAAATCCGGAAGTAGGTCAGATCCGAGCAATTACAGGCCGGTGTCGGTGTTGCCCGTGATTTCAAAAATCTTTGAAAGAGTTTTGTACAGCAGGTTGAATTCGTATCTAACTGACAAAAAATTTCTAATCGACGTACAGTATGGTTTTCGCCCAGAATCGAGCACACTTACAGCTGCAATAGACTTAGTCACAAAAATCAAAACTCATATTGATCAGAAGGACCTCGCTCTAGGAATATTTATTGACATAAAAAAGGCATTCGACACCGTAAGCCACCAAAAACTTCTCCTTAAATTAAACAACATCGGTGTCACAGGAACACCTCTGGAAATGTTTAAATCGTATTTAGGTATTAGGCGACAAATTGTGAAAATCGGGGATTTTACTAGTAGTGTCCAGAATGTCACATATGGAATCCCACAGGGATCAATAATCGGCCCGTTGATGTTTTCGATTTATATTAATAATATAAATAAAATAGGACTTAATGGCCATCTAACATTATATGCGGATGACACTTGTCTCTTCTATTTCGATAAATCTATCCGTGACATTATTTCTGATGCTCAAAAAGACCTCAATATACTCGATGAATGGTTAAAATGCAATTTACTCACAGTAAACACATCAAAAACATCTTTCATGATACTTTCTGCAAAAAATAAACCTATACCTGACTTCACACCTCTTACAATTAATAATGTTTTAATTAAACAATCAAAACTAGAAAAATATCTTGGGTTGTGGATAGACGACAAACTGACTTGGAAACCGCACATCGATCATATAATAACAAAGCTGACGTCACTATTGGGAGCATTACATAAAGCCGCAAACTGTATTCCAGCTAACGCATGGACTATAATCTACAACTCTCTGGTAAAATCACATCTTGAATATTTAATTGAAATATGGGGCACAGCCGCTGTTACTAACCTAAATCCACTGCAACGAACTCAAAATAAAATAATAAAAGTACTTTATCACTACAATTACCTAACACCAACGAAAAACTTATATGAAAAAACTAAAATACTTAACATAAAACAACTTTACACGTATTACACTTGCATTCTAATTAAAAATATTACTACTAATTCCATCCAATCAAATATTCATTTAAAACATAAAGAAAACAAATATGGCTTAAGAAACAAATTTAAACTACCCCTTAACGCCGTACGAACTAACTATGGTAAGAAAACAATATTGTTTGAAGGAGCGCTGCTGTACAACAAGTTACCAAATAGTGTTAAAGAGTGTGATAGCATAAATATGTATAAAAATAGATTAAAGAAATATGTACAAACACACTAATCATTTAAATATTTAACTTTTATCTTAAAAAGCCCTAAAGGCTATATGTTATACTTAAGTCAAATCTCTGTATCTCATTATAAGTGAACTATTTAGTTTGTATGAGAAATAAAGTTCTTTAAACCTAATTACTTTTTAGTAAATTATTTTTATAACGAAAATTTTTATTCGTATGTATTTTAATTAGATAAAGTTACCACTCCTCTGCAAGAAGCAAAGAAACAACTTTCATTAGAAGAAGTAATTCTAAAAGAAAAGAAGTGGGACGTCAATAATCTAAATTCTAAAAAAATTGATACACTCATTGGAGTGGAATGATTGCACTTCAAAATTTACCGTTTAATTTTGTTGAAGGGCTGGGTTTTCGTAGATTAATGCAAGAATTAGCACCAAGATATAAGGGGACGCAATATTTTACAGATTTTGTATGCAAGGAATTATATAGCAAAGTGGCTCAAAAAGTTAAAGAATTAATCGAAAATTTTGATAACATGTCGTTTACGTCTGACATTTGGTCGGATCCAAGCTCAAACGCTTCTTTGCTAAGCCTGACATGCCATGGAATTGCAGAAAACTTTGATAGATCATCGATAATATTGAAATGTGAGATATATGACGGCCGTCACACTGGTGACATAATTGCTGAAAAATTCAGTAACATTCTTTCTGAATGGAATATCAAAAAAGAACAACTGAATTGCCTAATCAGAGATGAAGGGTCTAATATGAAACGAGCCGGGCGATTAGCAGCATTAAATGATATAGACTGTACTGTTCACAAGATGCAACTAGCTATCCGTAGTTGTTTAGGTTCACAAGAAAACATAAAAATATTAACCCTTAAAGACCCTTCCGTCCAAATTTGTTCTCTATTATGCACCTTAGCGCACTCGCGCTCGCACAGCAATTTAAGTCCACCTGACCTGACGCCGAGGCCTAACGGTCTTTTGTTTCGACCAATCAATAGAGAATATCGTATTCATTCTAAACAGGCAAACATCTTCATACAAAAGTTGTCTCTAAGTCTATCAAAATGGACTTAAATTGCTGTGCGAGCGCGAGTGCGCTGAGTCGAATAATAGAGACCAAATTTGGTCGGAAGGGGCTTTAAGGGTTAAAACAAAAATGTAAGAAAATTTCGACCCATTTCAATCACTCTACCATTGCCCAGAAACAACTGCAATCAATTCAGGACAGACTGAATCAACCGCACCTGAGTGTTTCAAGATTGTGTAACGCGATGGAACAGTACATTCTACATGTTCGAGCGTTTTTCAAAGGTAAAGGGTGCTTTGAGTCTTTACATGAATGATAATGAAATTGACCCTATTCTACCAGAAGAATGGAAAATCATTCGAAGTTTTATTCAATTACTGGGTCCTTTTGAGGAAGCAACGCGAGAACTGAGCAGCTCTTGTGCTCATATTTCATCTGTTATACCGATAATACAAATGCTTGAAAAAAAAAGTTGATGACTATTTAACAAGATCACAAGAGGTTGTTCCGATTCGTCAGGCTGTTACGACTTTGAAAAACGAACTTTCAACAAAGTTTTCCAGCTTGGGAGAAAACAATTTATATACCATTGCCACCTACTTAGATCCTCGCTATAAGCACAAATTTTTCACACCGGGGACTGAAGAAAAGATTAAAGATGACATTTTAAAAATGATAAATAATGACAATTTTGGATCTCATAATACCAATACCAAAAGGGCTAAAATAACTAATTGCACGGAAAATGATACGGAACAACTAGGGCCAGGGACTTCAGGTTTCAACAAAAAGCCATGCTTACAAAACAACCTGGCTATGATGCTAGATTCGTCGAGTGAAGACGAGAGTCAAGATGAGCCAGAAAATGGTAGCATTGAAGCTGTATTCAAAAAGGAGTTACCGTACTAAAACAAGAATAAATGTGAATGAAAATCCTTTAAACTGGTGGAGTGTACATCGAGGGGAATTTAAGGTATTATCGCCGATAGTACGAAGATTTTTATCTGCTCCACCGGGCAGTGTTCCTAGCGAACAACTATTCAGTGGCGCGGGTTTAATTTACGAACCTCTGCGTAACAGACTTGAATCAGAAAAGGCGGCAATACTACTCTTTATCAAGTATAATGCTCCTATTTTTAATTTCAATTACTAATATAAACACCAGTGGGTGAAGTAAAAAAAAATTATTACATTATACATTACTTTTAGTTAACATAAAAATAAGTACTTATGTTTGATTACAATAAAAATGTTAATAATTACGTTATCATTGTTTTAATTCTTCATTAATAGACTTTATTTACATAATATCTTAAACATCCGCATCTACATCCACGGATGTGAGCCTGCAAAATTCCGCATCGATGTGAAAAAATCAGCATCTGCAACATCCCTGATCCATATTTACACGAGAATTTGATTTATATATATAATTAAGACCTAATATCTAAATAACAAAACAAGGAGGTGCGCAAGTTTATATTATTAGAATTAAATTTAGACATGAAAAATTAATATCTACAATGTACAATACCATAAAATACTCAAACTTACTTTGAGTTAAAGTGACAGATGATATACGTTCACCAGCGAATCAAAGCATGAAATAGTTTGAGCTATTCTAATTTTTACAGGCAGATAATTCCATAAACTTATAGCTTTAATAGTAAATGAGGAGACAAATAATTTAGAAGTGGGAAGGCATGCAGAGAGAAAGATTAAAAGAGGATCTTAAATCAAGATTATTGGAGCTGAGAAACGTATTATGGAAAAAGGTCCATGAGATCTTAAATAAATCGCTACGCCACCACCAGTCCTGCCAACTTGATCATTTCGAATTAATTGAAATCCAGGGATTAGTATAAAACAAAAGGAAGAACAGGCTTAAGCCACGACTCCGAGACCAGGACGGCAAGGATATGGGTAGAGCTAAAAGAAGTTAAAAAATTGGGATAGTATGCCGGGATACTTCTAGCAAAATTTTTATAGGAGTCAGGAAAGTAAGAGTTTAAAGCATTAATAGGAATATCATTTACACTTTGGAAGCTATCGTCACTAGAAGGTACCTCCGAAGAGGATGCCTTGTTAAAAACATTTTCATTTGTATCACTAACATCTGATGACATAATAAAAATATGTAGGCGCCGCGATTTGATCTAAAGGCGCCGAGCATTCATCACACCCACTCATTGTGGATCTCACTGGGCGTAGGTGACAAATAACCGCAATTATTATAACCTCGAGATTTATTGCAATCACAATAACTATAGTTCTTATTGTAATCACGGATAATAGTATTCAACATCAAAGTCACTTTGAATCTAATTAAAACAAGGATTGATAACATTCTAAGCGATCCGTCGCGAATACGGTGCGCAGGCGATCTCTCGAACCAAATTACACCATCCAAGATGGCCGCCATAGACTATCCGACGTTCCGCCAGTCAACTATAGGGTGATTAAATTTGAAGGGCCGATGTTGATTTTGAATAAAACACAAATTATTTAGGAAATTATTGGCATGGTTCAATTATGTATGGAACAAAGGCCAAATGGCCGCCGCGACTTCGGCGGCACTCCTCCATCCGAAGGTTCAAATTTTCTATGACGCTGAGGCATAATTGAGGTCCTATGCCGTTAATGTGCCGAATTATCTCATCCTTTAGCTCTTCAATTGTTTTTGGCTTATCGACGTACACCTTTTCTTTCAAATAACCCCATAGAAAGAAGTCCAACGGTGTCAAATCACATGATCTTGGCGGCCAATTCACATTGCCACCACGTGAGATAACACGGCCATTGAATTTGTCGCGCAAAAGAGTCAGCCCTTAAAATTTAAAGTTCACTCTTGTAACATAGATGACGCCTTAGCCCTTAACGCGGCGCCGTCAAATAGTAAGATTTAATTGTACCTTATATATACGAGGGTGGATTGAAAAGTACTCGGCCTAACCAAGAAAATAAACACATACTAAATCAGTTATATTTTTATTTTTCTACATAATCACCATCAAGTTCAATACACTTTTGCCACCTCCCCTTCCAAGCATTTAGACCGTTGAAAAAAAATGATTCTTCCTTAGAGTCAAAATATGCGTCTACAGCTGCTTTGACCTCGTCGTTTGTCGAAAATCTTTGACCTCCCTAGTGCTTTTTTAGGTTAGGGAACAGAAAGAAGTCTGATGGTGCCAGATCAGGTGAATACGGCGGATGCGGTAACAGTTCAAAGCCACAGTTGTGAATTTCAGCCATTGACTGTACTGACGTGTGAACACGGGCGTAATCTTGATGAAACAGGACTTTTCTTCTGAGCATTCCTCGACGTTTTTCTTTTATTTCCTCTCGTAAACGACGTAGTAAGGTGCAGTAGTAATCAGAGTTTATAGTCTGACCCCTTTCAAGATAATCAATCATAATCACACCTTTCGAGTCCCAGAATACTGAAGCCATCACCTTATTTGCCGACAAAATCGACTTAGCCTTTTTAGGGGGTGGTGAACCAGGTCTTCTCCACTGTTTTGATTGTTGTTTTGTTTCCGGTGTACAGTAATGAACCCATGTTTCGTCCATAGTAACAAAACGATTCAAAAAATCATCTGGATCGGCTTCAAATAACTCCAAACAGTCACGTGAAACAGTCAATCGCGTCCTTTTTTGTTCAACTGAAAGCAGTCGCGGAACCCACCTCGCAGAGACCTTGTGGAAACCCAACTCGTTGACAATGATGTTTTGAGTTCGTTCATAAGAGATGCCTATAATCTCGGCTATCTCTCTAATTTTTAATCTGCGGTCTCCCATTATTAAATCAAGTACTTTTTTAATATTTTCGTCAGTAGTTGACGTCGAAGGCCTTCCAGAGCGGGGTTCATCTTTCACACTCTCTCTACCACGCTTAAATTCTGCTATCCATTTTTTGACGGATGAATATGACAGAGCACAATCCCCTAATGTACTGACCATGTCATCATGGATGGCTTTTGATGATAGACCCTTCTTATAGAGGTACTTATTGACGGCACGCTGCTCGATTTGCTCCATTCGCGGAAATTGTGTCCGATTACTTTGTTAATAAATTTATAAAATCACAACTAATTATCGCACACGTTTCGAACTTCACACAATGAACTAGTCTGAAATGAACTAAATAATGTGGGTAGATTTGATTTTTATAATTGATTGGATCTGTGTTAGGCCGAGTACTTTTCAATCCACCCTCGTATCTAATAATATTATGAATTTAAAAAAATACAATAATAATAGCAATCGAAATCGTTCAAACGTGGTTTTAGTCTTAAACAGCACCAGCAACAGTTATAAAAAAAGGAAGAAGAAAATAATAATAATCAAACATAAACATCACAGTGGTATCGACAACATAATGGAGTTGTAAACAAAGAATCCCGTGTCACAGCTAGAAAGCATAGCCAAATTACATTTAGACAATTTATGATATATTTATGTATCTGACAATCCCTATTCAATAATCATTATCAAAATCACCAAAATAAAATATGCAAACTAATTGGTGTAAATTACAAGTTACCTTACATTAACAAAAGAAAATACATCAAGACAAACTATTTGGCTCTGTTAGTTCTCTTAGGTCTGGAGCCAGCGTCTTCAGGAATTCCTTTTTCCTTCTGAGTTTTTTTTTTGAGAACAATTTCATTCAGTTCAGCTAAGGATGTAATGTGGTGGCGTTTACCATCTTAGAATGAAAATGTGGCCATTCAAGTCCAGCATTTGGAAACCCCAAATTTTTCACGGGCAGCCATAAAAGTTTGATGTCTTTCCTTAACAAGAAATTCTGAGAGTGTATAGCCAGAGTTTTTCAGTCGAAGTTAGCAAACCAAACACTGTATCTCACTTGCTGATCATGGAACTTGACAAGAATAGGCCGTGGCTTGTCCCTATTAGACTTGCCCAACCTGAAAGAGTCCGCATCAATATCAGGCATATTCAATTTCTCACACATCACTTTAACAGCTGTGTTACTTGGATTCTCTTTATTGACTTCTGGAACTCCGTGCACTAAAAGCATTTTTCTTCTTGAACGCATTTTTTGTGGATCATGAAGCTTTGATAGAAGTGCTACTTGCGTTTGAAGGGCCTGTAGTGAAAATATAACAAATGTCCGAAAAGCTTCAAAATCAGCAGTCAATCTTGATGTTGGACTACTAGAACCTGGAGGAGCATTATTGTTTTGCCGTAACTCCTTATCAAACTCAGCCATCCTATTCTCAAAGGAACTAGCAAGATTATGGCTAGTTTGCTGCAAGGACTCCATTTTCAGTACAGATTGGTGATTTGTTTAGTAAAGTGAGGTTATATTTAATTGTGGATAGATTTTCAAGGAAATACATGGTGGCTGGTACTGTAACCTCTTAGAACATCACAAACGATTGACAAGTAATTATTATATTTTTAATTAATTAAATAATGCAGAGCTACAAAAATTATGACTTTTCTCACCTACCCACCAATGTCTTAGTGCAAAATGGACCAATGTATACATTAGTCTATTATGCTTTAATATAAATAAAGCAGCAAACTAAAATTATATCTCAAAAAGGACTAATGTTAACTTTGATTGTTTTAGTTCTTACTCTATCACTAGGAAAGTGAGCGCCCTTTTATATATTTTTTTACTTAACTGTATGAAAGCACACACTACATTGGCCTTTTTTACATAGTAACTTTTGAAAGATTGTTAATATACTAACGCCCTTTTAGCACTAAAAAATATCATACTTTTACAATAAACGGCATTACAATCTCATTTCATGCAAAGACTTACTGTGGCCCTTTAAGCACCAGACCACAGAATTATATTATGGGAAGAGATGTTACTATTGTCACTGATCATAAACCCCTTCTAAACATTTTTGACCCAAAGAAGCCAATGTCAAATATGCTTTCTCCACATCTTAGAAGAATAGCTATTGCATTATCATCTCATCACTACAGAATTGTTTACAATGCTTTAAGTACGTGGCCATAGCCAGCCAGTTGAGAGAAAGGCTCAAGAATACGTCGGTGAGATTTTGCTTATGGCAGAGACACCTAAGGACTTTCCAATGGAGATGCAACATATTGCTAAGGATACATTAAAGGATAATGTTTTATTTTAAGTGGTACATTATCTACTAAGAGGATGGCCATATATTGTCTTGGGACAGAATATAAAACCATACTAGTTACATTGAGATAAATTGTCTTTGCAAGGTAATTGTATTCTCTTGGGCAATAAGTAGCCCAGTCATTGCGTTCTCTGATTCTGCAAACACTTCACAGTACACATACTGGGATGGTACGTACAAAGGAATTGGCCCGAAGTTATGTTTGGTGGCCAGGTTTAAATTAGGACATTGAACAATTAGGACATTCATGTAGAAAGTGTTTAGAGTCAATACACATGCCAGCTAAATTAAAACTCCAATGGATATATACATCTAGACTTTGGTCAAGACTTCATGTAGACTATGCTGGACCATTCTAGAATAAAATTTTCTTCATTGTGATTGATGCTTTTTCTAACTAGCCAGAGGTGTTTGTGTTAAACAATATGTCTTCACTGACTGTATGTGATAAAACAGTCCAAGAAGCACCAACTCAGAAACACAATTCCATTCAAGTCTGTCGGATGACACACAACAGGAGTAAAAAATTGCAGGCTAGTGTAAAAAAAGAAGTTCAACATTAACATTGTGTACTGCAATCCTTTAAAGTATATCAAGAAAGTTTGAGCAAACTTAAATTTAAAAAAATATTTTTCTTGGAAGATAAATATGAAAGTGATGAGTCATGCACGCCATCAATGGCAGGCATGACAAAAGAAAGCGATTCACATACAAAACGTCTAGTCAATCAAAAACTACTTCAGATACAAGCTCCCTAGAAGAATTAAAAGCAGTTGAGAAACTAAATCTACAGTTTTCAACTGAAACAGTCAAGAAGAACCTACCAATTGCTTTTAGACATAAATATAATAAAGTAACAATAGACTGTTTAGAAATAGAAATCCAAAAACCAAGTAAAGCCATTCACCAACCTTTGAACTGGTCAGAATACAAAAAAACTAAGACAATAAAATACATATTTGATTTCATGTACACCTGAAATAGCAGGCTGATGGTATTGTGGATTTTGTGTCTGCTGGATATGCAGGAAGGATCAGTGATGTTAATTTAGTTGAGCATAGTATGTTTTTAGATAGTTTGCTACTTAATACTTGCATTTTAGCCGATAGAGGGTTTAAACACCTGTAACGGTTTTCATCTCAACAAGAATTTAATTTGCTCAGACCACGAAGTGTTTCTACAGGTTCTTAATTAACAAAAGCTGAAGCCCAGCTGGCAAAACAAGTAGCCAGTCTTCAAATTCATGTTGAAAGGGTCATCAGAAGATTGAGAGTATTTAGCATGTTAAAAAAGAAAAAAATCAGCTAAATAAAGATAAATTTCAAAATAAAAGTTATGTAGACGCCCTTAATAGAACTAATTTTCCCTCACATAGTAAACCAGACCAATTCCTTTCATTACTCAATTCAGAAATAATACTTAAAACCATTACTGAATCACTTGTTAAATTAATCACCCTCAACAGGACCAATGAATCCAAAATTTACTCTGAAAACATAAAAGATACTTTCAAAAAGCAGAATAGTAAACAATCTTTAATTATATCCTAATTACTTTAAATATAGTACAGTGGAATGCTCACAGTATATTGCACAATCAACATTTTTTCAACCATTTTCTTTGGGATAACAATATTCATGTGGCCATTCTTTGCGAATTTTGAAATATGGTTCCCTTTACAATGGCAACAAGAGGCCTCTTTGCGGTTAACATTGCAAGATTTAAAGTTGTGACCTTCTCCAGAGATGGAGCACCTTTCAGCGTTTTTAGAAAATTTGGCAATGCCATATCTCAAGAAACAGAGGCACTGTTTTACTGGAGGTATGTAGTGACGAACTTCAAATCTCCAACTATTCAAGTCAACAGTCTCAGGTAAGTTTGGACAAGAAAATGTGATGGACACAGTTTTTGTAGGTTCATATTTGATGTTACTGTTCTTGGTAGTCCTAATCCTACTATATCTGTGGTAGTCCTACGCATGAAGCGTCTGATCGAGACTATATTTTTTGTGCCGGTCAAAGGGCTATAAATCTGTTTATTTGAAAGGTCTAATAACGCCAGTTGTTTCTGTTGCGGCAGCTGGTATACTAGCGTTTGTGTGTATCCAGAAACTTTTTATTACTTAGAGCTGCATTAGCCAAAGCTGGTCTCTCAAATATCACTGCTGCTTTAGCTTTGTTAATTCTTTTTAATTGTTTGGCGAGTGACATCATATCTCTCAAGTAGGGTTGCCAACTTTTTTTACAAGAAATAAAGTATATTCAGGTCTATGAAGATTATTGAACAGTATTTTAACAAAACAAACAGTATTTATTTATTATCTTTAAATACATATTTTTTGGAGCTTCTCGCACAACTTACTAATTTACAATCGTTTTTAAAAACTTCATATGCCTCATTACAATTAAAATTGAAATTAAAATAAATGAGGAGCTCATTTTTTATTAAATTGATAGATGCTTTATTTCTATCATCCCGCCACTTAGAATTCATTACTGAAAAACCTCTTTCAGTAAATGCTGAGGTGGCGGGAACAGAAAGTAGATATGAGACAATTTTAATTATATTTTTAAATTCTTCTGAAGTGTTTACTAATAAATGGCTCCACTTTTGGCTAGTACTCATTTCAAGAAAATCTTTATCTTCAGATACTTTTTCATAAATTACTTTAAAATTTGTTATTTCAGAATATAAATATTCCATTCCATTCCAATATTAAGTCTATACAAATTTAGATTCTCTATAATTTTTTCAAAATGATCAAACGTGACTGCAGACTTTAATGACAAACAGCTAATTAAAGAAAGCCAGTTAGTCTGACTGAAATCGAACCATTTTTCTAAGTACAAATCAGCCTTTTCAATAAAAAGTATGAAGTTATTTATAGTTCTATTAAAAACTTCTTGGGATGACTCTCTAATAATATTTAAAACTTTTTTTGTTTCATGGCCAAAATACTTATCATTTTTTCTTTGAATTAGCTCAGTCTTTAAACCAGTCATAATGTTATAAACATCTAAGATAGTTACATTATTTCCTTCTAATTTTTTAATTGTTTTATTGAAAACATTTAATATATGACTAGCATAAAGAAGGTAACTATAAATCACATTATTTTTACCATTATCATCTAACATTAATAAATTTTGTATAACCATTGGACAGTCAACATCCAAACTAACAAAGTAATTACAAATTGGTGTCCAATTAAGTAAAATTGTATCAATTGCTGGTAGAAGAGATAGCCAACGAGTTCCTATGTGTCTTTTTATTTCATGAAACTCTCCTTCAGCAAGCGCTACAAATCTTTTTAATTCTTCTCTTCTGCATGCAGAAACAGAAAAATGGCTATAGATTTTTAATATAATGTTCTCAATGTCATAACTTAAACAATTCATAGCATGTTTTACTGAATTATGCACAATATGGGCATGACAATTTCCTTTTATTAAGTCTGGCACAACTTCTAAGATGTTTGAATATAATGAATGATTATGTCCAAAATTTGCATTTGTATTGTCAGCGCTAAAACCAGATAATTGATTGAAAGGAAGTTGATAAAACTCTAAAGAGTTTTTAATGGCTGAAAACATCCCATTGGCTGATTCATTTGGATTTTCATAAAAATCAATTAATTTTTGTTGTATTCCATTTTTAGGAGTAAAATATTGAGCTACCAGAGGAAACAATTTTATATTTTTTTTATTGGAGGCATCAGTTTGTAGACAGTAAAATACATTGTCTTTATTTAACTGGTCAATAACAGACTGCAAGGAATGTGGGCCAAGAACTTCGGTCACTAATGCCGCCATTTTTGTCCTAGCCAATCGTAAGTTAGTGGCTGTTTTTGAATCGACATAGATAATCTTATTTAATTTGATACCACAGTCCTGGCTATTGTACGATAAATTATGCTTGACAATATGATATGTCATCGCTAACTCGGCCGCTGTTAACTTGGTATCTTCATTAGAAGGGGAAGACAAGCCTGATGTAGAAGCAGAAGTTTTAGGAAAAAACTTTTGTAACAATCCACTAGATTTTCTCATTTCCATTTTCGCTTTATGTTTTTTGCTGGTCAAGTGTTGTTTAACCTTAAAAAACAGAAACGAAATATATATATTATGTAAAATAGTTACCTTAATATCTAATAATTTAAGCATGTCAAAAAATAGATAAGTGGAAATTAAGCAAACGCAAACGAAAGTACCAAACCTGTCCAACACCTGCGTGAGAAATAGTAAATGTTAAAGCGCATATTTTGCATTTAGCATTAAATTCGCACAGAGGATCATTAGTTAACCAGTCATATTGGCATTCCCATTCGTGCTTATATTTTTGTTGTACCTTCGACAGTTTGACTTTCTTTCTTGGCGTTGTAGGAGTAGGTAATTCGTTATCACTTTCCATCTTTTGTACACTAAACTTATCACTGTTATACTTATATTTAATTACTTTAATAAAGATTTAAAAAAATAAATAATTTAATTAAAGATTTCTTACAAAAACAAGGTCCACGCAAAAAAACGGTTATATTCTGAGAACGTACACACACACTCGCATGTCTGTCAGTGAGTGACAGCTGACAGCCTTGATTATTTGACACTACAGATTCGTTCAGAAACTCAGTGCGATATGTTTGTGGCTGCGCTGCACTGAGCAGTGTAGTGTGCGCCCTCTGACTAAATAAAAAAAAATTGTGAGCGTCTAAATGTAACACATAATAATGTGTCTGCATTTTGATGCTGAAAACAGTATTTTGTATACTTTTTTTTGTTAAACAGTAAAAAGTATAATTTAGTGAAAAACAGTAGAATACTGTTTAAAACAGTATAGTTGGCAACCCTATGTATAACGATTAAGAGATTCACATTATTTCATCCATCCTGATTTCTTTTTTTCACAAATTAATTTCTTTGTTACTGCATCAATCCTTTTGTACATAATGTAATTTTGAATTGTAAGAATAAGCCTATAGTTTCTTAATGCTTCTTTGCTTAAAGAAAAACACTTTATTAACTGATTTAAGTTATGTATTTTTGCAAAATTTAAATATATTTAATGAATAAAATAAAGTTTTTTTTTTTTAAATGAGGTACAGTTATGTTAATAAAAGACAATATTATGCTATTCCTATTATTAACAGTAGTAGCACACTCATTTTCCCACCAGGGTACTGGATTTTATAGTTTTGTTTGTTTTAATGATGAGTTAGGGAATCCATTCCTGTTTAAATTTATTAAGTATGTCACAAAAACTGTTATAAATATTAAGAAAATTGCCAAATTCAAGATTTAAATTATCAAATGCTTTTTCACTTTCAGATAAAAACTTTGTCCAAACGGTTGTATACAAAGAGTTCAGAAGGAGAACCTATCAAATATTTTTCTATTGAAGTTTGAATATTATTATTGTTGGATAGTGATAACTAACCATAGTTAGTTCCACCCATAGTGGAAAGGTCAAAGTTCCCAAGGTTTACTGCACCTTCCACTCACAAAGAGGCGCATTATGCAGGATATGTCCATAGCCGAAGAATTATGGTGAATTGTACCAACAGCTGTGGGTGATCCAGTATTAAGAATACAAAAATCACAATTGTCTAACAAGTTATATACAACATTTCCTCTGGAATTAGTTGACAAGCATCCAAATGCAACATGATGCACATTAAGATCACCTGAGAGCATCACTGTTTTTGGCAGATCATAAATAATTTCCTTTAATGTTTTACATTTAAAAGCTCCGCCCACGGGAGGGCTGTGTACCCACACAATATAGATATTGCCTATACCTATTTTAATGATCATTGCTGTTGTTTGTAAAAAATCGTGATAAGGTCTATTAATTATCCGATAGTTGAATGTATTTTAATCAAGATTGCAACTCTACCATTTGTATTATAGCCATTGCGGCCATCCTGTCTCTTAATGTCAAAACCTGGGATGTTGATGTTACAATTATTTTGTAACCAGGTTTCATTTAATAAAAAAATGACTATATCTTTTCCAAAAGAAAATTAATTCACAGAGGTTTTTTGTTGTTAACACTCTGGATGATAAATTGTGCTATTGAAATATAATTCTTAGTCTGATAAACATTAAAATCTTTAAAATCCATATTAAATTATATTGGAAAGAAAAACATCTCTTATTTTATTTATAGCTATAGCTTCATTGTTAGAATTAGCTTAATGGACTGAAAATTTTACTAAAGCATTTAATGACATCATTATTTGCAATCTTTTGTAACTCATTTTTTGTATCCTGTGCATGAGATACATTATCTGACTGTAATATAAGTTTATTTACAACATTTATTAAACATATTTTTTTGTAATTTTGTTTTTCGTTTCTGATATCTTTTTTATTTTTATGGGGGCAATCACGAGAAATAGCAAGATGTGGCCCGCCGCAGTTAATACAATTTAATGAATGAGGACTGTCACAATCTTTAAAGAGATATTCACCAGCACAGATCAAACATTTCTGCTTGTTGTTACAAATTTTGGCTTAATGATTAAATTTATAGCATTTGAAACATTGCAGCAGTGGTGGGACGTATTCAAAAACCCTGTATGAAAATAAATCATATTGTACAGTCTGGCAAAACATTGGATTAAAACGTTATACTGACAGTTTGTAAGTTTATACTTTCAGTGCCTGCCTTTTTTGTAAATCGTTGTATAGATATTATATCGAACTTTGAGTATAATTAGTTATATAATTCCTTATTCAAAATATTAGTTGGCAAATATCAAATACTTCCTGTTTTTTCGATTTCTTTTGCTGGTATATAGGCTTTCAAATTGTACTTATCTAAGAAGTTTGTATCCAGCAAAAAAATATTTGTATTGTTGTACTGGTTGAAGAGTACAGAAATTTTATTTGAAGTCTGTGCGTACCTGTCCGCCTTTAATTTCTATGGAAAAGATGTGATTTAAATAAATAGGACTCTTATTGCTTTCTTTTCCTTTGAAGTGCTCTCGACAAAAACTGGGAACAGGCGAATATAGGCTGAATTATCAGGATACAAACGTTTATAGCCGGATTTAAATAAAGGCTTATATGCGTCCTCAGAATTTTCTCCGCCATTGACAAAATTATGTGTAGCAGATTTCCTCTTACCCGGGGGCGGTCCTGTCCCGCTAGCATCTCCATCCATTATTGCGAAATCACTAAGATACCAATTCAATTTACTTGTTTTACAAGAAAGAAATTTTTTTTACATAAAATATTTGAAAAATCCGCCTTCACTATTCAAAAGTTCCCGCTTGAATCCAATTCAAACTTCTACCACAGGTTTGTGTTGCCATATTTTGTAATATGAATTTCCCATTTCCAATTATTTGTATTTTATCATAATATGTAGTATTATAGTATGTTTAGGTGTTGGTGAGCGCTTTGTGCGTAAAATATATAAAGGAAAAGAAGTTGCTGATGCGACTGGAACTAAAATGTGGGAAATGCCAGAATCTCAAATAGATTTAATGCAATATTAGCAGGATAGTGGAAAAAATATTATGATCATGTAAACAAATTGAAAACCACTATATTTAAAAGATGGATATTTAGATCAACTGTTTATCTTGTACTTGTAACTTTGAACAGTCACAGTGACAGTCAAAGTAGCGCTTCTGATGACTGAGACTTTGGGAATATCTTTAATTTGACCTATAAATTATTTTATTGATCGCAATTATAATATTGAACTATAATTGCTAAAATTTGTGTTTATTTTTACTTCATGCTAAAAGACATAAGGTTATAATATGTATAAAACACCATTCCTCTAAAGCACTCCTTTATTCCATCTGTTGTTATGATTTTAAAAAAATATAATATATATAACACTCGATAAACTTCGATAGAAATACTCTATGGTGGAATTTTATATATGTTTATCGAGTGTTTTAAGGAATCTTGTTTTTATAGATAAGACCGAAATAATTTTACTCTTAAAATCGTCAACTTTCAATTAAGGGCAACCCTACTTTCGACTCTAGCGACCCAGTGCCACCAACTTGGGGGTTTTCCCCCTAATTTTGGGGTTTAGTTTGATGAAAAGGGGTATTTTTAGAGGCCATATTTTTTTAAGGTGTACGATTTTTTAAGACTTACCTTTTTTAGCGGAAATTACGGAATAAGCTGTCTCCCTCAAAGTCCTCCAGAGTATAATGACGGCGAGGTTTATTCTTCAAAGGAACTACGGTTCGTACGTCAAATTCGTTCGTTCCGCACGTATGCTCAAAATATTCAACGTGAATATGTACGACTTTAAAAGTAAGGCGCAAAATGAAAGCCAATGATTTGTTCATTTGTTTGTGGCATGTTTAGCACTGAGCTATTTTCCGGTACAGTGGAAGAAGTCAACCGTAGTCGTCCTAAAAAAGCCGGGTGGGGAAGATTACAGAAACCCAAAATCGTTCCGGCCAATTGACTGCATCCTATCTTCGGATATATTTTAGAAAAGATGCTCATAAAACGACTAAATTTCTATATCGTCCCCAAATTATCAAAACAACAATACGGTTTTATACCGTAGCGCGGAACCGAAGACGCATTGTACAGGCTAACCAATCATATGAGAGAAGGTCTCAATAACAAAAAAGTTGTCATCCTCATCTCCTTGGATATACAGGGTGCGTTTGACAATGCTTGGTGGCCTGCAATAAAGAAGAGGGCTGTCCTGTTAACTTAAGACGATTAATAGATAGCTATATTAACCAAAGAGAAATCCGATTACTTTATGGAGGATCTGAGATTAGCAGAGTTACAAATAAAGGCTGCGTTCAAGGCTCAATAGGTGGACCAATCCTCTGGATCCTGATTTGGACTCACTTTGAAGCAGTTGGACAGCCTTAAAATATACTCACAGGTCTTTGCCGACGACGTAGCTCTTGTGTTCATATCAGATAGTGCCCTTGAAACCGAACTTATAGCAAAAGAAGCATTGGAAGTTGTTTGCAACTGGGGTTTAGTGGGGGGTAGTTGTTTGAAAAATAAACTAAGATTTTCTCCCCAAAAAACCAAGGCAATGATTATCACAAGACAATGGGTGCCATACCAATCGAAATATAACGGATAACATAAAACAAGTTAACACGGGTATTTCGAGATGACTTTGGGGGGGACGCTTAGTCGAGCTTGGCAACACTGAGCGACGCCGTCACCGGGACAGATAAGTTTGTAGGCCTATACTTATTACTTACTGTCAAATTGTACAAATTTGTTACTGTCAAATTTTTTTAGAAATGAAAACAATTCACACCAATAATAATCAAAATAGTAATAAGAAATGAGAATTAAAGATATGTTGAAACAAAGCCGCCAGTTTCACGTGAAATAATTGTTTGCAAATAAATTTACAATTTCTCCTTGCAGTTTCGCCTAAAAACAACAATTAAAATGGATTTGTGCAGATGTTGTCATGCCGAAGGTTGTTTTCAAAGTTTAACTAAATTAATTCGAACGATGACATATGAAGAGATGTTACAGCAATGCTTTGATATAAAGGTAAGCTTGAGGATTTCAAAGTAATAGCAGAAGTAAAAAAACTACTTCCCCAAAGTATGAAATTAGATGTAAGTTTATATAAACTTATTAATTCCTAGTTAGGCTACTTTGGCAAAGACTACTTGATGAAGTATATAATACTTTATTTAGACTTGGCGTTCTTCTAGTATTTAGACTTTTAAATACCTTGATGAAATATTTTTTATTGAAAGTTTCTATACTTCTTGTATGTCTTGTATGTAGTGTAGCATCAACTGAATAACAAATAATATCTGCTACCTCTTTTGTCAAAATTACTATTGCTACTAATTGAACGGGAAATACTGGTTGTTACTTTCCAAAGTCCAGATGGACCCGCATCTACATTCTCTTAATGTTAGAAATAACCTTTCAGCATACTTGAATACAAATTTTATTCGCTGTTGAAGTCCACTATTGACAACACGCTTTGACATGTTTATTTTCTTAATTATTGCTTGTTTTGTAATCTTATTATATTTATGTTATCTATTATAAATATTCAATTGTTTTTTCGTAGTGTTTTCTTTTTTAATAAACTAGAAACAATTTTTGAGTTAGAGAGAAGGCAACACACATATTTTTCTGATATTGGTCCCATCTGATAATTAAGCAAGCACATATAGAAAGAAGTTGTGTATCTCTATGGAATATCAATATACAATTGTCAGAGGGAAAGGAATTTTATATGTACATTAACTAAGGAACAAAGGCTGAGCTTACCTCCAAAACTTTCAATAATATTGATATTCATGTGTATGTAGTATATTAAACACCAACTTGACATAAATAACTGTTGAGTATGTGCCCAAAAAAAATATGACTATAATATCTAAAGCAAGAAGAACAGACCTGCCCTGAAAGTTATAATATAGCCATTTTCAGTAATTTTAAGTAGGTAAAAATACTTTTACTTGCCCCTGTTACAACCCCTGTATTGAAAAACAAAACTTATGATTATGAAACCATTTTTTATGGGCCCAGCCATGGCACACGCTACCACAAGCCATCCTTCAGTGGGCTACAAACATATACAAGAACATTTGATTATTATATTCACACTTAATTATTGAGAATTTAATTTTCATTGTCTTCAGGTGAATAGTAGCTGTCAGTTTTCTTTTTCAGGTTCTTTACTTTTTAAGTCTTTATTCGGTTTTATAATATATTCTTTAAATCTCTAATGAGATCATTTCTTGTGTGAATAATAAGTATTTCAGTTTTCACTTGCGGTCTTTGTTTTTTCAGCTCAGTCATAATAATAAAATATAGATTTTACTACTTATGTATTGGACCTAGATTAACATAATAAAAATGATTACTAATTTTACTAAAAAATTGTTTCAGATTTCCCATACAGGTGATACTAGACAATACACTATATGCAATCAATGTGAGTTGAAACTTCAAAACGCGTATTCCTTCAAAAAACAAGTGTTGGAAAGTGAACAGCGATTGTCGCAGTATATAAGTGGATTTGGTGAGTATATCATGGTTTCTCGTTGTCGTATCTATATTAAACTGCGTATATTTTTTTGTTTATATGTAAACTTCAAAAAGATCGTTTCTGATACTAATAAATAACTAAACTTCAATTAGTGCATTCCCGTCTTTAAGTGTAATGTTTTATAAATATCAGCGGTTAAACTTACACGACCCTATCGTGACTAAATACCAGTTCGAAATGTTCTAGGATTAAAAATTCTCAATTTGACTCAATTTAAAAATAAATTAATGATACACAAAAATCAATAGTACTTGAGCTTAAACTCAATTGCAACTTGATTTATGAAAGGTATAGCTCAACTCCTATATTCTTTCTTACCTAAAAACAATAGCGGTTTATAAAATTCCATTAGATCAATTTATTAACAATTCCAGACAACACTCGATGCTCTTTTCGCCCCGACACCGGTGCCTCCTCTGGAAAAGGTGCCTTTAACATGTAATTAGTGATAAGGCATAATATAATAGGCGGCCTTATCGCTATTAAGCGATTTCTTCCAGACAAGAGGCAACTTGACATGTATTATGTGTATGTTTGGCAACTTGAGTTTAGACGAATTCAGGACTACAAATTTGTTCATTTAGATATTATTAATTGGGATAACGGAACGCCTAATACAACTAATAGCGGGTTTTATAGTACCAGTAACGCCATCTTGTAACGACGAAGCGTAAACTTTGACCGCTAGTATAAAACGAAATCTATAGCAATCTCGTTTACCAATGATATTTTTCTTGTGTGATCAAAAACGCTTTAAGTTAAACATTTAAATGAAAAATAATGTTATTTTTTTATCAGCTACCTCAGACACTGAAGTGAAAAACGAACCGTCTAGTAATATAATCGGTGAGTATAAAACTAAACTATTTCACAATAGACTAAGACTATTCATAACTTGATATTTGTGTTTACGATCGGGGATCGAACTCGGGACATCCGCAGTCCGGTAAGATCACCATTGCACCAATTTTGTGGCTAATATTTAAATATATGCAATTTTTCAATTGGGAAGAAATTTGCAAATTATGTAAACACTACTGAAATTAGATGGTGTTTGAAACTATGGCCCAATTATGTTGGAATTAGTGTTGGACTTTCAAATTGCTTAAAGTTTTTAAATACAGTGCAACCTTAATATAACGTACCTCAATATAACGACTTCCTCGATTTAACAAATTCTTCGTAATCCCCTTGAATTGTCCATAAGGGTCAATATAAAATAAACCTTTACATTGCGAACATTCTTTGCGTACAACCTCTTTATAACGAATTTTCAACTATCAAGAAAAAGTATTCATACCTCTAATTAACGAATTTTGCCAACTCAAAACCTTTACATAAAGTTTCCACCAGTAATATAACTCTTAATCTTATAATGTGATTCATGTCTCGACATGTTTCGACACGCTTTTGTTTGTAAAGACCTCTTTATAACGAATTTTATACCAATCTAACCTCAACATAACAAACCTCAGTTCAACAAATTACTTGATATTACGAATATTTTCTTGTTCTTCTCCGATTTGTTATATCGAGGTTGCACTGTATTATTATTAAATGCAAATCCAAATGGTCAGCCTGATTATTGCTATTCAGAACGCGAATGAAATTATCTATAAACTTTATGCAATTCTATTAGTTTGAATAGTTATTGCCTTAAATTCGGTCTTAAAAATAAAATCCTTTTTTAATGTTTAAGAATTCAAATACTGGAATATAATTTATAGAATTAGGCGTTACTTTGCGGAAGTCCATAGTACAAAAACCTAACTGTTCTGCTGCTGACCAAATCTAGTCAGCAGCGTTCATCCAACGAACGCTGTTCATAGAGGCAGTATCCTGATGATGCTCCGGTGTCGGAGCGAAACGTGCGACGAGTGGTTGTGGGTTTTTCGCGGAGTATTGCTTGTATATTGGTCTATTGGGGGTTTTGTACTATGGACTTCCTCAAAGTAACGCCTGATTCTATTAATTACAAACATATACATACATACAAATCGACTCAATATCAAATATTATAAGGTGATTAATCTAGATTCGTTTTCAGACTCCGATGAAGATATAACTTTAAGCACATTAAAGAAGATAAAAGATAAATCAGAGAAGAGGATCAAAATGGAAGGAGAGAAAAATATGGAGCTTAAAGGTAAAATATAAGTTATTATATTTTATTAATTTGCGTTTCACAGTTTTTCTATTTCCATCCGTCTAATCATCATCAATTGGTGGCGATTCTGATGTACACCTATAAAACTAAAAATCTCTAAATTTAGCTTTAGACCTGTCAAACGTGTGCAACCTATTCTATATATTTCTACATTGACAATTTAAACCTTATTGCTATCAATTTAGAGATGCACAGAATAGGTTACGCTCTCTAAAACTGTTTGACAGGTCTCAAGCTAAATTTAGAGATTTTTAGTTTTATAGGTGTACATCAGAATTGCCACCAATGGCATCTAATCAAATAAGTGGTACAATACCACCGCCTCTGTTCAATTAATATGGTAACCATATAAGAGAATAAGAATTAAAAATTTTAAATTAAATTTAAAAATATTGTGAAAACATAGAAAATATTACTTTTCGTACAGGAAATCTATACATTAATTGTTGTCTGTAAATAAATAAATATACTAAATTTTTTACACCTTAAATCATTTGTACCATCTTTTCGCGAACTAAACACGGTTTTCTATTGAAGAGAAGATTTGATAGATATGGACCCAGAATAGTTTGACAATCTGAAAGTGTAAATTAAAAAATAAGGGTTGATTGTAGAAGGGTGAAAATTTAGGATTGTATGAATTTTTGTATGTTGTATCATAAAAAAGAAATATATAGAAACTAAAAAAATTGTTTAAAAAATAAAATAAAAAAATTAGGGGTGGACTAACCTTACCATTTAGGGGGATGAAAAATGATGTTGGCCGATTCTCAGACCTACTCGATACGCTCACAAAGTTTCATGAGAATCGGTCAAGCCGTTTCGGAGGAGTTCAAGTTCGAACCCCGTGAGACGAGAATTTTATATATTAGATTTCTTGGTTTAGGTACACATAAAATAAGTTAAAAAGCTAGGGGAGAGCCAATTTTGTGTCAAATGTGTCCTGATATATCAATAAAATTACTTTTCAGACGCGGACAAAGCGGAATATCGAACAGCGGACATTCGGAATATCGTGAGAATAATAGTGATGTACTCAACGTCCACACCGTTCAGATGGTCATACAGCAAATACATGTGCTTCTTCTGTGACAAGGTTTTCATAAAAATATCGGAACTTAAACAACATAATCACGAGCATTTGAAGGCTAAACTGGACGACGCGTTGAAATGCATCAACACTGAGACAAAAGTGAAGTTGGAAATAACAGATTTGGCCTGCAAAGTGTGTCCAAAGGATATGCAGACATTGGACGATTTCTTAGATCACGTCTCGATCGCACATAAACAGAACTACAATAGTGCGGTACGGTGTTCCGTCTTCGCCTTCCGAATAACGGATTCGGAAGCGCCCTGCCCCGAGTGTCGTCAAAACTTCACGTTTTTCGGCAACCTCCTGTCACACGTCTACAAAAATCACCTAACCGCCGGCCCTCTGCTCTGTGATACGTGTGGTAAGGGCTTCTTGACGAAATTCATGCTGAAAAAACATATAAAATTGACGCATAGCAACACCGAGTACAGCTGTCAAAAGTGCAATCAAACGTTCAAGACGCACGGCGCCTACTCGTACCACAGACTATCGCACAAGGGCGAATTCCCTTGTCCGCAGTGCACCGAAAAGTTCCCCTCTTGGTACCTCCGCAAACGTCACATCGCGTTCGTACATGACAAGTCGTTGCAGATCTCTTGTGAATTGTGTTCGAAGAAATTTGTGAAATATAACTCGTTAAAATGGCACTTGATGTCCGTACATCACAACGACAAGCCGTTCTCGTGTGAAATGTGTGATTTTAAGTGTATAAATAAGACATATTTGAAGCGACATATGATCAGCCATTTGGACACACGGCCATTTCAGTGTCATATATGTGTGAAGTCGTTTCAACGCAAGGAGCATTTGGAAACACATGTAAGAATACACACAAACGACAAACGGTATGTGTGTAAGGAATGTGGGAAGGGCTTTGTGCAAGTCACCGGTCTTAAAGTACATTTAAGAGCACACCATTCAAAGACTGATACATAAGATGAAGGTAGCAAATAAATCTAATAGATATTGAATGAAAGGACTTATTAAATAGTGTTTTACAGAACCAGTATTGTTGTTGTATTAAGTTATGTTTAAGTCTTACTTATTAGTAATAAAATTGTTTTTTTCTGAGATTTTATATGATCTCAAGATCATAGCTGCTGGAGCCGATAAAGAAAACCAGGAAATGATGTAGTAAATCATGTTCAAAATGTACATTTATGATATTATAGATCTCCTTAGCGCATAGTGTTATTGTATTTGGGATTGTGATATTAAGCTATTTTTATAATCTGTGTTTATTTTATAGATATTTAAATTTTCATGTGATATGTATCTAATGCAATTCTGATATAATTTTTCACCATATAAATAAAATGATTGTAACAATGTTTTGTTTTATTATTGCAACAACTAGTGATAAGTATTTTATATTCAATTTTTTGAGGAATCAAACATTGTATTGATGGTAATGGATTTTAATTTTTTTTCCTTTCATTCAAACATCTGTTATATAGCGCAAGCAAGAAATATTATAGAAACGATCACAAAAGAATTCAAGTTGCACTCAAAAATACGCCATTTATTTATTTCGAATAAATTAAAAGATATAAGAGTGACTATTTAATGATAATATTTCTTTCAATTTAAATAAAACACTAGGACAGAGTAATAACATTCTTGACTGACTTCTAAAAACCCGTTATACATTTCGATGCGAGTTAAACCAATGTTTATTTTATATTAATCTGGCTACTATATTTTTCAGTATTCTGTGGGTACTGCTCTAGTCATTGGAATATGACAAAACGTTAAACTTCAAATGTCAGTGTCAGTCTAGTCAGTATTCGCTCGTCGCTACTAATACCGTAATACGTTTCGTATTTCAATTTCGATGTAGTTACCAGCGATTGTTCGTTTTATATGAATTAGATAGATTTTATTAAAAAGAAAGAATAATTAAATATGTTTCTTTATTTATTAAGTATATTATCATTATGTGTGCAAGCAGTCTTTGTGACCCTAGCAATAGGTATGTATTTTTTTATGGTTCAAATTTATTTTTATCTATAACGCTACACAGAAATAAATGATTTATATTGACAATAAAACATTGCGCTAAAAATAAAGCAATCGTATTTCTTGGCGAACCAATTTTGAATTGATTACATAGATAATATTAAATAATATAAGTTCAATTAACATTTCCAGAACAATATTAGTAACTGTTAGGATGCTATTTAAGTTTTGATATTTATGTCGTAGCAATGATAATATTCCAAATTTAATTTCGAATTTGCGCGCTAAACTTTTCAAGAATAAAAAACGCCACTTTTTACTTTATGGAACATATAAATTTATTTAAATGTGACGTGTTTAATATACAATTTTATTAATATTTTTTGTGTTACCGATGATATACTAAGTGTATTTTAACATATAAATTACATAACACTTAATATGTTATCAAAAACTAGCACTGCTTGTGTTCCTCTGAATGAAATATTAGGAAACTTCTTTACCTGTGCTATTCCAGAACTACATTTTCAGCATTCTATTCATTCTAGTTCTAGTGGTCCAAACTAAACTACTGAAATGGTATTACTCACCCATTTTAATTTAATTTTTTCAGCTGCTGGTTTATATTATCTCGCTGAGTTAGTGGAAGAGTACAGTGTCATGGCAAAATATGTTATATCATGGACTGTTATGGTAAGTTCTTTTATTAATTTTTAATCTATACTTCAATAAACAATCACTGGGCATGCTTTGAATAAAAATTAAAGTGTTTCACCACATGAGTTTTATTCTTATTAAAACTTTCAATTTCAGGCCACCGCAGTCATACACCTAGGCTTAATTATATTTGAAGATATACCGTTACAGTTAAATAGTCTGGGACTATTTCAACAATTCTTACATGCCTTACTGTTAAAAGATTTTCCTGTATTTCGGCTAACAAGTGTCACATTTGTCTCTGCGGTACTGAATTTGATATTGCACCACTATTTAGCGTTTAAGTTCTTTGGTACAACATATTATGGATTTTCAGAGGTAAGTTTTTCATTGTTTTCTATAGGCTATAATAGTATTAGCAACAATATCTTAGAATTATTCCCTTTTAAAAATCATAAATAAAAATATCGGAACTTAAACAACATAATCACGAGCATTTGGAGGCTAAACTGGACGACGCGTTGAAATGCATCAACACTGAGACAAAAGTGAAGTTGGAAATAACAGATTTGGCCTGCAAGGTGTGTCCAAAGGATATGCAGACATTGGACGATTTCTTAGATCACGTCTCGATCGCACATAAACAGAACTACAATAGTGCGGTACGGTGTTCCGTCTTCGCCTTCCGAATAACGGATTCGGAAGCGCCCTGCCCCGAGTGTCGTCAAAACTTCACGTTTTTCGGCAACCTCCTGTCACACGTCTACAAAAATCACCTAACCGCCGGCCCTCTGCTCTGTGATACGTGTGGTAAGGGCTTCTTGACGAAATTCATGCTGAAAAAACATATAAAATTGACGCATAGCAACACCGAGTACAGCTGTCAAAAGTGCAATCAAACGTTCAAGACGCACGGCGCCTACTCGTACCACAGACTATCGCACAAGGGCGAATTCCCTTGTCCGCAGTGCACCGAAAAGTTCCCCTCTTGGTACCTCCGCAAACGTCACATCGCGTTCGTACATGACAAGTCGTTGCAGATCTCTTGTGAATTGTGTTCGAAGAAATTTGTGAAATATAACTCGTTAAAATGGCACTTGATGTCCGTACATCACAACGACAAGCCGTTCTCGTGTGAAATGTGTGATTTTAAGTGTATAAATAAGACATATTTGAAGCGACATATGATCAGCCATTTGGACACACGGCCATTTCAGTGTCATATATGTGTGAAGTCGTTTCAACGCAAGGAGCATTTGGAAACACATGTAAGAATACACACAAACGACAAACGGTATGTGTGTAAGGAATGTGGGAAGGGCTTTGTGCAAGTCACCGGTCTTAAAGTACATTTAAGAGCACACCATTCAAAGACTGATACATAAGATGAAGGTAGCAAATAAATCTAATAGATATTGAATGAAAGGACTTATTAAATAGTGTTTTACAGAACCAGTATTGTTGTTGTATTAAGTTATGTTTAAGTCTTACTTATTAGTAATAAAATTGTTTTTTTCTGAGATTTTATATGATCTCAAGATCATAGCTGCTGGAGCCGATAAAGAAAACCAGGAAATGATGTAGTAAATCATGTTCAAAATGTACATTTATGATATTATAGATCTCCTTAGCGCATAGTGTTATTGTATTTGGGATTGTGATATTAAGCTATTTTTATAATCTGTGTTTATTTTATAGATATTTAAATTTTCATGTGATATGTATCTAATGCAATTCTGATATAATTTTTCACCATATAAATAAAATGATTGTAACAATGTTTTGTTTTATTATTGCAACAACTAGTGATAAGTATTTTATATTCAATTTTTTGAGGAATCAAACATTGTATTGATGGTAATGGATTTTAATTTTTTTTCCTTTCATTCAAACATCTGTTATATAGCGCAAGCAAGAAATATTATAGAAACGATCACAAAAGAATTCAAGTTGCACTCAAAAATACGCCATTTATTTATTTCGAATAAATTAAAAGATATAAGAGTGACTATTTAATGATAATATTTCTTTCAATTTAAATAAAACACTAGGACAGAGTAATAACATTCTTGACTGACTTCTAAAAACCCGTTATACATTTCGATGCGAGTTAAACCAATGTTTATTTTATATTAATCTGGCTACTATATTTTTCAGTATTCTGTGGGTACTGCTCTAGTCATTGGAATATGACAAAACGTTAAACTTCAAATGTCAGTGTCAGTCTAGTCAGTATTCGCTCGTCGCTACTAATACCGTAATACGTTTCGTATTTCAATTTCGATGTAGTTACCAGCGATTGTTCGTTTTATATGAATTAGATAGATTTTATTAAAAAGAAAGAATAATTAAATATGTTTCTTTATTTATTAAGTATATTATCATTATGTGTGCAAGCAGTCTTTGTGACCCTAGCAATAGGTATGTATTTTTTTATGGTTCAAATTTATTTTTATCTATAACGCTACACAGAAATAAATGATTTATATTGACAATAAAACATTGCGCTAAAAATAAAGCAATCGTATTTCTTGGCGAACCAATTTTGAATTGATTACATAGATAATATTAAATAATATAAGTTCAATTAACATTTCCAGAACAATATTAGTAACTGTTAGGATGCTATTTAAGTTTTGATATTTATGTCGTAGCAATGATAATATTCCAAATTTAATTTCGAATTTGCGCGCTAAACTTTTCAAGAATAAAAAACGCCACTTTTTACTTTATGGAACATATAAATTTATTTAAATGTGACGTGTTTAATATACAATTTTATTAATATTTTTTGTGTTACCGATGATATACTAAGTGTATTTTAACATATAAATTACATAACACTTAATATGTTATCAAAAACTAGCACTGCTTGTGTTCCTCTGAATGAAATATTAGGAAACTTCTTTACCTGTGCTATTCCAGAACTACATTTTCAGCATTCTATTCATTCTAGTTCTAGTGGTCCAAACTAAACTACTGAAATGGTATTACTCACCCATTTTAATTTAATTTTTTCAGCTGCTGGTTTATATTATCTCGCTGAGTTAGTGGAAGAGTACAGTGTCATGGCAAAATATGTTATATCATGGACTGTTATGGTAAGTTCTTTTATTAATTTTTAATCTATACTTCAATAAACAATCACTGGGCATGCTTTGAATAAAAATTAAAGTGTTTCACCACATGAGTTTTATTCTTATTAAAACTTTCAATTTCAGGCCACCGCAGTCATACACCTAGGCTTAATTATATTTGAAGATATACCGTTACAGTTAAATAGTCTGGGACTATTTCAACAATTCTTACATGCCTTACTGTTAAAAGATTTTCCTGTATTTCGGCTAACAAGTGTCACATTTGTCTCTGCGGTACTGAATTTGATATTGCACCACTATTTAGCGTTTAAGTTCTTTGGTACAACATATTATGGATTTTCAGAGGTAAGTTTTTCATTGTTTTCTATAGGCTATAATAGTATTAGCAACAATATCTTAGAATTATTCCCTTTTAAAAATCATAAATAAAAATATCGGAACTTAAACAACATAATCACGAGCATTTGGAGGCTAAACTGGACGACGCGTTGAAATGCATCAACACTGAGACAAAAGTGAAGTTGGAAATAACAGATTTGGCCTGCAAGGTGTGTCCAAAGGATATGCAGACATTGGACGATTTCTTAGATCACGTCTCGATCGCACATAAACAGAACTACAATAGTGCGGTACGGTGTTCCGTCTTCGCCTTCCGAATAACGGATTCGGAAGCGCCCTGCCCCGAGTGTCGTCAAAACTTCACGTTTTTCGGCAACCTCCTGTCACACGTCTACAAAAATCACCTAACCGCCGGCCCTCTGCTCTGTGATACGTGTGGTAAGGGCTTCTTGACGAAATTCATGCTGAAAAAACATATAAAATTGACGCATAGCAACACCGAGTACAGCTGTCAAAAGTGCAATCAAACGTTCAAGACGCACGGCGCCTACTCGTACCACAGACTATCGCACAAGGGCGAATTCCCTTGTCCGCAGTGCACCGAAAAGTTCCCCTCTTGGTACCTCCGCAAACGTCACATCGCGTTCGTACATGACAAGTCGTTGCAGATCTCTTGTGAATTGTGTTCGAAGAAATTTGTGAAATATAACTCGTTAAAATGGCACTTGATGTCCGTACATCACAACGACAAGCCGTTCTCGTGTGAAATGTGTGATTTTAAGTGTATAAATAAGACATATTTGAAGCGACATATGATCAGCCATTTGGACACACGGCCATTTCAGTGTCATATATGTGTGAAGTCGTTTCAACGCAAGGAGCATTTGGAAACACATGTAAGAATACACACAAACGACAAACGGTATGTGTGTAAGGAATGTGGGAAGGGCTTTGTGCAAGTCACCGGTCTTAAAGTACATTTAAGAGCACACCATTCAAAGACTGATACATAAGATGAAGGTAGCAAATAAATCTAATAGATATTGAATGAAAGGACTTATTAAATAGTGTTTTACAGAACCAGTATTGTTGTTGTATTAAGTTATGTTTAAGTCTTACTTATTAGTAATAAAATTGTTTTTTTCTGAGATTTTATATGATCTCAAGATCATAGCTGCTGGAGCCGATAAAGAAAACCAGGAAATGATGTAGTAAATCATGTTCAAAATGTACATTTATGATATTATAGATCTCCTTAGCGCATAGTGTTATTGTATTTGGGATTGTGATATTAAGCTATTTTTATAATCTGTGTTTATTTTATAGATATTTAAATTTTCATGTGATATGTATCTAATGCAATTCTGATATAATTTTTCACCATATAAATAAAATGATTGTAACAATGTTTTGTTTTATTATTGCAACAACTAGTGATAAGTATTTTATATTCAATTTTTTGAGGAATCAAACATTGTATTGATGGTAATGGATTTTAATTTTTTTTCCTTTCATTCAAACATCTGTTATATAGCGCAAGCAAGAAATATTATAGAAACGATCACAAAAGAATTCAAGTTGCACTCAAAAATACGCCATTTATTTATTTCGAATAAATTAAAAGATATAAGAGTGACTATTTAATGATAATATTTCTTTCAATTTAAATAAAACACTAGGACAGAGTAATAACATTCTTGACTGACTTCTAAAAACCCGTTATACATTTCGATGCGAGTTAAACCAATGTTTATTTTATATTAATCTGGCTACTATATTTTTCAGTATTCTGTGGGTACTGCTCTAGTCATTGGAATATGACAAAACGTTAAACTTCAAATGTCAGTGTCAGTCTAGTCAGTATTCGCTCGTCGCTACTAATACCGTAATACGTTTCGTATTTCAATTTCGATGTAGTTACCAGCGATTGTTCGTTTTATATGAATTAGATAGATTTTATTAAAAAGAAAGAATAATTAAATATGTTTCTTTATTTATTAAGTATATTATCATTATGTGTGCAAGCAGTCTTTGTGACCCTAGCAATAGGTATGTATTTTTTTATGGTTCAAATTTATTTTTATCTATAACGCTACACAGAAATAAATGATTTATATTGACAATAAAACATTGCGCTAAAAATAAAGCAATCGTATTTCTTGGCGAACCAATTTTGAATTGATTACATAGATAATATTAAATAATATAAGTTCAATTAACATTTCCAGAACAATATTAGTAACTGTTAGGATGCTATTTAAGTTTTGATATTTATGTCGTAGCAATGATAATATTCCAAATTTAATTTCGAATTTGCGCGCTAAACTTTTCAAGAATAAAAAACGCCACTTTTTACTTTATGGAACATATAAATTTATTTAAATGTGACATGTTTAATATACAATTTTATTAATATTTTTTGTGTTACCGATGATATACTAAGTGTATTTTAACATATAAATTACATAACACTTAATATGTTATCAAAAACTAGCACTGCTTGTGTTCCTCTGAATGAAATATTAGGAAACTTCTTTACCTGTGCTATTCCAGAACTACATTTTCAGCATTCTATTCATTCTAGTTCTAGTGGTCCAAACTAAACTACTGAAATGGTATTACTCACCCATTTTAATTTAATTTTTTCAGCTGCTGGTTTATATTATCTCGCTGAGTTAGTGGAAGAGTACAGTGTCATGGCAAAATATGTTATATCATGGACTGTTATGGTAAGTTCTTTTATTAATTTTTAATCTATACTTCAATAAACAATCACTGGGCATGCTTTGAATAAAAATTAAAGTGTTTCACCACATGAGTTTTATTCTTATTAAAACTTTCAATTTCAGGCCACCGCAGTCATACACCTAGGCTTAATTATATTTGAAGATATACCGTTACAGTTAAATAGTCTGGGACTATTTCAACAATTCTTACATGCCTTACTGTTAAAAGATTTTCCTGTATTTCGGCTAACAAGTGTCACATTTGTCTCTGCGGTACTGAATTTGATATTGCACCACTATTTAGCGTTTAAGTTCTTTGGTACAACATATTATGGATTTTCAGAGGTAAGTTTTTCATTGTTTTCTATAGGCTATAATAGTATTAGCAACAATATCTTAGAATTATTCCCTTTTACTATTAAGATTATTATATGGCCAGATTTTCACATGTAGTTACCATATTGTTAATTAAAATTTAGAAATTTTTGTCAAATGCTTAACAATCTTTAAAAAACTTAACTCATAGATTATAAAATTGAAGTCAAGATATGTATATTGTCTGTTAAATAACACTCTACTCTTATATAAAACAGAATTAAATGAAAAAGTTTGTAAAACACTGGTTAGCTTAAGAACGTTTAAAAGTTTATTTGTAGTTAAAAATAAACTTACAACCAGTTTACAAATCAAGGCCATATAGCGTAGACTCTACACTATATGGCCGATAGAATAATGGACAAGGAACTCTCCACTGCCCTTTCAAATCATAATATTAATTAAAAAATGCTGCGCCCATAAAACCATGCTCTATGTGATTCTTCGCTGCTTAATAATAATAAAACTTATAATAATGTTTAGCCTCAAACATCAAGAAGCGTGAAAAATAGGAGCATATGTGACAGTCATTGACCCTTGCACATTTTTAAGAGAATTTTTGTAACAAATTTCAGTTCTTTGATTAAAGCCATACCGACTTCATTAAATCTGTGGTTTTGGTTATTTGAATTGGTCATAGAGGATACTGCATCAGTACTGGTCACATCACATAGCCATCCTCTCTCTGCATGGTCACTCAGGCGTTGATTGTGCAAATATGTATGTTTAGATTTTGTTTCAGGTGCTAGCATACTTTACATTATGTCTATGGATAGTGCCGTTCGCGTTATTTGTGTCACTATCGGCCAATGATTACGTCTTGCCAACGACTGGAGAGAGGCAGCATCTGCTTGGTAAGGTTTTTTTAATAATAATGAGGCTTTAACACATGTATATACATATACAGTAAAAATGTATATTCTATTAAGGATTCATTTCGTTACTACCAAATGTGCATTTGAAATAGATTATAATTTTTATTATAAAATAGTGAATTTTACATTTTTTTTAATAAATAATTTTAATTATTTCATTTGGCTTTGTAGGATGACACAAGATAAAAATTTCCATTTTGCTTTTGTATATTTATTTCCTCTCTATTAACCACATTATATAATCTGTATACTATATGTTATTCTGATATGAAAGCTATATTTTTGTAAAGTTACTTTGAAATCGATTCAGTAGTTTTACGTAAAAGAGTAAAAAATATACATCTATCCAAATACATAAAGAAATAAGTTTCCCTTTTCAAGAATAAATGCTAATTAATATTTGGAAAAAAATACTGTAGTAAAGGAAATACAAGTACTCGGAAATGATTTTATTATCAACTTTTTAATTTCACTTTAAAAAAAAATATCTTTTTTTTTAAATTATTTATTTGAATTCGGTAAATGTGAGTCGGGATCTGTTTTTACAATATTATACATTAGTATATGTTGCCTAGACGAAATTACATTTAAAAATGTTGAAAGAACAATTGCGCTATTAAAAGTGCAGGTGCTATTTTTACTGGACTAAGAACTGTTCATAATTTAATATTGTCTTTTATTAACATACTCATTTAAAGAAACACTTTATTAACGGATTTAAGTTATGTATTTTTGCAAAATTTAAATATATTTACATTCGAAACGTCGGAAAAATTTAAAATAATGTAAATCCGTTGATAAAGTGTTTTTCTGTTCATAATTTGTTTGTTCATTCTAAAATTACAAGCTAAACTGAAAGTATCTAAAGTTTTTCATTTATATAACTAAATATAGTATATTATATTCACAAAAAACACAAATAAAAGACGAATGTAAATAAGTCGTTATTAGCCACCCATTTATCGCTTTGTATGGCTGGAACGTATTATACTTATAACATTATATATTTTTTCAATATATTATTCATAATACTGTGTATTTTAATTAAATATTTCCATTCTTCATAAAACCATGTTGCTTTTTTTTTCAGGTGAAAACAATGTTGTCACAGACTATCTGTCGCAAAAAGCGAAGAGATATAGTCTGCTGTCGTTCTTCAGTTTCGCGAAGGACTCAATATTGCCGCAACGAAATAAAAAGTCTTTTTAATTTTCGCTAGATTTTATTCAATTATAATTGTAAATACTCTAATATTATATCAAATTTAGCATGAGTACATATTTCGTTAGCAAAATGATATTGGATTCGAACTAGCGGTCTGGTTGATACACATGGCTTGTAAGTGTGAGTTGTACGCGAGTAACATGGGTTCTGTACTATATTTTACACAATATTTTTTGTTATAGCGGCTAACTGTTTCAGTTCATGAGATGACAGATAAAAAAAAGTTATAGGATACCGTTTTCACCCCTAAAACACTGAACTTTTGGTTTAAATACCAACTTCTTTAAATTAATATTTAATTACAACTATATTATATCGTATTGTATGTAATGTTTCATGATAAATAAGTTCCAAATTTTCCCATTGTCTTGTGTTAAAAATATGGCTGTGGTCTAAGAGTATTCATAAAAAATGTATCTGCTCAGAATCCCTTGCTATAAATTGCTTACCTCGGTTAGATACTAATGACCGTGTGTGAATTAAAAAAAAACTATAAAATACAGATTACATACAAATAAGAGAGATAACTATACAAATACAGGTCTAAAATCATATATGATTTCACAAGTCTCACGCGTCGTCGTATTTATTTGTAAATAGTATACTCTTTTTAATTTATGGTTTTGTATGTTTGAAATAAAATTCGTTAAAATCAACTGTTTTATTATTTTAAACCCTATAAAGTCTATTGCCTATAAAGTCGTTAATTTGGACGAGACTACTAAGACTACAACTCGTTCCAGCCAAAGATGGAAGTTGGAATGAAGTAATGATGGAAGTTGAAATAAAGATGGAAGTGTGGCGGTCATTAGTGGAGACCCTCTGCACCTCTGGTGTGTCATAAGACGACTGTCTTGCATTAGACTACACAGAGATAACGTGAATGTATGCACAGATTTGTTATGTCTACTGTGTAGAAAGAAACATTTGAATTTTGAGAAAAGATAAAATACTGAAATGATACATTTGTCAAAATCGGCTGAAACATTTTATCAGAAAGGTGAAGTAGGTAGAAGGCAAATATGCCTAGAGAAGTATAGACGATTATAGGATGATCTTAACGCCGGTATGCTCCAATGATAATGTTTAAATAATGAGACTTCTGTTCTTAGTC
This sequence comes from Pontia daplidice, assembly GCA_963693355.1. NCBI lineage: Eukaryota > Metazoa > Arthropoda > Insecta > Lepidoptera > Pieridae > Pontia > Pontia daplidice. The sequence goes on along the minus strand of CAVNZL010000023.1, from coordinate 682,252 downwards.
CACCATAGATCGTAATACTAATCATTGCAAAAATAGTACAAAACCCTAATAGACCAATATTTAAGCAATACTCCCCGACAAAATCCACAACCACTCGACGTACGTTTCGCTCTGTTCCGTTCGTTTGGTCTATTAGGGTTTTGTACTATGGACTTCCGCAAGGTAACGCCTGATTCTATTAATTATACAAATATAGCACCTAAGTGTAATAAATTGCTACTGCTTTATTAAAAGTCTTAAAAACACTTTTATGATGATTTAGTTATGTATTTATTGTACATTATTTAAAAAAAAAATTCCCGACGTTTCGCGTACCTACTTTACCTACAGCGTACCTGGTCACGGTAGAAACGTCGGGAAAATTTTTAAATAATGTAATTATATTTAAAAATATTACAAAAAATACATACCTCAGTCTGTTCAAAGGTGTTTTTCTTTAAATGAGTAACAGTTATGTCAACAAAAGACAATATTAAATACAGATCTTTGCAATGGAAAAAAGTTATTTATTCTTATAGTTTCGTCATCACTCGATAACTCTTAATTATGTTCAGTGATCAGGGGCCTTATATTATATGTCTTAAGTCTGATCATATTTATTATATTAATAGACACATTAAAAAAGTAATAAAATATAGATGCGTTCTTAAACACGTGCCATAGACAATTTTCATAAAGGTCTGCAATACTCAAAATAAAACACATTGAAATTGCTCTATACTTTATTGATGATTTTTAATACAATGTTGTCGCATGGTTTTCTTACTTTTAAACATTTTCTCGCAGATTATACATTTATAGTCTTTTGTGTTAGCGTGTTTAACCAAATGCGCTTTCAGCTCATGCTGCCCATACGTTTTAAACCCGCACACATGACAAACAACATTCCTTTCCTTCAAATGCCTTTGTTTTATATGCCGTCGCAGAATACTCTCAAAGATAAACGACTGGGAGCAGTGCAGACATTTTATGAAATCCCTCATTTTATGAACTGACGCCATATGTATGCTTCTCTGATAATGAGTTCTGAAGAACTCGCAACACGCAGCGCACCTATATCTCTTACTATGCACACTTCTCATGTGTTCCGGCAAAATTTGCTCGCTGAAACTTTTATTGCAATCATTACACAAAACCGTATTCTCTACATCACCCTTCAAATGCACGCATACGTCACTCGAGTTGCTGAATCGAATCTGACAGGTGTCACATTTGAGCTTCAAAAAATGTCTATGCTTTTTCATCATATGCAAAACAACGCCACCGTGTGACAGATACTGGGAACTACAGATGACACATTGACGTCTGTCTAATTTGAATGGAATCAGGCAAATATCGTTTCGAAATATCATCGCGTGACTTTCAACTAAATGATTGATTAAGCCGTGCAAATTGTCCAATTCTTCACCGCATAGTTTGCAATTAATAACCGTTACATCAACAAATACTGTGTCTTCGTAAAAATTGGATATTGTTTTACGAATAACCTCATACGTATGGGTGCTTTGGTGCGATTTGAGCTGATCGGGCGAATCGAACATTTCATAGCAATAGAAACAACGAAAACAGGTTTTTAACCACCGAAACGGCATCACATTTGAATTTAATAAAACCTGACTGATATTATGTCTGATTGACTCAAAGTTCTCCTCGTCCATCGTTGAATCTTCGCTTTCCAGTTCTGAAAAAAAGATACCATAATTAACAATACCTTGTCGAAACTATAACTATACAATGTATATTTTGTAATAGTTGTTCTTAATGTCTAGTGCGAATGCATGTCAGGCCAGAAAAGCCTTGCCTACAGCAGAACTACGCAAGTTATTCGTTTTCATATTCTTCGATCTGAAAAATGATGTCAATATGGAGACAGAGCGCACGAGATAGGCTGTTGGAGCTTACAAAACTGCTTTTTAAACGAGCAGCCTGTGGGTGGACTACACGCAGACACAGACAACAGCACAATTGCTCGTGCGTGTTAAGTACAATAATATTGTCTTTTAAATACAGATAACACACAACCTCTGTGCAACTGTAACACTTACTTTGACAGTTAACACCTCTTGTCTTCAGTCTACCGTGACCGCGCACCCGGTAAAGCACGCGAAACGTTGGAAATTTTTAAAATGTAATTTGCAAATTTTGCAAAAATACATAACTTAAATCCGCTATAAAGTGTTATTCTTTAAATAAGTACAATAATGCATTCAGGATGCTGTTGCAATGGTATCCTGAGCGCATTTTCTGACAAGTTTGATTGTCCGTGAACCACCGTCGTATGCGTACTGACTAATCGGGCCTGTCGTATATAGTTCTAGGATTAAGTAAATAGTTTCAAACTTAGTAACGTTATAATATTTCTATTGTTATATTGTGAGTATATTGTCTTATAAATTCGAGCTTTAGCATGAGCGATATCACCATCTCATAGGAATATTGGACTCTGCTATTAGGAGTTGATAATGTATCATGTATAATGCTAATAAGTTTTACTAAAGTACTGAGTTATCATAAAACTTAAAAAGACGAATATTATGACTTGTTTTGTAAGTAGTAAGTTTTCATTTTGAATTTACGATCGCGATGTTACCACTGCCATCCCGCATTTCTTACGTTTCGATCTACTAATCCTACTTTTGCGGACTTCAAAGTATTTTTCTTTTAATTCTAGCTAGACCCATAAGTTATCTTCTATTTGCGCTTGGTATTTGACGATTTAAAGAAAAACACTTTATTCACGGATTTAAGTTATGTATTTTTGCACAATTTAAATATATTTACATAATTTAAAAAAAATCCGATGTTTCGCGTACTTAACAGCGTACGTGGTCACTATAGACGTCGGAAATTTTTTAAATAATGTAAATATATTTAAATCGTGCAAAAATACATAACATAAATCCGTTAATAAAGTGTTTTTATTTAAAAGAATAACAGTTATGTTAATAAAAGACAATATTATTTGACGATTTCTTCACGTGTGCAAAAATGTATTAAATAAGATAGCTTAGATTTTAAATACTAATTCAACTAAGTGTATCTTTAAGGTTTTTTTCAGCTCAACACATATGTAAGGTAACACTGTCATAACAAGCAAAATGTTATTTTATAATACATTGAAATAACATAGCATTACTTTTCATTGGACTGTATAATGTATAATTAGATACGAAATATAATGCTCTAGTATTAAAAAATACATTTTGATTTAAACACTGTGCTGCTCGATTTAAATTATTGTTTTGAGACTTTAGTACGCAGGTTTGTAAATAAAACTGACATGTAAATGTGTTTTTTTATTAATAATATTTACATATTAACTACTTATATGACAATAATATACTTCTATCAGATTCGGTACATAACTTGGCAGTATTATAATACTTAATATATAAAATAAAAGTAATTATAAGTTTATATTTCAATATTCCACACAGTTGGCGAGATTCACCATGCCGGACTGAGAAAAATGTATTTATCTAATATATAAAATTCTCGTGTCGCGGTATTTGTGGCTAAACTCATCCGAAACGGCTTTCCCGATTCTCATGAAATTTTGTGTGCATATTGGGTAGGTCTGAGAATCGGACAACATCTATTATTCATCCCCTTAAATTTTAAGGGTGGTCCACCCCTAAAATAATTTTCTATGATACAGCATACAAAAATACATACAACCCTAGAGTTTTATCCCTCTACGATCAACCCTTATTTTTTATTTGTTAATTTAATATTGAAATCACCATACATGTGATTGTATGGTTTTAATCGAATTTTTCTTTTATATTAAGAGAGATTAAAGATATAGCAAACACAAATTTTTACATTATTTAGGAATAACTTGACACCTATATAAAGGATGTTACGGTAACGGTAAGTTACGAACTACTGCAGCGAATCACAAAGCGTATCTATCCAATCACAGAATTATGTTCCTAATACTTTTTGAGACTGCCCTTGGATATATTCTTGTAAAATAAAACAACGCAATTGAGATTTGTTTAATAGAATCAGACGTTAGTTTGCGGAAGTACATAGTATACAATTGTAATAGACCAATTTATTAGCAACACCGCGAAAAAGCCCTCAAAATCTCAACCTTGTCAGGTTCAGGTGTTCTGTTACTTGATGATTCTGTGAAACGTGCGTGACCTCGCGTAAACAAAAAAAAAACACATTTTCGCCGAAAGTATTCTATTATAATCGCAATAATTAACTAATTATTTATTTATGAAGTCACGCCTACAAGGACACATAAAAGCAAAAAAAAAGAAACAATCACATTCTAACAGGTAAACTGCGGCCTTGATTTTAAGGCCGTAAATTATCACATATAAACCGTATGTTTTCCGTCGAGTGCTTGACGGATTTTTCGAGGAGTATTGCTGGGAAATTGGTCATTAAAATGCATTTGAGATTATCATATTACGCATATTTTTATTACAAACACTTAAATATCAATTACATGTCCCTATCATGAGATTATTTCCCTAACCCGGATATACCCTCAAAACAGCTACTTTCAGTACTGATACGCCTCTTCATACAAATTTTTAACCGGCACAACCTTATGCATCCTGGAGAAATGTGCCTTCATAATTTTCCTCGTCGTGAACATCTTGTCGCAGCCATCGCAGCGGAAATTCTTCTCACCGCTATGTTTATACATATGATTCTTCAATCTGTGGCTGGTGAACGCCTTCCACCCGCACACGCTGCAAACGTAATTCCTCACTTTCAAATGCGCGTCCCGTAAATGGGTCATCATCATACTGCGAAACACGAACGTTTTCGGACAATGGAGACACTTTATGACCTCCCTATTCTTATGTTGCTCGACCATATGCCGCGAGCGTTTGTAGTGCGATCGGAACGTTTCATCGCAAACGAGACACTTGTATCTCTTCTTATCCAGCTCATGCTCGTACTTCTGGTGGTTCTTCAACTTGTACCTACTCTCGAATCTCTCCCCGCACTCTTGGCAGAGCAAGCTGCTGTTATCGTGTACGGCTTTCACGTGGAGGCGCAAAAGATTCGCGTCCTTAAAATTCTGACCGCAGACTTCGCACAGCGTCGCCGAAGTGCCTTTGTGGTCTTTGTTTGTATGGTGCAGTAACGTCCCGAACGTGTAGAACGTCGCACCGCACGTGAGACAGTTCAGCGAGTAGTTGTCGAGTTTGAACGGTAGCATGCAGACGCCGACGTCTTTATTGTAAACAACGGCATGGTTAACCACCAGATGATCGATCAGGTCGTACAAGTCTTGAATTTCCTCGGTGCATAGTTTACAGGACAATGTAGATACGTCTACATAAACGATTTGTTCCCAGTATTTGTTCATGGCCGACTCTTTTATTTCGTCTCCCGGATGCTGCTGTTGGTGCATTTTTAGTTCTGATGGTTCTGTGAAGATATCGTAGCAGTAGAAGCAACGATAGCAGCTCTTCAACCATCGGAACGGCATCACTGTGGACTTTATCAACACTTGGAGAACGTTATTTCTCATTATATTGCGTTTCTCCTTGGAGGTGAGTCTTTCCGGTTTCTCGGTTACGAACTCTCCGAATGTGGGTATCTCCTGTTCTGAAACGAAAAGCCCGAGGTTTATTTCTTCAGGTTTTGATTTTTATTCAGCATTATACGAATGTTTTGAAATTCACCCTGATTTTGGCAATATATCTTGTTGTTTTAGGCTAGAATATTCATGCTGGTACTTTGTTTTTGTATAATTTCGGTTACATAAACACGCCTTGCTTAGTCATCAAATAAAAGTCATCGTCGTAAATTATAAATATCCAGATGGACCAACATTACGAGATTGAATTGTATAGCCATGTTCTGGTAACGTCTTAATTTTACAGAACAGAACACTTCAGAAGAGAAGAGAAACCAGTAGCATACATTTTGTATGTTCAAAATCTTACACAAAATAGTAGCTCGGTGTGGATGATGAAAAATATAATTTTAGATTTATTAATTATTTAAGCTAAAAACCAGAACGAAACTGATAATCGAAGGAAGGAATAGTTTCTTAAAAATTGAAATAAGTGTATTATTGCCAGTTGTAAGAATCCCAATAGACCAGTATGAAAGCAGTACTCCGCGAAAAACCCACAACCACTCGATCTCATCGAACGCTGTTCGTAGAGGCAACATCTCCTCATGATGCTCCGTCGTTACGTCGTCAGTTACGTCGAGTGGTTGTGGGTTTTTCGCGGAGTACTGCTTTCATACTGGTCTATTGGGATTTTGAACTATGGACTTCCGCAAAGTAACGCCTGATTCAATTAATTATAGTTGTAAGAATATAATGGGAGCCACTCAGCCGCAAACGGGCTGTATATACACAAAGACATCTTAAAGGCCGACAACGCACTTGTGATCAAACTTAGGAATAGCGTAGCGTATTAGTGGAAATAGTTTTTTTTCCAGATCGAATACTTTCTAACATAAATAAAACCATGTATTGAATTTAGTAAATTTTATAATATCATCGACGTTAACAATTAAACACTCGATGTGTTTGTTCGAAAGAATATAAGAAACTAAGTAGAAAAAGACATGATATGAAATTAGGTTTACCAACTAACAAAACAGAATGAAATAAATTATACTTTGTATATATAATTATTTACCAAAATCAATACTAATAATTTCAATGTAAATTTGTTTAAGAAAATTTTTTTTGATAGAATAGGGGGGCAAACGAGCTTGCGGGTGGCCCAAGCGGGAACAGCCCCAGCCCATAAGCACCCATCAATGGATGCGTTGCCGGCCCTTGAGGAAAGAGTACGCTCACTTTTTATAGAAATGTAGGTCGTATCCCGTGGGGAAGACCTCCGCTGGAAGACGATAAGAAATGAGTTACTGAATATTTGGAAGATAATTTATAATATTAAGTCATTGTAATTGTTTGTAGTTATGAATTTAAATATAATGTAATATCCAATAGTAGAAGTGTACTCATAGTTTGCATGCCTTTTGCTAGAATATGGTTTATGCAACTTGTTAAGAGCTTATTTTTCTTGTACCCATATTCGCAAACGAATAAATGATTTATGTTATACAACATTGCTAATAAATTGGTCAAATAGAATTGTATACTATGGACTTCCGCAATGCAACGTCTATTACTATCGATTAACGTTTTATATAGTCTCACGCCGATAATAATGTACATTGTTTGAAGAAGAGTTTTAACTATTATATTAATGATATGTCATATTGTTATTAAAATAACCATTGGTGATCACTAGTTTTAAAACTTTTATATTCTACACAATATAAGACACTGTATTGATCCCTAAGTGTTTGTAAAACATTATATCTTCACTTTATTGTTAGCGCCATCTGTTGACGAACTTTGTAAAGTGGCGTTAGGCTATTGAAGTTATTATAAATCTGTACAATTTGTTTAAAGGAAATTATTTGGTGTTGTATAATGTAAAATTCACTATAATATTATTGTTGATAATTTAACTTTATATTTAATTTATAGTTTAATTAATTGTAGAATTTCATGTAAAAGAAGTTGCAGTTCTAAAACGTTACTTTGGATAGCGGTTGGTCTATATAAAACGAATCGCAACTAGCCTACGCCCATGCATTCTGTAAGAAAAATCGTCTGTAATTAAAATCAAGTTATTGTGTGTGTTTTAATGGAACCTGACTCACACATATCATAAAGTTTCTTCAACAACACAATATTGACTGCTGCCAGTATTTGCTTCCGTTACCGCATTCCCTTCCACACACTCCGGATGTAGGGTTCTATAATGTATCCTTAAATTGGGCCTATGCGCAAACTCCTTTCCACACACAGAACACGCAAAATCCTTTCTACCAGTATGCACCACCGAATGCGCATTCAAATTACACTTTTTAGAGAACTTCTTCCCACAGACCGTACAAACGAAATTCTTATCACCATTATGCTTCCGCAGGTGTAACTTCACATCGTACGGACCAAAAAACCTATCCCCACATATCGGACACTCAACATTTCTCTCCCGCAAATGGACGCGACGCATATGCCGGGACATGAGACTCTCCTGGGGGAACACCTTCGTACAATACGGACATTTAATCCTCATTTCGGCCACGCCGTGAACGTTCGCCAGGTGCAGCTTCTTGAAATACGGACTCTTGAATATCTCCGGACAGAATTGACACGTGTGAAGCTTCGCAAAGTGTACGTTCTTTTCGTGCAGCGACTTCTTCGACAGGGTCTCGAGACGTATCCCACAGAAGGCGCACATATATCCGCCGTCTCTATGATAATATCTATTATGCATTCTCAAATGATTCTCCCCCTGAAAACTCGTTCCGCACACGTCGCAAATATAATCGTGGGATAGGTGTTGTTTGTTGGCGTGCCGCAAGAGATATTCGAAGAAGACAAACTTCATGCCACAGATCGCGCACGTTGGCTGATCTCTGTCCAAATTGAAGGGTAGAAAACAGTTTGGGACACTCGTGTCGTACTCAGCATCGTGAGCTATTATAAGATGATGTACCAATTCTTCTAGAGTGCCGAAATATTGGCTGCAAATCTTGCACGTGAGATTTCTAATATCGATTTTGACAGCCGCATCGAGATTCCTATTGCTTTTAGTACGATCGTAAATTATCAACTCCAAATTTGCATGTTCGTGGCGTTTTGTATGCTCCCGTAAAGTGTCTGGCTCTTTGATTGGCTCTGTGCAAAAGAAACATCTATATCTGCCTTTATAGAAGAGAAATGGGGTGGCGTTACTATATTGCAATACGTATTCGATGTTTCGTCTCTTGATCATGTGCTTTTGTACCGATTGCATTTTCTTTCGACTCTCCTCGTTGGTACTTCCTGGAAAGAATGAGCCGTCATCAATTTTTCTTCCGTCCGTTTGAAAGATTAGGGAATTATGGATAGCATTGCCATCAGTGATATGAAGGTAAAAAATACAATTATATATTATATGTCTTTATTTACGTCCATTTTAGTTCTTAATTTATTAAAATACACTCCATTTATAACCACTAAAATGAATACAGCTTTGTAGCGCTTCACATATTACCGCATAAGATCGAGTGTGTACTTTCTTTATTCCCGCAACGAAAAGAGATAGATGAATACTGTCTCTTTCTGGCAAACACAATTCCCGCAATAAAGAAAAGAGATAGATGAATACTGTCTCTTTCTGACAAACAGAATTCCTGCTATGAAGAAAAGAGATAGATGCGTACTTTGGTTAAATATTTTATTAGAGATTTCTAATATTTCCCGTCTTAATTAAAAAAATACAAATTGACTTAAGCGATTTCAAGATTTTATTTGACTAATTTTTTAATAAATAATACTGTCTTCACAAATTATTAATAATAATAGAATACAATGAACTAAAATAATGGTTTCGAATCCGATGTATATACAAGGCTAAATTGTAGAAGTAAGGTATAATAAAAAGTCTTAACTAAAACTTAGCCGAGGCAATGCACATCGGATTCAAAATCATTACTTTAGTTTTTTGTATTCTATTGTGGTATTTCTGGGTTTACATTTTATTTTATTCTACCCAAGCAAATAGTACATATACAAAACATATTTTTAACGAGTAATCGAACCAATTATTATTGGTTTATCAGTGAGTTACAATCTTGACGAAAAAATAAGAAATAAATTAGTATCCCGTTAATAATTCATTCTGACGAAGTGATCGATTAGTTAGATTTTTCAAACAAACATGTCATAGTTAAATATTATTATTTGTAATCTCGTTAGTGCTATTCTAGACTTGTTCAGGAACGCAATAAAGCAGCCATTTTAAACAAAATTATAAAATATTTATGAATACAATTGCGAGTTGTTTTATAATTATTAAGATATGAAAAAACATATATTTGTAAATAACGGTAGGACGATAGTTTTGTTTTAAAAATTTTACTCTATTGTTCTAAATTTTCAATACATTTTCAATTGTTACAATACTTCGACCAGACATAGACATACAAGAATTTAAAGAAAAATACTTTATTAACGGATTTAAGTAATGTATTTTTACCAAAATTTAAGTATATTACATTATTTTAAATTTTTCCGACGTTTCGCGTGCTTTACAGCGTGCGTGGTCACGGTAGACTGTAGACAAAGGTGTTGATTGTCAAAATAAGCGTTACAGCTGCAGAGAGGTTGTGTGTTATCTGTATTTATTGCCCCGGAGTTGGTATCGACTAAAATCGGAAGGATTTTTACAAAACTGGCTCACGGTGTCCTCCATTTTTCCCGGATTGTTTTTCATGTGATTTTAGTTTAGAATAAAGTGTTTTTCTTTAAATGAATAACAGGTATGTTAATAAAAGACAAAAACACATACAATAATGTAAAATTCGCGTTCAACTTTTTGAAATTTCAAAAACACAATTAATACATCATTTCCTTCTTTCCGTTCGTAAATTAACATTTGATTATGCAAAGATTTTCGAATGAGTGTCTAAACTTTATTCAAAATAGACTCTACAATTCAGCTCTAAAGACGATTCGTACCACTTTACACATACCCAACTACTCTGCGTTCACGTGCCCATACTTCCTATGCATGCTCATATGCGACGCCAAATTACTGCGACGCATAAACGACTTGCAACACACAGAGCAATTGAACCTCCTAACCCCCTCATGCTTCACCATATGCAGCTTCAGCAGGTGATTATCGAAGAACTTCTCCCCGCAAATGGAGCACTCCATATTCTTCTCCTTCAAATGCGTCCGCCTGATATGGTCGCGCATAAACGAATTACGCGTAAACATCCTACCGCAGTAGCTACACTTGTGCCCTATATCATGCACCTGGATCAGATGCTTCTGCCGCTGGTACGGCGACTGGAACTGCTCCGAACAGTTGGGGCACTTGAAATCCTTCGCATTGTGACATTTCGCGTTATGCCGATTCAAACACCACTGATTCCTGTACTGAACGCCGCATATCGCGCACTCGCACGCGCCCTTATGCGTGTGCGCAATGTGCGCGGTCAAATTCGACACTTTCTTGAAACTCCGCCCGCACGAGTCGCACACGTGGCACGTGTGGCTATGCTCCGAGTTGCAGTGGCGAAGCAACGTCGTGAAATATCTAAACACTTTGGAGCAATGCGTGCACGCGCATTTGTCGGCAAATATACGGAACGGCTCGAAGCTGATCAGTGTTTTCTCGTACGACGCCGCGTGTTCGTCAACTATATGATCGATCAGTTCGTCCAATCGCTCCGCTGTTTGACTGCACACTTTGCAGGCGAGGGTGGAGGTGTCAATTTTCACAGTCGTCCGTTCGCCTTTGCATTTCTTTATACTGGACGTGTTCAGGTCGCAGAACGGATGCTCGGCCGCCGTGTGCCCTTTGAGCTCCTCGAAATCCGCGAACCGCACCGAGCAATAGAAGCAGGAGAACTTGCCGAAGAACTTAAATGGAACAACACTCGTCATATTCAGCACGCTGATTATGTTCCGTCTGATTTGAGGTAGATCTTGTTTCTTCTTCGGCTGTATCATGTTCTCGGACGGCAGCATCGCTGGTGATTTTAGGACGTTCAATTTACAACTCCTCACGTGCTGCCCGACACCTTGCCGCGAATAGTATTTCTTAGAGCAGAACGGACACTTATTGCTCCTGAACTGGGCGTGATCGCTCCGAATGTGCTTCTGTAGCAGCGAGAACGACGCAAAGCTGCAATCGCAGTAGATGCACTTTCTGAAATGACACTTGTTCGTGTGAGCTTTCAAAGCTCGCTTCGAGTCGAAAGCCTCTGCGCACACGTCGCACGGATATCCGCCGTTTTTATGGAAGTTGTGGAGGTGGAACGCCAAGTCCCGTTTACTGTTGAACGTTGCTCCACAATCGTCGCACACGAAGCTATTTTGCGGGTGGGCAAGCTTCATATGCCGCCGAAGGTAGACGAAATACGAAAAATCCTTTCCACAGTGTTGACAACTCATGTCCGCCAAACGAAACTCCGCGAATGGCGTCTCAACTGTTTTATCGTAATCCAATTCGTGTTTTCCGATCAAATGCTCGACGATTTCACTGAGGCACGTGAAGGGCTCGCTGCAAATTTCGCATTCAACAACAGATATATCCAGTTTGATTTCTACGCTGCTTCCTTTGATGACTTTCAGCGAATAGTCCTGTGTGGTGCATGCACTGTGCGATTTGATGTGCTTCCTCAATTCCGTGTAGTCGGTAAACTCGTTAGGGCAATAGAAACATAGGTATTTCCCGCGCCACTTAAACGGTACAACGGTTGTGTTGTTGAAGAGTGTTTGCAAGTTTTTCCTTCTCTTCTCAGACGAAGGCTCTTGGCCTTCCGGATTGTCATCTGTGAACAAATTCTTGCTTCAATCCTCTTCAAATCACACATCTTCTTAGTCTATCCTAATTTTAGTATTAATATGTATATCTTTCTAAAACACCTATAAGGCTCTTGTAAAAATACTTGTAATTGTCAAGTATTGAAGTAAGCTAGTGGTGGAGAGTTTCTTTCGTCAGTTTCGCCATCTCTCATCCGCTTACGCCCTTGACTTGGCAACTGGTGTTTTTAATTTTAATTTCCTACTGTGTTACTATATGAATAACGTTTTGTTTGAGCTGAACACTCACTACTAACATTTGAAAAATAAATTTCACACTACATGACTGATAACTTCATGTTTATATCGCTAAAGGAACACGTTTCGGCAGCCACTCTAGTTCTGATCATGTGACGCCATATGGCCTCTCAAATTCTTCTTCCACAAAAATCGCTTCCCGCATACATCGCAATGATAATTCCTTTCACCGATATGCTTCACGAGGTGAGTTTTCAAAAGCGGCTTATCGAAGAACCTCTCGGAGCAAACGTGACACTCCAAGTTCTTCTCCTTCAGATGCAGCCGTCGTATATGATTTCTCAGGTGGGAATTTATCGTAAAAGCCCTACCACAGTGGATGCATTTGTGGCCTGAACTGTGAGCCTGTACCGCGTGCTTCTTCAGCAGATACTGTGTACCGAATTTGTCCTCGCACTGTTCGCACTGGTACATTTTCTCCCCATGCACTCTGGCTCTGTGCCGTGACAATTTGTGCGACGTGGGAAACTCGGAGCTACAGTGTATACATTTGACGCTACCTTGTCTATGATAACGGGAAATGTGCGCGCGGTAATTGTAATTATTGCCGAATGTTTGACCGCAGTACGAGCAGACGAAATTCTCCACCGAGTGCAAAGAATTAATGTGCTCGAGAAGTTTACGAAAGTATTGGAACACGTCCGGACAGAAAGGACAGGGAATATTATCCTTTGCGATTTTGAAGGATTGCAGATATTCCACCGATTTGTCGTAGGCGGCTTTGTGTTCGGCTATTAGATGGTCTATGAGGGGCGCTTCGTCTGGGTATTTTGCTGAACACACTTTGCAGGACAAGTTCGATATATCAACTTTCAAACTTATATCCCGTCCTTTGAGGAACCTCATACACTTGGATTTCAGATCAAAATGCGGATGCTGTACGGAATGCTCCCTGAGCGAGTCGAATTGTACGAAATCCTTAGAACAGTGGAAACAGCGGAAGCGATTCATGAAATACTTGAATGGCAGCGCCGTTGTCATGTTGAGGATAATGGCAATATTTTGTTTGATCACTTTGGTCCGGTTGGAGGAATCGTTGCACCTACTTTGATGATACTTCAGCCCCAACTTGGATGTGAACGCCCTCGCACAATTAGCACAACTTAAAGCCATCACTGGTTTTAAGCTTAAATCAACGAAATCGTGATCATCAACCAAATGTTTCAACATATCATCATAGCTATCGAAAACAATATCACATTTCTCGCAAATCGTTTTAGATATATCAACTTTAACGTCTTCAGGGACGTCTGCGTCCAGTATAGTATCGGGTGAGTGTGATTTTGTATGTTTTCTCAATTCGCCATACTCTAATGCTTTATCGCAAAAGAGGCAGGAGTTTCGACCCTTAAATGGTACGAGACTCGTGTGTTTGATGAGTGTGAGTAGGTGTCGTCTCGGATCAGAAGACTTAGCATCTGAAAATAAATTTCCCTTCTCAGATACTTTATCCTAATTAAACACTAGACTAAAACAACTGTGCATTGTTATTATTATATTTAACTACTTGACCAGTCTCGTTGGACAAAATTGAAATCATAAAACATCAAAAATTTTACACCAAAAGTTTAAAGCTGCGTAAAGCTTAAAGCTTTAAAATAAAAACATTTTTCACGGTATAATCTAACGATGCAACTCATTTCTCTTATGCTTAGTCATGTGCGTGCTCAAACTCTTCTTCCAATAAAACCTATCACCGCAGACATCGCAATGGAAGTTCTTAACCCCACTATGCTTCACCAGATGCCGCCGCAGCAGGACATTATTGAAAAACCTCGCGTTACAAATCGTACACTCGACATTCCGCTCCTTCAAATGCGTCCGCCTCACGTGGTCCTTCATAAAGGACTCCCTCGTGAACATTTTGCCGCAATACGTGCACTTGTGACCCAAATCGTGCGCTTCAATCAGATGCTTCTGCCTCGAGTACTGCGTGTCGAACGCCTCGGGGCAGATGGGGCACTTGGCCGCCTTCACCCCGTGCTGCTTCGCCATATGCATGAACAGCCTCGACGGTATACCGCAGTCGAAGCCACACACGGAACAGTTAAACTTCCCATCGCTATGCCGCCGCCAAAGGTGAACCCGAAGGTTCTGTTCCCTACGAAACGACTGCCCGCAATGCACGCATATATTCTTATTGTCCGTGTGGATCGTGTTCATGTGCTTCAGCAGTGTACCGAAGAATCTGAACACCTCCGGACAGAGGGGACACTGCATGTGATCTTTCAGCAAGCGGTACGGCTGGAGGCAGGTGTTGATCGTTTTATCGTACTCCGCGTTATGCTTCGTTATCAAATGATCGAGCAACGCGTCCAGATCGCTTAACGATTCGAAGCAAAGCTTACACGCCAGCGACGATACGTCTATCTTCACCGAGGATTCCGATTCGCGGCATTTTCGTATTATTTTACGTACGTCACATGCCTGGTGGGACATCACTGTGTGCTCTTTGAGGGAATCGGGGTCTTGGAAGTCTTTAGAGCAGAAGAAACAATTGAATTTGTTCTGGAAGAAGTTAAACGGTATCGCGGTGGACATTGTGATAACAATCGATATATTCTCGCGCAACTGTTTCACGCTGGTCCGTTTTGGCGCGTCATATTTAACATCCGAATCCATGACATCAACTTCACTATCCTCAAGCACCACATCAACGTTCCTACAATTCCGCGAGTGCATTTTCAAACCGATATCTGTGTGAAATTGTTTCAAACACAACTTGCACTTCAACGAGCCGTCGTCGGGGTGCTCGCTCTTCATGTGCTTCCGTTTCAGCACGGCGGAGGGTAGTTTCAAAAAACATATATTACAACGCGTTATATGCCGATTGATCTTATGCTTATTCAATATATTCAACGAGGCGAACGTCAAATCGCACGTTTCGCACACGAAGCCGCCTAACCGATGATAATTCTTCGTGTGGGAGAATAAATCGCGTTTTTTATTGAAAGTCTGGTCGCACGTTTCGCACGCGAACTTGTTCTTCGGATGGTGACTGTTCACGTGGGAGACCAGGTAGCCGAAGAAACTGAACCTCGCCTCACACGACAGACACGCGAGATCTTTCAATCGGTACACCTCAAACGGCATGACGATGTCTCTATCATAGTCGATACTGTGTTTCGCGACTAGATGTTCTATAATATCACTTATGCTGGGAAACATCTCGTTACAGATCTCACAGCCGATCTCAGAGACGTCTATCTTAATTTCCACATTACTAACGCCTCGTATGGATTTTAAAGAGTGCGTTCGTATTGTGCATTCGCCATGCCCCTTTGTATGCCGTCGGAGCTCGGTGAATTCTTCTACATACTTGCTACAAAAGAAGCATAGATATTTCCCGCGGAACTTAAACGGAATCAACGTGGTCTTATTGAACAGGGTGACTAGGTTTCGGCGTATGCGCATCGAGGACGGTAGGCCGCTGTATTTACGTTTATCTGGAAAGAAATATACTTTAAATGTACCCTGTTATTAAAAAAAATAAAAAATTGGGTACATTTAGAGTCGCACAGTTCGCCGAAGTGTTGTGTAAATTTTGACAAAATGAGCTCTTATAATAAGACTTATTTAGTATATAAAACATGTTCGATGCAATACATTCGTATAATTCAACCGATAAATATACTAATTTCGCAAAAAAAAAAATGTTTGATCAGTTTGATTCCTTGTCATTGTTATACATGTGATTTTTTATTTATATATTGATGATTAATACTTCACTATTATTTATTTTGAAGTTGTTTGTATGACATTATGATTAAATCTGACTGAAGCATTAAGATTAACAAAATCAATCGTCCTTTTTTCATTTCAATGATTAATAAAAGAAATATTCAAGATATTATTTAAAAAAAACGGGGATTTTTTAGAAAAAAAAATCACAACCTTAAGGCGTTATTTAATTAGGCCCAATACATAGCCAACACCATCACCATGTGACCATTTTCCTATCACCCTCCAAACATCCTGTATAACGATCGAATATTTTTTAACCAATAACATTTCGTAGTACCGTTCGTTTCGTAAAACCAAAAAATAAATAAAACAATTTTATTTCAATCAATAGCATGTTTAAAAATAAGTCGTATATATTTTGAATACCGCCATCTATCGACGTCATTAAAACCACGCCTACAAAGTATCGATATGATGTACTTTGATATGCAACCGCAAACTGCTATTTTGAACGAACGCCTGATTGCAAACGTGACACGCATACTTCTTGTCATCATGTATACGCATATGGTCTTTCAAGGTCTGCTTGCGCGCATATGCCTTCTTGCATATGCCGCATTCGTGCACCCTCTCCCCAGAATGCTTGATCATATGCTTCTGCACGTGCGTGCGCGAAAAGAACCTCTGCCCGCACACGGTGCAGGCGAAGTTCTTCTCCCTTAGATGCACTTCCTTCAAATGTACCCTCATTTTGCTCAAAATTTGAAACGATTTTTTGCAAACTGGACAACATATTTCTGGCGCTTCAATGTTGTGTGCCAAATTATTATGTTTCTTCCTCAATGCATAGTTCGGAAAGCTCTCGGCACAGTAGAAGCACTTTATAGACTTATCTCTATTATGAGCTTTCCTTTCATGGTTGTTCCTTTGCGTCAGGGAGCCGAAAGCTTCCGGGCACACGTTACAGCGGAAGGCCGCATGGCTAAGGGAATGGCATCGCAACCGGTCCTGGCTCAAAAACGACTTCCCACACAACTCGCACACATACTCCCCATAATGTTTGTTCATATGTTGGTTTAATGTAATGAAATATTCAAACGTTTCGTGACACTCGCCGCATTTGAAGCCATTCTCTTCAAACTTGTACGGCACGACGCCCAAACCAAAGTCGTTGTAAATTTTACTATGCTCTCGGCTACTATGCTCAACAATGTCTTTCAGGTCAGCGAATTTGGTATCGCACAGGCGGCATCGGGTGTTAAGTACGTCAATTTTCACTTTCTCGTCCCGTTTGAGGTACGACACCGCTGATATAACACTGGATTTCTCATGACTGTCACTCGTATGTTTTTTCAAGGTGGGGTAATCTTTGAAGGGGCGGTGGCAAAAGAAACAGAGATATTCGTGCCGGTGCCATTTGAATGGTATTACGGTGGATGTTTCTAGTATAATTATAGCGTTCTCTTTCATGAGTCGATTACGTTTTGTTGACGAGTAAGATTTTATGTCCTCTGGACGTTTGGCACCTAGAAAGCAAATTTCTTTGAGTTTGCCGATCCACATTCTTCGACACCATCATTTACTAAACTCAAAATCTTATATCATTACCGCCATGATATCAACATTGAAGGTGACAATTTGAACTTATAATCAGAGATGTCTTCTGAGAGGAATATTGTTCACAAACTGTACATATTTTCTTTTGTCGCAGCTTTTTTTTTAAAATCCATATAATCGATGTTTTAGAAATTAACAAATTTAAACGAAAGCTTCGGAAGCTTGCTTTTATTAGCAATTGCACTCATTGTTTATAATATATTGAAATAAAACATCTATTTCTCTCTATCTCTCTTATCATCTATTTACACACGATATTATTGAGCAAACTCGCCTTCATAATAAAGATTATATTTATAGAACAAAGAGAAAACTATATTCTTTGATTCATTGAAATCGATTGTAAAAATATTCTTCTCTATAATCTCTCCTGAATTACCTTTAATAATTTTTGCCTAAACATTAAAGATAGTCCGAGTTATGTTAAACTAATAAACACTATTTGGTTTACTAACAAAATCTCCATATGATACAAAAGTAACTCACAGTTACTGTTTAGATAAGGTTAGATCTTCCGTTAGCATTTCTTTATACTTAATATGAATTTCATAAAATTTTACGTTCAAATATATATGATAATTTTATTAAAATAACTAAATAATATTTTGTCGAACATAAGCATACATATTTGTATATGTATAATAGTCAAATAGTGCCTTTTACCACGCTCCACCACTATGTGAAACCTATAGAGATCAGAACCAATAAGAATAAGGCTTAGAGACCTTCACGATGAGGGCTTATTTCATTTAAATGGACGGCAACGCATCACGGATTTAAAAAAAACTAGTTTAAAAAAAGCAGAGGGCGTTATATGTTCTAATTCATTCAGTTTATAACACAAATATATCCCTTTCCTACTCATAATAAAGATAAACAGTAAAGTCATTTAAATTACTACTGCTTAAAATGGTAACCATGGCAACGGGTACCGTACCAAACTTGGCTGCTACATTAATGCTTGGTAAAACAATATAAAAATTTCAATACTTGTAAAAGCTTCAACAAGTTAATTTATTATTTATGATATATTTAAAGAATATTGAACTAGAATCCTTGAAAAACTTAAATTATATTTATAAAGATAATATTTCCACTAGCGATGGGTAACTCAATGTTTTAGTTTTATAATAGCTTTGTTTAATATAAAATACACTGTACAACATGACTTAAAAACTCCAGGAATATAGCTAGCTCTGCGGTCTATAACTGGTGTGTGTGTGTTTCACTTAAATCTCGATAAAAAGTTACCCATCCCTAGTTTCTACAAATACAATCAATAAACCTACCTTTAGGTTTTGACGTCTTAGGCTTTTCATCTTTCTTTTTCACAGTTTTTATCGACTTTTTCGGTCTGCCGCGTTTTCCTTTCACAGATAATGGCTCCGCTGTCACATCATCATTTAACTCTGAAAAATACGAGTTCAAAGGTTATTAGGGTCTCATAATTATTATTTTCTTCATAGTATGGATAGCAATATCAAAACTTCCACTATTTATAATTTAATTTCTATCAGGCTCAGAATGAGATAAATAAGTAGACATTAAGAGATAGATTAATTGTTACATGAAAAACTTAAAAAGAAATTGTCTATTATCTTGCACATAATAGTAACCTTATAGATTCTTATACTTTTAAAGTTAGTATTAACACATAAATAGTAAAATACTGGTGTTGATTCTGATGTACACTTAAAATGTCTAAATTTTGTTTTAGACCTGTCAAACGTAGGTAACCAATTCTGTATATTTATAAATTGAAATCATTAAATGTTAAAGCAACATAACATTAAGGTTTAACCTATTCTGTAACTCTTAACGCTATCTTGATAGTCCAACATACCACACAATTGATCATATAAGTACAGACTATCATTGACTACCCTTGTGCTAAAATTCTAAAAGTTTCACGACCACAGGCCATTCAAGATTGTTGCATTAGGTAGTCTATAACCTAGCAGGTCTCTTTATTTCAATAGGAGAATTATAAGGATAGTTTGTTTAGATATATTTATATATGTAAGCTTTGCACATGTGTGCACTTGTAGGAAATGTGGGTGTGTCTCGGCTGAAATTTGATGTTGACAGGCGGCGGAGTCCTTATGATATCATTCGGGAAGGTTTTTTGTGGTTTAACTTATGCATCATATTTATAGTGTAATTGTATTTAATATTCAAATATTGATAACAGTGGTAAAGAAACCTACAATTGTCGATAAATCCAATTGGTTGTTTTAATTACCACCATAAAGCCCTCAATATTACATAAATGTTAATTTATAGCAGTTCCTGTTTTTTAATAAATAAATAACTTAAAATATACAAAATTCTATTAAATAATGTATGACTAATATACAATGTGAATGATAGCTAATGGAGACGAGAGAACTCAACCCCATCTACTGTTTTTTACCTGTTCACAACAAAATTGTATCACATGTCAATAAATGGACATATCTTAAAATCACAAGACTTTGTTAAGCATAAAAAAAAATCTTGTGGCTTTATACCACTTGATTTTTTTCTCTTCAAATCAAAGTTATATGGATATATCATCGAAAAAATAATCACCGAATTATGCTGAATGAATATAATATTTTAGTCTCAGTGAATATTTCAGGTGCAAACTCCAAATGACTATCAAACAAAGAAACACCTAAATTAAAGAATGTTTTGAAGTACATACCATCATCAAATGCTATTGGCTCTTCTAAGAATTCAAATTCTGCCGTTTCTTGGATTTGTTCTTCTGTATTCTGTTCCAATTTGAGATTTCCTTCATCTAATACATCCACTGTAACTTAAGTAAAGGTAAACATTGATATTTGTAATAGGTATTCTTATGATTGATCAAAAGATGTCTACATTAGTGGAATAGCAAGACTTAAATGTACAAGTAATGATTAAGTCTATATTATATATAAAAACTAAAAATAATTGGCTACTAAACTAAAGTTAATTGAGTTAACTATAGCAATGACCTGTAAGAAAGACCATGAGTAACAGAAAAAGCATGTAAAATATTTAATTTTGTTATTTATGAAAAATGGGAGGTGACCACTTATATAAACTAGCACAAAGCTTGTTACTTGTCTACCAGCCATTAGCTATATTTATTTATGATTATCTAATAACATTATACATACCTTTATACTTAAAGTCACCCCGTCCTACCATATCCACAAATCGTTTCTCAGACTCAAGCACCTGTTTCTTAAAATTGCAAGCATCTCTAAGCCGTGTGATACAAACTTCACATATAAATCTATTTGAACCGTTTGGCCCTTCATTATTTTGAGAAATCTGAAACGCCAAAGAAAGATTTGCGTCTTAAATATGCGCTTAAAATATTTACAATTTGAGAACAGGCTTCAAATGTATTTAGTCTGTATTTACACTTATAGCACCATACACTAATAATACATACGCTTATATCAAAACATTCCAACAACATATCGGCATAGACTTCATTTTCTCCCATCCAAATGTATTCAGTCCCCAATTCCTTATAGCATCCTTCAGAAAGACAACACCGGCACAGGCCCGGCTTCTCTTTCACAATCACATCATCAAACTCCATTGTAAATACTTATAAACAACACATTATAACTTAATTACGAGGCTTTTCGTGGTTGAGAGCAATAATAATTTTAAAAATTAATAATGAACTATTTACAACATCGCTTTTCACGCGCCATTTTGTTTAAGCAAACAGATTATATAGAAATCAGTATGTAGCACAAGCGTGTGTTGTGTGTTGATACTCTGGAATGGACAGAATAAGATATATCATAGATTCCTTCCAAAAAGTGAAGCCTGGTTAACTGTGAGTTAGTAAAACAAGTAATTTTATCATAATTCATATAACGTGTTTTGACATAGGAGGATAAATAATAAATATAGGGCTATAAGAACATTGGTCCTGTGGATAATATTAATAAGTAATCTATAGCATTATAGCATACACTTCAAATTTATTTTTTTAATTATTTAGTTCCGCTAAAAATCCATAGATTGGCAAATACAATATTACCTAGTGTTGTCACTTTCAAGTTTCATCAAACAAACGTATGATATAAATAATCTGTAGTTATTGCATTCACTTTTCAAATAGATCACGAAATTAAACAGCCAGCTGGATGCAATAATGTATGTGTATGTCGAAATTGAAAAATTAAATTTCTATAATAATCAGGTTACTGATTGACAGAAATTGTCGACACGTAATGTAATGGTTTTTTAAAATTGTTTATAGTCTAATAGAAGTGTGAAGAATTTGAACGAATAAACGTTACAGTCAGTGAGTGTACCGCACATAGCACTAACCAAAATCCTGGAATACGGAAATAAGAGGCCTGAGTCTTTGAGTATTTTAGAAAAATATGCATGGATACACTTTTGCACCGCTTTGCAATAATTATAAATTTGGTGAACGCACGTGGGAGTACCTTCTGTTAACTAACCTTAGTGAATTGGACGAGGATTGGAAATTTCGTCGGTTAGTCTGAATGTTTTGTTCTCATTAGTTCTAAGTAGATTAAGACACTATCGTATAAAGTCGCATTTAGGAATTTATATTTATTTTGAATAAGTAAATAAATTCGAAACTAAGAAGATAGTTAGGGTCATCGCTCATGAGTTAACCGCGGCTTATATAAACCGTCGCACGGTTTCCCTGCCTGGTTAGATTATTAATATTCATAAAATTTTGTAATGTCTGTGAATAAAATCGGTCAAAGTGAACAATTCATTACTTTAATATTGGTAACTGTTAATAGTGATCGAGAAAAGCTATATAACATCTCAGTTCTATCAAGAGAGGAGCCAAAAGAGAACATAAATGAAAAATATCAATACTGGACATTTCTTCCTTTTAAGATTTTTCATTAAAATTGTCTGTATCGTTTAATAATATTGACCACAGAATTCGCCAAGAAACGAACTAACAACGTTGATTTAGAACTCGCCTAGCCTCTATATTACAGTTTTTGAAAAAATTTTGATGCTTCGCCTTTATGAATCGAAGCATAATGGTTTGGTGATTTATTTAAAAAGTCATCTGGTTTTTCAGATTATTTGAATAGAATAAGAAAGGTTTTAAAATAATTTTCTACAATTTCTCAAGGTCATTCAGATGAATTAAAATATTATGTTTAAAAATATATATTTCTCAACGTTACAGAGTACAAAAATTACCAACACAGCACAGATTAATGATTAAATATATATAGGACCTCTCCATACAGATCTCCATGGTCGTTTTCAACTTTACATCCATAGTAGCCTGTGTCACTCTGTGTTGCCCCCACAATAGATAAGTCAGAAGTGGTTCTATTGCCGGCGGTGTTCGTTACAATTTTGATATGATCAGATGTAGATATGGGCATCGAGTTGAATGTCCACGTAATTTTTGGAGCGGGCACACCTGTTGCGTTGCAAGGGATGGTAACATCTCCACCAGTAGATACTTTTTGTCCGGACGGAATATGTTCGGGGTGAGGGGCAGCTATAATAAAAACTTGTTTAGAAGATAAGAAAAGTAAATCAGAAGTCGTGTCCGAAATGTAGTCGATGCCTAGTTGATAATAGGTGGTGTTTGTTCAGCTTTACGCCTAAAATTATTTTAATTAATAAATATATCATAGTAACGCATGAAAAAAAAATGGAATTGACAACATTGAGCTCTGCACGTTTCGTTATAAATCAGTTTCAGCTTATAATAAAATTCATACTAAGGCGTCTGTGGGTTTTATTAAACCTAAACTTACCAACGACATTCAACCTCATAGTGTGCTCCTTTGAAGCGCTAACATTGTTGTGCGAGATACATTTGTAAGTGCCAGCATCTGCTAACATCGTATCGCGTATAAGTAGACGCTTCCCCCTGCTTCTGTTGTATGGTGTCACACGGGAATTTGGGGCACCATTTACTTCTTGGCCGTCTTTATAATAGTCTGGGATTGGTTGAGGCCTGCGAAGTGTTTGTAATAATAAAATAACCGTATAATTAATTAGAGGAGACAATAGTTTTAATGATTTAAGCATGGTTGACATTGCAAAATTTTAACACGCAAGGCCTATTAATATAATCATAGTCGCTACTTTTTTAATAATAATAATGCTTTATTTCAGGCAAAAATGCCTATATTATATACCTAAAACTAATATACATAAAACACCTAAGAAATACAATTGACTTTACTTGGTCAGATCATATTTTATTCATTATAATTTATTTTTAATGTAACTTTTTATATTCAAGACAACATAGTTTTTTTATGAAGGCAACATTCTATTTTTTCTTCATGAAGGTGAATGAATGTTAACGTCTTCTTTGTCTATGAGATTTTAAGAAAATGATGTATGACAATTGACATTTACGTAACAGTTGTCGTTTTAATAAAGTGTATACCAAGTAATATAACGAAACATGGCATGACAGTATATAGTATGTTTTTTAATAATGATATAAGACGCTTTAACAACAATAAAGAGACCGTTGGGGTCCGAACGCACGAGACGAGAATCGCTCGCATATAGTCATGTTCACAGTAAAGTATGTTTAATTGTTTCAAGAACGCAAACCGTGAAATTTAGCGTTTGTTTTTCCTCAAGTTGTGAATAGTTTAGATAAGAAATAGCGATAGTTCAAGTATTTATTTACATAACAATAATAAACAAATGATTGTAATTCTTTTTTTAATTGTAATAATTTTAATCACTGGATTAAGGTATGATTGTAACAGAGAGGGACTATAACGTTAAGATTATGTTAGTATAGCCTAACCAAATATGTAATTTTGGTAATTAAATTAAGAAAATGTGTTTTAATTCAGCTACAATCTACATATTACATGGCTTGGGGACAACTACTACTACTTACTAGTACTATTTTTCTAGTAGGCTACTAGGAAAAAAATTTACTAGTCGCTGACCTGCGAGTCTACCGGTTCGTGATACCAGTATAAATCCGCCGACATAAAGAAGACCGTATTATCACCAAGCTTTTGCGAAAGAGACAGTTAAATAACTCATGGAAACTCATCCAAAAACAAAAAAAAAATACTCACTTCCCGCCAAAGATGCAGTATACAAACGTGCGTTCGCCAAGTTTCACAGTCATGTCTTTGCTTGTATACAACTCCACTATCTCGCTGCCACCATCGTTGGGTAAAACTTCCTGTATAACGAATTCCGCGATCGCCACGTCTCTGTTTGGCGAGGCTGGCGTTTTCGCCAGGCAGACATATTTGAAGTTTTCGCTCGCGTCACCCTTTTCAATGCTCGTTATGTGCAACGTGCCTGCATTTAACGAAATAAATCAGTTATACCATCGTAAATTTCTAGAATTTACTTTTCTTTCTTTTATCATTTTGTTAGGCTTGTTTAATTTGCAAGTTGCTGTTGTATGACACCTTAGACGTGCAGAGGGTCTCCACGAATGACCACTGGCTTTTGACTGGTGGCCACCAGGTGGACGGCCTGTCCAAACGTGGTGCCGAAGCGTCGAAAACCAGTTACAAGCCCTTGGACTTAGCTGGAGCGAGGCCAAGAGTACAGACGAAGATTTGAATGTTGTTAGTGCTTAAATCCCGCATTTTTGGGTTCCTTTAAATATATTATTTGTATTATCTAGCTATGTACCAACCCTATTGGAACTTAAACTCAATTGTTTCCGCTGAATGAGGTGACCGTACACCATGAGAACTGACCATTTCGTTTTTAATAGAATTGTTTTGCATTCATTACTAATTTAACATCGGGCTAACGCTGATTAGAAAAAAGTTATTATGTTAGGAGATTTATATATATAATCACGATGTTTGTCCGCTATGGAATTCTGAACTATTTAAGCGATTTTAAATTTGTCTATTATTAATGGACAGTCACAATTATCTGTTAACTTCAAACGATTCTAACAGATGTGATGTGAACCGACAAACGTGTCATATAAAGATTAATTTATTAACCTAAATAAAGCATACTTTATTGTTTTAAACGCTTTCGATTATAAATACATCCCCGCACACTTAAAGCTGTTAATTATTTTTATTGCTACACACATTTATGGCAAAAAAACGTTTGCCTATCAGCTAGTTATTTATAAATCTAGCATAATTAAGCCATGATATTTGGCGACGCTCACGGCGAGAAAGCAAGCTGGTACACTGTGCACACTCAGTCCCTTCGCTGGTTCGTTCTCATCTGAGAACGAGAAAGAGACATCACATTCTCGTATCGATTTAGTCTATATTATTATTATTTATTTTATTTTTTTCTTAAATGGCTGTTAGTCAAGACAGATATGCTGAGCGTGTTTCCCTTCGACGCGTCTAATTTGTATTTAGCACTAAGTATTATACAGTTTAAGATGTGGAATACATGTTTGTTTGTTTGTATCTCGACGATAACATACCTTCCGGCGAGAACGTCATCCTGACATCGGAGATCTCGGTTGAGATCAACGGATCGAAGACAGATGTAAGACGCCATGAAATCTCTGGTTTAGGGTAAGCGTTTGATGCGTCACACTTCAATTGGAACGGCTTGCCCTCCACAGCTTTGACGTATTGAACGGCAGGCGCATCGTTCACAATGTAGGACCGTTTGACGTTTATGATCCTTGTACTCGCGGTTCCGTACATGGTAGACGCGAAACATTGGTATCGGCCGGCGGTGTCCGCTGTGGGATTCAGGAATACGAGACTTCCCTCGTTCCGGCGTTGGACAGCATCGCCGTCTCTCAGCGGTTGACTGTTTTTGTGCCATTTGTATCTAAGCAGAATGCAAATTCTGTTGAATTTCACAATAAGCAGCAAAGTTGTTTAAGATATTGAGGATTATTTAAAATTATGTATACATACAAATGCTGGGAATAGAATCCGCCACTGTCGGATCATTGGACCACTCATCAAAATATACATAAAAGAGATTGCCTTTCTAAAACTTCATCGAACGCTGTTCGTAGGCAATAGCCTGATGCTTCGCTCCGACACCGAAGAGGCAACTTCCCGAGGATGCTCCGGTGTCGTGGCGAAACGTACGTCGAGTGGTTGTGGGTTTTTCGCGGAGTATTGCTTCTAGGTCTATTAGGGTTTTGTACTATGGACTTCCGCAAACGCCTGATTCTATTAATTATATTTCTAAAAATTGTTTGACACTTACGTGGAGTTAGCATCTGGATTCTGCAGAACGCACTCCAATACAAAAGGTTCCGAATTACTATATAGAACCTCCTCGGGTGCTGCGTTTAAGATGGGATACATAACATCTTTTTCGGGACCGGTACCTATAATGTTACAAATGAAATATACTATGATTCCTAACTAACTTTCTGTAATTCACATATCGTCAAATTAAATTCATTATAAAAAATTCTTCGTTTATGATCATTCTATAATGTTATCACCCATAGCTTATATCCACGGCGTCAATATGGCGATATTCATATAATTTGATTAAATAAATATAATGTACAATCAAAATTATCTTTTTTATTATGTCAGACGTTAATAAAATATGTTTTTTATATGACATTTGGCGATTACGGAAAAAATGTATCACATGAAAATTCACGATCCCAACGAAAATTTGGAATTAATCATTGGAAGATTCTGGGTCACACACAGGCTACTATACTTTTGTGATATGAAATCCTAAGGTGTTCTTACTGGAGATATTTCTTTAGATTGTAAGACTTGAAAGAATAAAGGATAAGCTAGTTATTAATCAACTTACATAAAATACTGCCGAGGAAGCAGGTTGCCAACATCAGTCTTAAAGTTACAGCCATTGTGTCTGCAATATAAACATTCTTAAAACTGTGCATATCATAATGACAGCACCAAACTGTATTATTTTTGTAAAACGGTCCGCACAAAACTTAGTGTAATAGCAAAAAAATAAAAAATAAAAGTGACCTTAATCTGTGGACCGACTTCGAACAATACTAAAAATTCTATCAATAATCTGTGACTTACCGTTGTCTCCGTAATGGCGCGAAATACAATGAAAATGACGTACGTGCGCTGTATTTATATTTCACGGTGCATCATAAATTGTGAATTACCGTGCTAGGTGACACATAAAACTTAAGGCTTTTTGTAGTTTTCAGTTCAGTACGTAAATTTTTGACAAAATTAAAAAAATATATAACTTTAGGTATGATGAATTCAAGTTTTTGAAGTGTATGAAAAAAAATTGTTTTAGTACTAATTATGATTAGGGACATTTACATAAATACTGTTATAAATATTTATATAATTAATTTAATTTCAATAAATTTTAAATTTTAAAAAATAACGACGACTTATTTATTGAATTATAAAAGATTCTGTTTATTAAAAGTAAATTCTCCAAAACTCTTAGTATTACTATCGAGTCATATTAGATTTTTTTAATGGCGAAACGGAAAAAGAATAGTATGGATTCATCCTTACATAGTAACTACCTATTATTCACATTTCTAATGATCGTTAGGGAAATTCAATTTTACACTTTTATTTTCCGTAAGGATAATAGTTCATACAAGCTTTGTTATACTCAACGCTAAGTCTATGCTATTATCTATGCCTGTATTATCTATGTGTTTTTTAATATAAAACCTTCACATTAAAACCGAATTAAAAATAAAACTTTCACAGATTGTCACTATGTGATTTTTCCATTGATCGTTGGATGACATCTCAAGATTCCCATTTCATTCACGTTATATAATAAGAAAAAGCCCTCCATATTAGATGTTTAGGTGTTGTAAACATATAACACGAAAGAGTATTTTCCCTGCTACATGTTTAGAATGGCTGATTTCATACCGCTGTGAATAGTGAGTGAATTTTGTTTTTATATTTGGATATGTCATAAGTTGGATATAACGATCGATTTGGGTCATGGTCTTTAAGGATGCTTATATTTTTTATAAATAAATAAATTTACAAAACAAAATAAAATGTGTGAAAGCGATTCACTAGTCACCGATTCTGGTAAAATGCCGAGATCCAGGTGATTTATTTGGGATTCACGAGTCTAGTTTGACTATGGATGAGGGTGACAATAGCATTATTATAGAATATCAAAGAAACGATTTTTGTAAGATTCATAATATCTAATGTTATATGTTAAAGTGAAAGTTATTTAATAATGTTATCAAATGAAATACATGATAATAAGCAGCAGGAAAATAACCCATTATCCTCAAGCACCGCGTAGGAACGTTTCTATAATTATTACTAGCTGATCCGGTAAACGTTTTGCCATACATGTGATTTCAATTAATAAATAAAAAATAAGGGTTGATCGCAGAAGGGTGAAAATTTAGGATTGTATGTATTTTTGTATGTTGTATCGTAAAAAAATAGAAACTAAAATTTTTGTCTAAAATATAATAAAAAAATTAGGGGTGGACTACCCTTGACATTTAGGGGGATGAAAAATAGATGTTGGCCGATTCTCAGACCTACTCAATACGCTCACAAAGTTACATGAGAATCGGTCAAGCCGTTACGGAGGAGTTCAAGTTCGAACCCCGTGACCCGAGAATTTTATATATTAGATTACCCTTGACTTTTATTATTAATTTATACAGCTAAATACTAATTTTATACTATCTTAATGCAATAGTTGCTTAAAACTAATTCTATAGATGTTCAATATTACTAGTTCACGGTTAAATATAAACTCAGTTTCCACAGTATTTCCACAACCTTTGGAATAAAAATAAATACAAATACAATAAAGAAGTCAAGCTTCTGAGGATAATATTTAAAAAAAAACATTGTCGGATTACATACGTAATCATACTGGGGACATCACCGAGGTACGTAATGCAAACAATTTTGCTTCGTTCAGCGATCAGGGACATCCCCCAATGCGATTATATCTAACTTGATTCTACTTAATCTAATACATTATGATGTGATAATACTTTTTTTATATTATGAGTTAATCAAGTTACCCCCTACATATCGCTAGGGACGTTATTTAGCTTAATCATTAATATCAGTCAAAGAAACACAGCCATTCTCTTTAATGAGAGTAGACGACCAAGGCCATTTGAGGGAACACTTATCTGTTCCCTCTAATGGCCTTGGTGGCCACGCTAACTCAGAATTTTAAAAATATTTATATTATATTGTGATAATAGTTTACATTACATTATTTTATGAATCTTAAAATTAACAAGCTAAATTTTAATCATTGCACTTCAACATACCTTTATAAAGCGCGACTAATTAATTCTACAACGAACTATTATCTAAGCTTATAAAATATATTATGGTTTTTGCTAATTCACCCAACGGACATGTTGATGTCAGTATTATCAGAGATTTGGGTATATTTACCATACATTAAGGTTAGAGAGGGCGTTACTTTGTGGAAGTCCATATTCCGATCATACCCGAAATCTATAATAGAGAGGTCTCGGTATGTCACGAACGCTTTGTCGGCTTTCGGACGTTGATAGGAAAGGTGGTTTGTATCGGAGCTGCATACTGTGAGTTCGTTTTACGTTGTTTTAGTGCCATGGT
Organism: Pontia daplidice; assembly: GCA_963693355.1. Lineage (NCBI taxonomy): Eukaryota > Metazoa > Arthropoda > Insecta > Lepidoptera > Pieridae > Pontia > Pontia daplidice. Next base: position 651,787 of record CAVNZL010000023.1, on the reverse strand, counting down.
ATTGTGTGATTATTATAAGGTTATCGGTTGTTTTAAATAGTTATGTTGTTTTGTCACTATAAGTTTTAATGTTAATTTAGTGTGATATATAGAATACCATGTTTAGGTTATTTCAAATTGTTTTATTTTTATTTTTGATTATCACTTCTGGTTGCTAAAAATAGTTATAATCAAAGGCGTATAAACTTAGCTTATATATGTCATCAAGGTTTTGAATTGTTTTAGTTGACTTTACACATGAACATTTTACATAATTTTATCTGAATTAACTATTGACGTTCCGGAAACCACCCTCGCCATATTACAACTTTACTTCCAACTTTACGACGTATTGGAATTGGTGTCAACTGATATATACCGATATAGTGTATAAATAGTGGTAACGCTAAATAATGGGAATTGTTTTCAGGGATAATATTTTTTAATTCTTCCTATCAGGAACGATATGATCCTATTAAAATATACAAATAAATATCCTAATAATATTCATCTCATTTCTCTATGTTTTTCATCAGGCGTGCAAAGTTATTGCATGGCTTCAATGACGACAACCATTTTGGAAGGACGTCCGGAGGTCAGGGACTTTTGAAGAGTTGAACTGTGCGCACAAATAATTCGTTCGGCTAATTAATGTTTTTTCTCTCCTCGTGTTTGGTGAGTCCTTTCAATTCTGCTATTTTTTTTCTAATTGAAATTTATTGTTCCTTGGGAATTTCGTGGCCATTATTTTTTTTATATTATTATTTTTTAACTATAAATTATTATCGTTTTAAAAAAATTATAAACAGCGCGATCACATAGGCTCGTTTCGGTTCTTTTTAGGAAGTAGTATATTTAAGTATAGTTAATAATTTACTTATTACATTCTTTTTTTTGCGTTGACCCTTTTATTATATGATTTTTATTTTCTCTATTATTTTGTATATTTAGTAATAGTCAATGTCACATTTAACTTTTTGGTCTACTTTTTGAAAATGCATGTTGTCATCATTGGTTTACTATCATTAAATAATTTTGGTTTAAACATAACACCTTATAATATATAGTATTTATTATAAACCTTTAAACTAATAATTTCTCACAGTTATGATTCTTTGTCCATATGGACAAAAAAACTTTATATCACCAGAAATCGCTCTTGTTTAATCTTTGTCCACTGCGATTGGTGGAAAAATTAATTTTGTGCATAAATTAATATTTTGCGATATGCGGTATCGTAATTGACCCTATCCGGAAAGCGATTTTGTATCTTCCCGCTTAAATCTTGAGTTTATAAAAACCACCACAGACTATGCAGTGTTGGACAAAACATACATATTCTGTAATGTAACTCTACTCTACATAGTCTGTGGTGTTAAATCAAAGAATATTTTATTGTATTTTTTGATGTAATACGTTGTAAGTTTGTACTTGTAAGTGAACTTTGATAAGTATATTGAAATATCTAAGATAATATTGGAGTAGAAAGAGTGTGATTTTTTAAAAACTAATTATGATATGTATACATATAGTGTTTTGTTTATTCTGCAGGTTATAGTATTCTTCGACACTATTTAATATGACAGGATATTTAATGCTGTGCACTCGAGAAGTTTTCATTACACTAAAGATTTGAATGAACACAAATTACCACAAGGCAGATAGCATAGATGCCATGCCATGCCATGCCATGACAGGCATTACTTGAGAGAAAGCCATGTGAGTAATTGCCACAGATTTTACATTTAATACAGTGTTTAATTCAGTGTTCAGGAGTAAAATGCATACACATATTTCACAATTTTTAATTGATTCTTCTACACATTTTGATTTACTTAAATCTTGTTAAGCATTTGTGTAACATTCCCTCCTGACTTACACTTACTTACAGTGATGTGATGTTAGTTGTTTTGTTAAACTCCTGACACTAGCCACTCCTATTCTAACATTTTGTGTGCTTTTTAGTGATAATATTATCAGGTAATTATTGTTTTTGAATAGTTGTTTATTTATAGAATCGGAGATTAGAAATATCTCATTCAATTCTCTTATTAGTCAAGTGTAAGTTTTTCAGTTCAATATACAGTGTTGGTTTATACACTGCGGAGTAGTTCGGTTTGTGCAATTAAAACACATATATAAATCAATCAATTAATTTTTTTATTAGCAATGAACACACACAAAAACAATGATTTAACTTCTATCAAACAAAAATAAAATACTTTTATTATAATCAAAAAAATATATACAGCTTTTCTAAATGACTTACTTAAAATGAAAAACAAATTACTTTCTTGCAACAATAAAACATAAAATTTTCTACCTAAATTAGTTATCTTAAAGTTGTTAATTAACAAGATAATAAAAACTATAGAACGGTAAAACTAGGAAAAATACTGAAAAAGTAAAGTTTTGATGTTCTAGAGGTACAAACAGCTGGAGATTTAGTTTCAGGGAGAATCATTTCAACATTGGTTATATAAACAGTATGGATAATATATTCAACATCAGGGAAAACAAATGTCCATGAAAAGCCTGACTTTTTTCTTAGATAACATACTTTAAATCAGTCTGACAATAACAACAACTTATCCTACATAGTAAATAATACTTTTTTTCTTAGGTAACCTCACTAAAATAAACACACCATAATATTTTCTGGTATTACATCATCTGTAAATTGGCTTCTGTTCATTGCCACTTAAAACATTATCCATAACTCTTTGAAAAGTTGATGGTAAATGCAAAATGTTCTACATTAAATGCGGTCTTTGGAATGTCGATTGAGCCCATTTCCACTTATCAATGTTGAATAACTCCGCGGTTGCGATCGAATGAAATAATTACGTCATTATCAGTCGGGTTTTCAATTACTAAAAATCCGCGATTATTTTTAACTGTGGTCAAACACTCATGTATAATGCAGTTACATATAAATTGCTCATGCACTAGGACTTCACCGTCTAATGTATTGATAGGAACTTTAATTAATTTTGAACTGTTTGCAGGCACTATGTCTTCATATAAATTACAATTTTTAGAATCATACATTCGAATCGGGATAGTTGCAAATTTAGTCACTAATGTTTTGTGTTTAAGGTGTATTTTTGATTCCCATTCTGTAAGCAGGTCTAGTCCAGACCGTCAAAGTAGTCGTGAAATTTGTGCATGAATAATGTGATTTCTTTGTCGCAATTAAATGAAGCATGAACATTAGTTACTTCGAATGGATCGTAAGTCAATGGAATATTATAAAAGTAAGTATTAACTGCGTCGGGGCTGATAAAAGATTGATTTGCCCCGGTGTCGATTAAAAGATTCTCAATCTGTATATAGGGCAACTGCCTTTGAGTTTGTATTATTTCTATTTTGGTTCTTTTGTACTCTTGACCTCGGGAAAATTTCCTGTGTCAGTCATGTCTGTCGGTTGTTCAGTGTAAGTCACCTCATAGGGTTGTTCAGTCTGTTCATAATAGTTCGGACAATATCTAGAGTCGTAGATGTAGTCTCGGGATGAGACCAGCAATAACACACACGGCATCGCAAGACACCGTATGCTATGTCTTTTGGAGCACAGTTTAATGTTATTTTGGTGTATTTTCGAACCCTGTGTTTTTTCTTTGTCTTAGTATCTAAAATGTCCTGTGGGGTAAAACGAGAGGCGATCAAAAAGTAATGATAATAAGTATAATAAAACAACGATTTTAGTTTAAATTTAATTTATTTTTCTACGTAGTCTCCTAACAAGTCGATACATTTAGTTCAACGTTTCTCCAAACCTAAAATACCCTTTAAAAAAAATCTTTATCTTGACTATCCCAAAATGCCTTTACAGCATCCATTACCTCGCTATCATCCTTAAATTTCTTGAGCCTAGGAAACAAATGAAAATCGCTGGGGGCTAAATCTGGAGAATAGGGCGGGTGTGCGACCAGTTCGAAGCTTGCTCGAATGGCAGCGACCGCAACTTCGGCACTGTGTGCAGGAGCGTTGTCCTGATGAAACAGGACTTTCGCTCGGATTTGCCCCGTCTTTTTCCTTTATGGCGTCTCGCAGTCGTCTTATTTGATCAGCGTAGTAGGAGCCCGTAATAGTAGCTCACTTTTCCAGGTAATCAACCATTATGATTCCCTGAGCATCCCAGAAAACAGACGCCATTTGTCCGCAGAGCTCGAGACTTTAGTCGGTGAGGATGGCCCCTTCCAAGTCATCGATTGTTGCTTGGTCTCAGGATCAAAATGATGGATCCATGGTCGCAAATCGTGACAAAAATAATTCTTGGTCAAAAAAATTCCTGGAACTTTGCAAGATTGGCTCTTGAAATGTCAACTCGGTTTTTCTTTTATTCGTCCGTTAACAACTCTTCAACGCGCGGAGACCTTCTTCATATTCATTTTTCTGGTCAAAATGCTTTGGATGCTGCCATATGAGATCCTCGTGACCTCAGCTAAATGTCTGATGGTTACTCTTCGGTCTGCTAACACGATATCTTCGAGTTTTTTTACGTTTTCCTCAGTGGGGGACGAGGTTGGGCGTTCCTCGCGATGTTCTTTTTTTTTTATAAAATAGATCAAACGAGCTTGCGGGTGGCCTATGCGGGAACAGCCGCAGCCCATAGAAACCTATTAATGAGTGCGTTGCCGGCCCTTTAGGAAGGAATATGCTCTGCTTTTATATAATTGGAGGTCGTATCTCACGGGGAAGACCTCCGCTGAAAGTCGATTCCACAGTTCACTTGTTCGCAATAGAAAATGCCTTGTAAAGCGAACTGTGGAAGACTTCCAAGCATCGAGATGGTGCGGATGGAATTCAGAGTTACTGCGACTCGTTCGATGATGGAACGATGCAGCGGGGATCAACTCGAACAGTTCATAAAAACACTCACCATAGTAGGTTTTGTAAAAGACGCAGAGTGACGCAAGGTCTATGCGTAAGGAGAGAGAGATTCAAGCCGATCAGTAAGCGATGGCAGATGTTTTTTTATTGCTAGTAGGCCTACCTCCCCGGTGACTCACGCCCCGGGGCCGAGGAAGCTAAGCTCGAAATAAGTTTATTCAGTACACGTTTTTTATTATGAAATACAAAATTAGAATTGAACATAAGTGTTGAGGGTCAGTTTTGCTATTTGATACATGCTCTTTCCCTCAACCACCTACGTAGAGTCCGCGTCTTACAAACTAGGTTATTTATTCATTATAAACTAATAATAAGAAAGAAAATAGACAAAATTTAAAAACACGAATAATTAAAGCAAGTTTTCAAGTACAATTACAAAGTAGCTTATATTAAGATTAATGGGTTAACAGTTATGTGAGTGAGTATGATGAGATGTTGGTACATATTGTAATCATGTGATTAATACAGTAGTGCTTATGACTAACAGATTTTTTAATTTAGCATATTTATTTACATTTGGTGGTCAGTACAGTGGTTCTTATAATTAAAATGGTTTACGTTATTACATATTTAGTTATTTATTTATTTACATGGTTAACAAGCAGGCATTAGCTATATACATTTTTAAATTAGGCTAAAGCTTATACTAAGAAATCTATACTTATAGTACACCTTAATAGTTAACACAACATGCATTTAAAAAAGTAGACAAAAATATGTTGTTTAAATATGAAACATTGGTTATTTCATAATAAAAATAAAAGAAAGAGAGACACACAATAGAAACCTAGTAGACAAAGGCGGTGGTCAACACAGAAAGCGATATTTAAACTGTACTGGGTAAATTATTATTAATACATTAATATACTACATGCTAAGAATGTGCCGAAGCTGAGCTGCGGATGGTGGATATGCGATATCAAAGTCAGTGTTATATTTATTAACGAGTCTACAGTTTAATCTGCTGTCGAGGGTGTTTTCTTGGAGGATTAAAATGTATTAAAAGTTATTGTTTTACATACAAATGGGTTGCTTTAGAAAAGAAGAGGAATAACAACAATCATGACATACAGAAGATAAACAAGTGACCTTTGACCCAGTTGAACGTGATGTTGACATGATCACTGCTTGTAATGTATTTGTGTATGTTTGTAACGATATTGTGTGTATGGGTTGGCCGATCGCTTGGAGTGCAGCCATTGAGTCAGAGTTAATGATATAAGGTGTAATGTGTCTGTGTTTGTCTTATGTTGGCTGTTGTGTTCATGACAATTGACACACCTTAGTGTCTGTTCCTTGCATTGTGTAGTGGGATGATGACCAGAACACTTGGCGCATGTGGAGTGTTTTGCGGGGCATCGCCTCTTCGTGTGTCCGAAGTTCAGGTAGTTTTGACACTGCCTGAACGGCGAAAAGTTGTCGCTGGGTACCCGCTGCATACCGATGTTAACTCTGCCGAGGTCAGCGAAGGCTTTCCAGGCAGAGGGTGTGGTGTGTAAAACGACGTTATAGTGTTGTGTTTCTGTTAGTGGTGGTGAACTTAATGGCGAACGTCTGGTCAGCAAGTGTGTGATTTTGATCTTTATTTGTGTTTTTGAGATCTTTTTCATCGATGTTTTTAGAGATCCCTTTGAGTATTATAATTGGGTTGAGTCTCTTTTCCTCCTGTGTTTGAATTTGTTTGTGTTTCTGTAAGTTGGTGATGGTGTGTGTATTGTGATCCTCTCTTTCGAAAGTTAACTTTAGTTTCCTATTCGAGAAAGGAGTGATTTTGAGAGGTGCATATCCGCCTTGTCGGAAGTTGACGGTCTTACTTATTTGTGTTAGCAGTTGTTCTGTGGTGTCGAAGCCTTCCCCGGAGACTACAATTGACGGGCCCACAGGGGATTTCGGAATGGCGGCGGCTTTGGCATATGTTTTAATGATATTGTGCTGCTCCACTGAGGGAGGTGGTATAGCCGTAGGCGCGGGTTTTGCGTTATGAAACGCTAGATGGAGAATATATATCAGATATTTTTTTCAATGGAAGTCTGAATATTAATTAGTTATTGTTGGATAATGATAACTCGCAAATAGGTGCTACAATGGAACTTATGCAGGATATGTCAATAATCGAATAATTTCGCTGAATTGAAACAATCACAATAAAAAGTGATGTGAAGGGTTTTGTTTGAATTCTGCTCATTTAAACTTTGTAAGTCAAATAAAATAAAAAAAAAAATCAAAAATACCTGAGCGAATTTCGTTAGCACCTCTTTTTGCCTGAACCTTGTCCCAGAAATAGCAATAAACATTATCATATATTCATATCTCACTTACAGTTTCGTTCTTTTTACGCTTATTTACTTCTTCTGATTTCTTCATTATTACCCGCCCATTTCCATTTCAGTATTCTTAAACGTCTTACAGCATCCTCTAGCTTTGTTATTGCTCACAGTTTCTCGTTACTTAACCTGTCTGATAACTTTACTCTGATCATACTCCGCTCCATTTTCCGTTGACAGATGGCTATTTTTTTCTCTTGTTCTATTTTGAGTGATCATGTTTGGCAACCATACGTTAGGTTAGGTTACGATTTACTTAATACATTGTAATTTCTACACATTCTTGAAACTGTTGAGAACTGCTTTAAATTGGTTCTAGCTGAGGGTGGTTGGAACAGGGCAACTTGGCATCTGGGGGCACGGCGTGGGACATGGAGGTTTATAAGATTAAGCAATGGGGGGCAATCAACACGGCTTCTGACAATTTTGTATAAAAATATTGTATCTAACAGATTCCGCCGAACCGTAAGACGATCTATTTTATAATGTTGCAGTTTGGCATCATATGTTTTTAACTTATTTCCTAACTTGTCACAATAAACGAGATGTCTAAGGAATCTTTTTTGGATCCTCTCAATACGTAATTGATGGGTGTTGTAGTGAGGTGACCAAACATTGCTGCAATGTTCAATGTATAACAAAGAGAGGAATCCAATAATAGATAAGACTATAACTAGCACTTACTATCAACGGTGTCGTGTCTCGTTCCAAACCCTGGATCCTTATAATTATAAAAATGTAGGGTACGGTTTGCGGTCTATATTAAATGCGCACGCGACGGCGGAAAAAATTTCACCGTCTCATACCGGAACGCCACCTACCGTCTCCGGTTCGTGTGTAAAAGTCAGCGATTTAGCGCAAACAAGGATTGGTGTAGACAGTGTCAAATGCCTTTGAAAGATCCAGGAATATTCCCATAGCCTTTTGTCCTGCATCTAGAAATTGAGTTATGTCTGTTGTGAGGTTCAGTACGGCATCTTCTGTAGACTTTTGTTGCCTGAAACCATATTGATTGCCTGAAAGTATTTCATATTTGTTAAGATAATCAATCAATCAAACTTTTTCGAATATTTTAGATAAAACACTGAGTACCGAGATGGGTCTATAGTCATTGAAACTGTCTTCATCACCAGCCTTAAAGATTTTACCCCGTTTATTATGCATCGATTGAATAGACAAGTACAGGAGATAGCATTTGTTTGGAAGCTTTAACAACAGAGGTTGGAATTTCGTTCCAGCCTACAGATTAATTTCTTCATCTTCAATTTCGAAAAGAACTATGCGAGGCGCTATTTAGGGAAGTACTAATAGAGCTCGAGACATTTAGCGAATTGGAGGTGTTTTCCTTTATTATTATTATTTAACTAAAACATTCTTTACTACAGTTACATACTGATGCATAAACCACTTAAAGGAGTACATAACACTCTTATATCACATAATATATACATATACACAAATCTACATCACTTTCATCGGAGTTGATCGGTGACTGATAGTAGTTATGCCCTTTTTACGTGAGAAGTTCCACTACATTATGTTGACGATGATGCTGATGATGATCTACAGGAGCAAGAACTGCTTGTCCTGCTGGTGGTTTCTTTTCTTTGTTGAATTGATTGTCCAGAAGCTCCCGGTTCTTGTAATTTGACAGCGTTATTTTATTCATCGTTTGTATCTAAAATTGTTGAAATATAAATTATAGTTTAATTAAGTTAGTAGTAGTTTCTATTTAGTTGTATATGAAAAGCCGTAGCTATAACCTGCGTTGATCGGTATTGTCAGAGAGATATACTTTCGAGTTTTTCAACCTCTGCTTTCACAAACATATTATCTGCTGGTAAAATCAAATTTTCGGCCAAAGTGTGAGGTTTTCCTGCTTTAGCCACACGAAATACTACTCGATAACTAGCAAGCAACGATTTCTCATTTAGGTTGGACATTTGTACTATACCAGTTTTTTGATGTGGAAGTGCTTGCAATTTTCTCTCAAAAAATTCCACCGGCTTATTTTTGTTATTTGGATGTTATGTGTTAAGGTGACGTGTTAACTTCGATGGCTCCACGCTATCAAGAGAAGATAAAGTTTCAAAGCAAGTAACGCACTATGGTTTATTGTAAATCACAGTAAACGAGAATTTCATCATAAAGACGTTTTTTCTTTATTTTACTTCCACTGCAGCACTAGTAGTAACTTTCACCAAAAATTGACGGTTTTGTTGATCTTTTCAGGAATTTATTTTTTATCCATTTTTTATTATCCCTCTTAAACAAATAATTACAAATGCGTATTTACAGGGTGGGCCAGAAAGAATTGCGAATTTGAAAAAAAATATAATAAAAAAACTAAATACAGTTCACATACAATTTTTATTTCAATTAAAAGAAGACATCCGGGAAATTCATTTCTTAAAAATAACATCATTGAGGTGTGCACCATCGCGCTGCAAACATTCCTCGAATCTGAACCTCAAATTGGTAAAAACTCGCTCGCACATTGCGCGGGGAATAGCTGTCATTTCTTTTCTGATATTGGTCTTCAACTGATTAATTGTTGCTGGATTATTGGAATACACTTTACTTTTTAGGTATCCCCACATAAAAAAGTCCGGTGGCGTTAGATCTGGACTTCGAGGCGGCCATGCAATGTCACCTCGGCGCGATATCAGTTTCCCAGCAAACATCTCGTTTACGACCGCCAAAGAGGCATTAGATGTATGGCATGTCGCGCCATCTTGTTGAAACCACGTTGCACGATTATAGGCTTCAAATTGTTGCAGTTGCGGAAAGAAATAATCCCTTAGCATGGCTATGTATCGGTCAGTTTACAGTGACAGATTGCCCTTGTTCATTTTCAAAGAAATAGGGTCCGATAATTCCGTGCGCTGATATGGCCGCCCAAACGGTTACTTTCGGCGAATGCAGAGGCTTTTCATGTTTTGCACGTGGGTTCTCTGCAGCCCAGTAACGACAATTCTGTTTATTGACATGCCCATTTATGTGAAAATGGGCTTCGTCGGAGAACAGAATATTGTTGAAACTCCGAAAACGTTCCAGCATTGTTTTAACAAAAGCTCGTCTTAAAATTGGATCATTTGGCTGTAATTCCTGCACAAGTTGAATTTTATACGGGTGCAATTTCAGATCTTTTAACAAAATGCGACGCAAAGATGTTCTGGATACCGTAAGTTCAGCTGAACGCTTGCGAGTCGATAGACCAGGATTACGTTGAACTGAAGCTCTAACTTGTTCAATTGTGTCTTTCGTTCTTGTTGACCTTGGGCGTCCCGCAGGCTTTTGTTTGAGAGTCGAACCAGTATTTTCGAACTTTCTGACCCACGATCTAATCACACTTTCCTTCGGACACTGATTTAGGTCATGTAATCCAAACTCACGCCGAAATAAACGCCGAACAATAGCGCACGAATCGCCATTTTTGTAATAATGTTTAACGCAGAATGCACGTTGCGCTCCGGTGAAGTTATCCATCGCGACTAAATTTCCGAGAACCGAGCTTCTCAACCCCACCACCCGCGCGGCCCCCTCTCATATCGTTCAAGCGCAAGAGTGTTTTTAAAATCGTACGCCTTTCTGGCCCACCCTGTATTACAACAAGTTAAAAACAATTGATAACGGTCGTTAAACAATTGCTAGTCGACGTGAACTGAGTGAGTATCGCTTTGCTTCGTCGAATCGAAAGAGATGGCTGCTTAAATTTTATGCCTACAAAACATATGCTTAAAAGTTTTTTTTTTGAAACATTTTCTACATTTTTAAATATAGATATAAAATAATAAATCAAGCTTTTTATTTAGTTTTTGAAAATAGCATAATCTTAACAGTAAAAAAAATTTTTTAGCTTTTTTTTGGCAGATTTTAACCGAGTAGCTAAAATTTTAAATCTGGTCACACTGCTCGCCACCACTTCACACTTGCCGGGCGGCAGGCATCGGCATTAGTCGTACTGTTTTGGAGCAACACCAATTTTAGTTAAAAAAAACTAGAAGTTCACTTCACTTATTTTAATTAAAAGTGACACTGGTTTTATGACCATCCACACGTTATACAAAGCACTGCTCGGAAAAGGCACTGTTCGCGACGGCTTCCAGAATCTAACTCACAATAATTGTTAACGGAACAATTATAAAGACAAATCAAAAGCTGAGTTGACTTTATGTCCATACTAGCTAGGGTTGTTAAAAGTAAGACCTAATAAAAACGTATTTAAAGCGAGATCTAATAAAAACGTATTTAAAGCGAGATCTTCCAAATCGGCCAGGAAGTTTATTTTTGTCTATATAACTATAATGTATTTCGGATTGTATTCTAGTTAAAATTTGCTCGATTCTGAGTGAGTATTTTATTATATCCTCACTAAATAATTGCTTACAGCCGAAAGTTGAGCGCAAAAACAATTTTAGTTCCTCCCAATCATGTAATGTGCAAAATATAGGTTGTCAAATATCTCCCTTCCGCTTTTTTGCTCTTTATTCAATGCTTTATAAAAAGTGTTACAGTGATCGGATTTAGTTCAAATATGCGCCGTTTTGTTCGATAATCTGTTTCCATCTAGACGGCAACTTCATAATACCTCCCTCGTAGAAGCCCCCCTCCTTATTTGCGAAGAACTCGGACAGCCACTTTTCACAAACCTCTTTTGAGTTCAACTTTACACCACCAAGGTGGCGTTCGCCATGGAACAGGTGGTAATCACTTGGCGCTATGTACGGGCTGTATGGTGGATGTGATAAAACCTCCCATCCGAGCTCCCGTAGCTTCTGACGAGTCATCAACGAAGTGTGTGGTGTGGCGTTGTCCTGGTGGAACACTACACCCTTCCTGTTGGCCAATTCTGGACGCTTCTGGTCAATCGCCTGCTTCAAGCGGTCCAGTTGTTCGCAGTAGATGGTAGAATTAAGCGTCTGGCCATATGGGAGCAGCTCATAGTGGACGATTCCCTTCCAATCCCACCAAACACACAGCAAAACCTTCCTGGCCGTCAATCTCGGCTTGGCCACTGTTTGGGACGATTCACCGGCCTTCGACCACGACCGTTTTCGCTTGATATTGTCGTATGTGATCCATTTTTCGTCGCCAGTCACCATCCGCTTCAAGAATGGGTCGAGTTCGTTCCGTTTCAGCAGCATATCGCAGGCGTTGATTCGGTCCAAGAGGATTTTTTGCGTCAAATCATGCGGCACCATGCGGGAAACATCAAGCTTTTTTTTGTATACAGCCTTCTGCAGATGGTTTATATTTACAGAAATCCTTTTTATCTACTAAATAGCAATAATATAAATATGCCAACCACCTTTGATAAAAAATTATTTAAAATAAAAAGTTACAATAAAATAAAAGAGTATTACTGATCCACAATAACTACACTAAGTACAAACGACTAAATCTGGCTTTGGAACTCCAACAATAGACATCTTTCATATTTAAATATAAGCTCATTAATGATACGGAATTCCGGATTGAGGGTGGAAGATAAATATTAATTTTTGTTAGAAAAGATAAGGTTACTATTTCGGATATTTTATCTTTAGATGACTCTCCTTTAATTGACATTATTAATTATGGTCTGCTGAACTCAACAAAAATGTAGAAATTAAAATATAATAAACTAAGAATTAGGAATTTTCCTTAGACTTAAGAGTGTAAAAGTTAGATTTAGCAACTTGACACTTAATAAGGTACCGGTGGCAATTACTGAGTTTAATGCGTTAAGTGTGTCAAAAACATATTGTTTAGAATAGATAGAATAGAATGTACATGTGGCTGTAATCAGTCGTGTTAATTTATTAAGAAAAGTATACTTTTTATTAAGAAAATACACTTTTTAAAAACTCTTCTCAGGAGCCTTATTATTCTACGGTAATATATTAAAGCCCATGTAAAAATTAGCTTTATTTTTACGGTAAATCGTCCTAAATTTTGCGCCAAAACAGTTTGTTGATGATGAATAGTGAGTCTACACGCTTTTTCATCGATATTATAGAGGCGCTTCGGGTTCTGTAGAATACATGTATCTAATTCCTCAGGTCTTTCACTTCTTGAAAATGCTGAGCAACAATAGGAAGGGTCAATTTTTGTGCTCTGCCTGGATTCATAAACTGAGCTTTTCTTTTAGCAATTTCTGGGTTCCTTTTCAAAAACATTTTTGGCCAGTCTTTGCCCGCAATGCCAGAGTCTTTATTGAAATTGTGCTTAATATGATAATTCAAGCAAATTAAAAATGCTTGTCTCCGTATGATTTTTGGAGTAAGAGGTACACCAATGTAAGCAACCGGGTTCCTTTACTTATTTAATAAAGAAAATGACATGAAATTATTGACCACACACACGTTACACACGGAGTACTAGAAAAGATCACCGTTCGCGACGGCTTCCAGAATCTAACTCTTTGAATTTACATATTAACATGATTATGAAAACAAAACATATAAAAGTCATGTCATGGATAGGGTATTTATCTGGTATTGTCCGTTGTTGTGCGTTAAGCATTCTTTAGTCGCCACACGGTCGCCAGTCTTGGTCTTTTTTAGCTGCGAGGTGGTGTGGTGACGACCCCCAGCTCTGCGAAGGTCGGGCATTACCATTTGCCTGCATTATGCCAAACTCAGATTTGGCGATTTTTAATTTATCTAGTCTAAGAGGTGTACTGTGTTGTGTTTTGGTGTACGAAGGGCACCGGCTGGCCGTGTCAAGTATGGAAACTCTGAAAGTAAAATATAAAATATCGAGTCTCCAGTCACAACTTTTACACTGGTTATTAAGCTTTCAGATAAACATTGAAGTACTAACTACAGTTGACATATTAGTAGTAGCATCTATCAAACGCTTACTTCGCAATAATATTATAGAATGATAGGAAATCTACATCAATTATAGGTCGCGTTACATCGGCTATTATAAATCGCCATACAAATTCTCTTCGCAAACCTAAATTAAGTCTAAGTTCTATCCAACCATATGTGTTTCTTGGTGATTCATCGGCAGCAGACAAATTGATAGTCAGTCCTCGCGCGTGGGAGGTCGGAAGGTCGATCGCGGCACTACACACAAATCACTTCCAGTGTCTATTAGGAACTGTACCGCTGATCTTCCGATCACATACAAATAAACATATGTAGTATAACAAACGCCGAAATAATACGATACTTGTAAATATTTTCTTTTAATCACACGCTCACAATTAGTATTACTGACTTAGGACAGAGTTTCGTTCTAAGAAGTTAATAGTATAATGAAAATTACACAATGATTTTTGGGACTTTTATACATGGCATGGCTTATGCTGGCAGCGGTAAAAACGGGAGGGAGAACTGGCAGGTCACGTGACAAGAGGAAGTCGTTGATGTTCTCAGCGCGGCTTCCGTTTTACCGACTACTGCTTGGCTTGGCTTTGGCTTTGGCTGCTTGTGGGCACTGCTTTTACCCAGGCTTGGCGTTGCACACACTTATTGCAGCTTGTTACAGTAGGCTTTTTGGCTACGAACACCTCGTCTAAATGGCATTTCTGGTATCGGAGTAGACTCTGAGCTATGTAGTAAAGTATTACGACACGGACCCATACGACAATCATTTACTGGATGTCCTTTCCTTAGACAGTTATTACATAGACTTACTTATAGACATACTTATATTTAGAGACTTCACTTAATTTATCTTCAATTCCCATAGATTTGAACGTAGGACAATCTCATATTTTATAATGTTCGTTTCAAATGATACAAGAAAAAAAGTTTACCTTGTTTTTTGTATTGCAAAGTGATGCTGACCGTTTGTAATGGTATTCGTTCGTGACCAACTTTTTTGGAGAATCTGCGAATTGCAACTATCTCGTAAATGGAATATAATTCCGTATATAGTTCTTTATTAGATAAATTAATTGGGACATGACGTATGACCCCAGTCTTTTTAATTTGCGTTGCTGGAATGTAGGCTCGCATGCCTAGAAAAGCCGTGTTAGTAATAAGGTTATTGGCCGTATTATATTGGTAATATAATTATATGGATAATAAAATTTTATACAATAAAATTATCAGTTTTAACTGCAAGTCGCTTAAAAGATCGATTGATGGGATTCGAGACTTATGCAGGACCGCCGACATAGTGGCCTTACAGTAGACATGGCTACTTCCCCATGACCTACCGCTACTTAACACAATCGACGACGACTTCGGATGCGCGGGCGTGTCTGTAGTGGACGTGGAGACTGGTCTTCTGAGCGGAAGGCCTTACGGTGGAGTAGCGTTGCTGTGGCGTAAGTCTATTTTCGATTCGGTATCGGTGTTAGAGTGTGACAAAAATAGATTGTGTGCTATTAAAGCTCATTTTGGAGATGGAAGATCCATAGTGGTCGTGTGTGTCTATATGCCTATAAACTCATATGACAGGATATCTGAATTTAATTTATGTCTGGGCGCTATTCGGGCCGTGTTCGGGTAATGAACTCCGAACAGCTGACTCAGCGGCCGCCGAGAATTAATATTAAGAGTTAGTTTTAAGATTTCAGTCAGTCTGCAACAAATCATAATAACAGTAACACGCGACGCGCAAACAGACTCACTAACAGTATTGAACAGTATTCATTAATAACAGTATAACAGTTTTTGATAATATATCAGTATAACAGTTTAACAGTTTTATCATTCAGCATCTCCAACACTGGTAATTCGCCCTATATTTTGTGGTCCGCTCTGCATACACAGAATATTTACTGTTCTGCTTTGATGTCGATGTTCCTGCCTCTGGTTCTGCCGCTGAATGTTCATATGCCGACTCTGAGGTAAATTGTAACAAATATTCCTGTATCTCTATATACAAAAGCCTAGCCCGATCATAATCATTTCTCCCAAAATACGGACGTTCTTTGTCTTCAAATTTCAATAAATTTTGATGGTTAATTTCGAATTCACCCCAATATGTTTCTAATAAATCTAATTTTCTTTTTGAATATGACTTATCAGCCTTTCGATCACGACCATCCTTTTTTAAATTAATGTAAAATTTCTCCATTAACCCAAAAATTTCTGCTTGCGCATCATATAAGTGCTCCATGTTAATATATAAAAAAATGCCCACGTAAAATAAAAATAAAAAGGAAAGATCTTACTTGTTTTTCTGGATACTTATAGAGGTCTGTCTACCCCGGCTAACTGTTCACTGCTTGTAATGTAACTGTTATTCCAACACTAGTATAGTCAACCCGACGGCGCTGACTCTCCACCGAGATATGAGAGGCGTAAATTCCCGAATCCCGTGTCCCGCTACCGTTAGCTCGAAGGACCAAAATATAGGGCGAATTACCAGTGTTGGAGATGCTGAATGATAAAACTGTTAAACTGTTATACTGATATATTATCAAAAACTGTTATACTGTTATTAATGAATACTGTTCAATACTGTTAGTGAGTCTGTTTGCGCGTCGCGTGTTACTGTTATTATGATTTGTTGCAGACTGACTGAAATCTTAAAACTAACTCTTAATAGGCCGTAATAGAATTAGAGGAAAGCAAGGGGATAGAGGCTTTTTACATACAAGGTGACTTTAACGCCCACCCCTCCTCATTGTTTTGTAATAATATGCTAAATTATTGTAAAGATTTAAATTGGACTTGTATAGATTTAGATATGTGTCCTAGTACCTATACATTTTGTAGTGAAAATCACACTAATTGTTTTAGATGGTTGGATCACTGCATTGTCAGAGTCAGCTCAAAATACTATAGTGGTGTAAGCGTTTTAGAAGACGTGCATTGGTCTGACCATCACCCACTTGTTGTGTCGTGTAACTGGGGGATAATAAAGAAAAAAGTGTCTCTAAATTGTGGTCCTAAAACTACAGATCATGTCATTTGGGGTGAGAGGCAATCGTGGCAAATAAAAATGTATCATGATTTCTGTCACGCTAACCTAAGATTGATTGATTTTCCTCATGAAATGCGTCATTGTTGTGATAATTATTGTAATGACAAGAGTCACCATAGCATTATTGACAAATTACATTTTGATATTGTTAGTACTCTATCCCAAGCAGCAATTAAGGGCCGGCGCCCACTGCCGGCACGGGGTGGCATGACACGGCAGAGCATCCCGCGGCATGCAATGGCATCCTGCGGCGTGCAGTGGCATCCCGCGGCGTGCAATGGCATCCCGCGGTGTTCCGCATCCTGCTGAAAGCCCAGCCACTCTGGTTAGTTTTGCTCCGCGCGTATTCGAAGTTGGTTGTGTCGCAAAAGAACATTTTGTTGTGTCGTTATGGTTGACTGGGATTTAGTATTAATAGCACTTCTAGCTGAAGATGAAGAGAGACAAATAAGAACTGCTAATTTGACGAACAGACAACTCTGGGTGCATAATTTATGGAGAACAAGATCTACAAATGGTGAATTCAGCAACTTATTTAATGATTTGAGATACGACATCCGAAAATTCTATGATTATTACAGAATGGACTATGAAAAATTTGAAAAGTTAAGTGATTTGCTAAAATCGCATATAAAGAAAATCAAAACTAATTTTCGATCGCCTATACCTGTTACAGAGAGATTGTCTGTATGTCTAAGGTTAGTGCATATTACATATTGCATGCGATGGGGCATAGAATTAGGCAAGATAAACTTTAACCACTTCGGTTGAAACAGTTTAGCAGAATAACCTAACAAATTTTTGAGCAGTGTGTGACACCACGGAGCGTTTACTAATATTAAAATAAAAGTCTTGATTTATTTAGTAATTGTTTATTTTTATAATCAGCTATCTATGATCACAAATGTACCTACAGTACAGTATGATAAAAAGCGAAAGTATCATAAAAAATTTAGTTTTCATAATCCGGCAATTGAATATTGGAGTTATTGTCATATATATCACTATTATTTTGATGTCTTTATATAGGAGTAGGTATGTATTCTATATGAGTAGTACCATAGTTTGGTTCGGTGTTATATTGTTGTTCGGGCTTATTAAATGAAGAAAAATTGTGTAAAGGATTTCTTCTTTCGATAGTTGTATTATGGGTTCTGGCAACAGAAGTTGGTGCGTATTGCTGAGATGAATGAAATTCATTTGAAATATCGAATCCTGAACTTGATGTCGAAGGACGACTTCGCTGCACAACTGAACTTAACTCCACATTTTCCAAATGCTTTATTTCTGCATCAGTAACAATACGTAAAACATCGCGTTTTATTTCAGCTTGTAATTTTGGTGACAAAGTCTTCGCTGTTGCCGCCATTGCTTGAAAAAATATCTCCATAGGATGTTGTTCCTTCTTTTGGTTTTCAATGTATTTTTTTAATATTTCTGCTGTTGTTTCTGTATACTGTGTTTGCGATGACATGTATGATCGCTGACGAACATGTCTAGCTGGTCTAGAATCTGATGCATGGGATGAACACGACATTTGAGATACAGGCGATTGTGCTTCAGGAAAATTAACAGTTGATGCTGTTTTGGGAGGTGGTGTATTTTCGATATTCTGCGTATCTTCGGAAAGCTGTGTATCGTCGGAAGAAGAGTCTAAATTTGAGAGCTGAGGTCTATCTTGAAAAAACTTTTGCAGAAATTCAAGTTCCTTTTCAAATTTAATTGGTCGCCTCTTTTTGGCAGCGTCACCGCTTTTGGACACCCTGTTTTTTAAGGCTTTTCTATAATTGTTACGAAGGCAGCTCCATGCCTTCTGACATTCTTCATCTGTAACAAGAATGAAGTATTTTAAATAACACACGCTTTTAAGTCGTCTACTAATGTTTTTTTTTTGTTTTGTTACAGGTATCTAATAACAGGAGCTTCTTTTAAGTCTTTAGCTTTTAGCTATCGTATGGGATTCACTACTGTGCGTAAAATAGTCCACGAAACCTGTCAAGCAATATTTACTGTATTAAGATCTACTGCATTGCCGAAACCCACGAGCCAACTATGGCAGTCAATTGCAACCGACTTTGATAAAATCTGGAATTTTCCTAACTGCATTGGGGCCATAGATGGTAAGCATTTCAAGATTAGAGCTCCTAATAACAGTGGAAGTATGTATATCAACTACAAGAAGTTCTTTAGCATCGTTTTATTAGCTGTCGTGGATGCAAAATACAAATTTGTGATTATAGATGTCGGAGCATATGGTCGAAATAGCGATGGCGGTATACTTCAAAGCTCCAAATTTGGTTCGAAACTACGTAATGGTTTTTTAAGCATACCACCGGAAAAAGCTTTACCACATTCAACTCAAAAATTACCCCACGTATTTGTTGCTGATGAAGCCTTTCCACTAACAAAAAATATTATGAGACCATACCCCTCACATCTTTTAAATGATGAAAAAAAAAGGATATTCAATTATCGCTTAAGTCGAGCACGGCGTATTGTAGAAAATGCTTTTGGAATGTTACAAGAAAGATTTGAACTATTTCAAAAAGGTATAAAAGTTCAACCAAAGTACGTTAACAACATTATACTAGCAAGCACGTGTTTGCATAACTTTATCATTGATGATCATTCTATGGAGGCACTTGGCTCTAATACTAATAATGCAATCGATAGAACCAATGATACAGTTTTCAATAATCTGGAAGGGATGGTTGTAAGAGATTGTTTCACGGAATATTTTTCTAATGTTGGTAACGTGTACTGGCAAAATGAAATTGTTAATAGATGTTAGTTTCTATTTCTGACAATAAATAAGTAAAAAAATAACTGACGGGTTTTATTCATTTCTTCTGCAATTTTCTGCCATGCGTTCCTTTTCATATGTTGATCCATGTAGAAACGAGAGGAGACATCGTATATACACTCATGCGAACGAACCAGATTAATCAATTTCTCTTCATCCATTTTCCCGTATTTTACGTGAAGTAATTTACTGTATCGCGTACGCACGTGCTAATTACTTGCCACGCTCAGTCAGTGTGAGAGAAAAAATCGCGCGCGCCAGTGCGTTTTCTCCCTCCCTTGCCCCCGCGCACCGACCGGAATGCGCCCCATCGAAATGCTGCACAAGTTTCAACCTTATTTCAACTAGCTAGCAATCATAATTCCTCGATCCAAAAATGACCCATATGTCTCACGGCATGCAATGGCGTGCCGCGGAATCCCGTGGAATGAAAAGGCAAGTCACGTCATACCGCCGCATCCTGCGGCGTGTCGCGTCATGCCGCGGCATCCTGCGGCACGTCGCGGCATCGTGGTATCAAAATAAGGTAACGTAAATTCTAAACTTATTGAAATAAGATTCAAAATAATTTAATTAGTATTGAAATCCTTTGCCATGACATGCCGTGCCGTGCCGGCAGTGGGCGCCGGCCCTAAATTTACAAGTTTTCCTGTGTGAAATGAAGATATTACAATAACTTAGCTTAGAGTGTAAAACAATAATTATGTATAATTAACAAAGAAACTTAAGATTAAAATAAGATTAAAAGGTTAATAAGATTAAAAGTTAAAGAGACAGGGTAAGTTTGTAAATTGAATGACAGATTAAATATTGTAATGAATAAAAAGGTAAATACAAATTTATAAGAGTTTATGTGCCATTGTACGCCTTTAAATTGTTTACAATATATTTAATGAGTGAGTCGAACGACGTAGCCGAGGTTTCTTTGGCTATGAGCTCGGCTATGTTGTATGGATCAACGTTGATGACGGAGCATGTGTGTTCGTGTGTATGTCTTTGAAGGTCGAATCTGGGGCATTCACGAATGAGGTGTATGAGGTCTTGTGTGGATGTGTTGTTGCAAGGGCAGTGTGGGTTATTAGTTATGTGAAATCTGTGTAAGTAGTCTTTAGCAAATGAGTGAGCGGTAAGGAATTGTGTCATATGAAAAGATGTAGGGATGGCGAGGAAAAATGAGTGTATGTTGTTAAGGTGTGGGAAAAGTTTTTTGGTGAATGCCCCAGTTGTTGCTTCAGTGTAACGTGCCTGTGTCTTGTGTTGTGTGTCTAGTTTGATTAAGTGTTTAATATGGGAGATGGGACATGAGATGAGGTCGGGGGATTTGTGTAGTGATGCTGCTTTATTAGCAGCAATGTCGGCTAACTCATTACCTTGTATGCCTGAGTGGCCTTTCACCCAGTGAAATAAAATGTTCGCAGATTTGGATTTAAGCAGTTGAAGAGTGTTGTGTATGTCAGAAACAATGGGGTGAGTGTTGGTGTATTGTTTGAGTGCTGCAATAGCAGACTGTGAATCAGTGTGGATGATGGCCTGTGTGATGTTCTTGTTGTGTAGATAGGATGTGGCGTGTTTGATAGCAGCCAGCTCAGCCTGGAAGACCGAACTGGTGCTGTGTAATTTGATATGTTTTGTGTAGGTGTGTTTGTGAGTATCTTCGTCGCCGTTCGATGTTGAGGAAGGTGAGGGTGAGTAGACAACGAACGCGGCGCCGGTAGAACCGTCGTCGTGTTTGCTGCCGTCTGTATATATGTGATGATGTGAAGTGTGGTTCAGCGTATGCTTCTTTGGTAAGTGTTGTGATAGGATTCCGATCTGCAGGATGAAGTAAATCCGAGGAGCACACAGGGGTCTCTATGGGTATGTCGTGCGGAAGTCTGTTTGTGTGTCTAGTTATACGCATAGATTCGATCTCAGCAACCTCTAAGAGCTTGAGATCGAGGGGTGTGAAGCGAGCTAGGGCGATTGCTGCATTTGCAGACACCGTCCTAAAGGCCCGAATGGCGCGAAAGGCGAAGCCCCGTTGCAGACTAATCAGTTTTTTACTAACTGTTTTCTTAACAGCGATGTGTCCCCACACACTGGAAGCGTAAGTTATAATCGGCTCAATAACCATTGAGTATATTATGCGTATGTTTTCGGGGTGTGGGCCCCATGTGTTTCGTGTGTAAATTTGTAGCTTTTTGAATATGTTGTGTGCTTTATGTAGGGTGTGGTTTAGATGGTCGTTAAAGAGTAATTTGTTGTCAATGACAACTCCGAGATAAGTGATGTTTTTGCTGAAGGCGAGTGTAGTGTTGTCGAAAAGGATCCGTGAGTGTTCTGACTGTTTTGTGAAAGCAATGAGTTGTGTTTTGGAAGGGCCAAAGTGCAGCTTGACGCTTTGACCCCAAAGACGGATGGTTTCTAAGGCTGTGTTGGTGTGAATTTGAATAGTGTTTAGGTCCTGTGCGGTGACGACCAAAAGGACGTCATCCGCATAGGCCTGTATGTAGCAGCCGGGAGGTAGCTCGGTGTTATTGAGGAGGTCGTTAACGATAAGGTTCCACAGAATTGGTCCGCATGCAGAGCCCTGCACGCATCCCTTCTCTGTGGATTGTGTAATTTTTGTGTTACCTAAGTGTAGTGTTACAGACCTCTGCGACAAGTAGCTGCGCAGGGTGTTGTATAGATTGGCTGGGCATTGAGCTTGTTTGAGGCCATTGAGCACCGCCGGCCACCAAGCATTGTCAAACGCCGCTTTGATGTCCAGCGAAACTGCAATGACCTGTTGTTTATTGGCTTTTGCGTTTTTAATTGTGTCCAGGGCGCGGTGAATCGCTTGCACCGTTCCAGTTTGCTCGGTGAAGCCGAATTGTTTGTCGCTAAGAAGACCTAGCTTATTAGCTTTGTATGTGATCCTCTTAGTGATGAGTTTTTCGAGTGTTTTGCCGAACACAGGGATGAGTCCAATGGTGCGATAAGAGGACAACGATGTGTAGTCGTTCCTATTAGGTTTAGGTATCACTTTGACCGTTGCTTCTTTCCATGGAATGGGAAAGTGAGCAATGTCAACGCATCGGTTAAGTAGTTTAAGAAAGAGCTCAGGATATGATTTAAACACTACAAGGCATATGTCGCTGGTCAGGTGGTCGTGACCAGGAGCTTTTTTATGGCTAATTGACTCAATTGCGTGAGTCACTTCTTGTAGAGTGAACGGAGGGTCATCCGCTGTGTCCGGAGGGAAATCGATAGTGTCAGTGAGTGTGTGGTGTCGGGATTCGGTATTAGGCAAATCTTTAGGATAAAAATGGTTCAGCAGTGCTTGAGCTGTTTCAAGCTCAGTTTTAGTGTATGTATTGTTAATGAGGAGCGTTCCCGGCTGGATGTTAGGTGTGGAGTTTTTAAGAAGGCGATTGTTAACAGACCAAACGTCTTCTTTGTCTTGTGTCTCGCAAAATTCCTTAAAGCTGTGTATAGATGCTTCTCGCATAGATGTGGTGTATTTTTGTCTAGTGTTATTGTACTGATCAATAAGATCAGTACTAGGTGCGTTTTGTCCCCTGGAGGAGCGACACATCTTGTGATGGAGCCTGCGACATTCACCGCTAAGTTCCTCGAGGTGATCGTTCCACCAGGGAGCTTTAGGTTTGCGTGATCCTTTCCGAATGGGGAATGTATCTGTGCAGGCTGTGTTTATATGTTTGGTGAGATCATTAATAAAAGTATCTATTGCGTGAGGTGAAGCCTCGGAGATGTCAAAGTCTAATATGTTGGAGTTGGCGAAGTGCGTGTGTAATGATTCTTTGAATAGTTGCCAATTGGCATTTTGTGTTTTATATCTAAAAGTTGTATTTGTGTGTGCGTTTGGTATGTGTTTATGTGTATAGCGTAGTGAGAAAGTGATAGGGTTATGTTGTGAATGCGGAAATAAGCCGCTGTGAGCTTTCCAATTGGAAATGTGTTGTGCTAAGTGTGAAGTTGTGAATGTGAGGTCGATTATCGAAGAGCGCGTTTGGCCGTGTGTAATTGTTTCAAACGTAGGTGTGTGAGTGTCGTTATGTATAATGAGGTCGTGTATGAGAAGGAGGTCAGCGACATCGTTGCCTCGCGAGTTGTATCTGGCGTGAAGTCCACTGCCCCAAAGAGGGTGCCAAGCGTTGAAGTCTCCCGCAATGAGGATGTGTGCATTTGGATAATCTGCTAGGAATTTGTCTAAAGTTTGTAATGTGTTTGACTGATCAGTGTTTGGTTCAATGTAAATGGAGACAAAGAACAGTGTAATAATGTTAGTTGTGACGGATATAGTTACTATGTTGTTTGTAGTGTATTGGGTGAGAATGTGTGCATTAATGCGTTGTGTGGTGATAATGCAGGCCTTCGTAGGTCCCTCATTTGTAGATTGGAATACCCGAAAGCCTGGAATGTGTGAAAGTGTGTTGTTAGTGTTGTTGTAAGGTTCAGATATGAAAGCGATGTCAGTATTAGTGTTAATGAGGTGCAATTTAAACTCAACAAGGCGAGATCTATCTAGATTCGCTTGTGTAATTTTGAATGAATGCATGTCTGGGTGTTGTTAATAGTTAATCTTGGCCTCAATGCGGGCCTTCATCGCTTTCACTTTGGGGCAGTTTTCGCTATCGGCACGGTGGTTAACATTGGTTTTGGTCTTAAACTGCGCATTGTGCTCATTACAATTGGCGCAGGTGTGTGTGATAGATGAGTGAGTTTCTGCCGGTTTGCAGTCTGTGGTTTCGTGTTGGCCAGCGCACTTCGCACACGTGGGTGAGGATGCAGGGCACCTGGATTTGGTATGTCCGAAATTCATACAACGCCTGCATTGTATGAATGGGGAGAAGTTGGAGCAGTGGACGTGTTGGTATGATATCGCGACGTGCCCCAGCTCCACAAATCTGTGCCAGGCGGAAGAGGAGGTGGTGAGTACAATGTTATATAAGTTGTCGTTACGATTGTTACGACGAAACTTAATTGAAAACTTTTCATTAGTTAACTCGGGGTTTTCATCCCGTATCGTTTCCATAAGCTCTTCCTCTGGCACAGATTTGCTTATCCCCTTCAGGATGATCATGGGATCAAGTCTCCTCTCATTCTCCGCTTTGAGGGAAGAAGACTTGCGAAGTTGTTGGAGAGCGTCATCCCTGTGCTCTTCGGACTTAAAAGTTATTTTTAGTTTCCCTTTGGAAAGGGGAGAGATCTTGAGCGGAGCGTATCCGCCCTGTCGGTAGTTGATACCCGTCCTGACCTTCTCCAGCATGGCCTGCGGTGTGGTATCAGAGCCTCCACTGACCACAATGGAGGGGCCAGGAGCAGGCTTAGGAGGAGAGGCTGTGACTTTCGCGTATGTAGTTGTCTCGTGTGTACGGTGAGCATTCGATGAATCGAGGGTCTGTTTACTGAATGAGTTGATTTTATTAGTTATTTGTGTGATGTTGTTTTTATTGTCTTGGAGTAGCTTTGCGTGAGCATCAATTTTGGCCGTAAGGGCGTTCGCAGCTTCGGTAAAAGCTGCGATGTCTGGTGTGGGTTGGGGGACTGGGGTAGGTTCAGTTTGAGTTTGAGGCGGTGATTGTATAACGGCGGGTGAAACCGCTAAGTCATATAGTTTTTGCAGCGCCTTCTCGATGGTCACCTTTAATTCGGTTTTAAGGTTCCTGGATGTGCTAAGGGCCTCCCTGGCCTTCTGGAACCACAGCCTAGCCTCCGCTTGTGTAGTCATATTAGAGTTGACTAAGCGCGAGGCTTTAGCTGCAGATCCAGACCCAGAGAGAGCCGCAGGAGAGAAGTCCGCAAGGAATTGACCTAGCGGTATGCGTTGTGGGGATACGTGTTGTTGTTGATTAGTGTCAGAGGGTGGTTTAGTGGGACTAAGAGCCCGTGGTGTGTTAGGGGGTGTGCGTCTGATCATTGTTTTGGGTGTTCTTTCAGATGACAGAGAAAAATTATCGACTGATGTATATGGATGATTTGATAATTTTGTTAAGGTTGTGATTTGGTTCTATCTGTGTGAGGGTGTCCGGTAAGTAAATGTATAATGTATGATATATCAAAATGATTGGCGAAATGAGCTCTATTTAAAGGTGTATGACACAGTTACAAAAAATTTGAAAAAAAATAAGGTTAACAAGGATAATGTAAATAATTTTAAAATTTTTCAAAAAACGTAATGTTTAGTAAACCGATTTTACAAGTAAATCTAGGTTTAAATTCTAATAGGTTTTATCTTAAAATGTGCTTCTTAATGAGCTCTATTCGATGTTATACTGCACATAGGTGGTTAAAGGTCAGATATTTATTTATCAGCCTGGATATGAAAAGTTGCATGAAAAATGTACAACTTTTTGTTAGGAAAAGAAGAGAAAAATTTGAAAATGAGCGCCTGGAGGAGCTCTATATATTGGAATATAAATACAAATTAGTTAAAATAGATTGTAAATTAGAGTTATCAAAGATATTTATGTGAAATTTTTTAAAATTTTTTAAAAATAGAAACCTTGCAAATCGGTTTAGCTAAATGAAATAATGATAAATTTATGCCTGATTATATATTAAAAGATGCACCAATGTGCTCTATCTGATGAATTAACATGTAACTAGTGTTTTGGAGCAGAAGTGCCCATAAACAATGTTTGATAGGAGTAAATTGACAATTTTTTGTAAAAATTATTTTTAAAAGACGAATTTAAATAAGAAAAGATTTAAGTAAAATTTGTTATGATATACTGTTGTGTACCTTAGGCGGAGCTCTTTCGTTTGGTATGCTGAACTTCACTCCAAGTCTTGTGGGGCCAGGGTTATCCCCTGCGGAGTCGCTGGACCTTCCGGTAGACCGGTGATTCTGATGTCGGATGGTGAGTTTCCCTCAAAAGCGGTTCTCTTTAGAGAACAAAAATGACGTCAGATTTTCGATCCGGGGCTCCGTTTCGGCGCTAGGGCTTCGACAACTTTATCACGGAATGGCGTCGCCGGCCCTTTTTCCGGAGAAAATTCAGCAAAAATTGGATATAGGAGATATAATTCTGTAATTTTCAGGATTAGCTCTACAATGGTAAATCTATCTTTTTATATAATAAAAGTGATATGTCCTCGATCTGCTTTGAGAAATATAGGTGGGCAAAGTTTATGTGAGTTGACAACTTTCTGCAAATGGCTTGTGGAAAATTTTCCAGAAGTTAGTTTAAAAAGAAAAGTATGTCGTCTTAATGAACTCCGAACGGCGGTTCTTTTGATATATTTCACTTCACTGTACACTTGTTATTTTCCAAGATAGCGACCACGTGGTCGCCACGTGGTTAAGAAGAAAAAGTTTAATAAGTTTGTGGAACTTGCACTTAAAAATCCAGTTTTTTACTCACATATACACTTCACGATGGCGGTTATTTTGGTATGTCGTAGATCTTATTTCGGAGCCGCACGCAAAAAACCAAAAAACATAAACTAATATTTCACTATTTTCGGTTTTTTGTATGGAAAAGTTCACAATTTTGCACAAAACACTTCAAGTTATATATCAAACTGTTCGCGGCACTGAACACGATGATGTATAGCACTACTTGATTCGGTTGAAAAAACCTATTTCTAGGATTTTCTAAAGACGGAGCGGTCCGTTTTCGATGCTTCCACGGCGAAGGGAGACGTGCGACTGGTCGTGATAGGGTGGAATAAGTATGTTGCGGAACTACACAGGGATGCTCGCCTTAAGTTTAAAATGTGGGTTGCTGCGGGGCGCCCGGGTACTGGTCAATATTTTGCGGAAATGTCGGAGGCAAGGAGACGTTTTAAAGCGAAGTTGAAGTGGTGCCAAGATAGGCAAGAACAACTAAAAATGGATCGCCTGGCGTCCGACTACTCACTCGGAAACTTTAGTTCCTTCTGGAAAAATACGTGTAGAATGAATGTTAAGCCAAGCATTCCAGTTAGTGTGGGTGAAGTGACTGATCTCAAACAAATAACTGAGACATTGAAAAATCATTTCACGATTTCACCCACTTTAAACTCACAGTCTGAAATGGTGAACGATGCTGAGACCATCTCTGTCGGTTACAGATTAAAAATAAACGCGAAAAGGGTAGAGAAAGTAATTAAGAGTATGCAGCGTGGAAAATCTCCGGGGCACGATGGACTCAACATCGAGCATCTCAAGTACGCGGGTGTTCATCTGCCACGACTTCTCAGCTTATTGTTTAAGTAATGTTTAAGTCATTCGTATCTGCCAAGTGAGCTAATGAAGACGATAGTAGTCCCCATAGTTAAAAATAAAACGGCGGACACGTCAAATGTTGAGAACTATCGACCTATCTCACTTGCGACCGTAATAGCGAAAATTTTAGATTGCTTATTAAATGAATGTCTTAATGAGCACATAAAGCTGTCGGATGGGCAATTTGGGTTTAGAGCGGGTCTATCTACGGAGAGTGCTATACTCAGTTTAAAGCATGCTGTCAGGTACTACACCGGTAGGGGCACGCCAGTCTACGCTTGTTTTCTTGACCTATCCAGGGCCTTCGATCGTGTCAAGTATGACATACTGTGGGAGAGGTTGAGAGAGGAGCAATGAGCCAGACGAATGCATTTTTCTCCTAAAGTATTGGTATTCTAACGCTATGCTCCACCGGTGTATCTCGGAAATGTAGCATTAGAACAAGTTAGTTCTTTTAAATATCTCGGGCATATCCTCACAAGTGTTTTGAAAGATGATGAGGATATCGAGAGGGAGCGTAGGGCGTTGTCGGTGAGGGGCAATATGCTGGCTCGCAGGTTTGCTCGTTGTTCACCAACTGTGAAAACCACGCTCTTTAAAGCGTACTGTACATCGTTTTATACGAGCAGCCTATGGTTGGTTTACACCCGTGCCGCCCACAACTCCCTACGTGTGCTGTACAACAATGCCTTTAGAATGCTGTTGGGGTTGCCGTGGCGCTGCAGCGCGTCGGGGATGTTTGCTGATGCGCGTGTTGACGGCTTTCCAGCGATAATGCGGAAAAAGGCAGCATCCATGCTGCAGCGCATACGAAATTCGAGCAATGGCATTCTCAAGGCGATTGCGGCTTGGCCGGACGCCCCACTACCAAGGCCTTGGCAATAATATAAAAATGATTTACTAACTCTACTATCATAATCTAAGAAAAAATTGTTACTAATCCCTTTTTTACTAACATTAAATTTATGTCAAGTATTATTTTTGAATATTACTGCTATTTTATTAGCGTTCAATCTTCGAATAGCCGTCACACCCTTTACCCCAGTGGAGAAAAGATGATTAAGGTATATTGGACTTTTATTGCCCAGTTTCTCATTAGAGTTCGCTAGCTCAACAAATACTTTGAACTCTGTGTTCGTGGAGTTCCCCGGATACATCCCTACGTAGTTTGGTTTTACAAAAGGAGAATACATATTATTACGCTCACCGCCGCCGCTGATGTCAGGGTCCATATTGATACCGTTCCCGGTTGCACCACCTCCGGGTTCGCCGCCTCCAGCCTTCCGTCGAACACGCTTGGGGTTGGGCGGATTGGGCCTGCCGCCTCCCCCGTTGTCATCCATTTTTACTAAATTCGCCGAATTCCGAAAAGCTTTTCTATTGCAATTTTAAGTTGTAAACGTAGCAAAAAGAAAAACGATTTTACAAAATTTTGTAACACCGCTGCTTTCAAATTCCCGCCAAAATCCGCACAGAGTATAAAAGAATGACCATAGTCGGGGCAGATGCGGGCCAGCATACGACAGATGCTCGATACTAAGACTATCGTGTCCCGGGGATTTACCCTTTCTCATATTTTTTATAGCCTCGGCAACTTGCTTAGGGCTAAATCCAATCGGATTTTCAGGTTTCTTAGCATCGGACACCCGCGCACCAGGCAAATACTGTAGAGGTGACGTCTGAAAATATTTTTTAAACATATTGGCTATACTATTTGGACATGTAGCACCACCCACACTAAGAGGTAACCCAGATGATTTTTTAGAGGTACCAGTACTGTTTGGGCCTATTAAATTCACTAATAAACTTGATTGTACACTCGCAGACTCCGACTGCACGCCACATGCCTTTAAAAATATTAAAAATTGTTTTTTCCATTTCTTCCACGCGTCTGTTCGGGTGACCGGCCCGCCCTCCATGTTTAACGCGGCCGGTGGCCGTGCGTGTTCCATATTTTTGCTTTAAATATGTATCTCCACACAATAATTTGCTTTACAAACGTCACCACACACTCCACTTTACTAGATTAATATTTTTTAACATCCCACAGTACCATTTACTGCTTTTAATATTTTTTAAATCCACACCTGACGCCATGTTGTGTCAATGAAACAACCTACCGGCAACAATGACTTTATTTTATTTCACCCGCATTACACAGATCAAATACACTATAACAAGTACGTTTCCAGAATTTTTAAAAATCTTTCTGATAATGCAATTTAGCGCGATTATACATTTTGATTCTGTTGCTATTTTTCTGACACCACCTCAATTTCGATTTAAATGACTTCAAAAAATAAATCTTCCTTTTGTAAAAATTCACAATTTGCTATGTTGTTTTCGTATTATAGTTCGCCAGTTCCGCTCATGGGCCACCAATTTATGTATTTAGTTAAACAAATGAATTTATATTAAAATCTTTCGATGTTTTACTTTTGCTTGTAATTTTTAGACTGACAAAACACAGTAAAAGAAATAAGTAATACATAGTAAAAGAAACACCAAGAGAAATATTGGTTTTAATTAGCTTTAAGAATTTGACAAATAATAAATAACGTACTGAATGACAGTGTCAATCATATCAAGTTTACTTCTTTAAATCCGGCCATAGACAACACGTCAATGACTAAGAAGAATAGCGCCTGCACTTTTAATAGCGCAATAGATCTTGCAACAATTTTATATGCTTTTTTCGTCTAGGCCGCAACAAATATTATTTGTACCTTCTAGTTTAACTAAATTATATAGTGTTCTATAATTACTTACAAATATATTATATAAACTTAAAATATATGTAGAGTATACTGCGTTATTTTCTTTAGTACTTATGTCTTTTAACATTTTTTTTTTCCGATTTGAGTAGATTGTGATTTTACTTGCTTTTAAATGTTCGTCTGTCAGTAGGTTTACTTTCGCGATTAAAGAACTCTTAACGTGTTGAATTCGATGTAACCTTCATTATTTTGTAAACTCAGTTTCTAGTTCAATATCAATGCATTCCTCCCAGCGAGGATGGCCAAAATATTGAATCAATACTGCTTTTAGTTCTAGCAATGTTTTAATATCCCGTCTCTCACAAACTAACACTGCAGCCTCGCCTACTAACTTGCTAGTTTATAAGTGATACAGGTATAATTCCTGATCCGGGTTGTTTACGCTGCTGTAAACGGAAATAACATATTCATATTTATCGATAAGTGTTGAGTGATTTTCCGTCTCCATCAGTTCGGGATAACATATGAAAATTCGCGTGGTATAATCTTAATTTCCGTCATTTTGTTGAAGCAATTACACAATTATTATGTCACAGAATTTGAAGTGAATCTAACTTTTAATTACGTAAACTTATTTAAGGGTTGCAAGAATTTGATGCACTAACCTACTTATTTGTTTCTTTAACAAGTGTATTACAATTTACGTTTATATGAATCTAATTCTAACAAAGTCTTAAAACTATCGTTAAGATGAGAGATGTCGATTTCAAAATAACAAAGGATAAATGGAGAGGGCTGGATTTGAAAGGTGAAAAGGTGAACTTACCAGTACATCGCTGCCTCAACACTCGCACAAACACCCTCAACGGTTTTATATTTTTACACTTAATACTTCTTGACAAATTTATTTGTTCTTTGATAGCCGTTTTTAGAAATCGCGACGTAGTTTCCCCTTTTTAGCTAAGCAAAATTTGATGCTCGAACCGATAATCGAGAAGTAGGTGCAGCTAGAGCGGCTATCCTCCTCAGCGCCAGGCAAGAAGCGAGTCCGCGAATAAGTTTTTTTAATATATTAAAAATAAATGAGTACAACTGTTCCGATTTGAGGTCCATTTAATACTGCTCACAGAAACTGGAAAGATTACAATTAAAGTTAACTAGCCTACGTGACCGTTTGTTCATACAAATTTCTCAAGCTCTATGAGGAAATAATTAGTGAGTGTGGTTCGTAGAATCATCTAATAGCATTTCGGCTAATAAAATATCACGTTGCAATGTGTATTGTTTATATAAGAAATTCTAGAAATATTTTATGGTGTAAACACACTGTGTTATATGATTATATTATGGTGGAGACAACGATAAAAATACATAATATAATTTAGGAAAGAGATGTTCACAATATAATAGTCAATGCAAGAGTGTACAACAATCGAATATCTAAAAGAATATCGAATGCACTTCAAAAGAACTGACATAGAACAGCTCTTAACAGCCATAACTACATTAGTGGCCAGTTACCGTAAAGGTGAAACTTCTAATATTTATAACTATGTACTTTAGTTTTTCTTTATAAGTTATTACTGGAACAATGTTTCTGTGAATCGGGTCCGAAACTCGAGCTTTTTGATACCGTGCCTTATCTTTACTACGTCTCGACCACGAGATATAGCTTTAGTACGTAGTCGTATTGATTGTTCTTGTTTTGTATACTTGATTCAAGTAAGAGGAATTTACATAGATTAGATAAATTACAACATAATGTATTACGTATTTATTTATTTATTTACGAGGTTTTTTAAGGACTAGTCCCGTTCATGTTATGGAATCAGAGTTAGGATTACAGCCATTACGTATTCGGCGATAATTTATCGCACCAAACTTTTATTTTAAATCAAAGTCCTTAGAATCTAAACACTATTCAAAGATTATCAAGTTGTATTAAGAGAAGGCGCAAAAATTTCTAACATGCGGAAGATAAAGTTTTGTAAAGGTTATATTTAGTTACAATGATGACTACACGGAAACATGAAACGGTTGATTTGAAACCAAAAGATAGATTCTGAAACTTTCTTTTGTAACATAAAGAATTTTATACCAGAAAAAGCCCCTGAAATTAGACTAATATCGTATCAAAAAATGCAAGATATAAGAAAAGCTCTAAAATTTGTACCTCCTATCCATCATCAGTTTTACTTGACCCTACCACATGTGCCTAGAAGAGGCGGCAATCAGGAAGCACCAGATGATAATTTTTTTGGCTGCTGTTAGGTGATGATTAATGTGATTTTTTTTAGATTTGGTGATGATTAATGTGATTTTTTTCTTAACACATCAAATTGAAAACTATTATGACATTTTTTTAAATTTGTGAACTGCCATAGTGCTTTTTTTTTGTAAAACTAAGAATGTTAGTTTTAATAAATAACTCATACTGATAAAACATAACAAATTAAGAGTTGCTTTTATAGATTATAGATCTTTCAGTGCATGAAATATGTGATAAAAAAATTAACCTGTCTTTTAAATTTCATTTTGATAAAAAACACTGACAGGTCACCTATTCGACGGGATCAATCACCTGACGCGTAAGTTTTGTTTTTCTTTTTTTCAGTAGGATTAGTGGCCTTGGGAGGAGTAAAAGTGTTACGGTACGTTCACACGGAGACACGATTTGCCGAATCTTATTTTCATCGGATCTGGAAAAACCGAATGTTGTATTCACACAGCACATCTTGCTTGGCCGTATCCGACGGCATCGTATCGGGATCTCGTGTGAACTCACCATCCGGCTTTTATTAGCAAGAGCGCGCACAGTTCCTCACGTTGATTTGGAAGCGATGGACGTGAACAGTCTTGCTATACTATACTGGTATTATCGCCGTCAGCGTCGTAGAAAAAGATTGTGGTTAAACCCAATAGTACAAAGAAGATCAACAGTTGGTGCCTTTACAACTCTAATGCAGCAGTTAAGAAATGATCCACAAAAATTTTTTAACTACTTTAGAATGACTATACCTACATTTGATAATCTTTTGAAAAAAGTGGAAAAAGATTTGAAAAAGCGTGATACAAATATGAGGAAAAGCATTAGACCAGAAGAAAAATTAGCGATATGTATAAGGTAAGATTGAAATACTGTATTTTATTATAATTAAATTATTTATTAAAAATATGATTAAGATATTATAGACAATCGCTTGGTAGGTACACAGTTTGAAGTTTCCCAACTACATATTATGAAAGTCTGGTAAATCAGAAGCATTCGATTGAATACTTTGAGACTCTGGTGATGCTTGGTACTGCGATGTAAAATAGCCTTGTGATTGTGCCACATTTGGTTGATAGTTGTATGTTGATGAGTGTGCAGGAGACCATTCATTTCGGTTCTTTATATTTTGCAATAAATTTAAGACGCCTGATTGAAATTCTAATGTTTGATTATCGTTTAGCGTTGCCAATGATGGAAGGAGACTTTTAAAGAAAAACAAATTACGGTCTTCTTTCATTTCTTCTTTCTTCTTGCATTCCATTTGATAATCTATAAACTCACTCATTTTCTTATCAAACACGTTTAAATTCTGCCTCGATGGTCTGCTTTTTTTTCTTTTCGAACCACCTACTAAATTTTCATTATTACTTTCTTGTTGACTTTCATCTGTAGCATCTTGATTATTTGCGACATCTTCACCGAATAAATTGTCCTGAGCCATCGCACTGTCATGGGTAACATCTGATGTAACTGTAGCGGATGTACTATCGTCTGCTGGGTTTGGTGTAGTAATAGTTGCACTATCATGTGTGCTGGCGACACAATTTTTTTTAAGAACAACATTTGACGATGATAAACGTAGGCTCTCGGACATGTCGCAGACGATCCTGATTTTTTTGATTTCTTTTTTACGCCTACCGAGTCGGAGTGTCTACGATCAGTAAAATTATTAAGGAAGTAACGAATGCTATTTGGAACAATTTGCATGGGGAGTTTATGACATTACCCAACACAATATCTGACTGGGAATATATCGCCAATGGATTTAATACTAGAGAAAACTTTCCCCATTGCATTGGTGCAGTGGACGGTAAACATATTAGGATAAAAAAGCCAAACAACAGTGGTTCCATGTTTATGAATTACAAAGATTTCTTTTCCATCGTATTATTAGCAGTGGTTGATTCATATTATAAATTTACATACATCTGTGTGGGCTCGTATGGAAAAGAATGCGATTCAACAATATTCAAGGAGTGTACTTTTTGGAAAAAACTAATAGATGGTGATTTGCAATTACCGACAGCATGTCCACTGACAAACGATTCCGATTTATCGATTCCGTTTGTAGTAATAGGCGATGAAGGTTTTGGCTTGCATCAACATTTGATGAGACCTTACGGCGGAAACCATTTGGATAGAAACAAAAGAATATATAACTACAGATTAACCAGAGCTCGACGCTATGTTGAGTGCGCCTTTGGGATATTAGCTAACAAGTGGCGAATATTTCATCGTCCACTGGATGTTGATACCAGCACAGCAATATCGATTGTAAAGGCTTGCACTGTACTCATAATTTTATAATAGATATGGAAGGTGTACAGTCGAACATAGAAACAACAAGCAATGTATCATCAGTGGTTAACGTGTTCACAGATGCACCCAATGAACAAAATAGTACACGAGGTGGACGATGTGCTAATGTTATACGATCTGAATTCACAAATTATTTTATTTCTACAGCAGGAGCTGTGCCTTGGCAAGACGAATCAATCTAACGTTAATTTTGTAACACACTGCTAATGTACAAATACTTAACCTGTTTACTTTAAAAAATTACAAACTTACCATAATCCTGCCTGTTTTTCTCCTCCATTTCTTCAAAATCTTCATTCAAAATTATACATATTTCTCGCCAGCCAGCAGTTCTCAAGTTTTTATCCTTGTATATTTCGAGAGTTTTGTCCCATAAAACTGGCCGATTTTGGACAAGAGAAATTAAATTTTCAACGTTTATATTTTTCGTCGTCATAGCGAGCGGTCAGTCAAAGCGGGCGAAAAGAATTGGCGACTGGCAAGCGCACGTGCAGTGTGTCCCTCCCGCCCACCCCTCCTTCCCAGCTTGTGTGACGCATTCGGTTTCAAGATCCGACAAAAAACCGAATCTACCCCTGCGTGTATCGTATGAACGCATGTATTGAATGCCCTATACCACTGTATCGGATCTGCACTTTGCAGTATCGCCGGATCGGTTTGTAGTCGCAAAATCGGATGTCAACTTCAGCAAGATTCGGCTTTTTTGTCGTGTCTTGAAACCGAATGCATGTGTGAACTCCTTCATTGAAATACTTATGCCACTAAACCGAATCCTGCAAAAAACCGATTCGGTAGAGAAACACTCGACGCCGTGTGAACTAGCTGTTACTTTTTCAGTGATCAAAGGGAAGTAGTCATCGAGTGCATTGACGAGAACGGCGCAGCAATTCCCATGGAGGGGGTATTCCCGGGTATGTGTCCCGTGAGTAAACTGTGAGTGAAAGGAGGCATAGGCAAAGAGGATCGAGTGCGAGGCCGCTTTCCAGTCCGCTTGGATTTCCACTAATACAGACGAAATTTTGTGCCTCTTTTCGTTCTGGATGATGCTGGCGGTCATCAGAATACCAACGATTCCAAGTTGCTTTTCTGTTGATCCGCTCTTAAAAACGGAAGTTTTCCGAAGCATGTTCACACGGATGAGGTACGAAAATTTATCGCGAGCAATACATTTTGTTGATTCTGACCCCGCGTCAATTAATAATCTTCGATCGAAAGGCGAGTTCTGTAAATAGCATGTTCCGGCGTAATTTAATTAACACAGGAAATTGATCACAAGGGTTTAGAAACGGCACCTTCAATGTTTTCAGTGGAGGATAATATTTTAAAACAATTTACTTCATCTCCAAAAATACTAAATATGAATTTGATATGTTCATAATCTTGGAAACCAGTATAAAACTGTACTTCGGCCGCATTGGTTATATCCAGCACATTTGCAATTGAAGATTTTTTTTTTTGTTTTCATTTGGACATTCTTTAAATGTTTTGAGATTATCACTTCCACATAAATCACATTGGATACCAATATCTTTCTGTTTCTTCTCGAATTCAATTTCTACTTCGCAAAAGTTTGTAGTTTCCATGAGGACCTTCCTCATCCTTCTCTTTTTCATTGTTTATGTGTACTTGGACACTAATTTTCCTTTCATTTCGCGCCAAACGCCTTTGATGTCGCTCCTTCTTTTTTTGATGCAAACTAGAATTTTGTCCATTCCATGGGAATCGACTTGGCACTGCACATTTTTTCAACACAGGTCTGGCTGAAATAATAATTCAATAAATATAATGTTTTAATGAAGTAATTTTTATATATGATGGATTGATTGATAAATTATCCGTCACGCGGATAATTAAAATCATTAATGAAACTCATGACAGAGTAGACATTTTCTCAGGCGCTTTGAGTGAAATCACAAAGGTTCTATTATGTATAATTAGCTACTAGTAATTAGTTAATAATTGTAAAATATAAATTTATAACTTTTTTTTATATTCATACTTAGGATTAAATAGCAAGATAAGGTAAAGCATCAATGTCGCATTAGGTTTTAACCTGTAAGAGATTGTACTACATCATTGAAGGTTAGTCGCGCACAGACATCAAGGTGACTTAACTAAAGTTTATCATTATAAATAAGTACAAAATATTCTTACGTTAAGATGTATTAGAAATCGCAACAAACTTCAATTAAATCTACGTAATGACCCCTCTAACCAAGTATTAAAAATCACGTATAAAAGATACAGAAACTACTGCAATAAAATTATTAAAAAACTAAAAAGAAAATACGATAAAGACACTCTGACAAGAAGCATAAATAACAACAAATTATTGTGGCACAACATTAAAAATATCACGTATACTAACAAAACACACAGTAACTACACAGAATTAATAAACTTAAGTTCATCACCACAGCTATCAGCTGAAATGGTAAATAACTATTTCATTAACATCGGTAAAAATTTGGCCCAAAAAATTACTCCTAATGCTGACCTTTTGAATAATTATTTTTCTGAATTTCCTAGTCAACCAAATTCTTTCGTCCTGATTCCGACTGATCCGATGGAAGTAAACAGCATAATAACAAACCTCAAATCAAGCAGTGCAACAGGATGGGACAATATCCCAACATCTTTTATAAAAATTGCAAAGCTTGAGCTCATACCGATCATCACCCACGTCGTGAATTTGTGCTTTGATAAGGGAGTCTTTCCGTTTCCTCTTAAACAGTCCTTGGTCACGCCTGTGTACAAGAGTGGGGATAAAGGTCTGATTAATAATTACCGTCCAATTTCGGTTCTACCCGTCTTTTCCAAAATAATTGAAAAGCTTATTAACAAAAGATTACTAAACTTTTTGGAAAAATATAATGTACTTTCGAAACAGCAATATGGCTTTCGACAGGGAAAATCGACTGAGGACGCGGTGTGCGCACTTAGCTCTTTGGTAGTCGAACAGCTCAACAAAGGAAACAAGTGCTTAGCTATCTTCCTGGACCTTAAAAAAGCCAAACTCGACTGTTATTCCAGTGAATACGACGATGTGTCTTTCGGGGTTCCGCAAGGTAGCGTTCTTGGCCCTACATTATTTCTACTTTACATTAACGATCTTTGTAATATGACGGTCAAGAACGCAAAGATCTTCTCATATGCGGATGACACGGCTGTTGTGTTCACTGGAACTGACTGGGAAACTATCAAAATAGATGCGGAATTGGGTCTCAGAAGAATTGATTGCTGGCTAAAATACAACCTGCTCACTCTCAATACAGATAAGACCAACTATCTTTGCTTTTGCATACGGGACAACAGTCAACCACAACCGGAATTTAAATTACAGATACACAATTGTAACTCTACGTTGGATGGTGAAATTTGTTCTTGCCCTGTCTTGCAAAAAGTTAAACACACAAAGTACCTCGGTGTAATCCTTGATCAGCGGCTCTCATGGCATCCCCACCTGGAATATGTCTCCACTCGAATCAGAAAACTAATATGGATTTTTAAAACTTTGAGACACATTGTGCCATCTAAATCTCATCTCTCAAAATCCAGAGATCTTTTAAAGGAACTATATTTAGCCCTCGCCCAATCGGTCATGATTTACTGTATTACGATATGGGGAGGTGCCACAAAAACCAAATTTTTGAACGTTGAACGTGCTCAACGTGCCTTAATCAAACTCATGCACTTTAAAAATCGTAGATATTCCACGGATTCTCTTTACAGAGACACAAAATTCATGTCTATGAGAAAACTTTACATCTTCAATATAGTAATCAAAAAACACAAAACTTTACAATTAGACCCAGTAATATTGCAAAAAAGAAGAAACGACATTGCCGCTGTAGTACCTTCAACTAAAACTACATTTGCCAGTAGACAATACCATAGGCGCTCTTCTAAACTCTATAACATAATAAATAGAGACCTAGATATATACACTAAAAACCTACATAATCTGAAAAAACTCCTCATGAAATGGGCCGAAGACAAAAGCTATGACTTTATGGAAGCACTTCTGGACGACTAGTGGTACTCTCTACTCTCACATACTTACTGTCATTCACACACATAGACAGACACGCACACACACACACACACACACACACACACACACACACGAACACAAACACACACTCACACACATACACCTTCACATCTGAACTCAACTGATTAATTTTAATTTTACTTCATAGTTAGATTTTTGATTCCTTATGTTAATTCTACATAACTCCATATTAAATACTAGTACCTAAGAGGAATCCTTTTTCATCCCAACACAGGCGTAAGCTTACTGGGAGACACCTGCCCGCACAGAATTGTACTTTCATTATTATAATAAAGAATTTTTCATTTTTCACGTTTTTCTAATACTGATTCCTTCGGTAGCTGGTAATCGTCCTCTGTGAAGTGGCTTTTGCAAACGAGGCTATTTCTCGTTGGAGTAAATTTATCTCTTCCAATGGCTACAAGCCACTGTTTTAATCAGATTTTATCTTTTGTAGGGAACTTATGTCCTCCTTTTTTATTTGCACACATAGGCACTGCACAACACTGTGGCCTTTTGGAAAACAATATTCCGTTTGTAACGTTTTTAAGAATAAATAAACCAAAAAATGATCGAAAAATATAAATCGTGTATGTGTTTTGACAGGTAGTTGGACCTGACGTTACAGCACTGCCATCTCACGGAGAACATTTCAGAAAACCCTCATTGATTTTCCTTGGTGCTTCCGAAATATAAAGATATATGTATAAGATTAACTAATCATGCAGATTAAAAAAAAAATGAGATAAATTAAAAATCAACTGTTAAGTCTCATTGGCATTTTCTTTGGCTTTAAGTATTTAGCTGCTTCTATTGCGGTGCATAGTAACCATCCACCATCTTCTCCTTCGCCATGGCATAAGAATTTCTTTCTATGGTAAATGGATAAAAAATTATAATAGCTCACAGCAGAAAGGCAAACAGCCGCTCCAATTTCCCCGTCCATTATCACAGAAATCTTACAAATGAAAACGCGAGTACACGTACGCTCTCGCCGAGAACATCACCGGCCGAGACTCTTCGACGAGTGTGTACAGCGGTCCAGCGTCGCATTCTTATGAGACCATAATTGAAAATTTTATTTTTCCAAATTATGTTTCTATAAATACTGCTGAATAGCATTCTTAGTCGTAGGCTCCAACATCAATAAAAACAAAATTATAGTTTGTGTCTACCACAGCCATTAATACTATTGAGAAATAGTGCTTGTTGAAAAACATTTATCCACTTTCTTCTGGGTTGATGATTAGAATATGTTTGCCAGGTAGCTGAAATAGAAGAAAAAACCAAAGTTAATGAGTGGAGCTGGGTAGTTTTGCTTTAAATGTTGCTGACGACGCTACAAGACAGGTGCTGTGTTCGTTTACGCAAAATGTAAACAAAGTTGGGTTATCAAACCCTGTTATGATCAAACAAACGAGATTGTAGTTGCAAATAACAGAATAGCAAGTGTTGTGTACAGGAGACGTCAATATAATGACAACAGCAGATATCATGTGCTAATTAAAGAACTACTTTGCGTTCCTGAATTGCCTACAAAGCTTTTATCTGTAAGTCAACTATTGAAGAATGGAAATAAAGTTGATTTTGACGAGAATGGTTGCAAAATATACAACAAGGTTGTTTGTTTAGTAGCTGTGGTCGATGTTGTCAATGCAGTGTTCATGATCAGGATGCCAAAACACGCAATGTCAATTTCTACTGTGTCCGGCAATATATCGTGGATTTGGACATGTAAATAGTAATTATCTAAACAAAATATCTGAAGCTGTGAAGGTCTGAATTTGGCGTAAAAAGTAAATATAACTAAGTCGACATGCTCTACTTGTTGCGAAGGCAAGCAGTCTAGGCTACCTTTATAGAAATAGAGCTGATGAAGTACTCAAGGTAATCCACACTGACATTTGTGGACCAATGGAAGTGCCATCAATGGAGGTGCGAACTATTTTCTTTTGTTTATAGATGATTATTTAAGAAAGATATTCATATATTTCCTCAGAAACAAAAGTGAAGCCATGAAAGAATTTAAAGCTAAGATTGAAAATCAGACCAACAAGAACATTAAAAGTTTAAGAAGTGACAATGTCTGCAGCTTTGTAATAAAGAATTTAATATGTTTTTGCAGAAAGAAGGAATAATTCATCAAAAAACGAATAGATACATACACACCTGAACAAAATGGTCTACCTGAAAGATGAATCGCTTTTTAGTTGAAAAAGCAACATGCCTGTTGTTTGATGTAAAGCTGGGTAAAGAACTCTGTGCAGAAGCAACTCAACTCAGATATAAGCTCTGGTTGTCCAACAGCAAGAAAGTGTGTCAGACGAGTTCCCATTTATTGGCCTTGGAACTGAAGCAAAAATCACAACCTTTTGCAAATTCTGACACTATGACAATCCACTTGTATGACAGAAAACTATGATTCGACTCCGTCTACTTCTAAAGATATACTGCAGCGTAGGATGTCTACATTCTCCGATTCACCTTCGTCGATTTCCGGTTCTAGTAGTAGTAGCAGTAGTAGAAACAGCAGTAGCACAGCTCGTTCAAATTCAAATTTATCGAAATATCGTTGCAATTCCAATGCCTCTTTGCCATGTCAACAAGAAAACATAGTTGAAAATGAAGTTTCTGAGCTAACGTAAACCCAGCGTTGACGATTGGTTGACAAATAAGGCAAAAACACTGATAAATACCGGAAAGTCTTATACTTCTCCATCTAAGTCAAGAAAAAATATTTACCTGCAAGATATTTGAAACCTCCGTGTGGTGAAAAATGTAAATTTGAGTGTTCTAAAAATAATAAATGCCACAAGAACTAAAATATTTGAAAGTTACTGGCAATTAGGAGACACCTCGAAATTTCAACAGTGAACATCGATGGTTTGAGGGACCAGAATATCTTTATTCAATAATCTCAATTATGCGGATGATATGGTCCTACTGAGCCCGTCAATCAACGAGAGAATCAATGAGAAAGCTGTTTATTGAGGAATTTTGTTTAGAAAGGCAACCGGAACCCAACACCATGACTGAGTTTGATATGAAAACTGCGACTTCTCTGCTACCTATCATGACAGGAGAAGAGGAAGTCACGAAAAAATTGATTTATTGTATAGAATTTTATAGTCGGACACTGAAATATTCGGGTTTCAATCGCTATTAATCTCTTTTATATTAAATGTTTTATACATTTAGTGTAATGTTAGCTTTAGTTCTATTAATTGTGTGACACACCTCCTGCAAAAATTCCCCTTCAATCCCTTCTCCTTCACATGGGTTGTCTGGAAGAGATCGCTCATAAGCGATAAGACCGCCCTTTGCATTCCGTAATAACTAATAATTATGTATCCTCTACTCTCTTTTCTAATTGTATCTTCTGTGACTGTTCTATAGTAAAAATTTGTTATTTCATGTATGTATGGTGTGCACTAAAGTGTAAATAAATAAATAAATAAAACGCGGTTATCAGAAAGTGCCAAGTGTAAGTACCTTGAAGTTTTATTTGTTAAATTGACCATTTCTCAAGAAGATGGAAATGATTCTTCATACCAAATACTCAGGCCTTTGAATGAAAAATTTGTTGTAATTCTATTAGGGCACGAAAATTATAACACTCAGTATGCTTAATAAAGAAATATATTAACGCTTTAATTTGGAAGTGATACGTCTGCTTCCTATCACGATACAAAAAGGAATGGATCAGAAATGACCTGGAGCAGAGTGAGGTAAAGACAATTTGGCGCCTCGACAAGATGGCGGCTCGATCGCTCATTCAAATGACAGGAAATAGTCAATACAATGATTAATTTTTGCAATCTTAATTAATGTTTGCGGTGAAGCGGATGGCGTTCCTGAAGGAGTGTCTGAAGAGTGGCTTTCTCA
The DNA here is from genome assembly GCA_963693355.1 of Pontia daplidice. Taxonomy (NCBI): domain Eukaryota; kingdom Metazoa; phylum Arthropoda; class Insecta; order Lepidoptera; family Pieridae; genus Pontia; species Pontia daplidice. The sequence goes on along the minus strand of CAVNZL010000023.1, from coordinate 608,468 downwards.
TAAGTGGCCTGTACCGTGTGAAGGATACACGCCCGAAGAAATCTTTAATGCTGATGAAACAGGTTTGTTTTACAATTTAAACCCTGACAAAACACTTCAATTCAAAGGCGCAGAATGCAAGGGCGGAAAGTTTTCCAAAACAAGAATTACAGTAATGGTTGCGGCAAACATGACTGGTTCATGTAAAAGAAAACTGGTTGAAAAGAAAACTTTAAGAACATTCAATCTTTGCCTGTAACTTATGAAACAACACAAGGTCCTGGATGACATCGCAAATTTATTTAAAATCAGCCAAGGAAATGGTTAACATCTTGAAAAAATTTTTGAGAGAAAGAGTGCTTTATCATCAATATTTATTCGAAAACAATTGTTAACGTTGAAGGCCAAAAATTCTCAAGATCTAAGTGAACACTTTAATAACTTTGATTCACTTATAAGAAGTCTTGAAGAGACTGGTAGTTCATTGTCTGAACAAGACAAATGTGTCATTTACTACTGTCAATTCCAAGTCAATATGAGAATACAATTGCAGCTTTAGAGACATCAAATTCAAGTCTCACTCAAGATTTTGTAAAGATAAAACTACTAGATGCAGAGTTAAAATTTAAAAGTCATGAAACCAGGGAACATGAAGAAGAATATAGTTTTGCAGCAATCAGATGTTTTTGTTGTGGTAAAACAGGCCACATAGAAAGGCAATGTAGATTTAATAACAAGAAATTCACAGGTCGTCATTATGAAAAGATAAGTAGTAACAATAGGAACGGGAATGCACATTGTGGAACATCATACAAGCAAAATAGGTCAAACCGAAGACGGTGCACATATGGCAGAAAATAGGCAAAATAACATAGACTTTCTTATTGATTCTGGAGCATCACATCATATGGTGTGCAAACACTATGAAAAATATATGAAGACCATAATAGAAGGTATCAAAATTAGAATTGCTATTATACGGGGATTTGTTAGTTGTCAAAAGGAAAGGAATATTACATGCAATGTCAAGAGAAGGAATAAAAATTACAATGGAGTGTTTAATATTGGATAATTTATCACATAACTTATTATCTGTTGTTATTCTCAGCACGTTTTCGTTTAAACCCTGATCGGTGCAGTGAAAAATCAGAAAATATGTCTCATGGAGAAGTGGGTTATAAATACCAAAATCCATACTTTGGCTATTTGCAAGAAGTGTTCTAAAGCTTACCGCTATATCTAAACAATTCGAATTCATTTTAGATATTTAAGTGAAAAATCTCTTTCACTTTTATTTTATCCAATAATTATGCGCAATCATTATACTTAATTTAGTAAGGTAATTATTTATTAGATCATGTAAAATTTTTAATTCTAATTTAGTTATATCTGAATGTAATGTGTAGGTAAATGTATATTGTATATATGTAAATTATCAATGGCTCCTTTTGTTTCTATAAATCCAGTATTTCTTATTATTAAAATAATCTAAAATGCAGGGGCTATTTCATCGACAATAGAATCACATCACGAATGTATCAATATCTGTAGTGGACACTGGACAGTTGTCAAAGTAGTATTTTTTTTTGTTTTATGAGTGGTTTACTTTTACAAATCGAAGCGTGTCTCAACTCTCGTCCTTTGTGCACGCTGTCAGAAGATATAGAAGATATTGATTGTCTTACCCCTGTTCACTTCCTACATGGAAGAGCTGGCACTACGGTAATTGAAACAGCGGAAGATGTTCGAACAAGACGGCATCTTATTCAAAAGCTGTTCCAAGACATTTGGAAGCAATGGAAAATAGAGTACCTAACACAATTATCCGCAAGAGCAAAGTGAAATAGGACACAATAACCTTCAAATCGATGATATTGTGATAATGAATGACGAAAATGTACCAGCAGGAAAATGGGCTCTCGGAAGGGTCGTGGAGCTACATACAGGTGGTGATGGCTTAGTAAGAGTTGTAACGTTAAAAACTAAAAACGGGTTCCTCAAAAGACCTATTACCAAACTATCATTGTTACCCTTTTCATCTTCATCGAATGAACAAAAGCAAGAACAAAAAGCAACAATCAGTAAAGAAAAAGAACAGCCGTATAGCAGTCAATCAAAACAGAACATAAACATAAGGAACGGATTTGTTTCTTTAGCTTTATCATTTTTATTATTCATAACATTAATATCGAGTACTAATGCCAACTTCACAACATCAATATTTCGAAATAATCAAAGTTTATATTTTGATTCTGTCGCGGAGATGCAGCTGATAAGAGATGATTGGACACTTATAGCATATTACAACATGTCGCCATATTGGGAAGGAGTTCAAACATCAGAAAAATTCACAAAATATTTACAAGCAACCTGCGATCATATGAAAAACAATATCCGATGTAATATGATACTAACACAATTACACCATGAACAGGTGGAGTTATTATATTACAATGATGTTTTGCTTAATCAGGCGCATTCCTCGGGAACACCCGTCCGGCCGGCTAGACAGCGACGGGGTCTCATTAACGGTGTCGGCTATATTGCAAATACATTATTCGGCGTATTAGATGAACGCTTTGCAGAAAAATATAAACAAGATATTGAATTACTAAAGGCAAATAACCGGCATATATATGACTTGTGGAAAAATCAGACATCTGTTATTGAGACTTAATATAATCTATTTCAAAGAACAGAAGATCTCATAGCTAAACAACATAAAATTTTATAAACAAACATTGAAATGCCTTGGACAACTCAATTACTCAAACAAACCAGCAAATTAAAGAAATGACATTTATCATGGAAAATTCAATATGCATCTTTTAACTCCGGAGCAATTTAAATTGGAACTGCATCTAATATCTAGTCAACTGCCTAAGGATTTAACTCTACGTATTAATAACATTGAATCGGAATATCAAGATATATATACATTGCTTAATATGAAGTCTAGGATGACAAAAGAGTATTTTATATTTGAAATTAAATTTCCATTAGTAAGCAGAGACACCTATTCACTCTATAAATTACTACCCATACCACATATATATGATCAGCATCATGTTATAACTTTGTCTATAAGATCAACTTATATTGCCCTAAATTTACATAAAGATACATACATTGAAACCGATTCAATTGAGATAAATAAGTGTCACTACAATCAGCATTATTTATGTAAACTAAAACAGCCATTGCGACGATTAACACCTTCGGAGCAGTTTTGTGAAATGACTGATAAAAAACACTGCAATACCCATATCAGTACATGTAAAAACTCCTGGAACACTTTGAACGATGCAGCGACTCACAAGTATTTCTTATGTGATGCATCTATGCTCACGATTATGTGTGAAGACCTAATGAAAACAGTAACGTTAAAAGGTTCAGGACTTATCAAATTAAACAGTGGATGTATTGTAAAAGGCCCAGATTTCTCCTTCCAGTCGACGAAACCAGCAAAGAATGAAATATATATTCATGAAGATCTGCCTACCATTGAAATCGCCCCAATAAACGATATTTGGAACTTATCAGCCCCATTACTCAATGACACCTTAAATTGGACAGATTTTAACCAGTCGCTGAGTAATTTACACCGACGTATAAATGAGATTTCATCTCATGAAAGGATAGGATCATCAGAAGAGGATAATTGGTCGGGCCATGATCTGCATCAATATACTGTCTCCTACGTGGCGGTGGCAGGAGTGGCAGCACTGGCAGCCGCTGTCGTATGGTGGCGACGGCGGGTAATTGGCTCATTTTCCAAGGCATCTAAACAGACCTCACATGATCTCCAAGTGCTCAGTGTAAACAATCTGGCCGATAGTTTGTGCAATGTGTCAGTGCAAAATAAATCAAAAACAGACACAGCTACTTCCCCAATAGTAGCTAAACGGGTTTACATACATACTAATAATGAAACATGTTTGTGAAAGTGCAGTGCATAATTAAGTTTATTTTGTGTCTAGGGACTTTAAGCATATTTTTACACATATATATATATATATATATATATATATGTAGTTAGATAAGTTAATTTTAATCATTTTATGTTTTATTACTTATAATAGCTTAATTTGTTATCTTTTTGCTGGTCGGGAGCATGTTCGGGCAATGAACTCGGAACAGCTGACTCAGCGGCCGCCGAGAATTAATATTAAGAGTTAGTGTTAAGATTTCAGTCAGTCTGCAACAAATCATAATAACAGTAACACGCGACGCGCAAACAGACTCACTAACAGTATTGAACAGTATAACAGTTTTTGATAATATATCAGTATAACAATTTAACAGTTTTATCATTCAACATCTCCAACGCTGGTAAATCGCCCTATAAGTGGTTTGGTCGTTTTGTTACATATTTGATTTTTAACCAAGGAGTCGCAGTCCTTGTTAAAAAAAAAATTATATAATCTTAAGTGAGGAGTAATATTATCAATTTAAACAAGATTAAGTAAAATAGCATACGCAGATGCTTTGCCTATATTTATATATTTAAAGAAAGAAAAGAGGTAAACAGAAATATGCTAAGTTTATACAGTTAAATTATCTTAAATTAAATAATTTAGTTGGCATTCGCAGATGCCCATGAGTTAATTAATCTAAGTGCATATTTAAGTGCAAATACTGAGTTTAATGTAACTGTTAATATCACAGATGGTGATATTTTTAGTTAGCCTTAATTATAGCATTCGCAGATGCTATAGAGAATGTCTTTTTATTATTTTAAAACGGAAATGAGTAGGAATAAGAGATTTACATTATCTGACTTGATAAACTATAGTTGGCATTCGCAGATGCCTTAGTGAAATACGATTATTACATAAAAGTCGATGTTATAGTCATGTGCAGTTTCTTTAATAGGGCTAATGCGATGATTTTATTTTTATTTATGGGATTATTTTTATAACGGATTTGGACGTATTGCCGATGAATGATGTTGGGCGTTGAACTCTTTTAGGTTGTCGATGATGTGTGTTATATATTTTATGAGTGATTCTAGGTTGTCCGGATCTTTTAGTGCATCCATGGGAGAAAATGGGTCTAATTGTGAGGCTGTGTATCTTTGGGTGTGGTCGTGTCTCTTGGAGGCATACCTGGGGCACTCTTCTATTAGGTGCTTGAGAGTTTGTGTTGTTTGTGGGTCGCATGGGCATGTGTCGTTTTGTGAGATTTTAAAACGGAACAGATAATCCTTAGCAAAGGAATGACCCGTGAGGAATTGTGAATTTGAATGATATGGGTGCCGAGTCGAAGAATTCTTTTATATAGTTTAGGTCTGGGAAAATACTAGCTGTTCGTCGGCCTGTGACGTCCGATGAGTACCTATGCTTATGCTTGGTCTCTTTTTTAATTAGGAGTTTAAGATGAGAAATAGGGCATGCTATGAGGTCTGGTGTGCGGTGATTTGGTGAAATATCTTGTGTATTTTTGATACTATCGGGTGCGTGTTTGATATTTGCTTGAGGGCGGCGAGAGATGACTGTAAGTCGGTGTGTATTACGGCGTTCGTTATGTTGTTTTTGCGTATGTGGGTGAGGGCCTGTTGTATCGCAAAAAGCTCGGCCTGGAATACCGAGCATGTGTTGTGTAATTTAAAAAGTTTTTTGGTGGTTGGTGTTTTTGATGGTGGGTGAAGTATGACAAACGCGGCGCCTACTGAGTCATCTTCCTGTTTACTGCCGTCGGTGTAAATAAGCGTGTGGTTGGCTAGATTTAGGTCCGGAGTGAGCATTGTGATGGGTTTCCTATGCGCCGGGTGCATGAGTTCCGTGAATGGTGTGGGGGTTTCAACCGGGATATCGCTGGGTATACGGGTGGATGTTCTGTTGATGCGTAAGTTGTCTAGTTCATGTGTTTCTAATATTTTTAGGTCTAGTGGGGTAATCCCTGCTAATGCTATTGCAGCGCATGTGGATACCGTTCGAAAACCGCGGATGATTCTGATGGCAAAGAGTCTTTGTATGCTGAGGAGTAGTTTTTTATTACGTTTCTTGTGAGCCGCGTGTCCCCATATACCGGCGGCGTAGGTTATTATCGGTTCTATGACTCTGTTGTATATGAGTCTTATGTTGTCCGGGTGAGGTCCCCATGTGGGCATATAAAATTATCTTATTAAAGATTTTAGTGGCTTTGGTGGTGATATATTTTATATGTTCGTTGAAATTGAGTCTACTGTCTATGATCAGGCCTAGGTATTTAATGTGATTAAAGAATTTAATATTTGTGGTGATGAATGTTATTTGGCAGAGGGTCGCGGCTTTAGAAAAGGCTATACACTGGGTCTTGTCTGGGCCGAAGGATAATTTAGTGTTTATTCCCCATTGTCTAATTAACTCGAGGGCTGTATTTGCTGTGTTTTGAAGGTGGTTGATGGAGGGCGCAGAGCATATGAGTAATAAGTTGTCTGCGTACGCCTGTAAGTAGCAGCCGTCCGGTAGCTTGGTGTTAAGTAATTTGTTGAGGATGATATTCCATAGGATGGGGCCGCAAGCGGATCCCTGAACACAGCCTTTTTCAGTTGTTTTTGTGATAGTAGTGTTCCCTAGTGTAAGTGTGACTTTCCTATCCGTGAGGTAACTGTTGACTAATTTAAAAATGTTTTGTGGGCAGTTTATGTGTCGTAGACCGCCGGCCACCATGCGTTGTCGAATACGGCTTTAATGTCAAGTGATATCGCGATGGCTAAATGACCCTTGTCCATGGCGGCGGATATTGTGCTGATGGCGTGCTGGATGGCGTGCTGGATGGCGTGTGTGGTGCTCGTTTGTTCGGTGAAGCCGAATTGGGATTTATTAAATAAGTTCTGTGAGTGAGCGTTGTGTGTTAATCTTTTGGTGAATAATTTTTCCAATGTTTTGCCGAACACTGGTATGAGGCCCATTGGTCTATATGTGCCGAGTTCGCCGTAGTCTGATTTCCCTGGTTTGGGAATGATTTTGACGATAGCTTCCTTCCAAGGGGTTGGGAAGTATGTTAGCTCGAGGCATTGGTTGTATAAACTCGTGATGAGCTCAGGGAAGGCTCGGGCGAAGACGGCGCATATGTCGCTTGTGAGGCTGTCGTTGCCGGGGGCTTTGTTTTTGCCGATCGATTCGATTGCATGTAGAATTTCACATGTCGTAAAGCGCGGTTCGTTTTGTGTCTTGGGGAGTTTAATTGCGGATTTTCTAAGCTCTTTTTTCGAGTGAGTCCGGTGTGTCGTCGGGGTAAAAATGATTTAGGTGTGCCTGGGCTGTTTCGTGTTCATTTTTAGTGTATGTGTTGTTGATTTTAACTGTGCTCGGGTGCGAATTGGCCGTTCTGTTTTTGAGGAGTTTGTTGTTGACTGACCACACGTCGTCCTTCCCCTGTGCCTCGCAGAAGGCTCGGAAGCTTTCTGTTGAGGTTCGGCGCATGGCCGCCGCGTAGTCAGCTTTGGTGGTTTGGTACTTTTGAATGATATCGTCGGGCGGGTGATTATTATGACGCGAAGCGCGATGTATTTTTCTATGGAGGCGTATGCATTCGTTCTTGAGGTTTTGTAATTCGTTGCTCCAGAAGGGAGCCTCCCTTCTGGAGCAACGAACTATTTTTGGTTGTTGTTGATTTTCGCGGGTGCGTTTCAAGGCAGGCTGCATTAATTATCTGAGTTAATTGAGAAACAAATGTATCAAGTTCGCGTTCCGATGTGGAGGCAATGTTGACGTCTAAAAGTGAGCTGTTGTGCATATTGCTGAAGAGGCTTTCTTTGAAGAGCTGCCAGTTGGCGTTGGCAGTGTTAAATTTAAAAGTGCTGTTGTTATTTGTGTTGCATTGATTTGTGTGTGTGATATAATTGAAATATGATTGGGTTGTGTTGTGTGGATGGCAGGAGGTATGACGCGCCAATCGGTCACTTTGTTGTGATAAGCCTCCGTTACTAGAGTGAGATCGATGATAGAAGATCGTTTATGGCCGTGTTTCGAATGTTGGTGTAAAGCCAACGTTACATATATTCGTATTTGTGGCGGCTAGTAAATTAACGATGTCCTGACCTCTGTTATTAGTGCGCGCGTAGTGCGGACCGCCCCAAAGTGGATACCAGGCGTTGAAATCTCCGCCGACTATGATTTTGGAGTTCTGATGTGATGTGATAAAATTGTGTAGTGCGTCTAGTGTGTTGTGAGGGTCGTCCTTGGGTTCGATGTATACTGATACTATGTATACTGGGGCGTTGTCTATTTGGGTGAGAATGGTTACCATGTTTTTAGTGCTGGGTTATTAAGGTGGCGTTGAAGTTACTGTCTGTAAAGATGCAAGCCTTGGTTCTTCCTTCCCCGTCGGCTTGGTATATTCTGAGGCCTGATATTTGTGGTGAGCTATTGTGTTTACCAGTGTAAGGCTCGGATATCAAGGCTATGTCTGCTTTTTTGTGAAAGAGGTGTAATTTTAGTTCGTGGAGTGCGTTGCGAGACCTGTCGAGGTTCGCTTGTATTATTGTGATGGAGTTTAATCTAGGCATAGTTTATTTTTGCTTCTTTTTTGGCGCGCATAGATTTGACCTTGGGGCACCAGTTGGCACTGTCGGCTCTGTGTGTGGTTTCTACGTTGGTTTTATATTGCATGTTGCTTTCTTGGCAGTTAATGCAGCAAGCCTTGTCTGCTTAGTTTTTGTTGCATTCGGATGTTGGGTGAGTGAGACCGCATTTCACGCAAGTTGGTACGTTGGCCCGGCAGCGTGTTTTTGTGTAGCCGAATCCTTGGCAGTTTAGCTAAATCATCCACATAAATAGCTATAATAACAGTTTTCTCATCATTTGTAAAAACACACTGATCTGTTTTAGTTTGCTTTAGTCCAAGTTTTAGCATGGATTTTGTAAATGTTTTGTTCCATGTAATTGGTGCTTGTTTAAGTCCATATAATGCCTTCTTTAAATGACATATTTTTCCATTTTGTTTCTCATATCCTTCTGGAATATTCATGTAAATCTCATCTTCTTCAGACAATTCTCCATATAAAAATGCTGTTTTCACATCAAATGTCATCATATCATAGTCATTTGCAGCAGCAATAGCAAATAGTGACTTCAATGCTGACTGACTGACAACTGGACTGTATATATCAATATAGTCTATTCCATTTTGTTCAAATCCTCTTACAACTAGTCTTGCTTTATAAGAGTCATTGTCTTTTAAACGGAATACCCATTTGCTGCTGAGTATTTTCTTTCCTGTTGCTTTTTCTTTATCTACAATTTCCCATGTATCATTTCTTTCAAGTGATTCTTTCTCAGATAGTATTGCCTTCTCCCAATTGTCTTTTTCTTTTGATGTTATAGCTTCACTATAGGTAAGTAGAACGTTGTCAGTTGTCAGTCGGCGCCACCGTGCAATACTGTGTTATTAGTTGTGCTCTTCAAATTATATTGGAAATATTTAGTTAAAGTACATTTTAGTGGTTAAAAATTGCAGTACTGTGTAACATAAGTGACAGTTTATAAATATTATTGTGCTCAATACCTAATAACTGTTTAACTAAAGCATAATAATCGTTTTATAATTTTGGTGTGTCATCTATCAAGCGTGCTTGTGGCGGTACCAGTAGATACGAGCACGGGACTTTCGCGGTTGTGTGACGGCGTGTTCGGGTCAGAATCGCATGTCCAGCGCTCACTGTATGATTCATCGCGCCATTGCTGAGCTACTCGCCATAGATCAAGTACTACAGAGGACACACTTGATTGAACTCGCGGAACTGTCTCTGTGAAGCTACATAATGTTTTGTGCGGGGTGCAATGGTCAGTTGGATGACACCAACTCATTAAGTTGTCACACTTGTAAATCGCATTACTGCCTGGTATGTCTGAACTTTGGTGCGTATAACAAAAGTAGTGAACTCGACCAGGCCGTTCTTTCTGCTTTGAAATGTCCTTCTTGTACAAATGTTTCACGTCGGAGACGGGGACAGGAGTCGCCTGCTATTCTCTCCCCCATAGCTGCCAAGCCTATATCCCAGACTCAACTGACTATCGAGAGCATTAGCGCACTTTTAGACCAAAAGTTGGCGCCTAATTCTAGTCTTATGATTAATTTTCACAATATAATTACTCAAGAAGTAAATAGTCTGATTGCGTCTGAAATGAACAAATTATTTAATGAATTAAAAGAGGAGTTAACGAAAACTACCGACTACGTGATGGAGGAGGTTAAGGACTTGAAGAAAAGGCTTGATGAGAAGGGGCATCAGATTGAATCTTTGCATTCTGAACAAGCACATCTCAAAAATGAATTAGCTGTGTGCCGTGGCCGCCTGGCCACCTTAGATAAGATGTCGCGTGACCGTAATATTGAACTGCAGGGAGTGCCTGAAGATAGGGCGGAAAATGTTGTGTCACTATTCAAGACATTATGTGGCAATATCAGTTACCCCATTGTAGATAAGGATATCCACGCATGCCGTCGAGTGGCCAAGATGGACCCGAAATCGAAGCGCCCACGCAACATTGTGATTACACTGAGTTCTCCACGGATGCGTGATGAAATCCTTTCTGCGACACACCGCTTTAACAAGGAGCATAAGGACAAAAGGTTAAATACTTCACACCTTGGTATCACTGGAGAAAGTCACCAAATCTATGTAACAGAACATCTATCCCCGGAGTCAAAACAGTTATTTGCGGCAGTAAGAAGATTCGCAAGAGAAAATAACTACGCTTACTCGTGGGTCAAATTTGGAAATATTTACTTACGTAAAAGTGATATAAGTGATGCTATTTTAGTGAAAAGTGAAGAGTTCTTAAAATCCTTGCAGTGACTATATATACACACATATTTTTATTTCACCGAATCTTTGCTAACTAAATGTATACCAGAAAGTTTTAATTTATTATTACTTTTGTTAAAACTTGAATGTATATTTCTACATATGGATACAAACGTTGCTATTTTTACACCACGTCAGAAGAACAAAACTTATTATTTCAGCTTAAAATGTTCGATACATTGCCTATTTTTATTAGTTCTAATGCTCAGTGGATACAGTTATTTTTTTAGTATATATGAACAATGCATTTTGTATGAACTAAATACACACTGTAATCATAGTCAGCTGCTCCTGATTCTTAAATATTTTTATGTAAGTTGTTTAGTTATATGTAATATTTATTATTATATATTGTTATCTGCCTCTGCCCGTATTGGTTATAACTTTAGAAAAATATTAAATCGGCTTTTATATAGGACTAAATCATGGTATTATTTGATACGGCACTTTTGCAACATAAATGTTTTCTTTTTACTTTTATCGACTTATATGGAAATCTTACATATGGGTATATTATATTCTTTTAAAAATGATTATGGATAAACTTTTAATCTATTACCAAAATGTACAAGGTATAAGGACTAAGTGTTTGGAGCTATATAATGGCATATTAAGTAATAACTTCGATTTATTAATATTTACGGAGACTTGGTTGCAAAGTGATGTATTGGATTCCGAGTTTTGTGATACGCGATACGACGTCTTTCGGTGCGATAGGAATCTGGTATTATGTGGTAAACTAACGGGAGGGGGCGTCATGATCTGTGCGCGCCGCGAACTCGAGGCGACACTGTGGCAGGACTGGCGCAGTGATACTGCCGAGTCCCTTTGCATACGAGTTCCGGCGCGTGCACTGTCATCGCAGTGCGACTTGTTTGTTATTGTTGTGTACACACCGCCCGAAACTGAATGCTTTTTGGATCGTATGAACAATATCATTAGTAATATGGCCACTTTGACAGAGCGTAATCCCAGTTGTAATTTCTTATTGTTGGGAGACTTTAATTTACCCTGTGTCGAATGGAATAATGACAAGTGTACAATTGTGCAACGAGGTAGCACCGTGAAACAGGATAGCGCAATATTACTCTTAGACAATATTAACTTTCTTGGCTTTAAACAATATAATTACATTCCGAACTTAAAAAACAATATTTTGGATTTATGTTTTAGCAATCTCGCACTTGAAGTTAGTCGTTCATCGCAACCAATAATTACTGAAAATGTTAGTCACCCAAGTCTATTGATAAATATGTTAGATTTAAAGTGTATTAGCTTTAAGGAAAAATACGAGCCCCGATTTAATTTTCACAAAGGTAATTATGTTAAAGTTAATGAATTTTTAAGAGACTGTGATTGGGTTGAGATTCTGTCGCATGTTTCCGTAGACGACGACGTCACGGCATTTTATGAAAAATTACATGAATGTTGTACACTGCACATACCTCTCTCTAAACAATCCAATATAAAATCTCATTATCCTGTATGGTATAGTAAGCACCTAATTATATTAAGCAAAAGGAAAGTACTTATACATAAAAAATGGAAACGTTACGGTAACCCTCGTGACTACGATGAGTTTTCGTTACTTCGTGACAGATTTAAAAACCTTCAGACTGAGTGTTTCACTAAATATGTTAACAGTACTCAATTATACATACGTCGCTCGCCCAAACACTTCTGGAAGTATGTAAAATCTAAAAGAGGTGGGTCAAACTATCCTAAAACATTTTCACTTGATAATGAAACTTACACAGACGGCCAAGAAATATGTAACGCTTTTAACAAATTTTTTGAAAACGCTTTTGTCACTTCTTCAACTTCGCCTAATCAATCGAATAGCATCCCAGCAAATGATAATGATATAATTTCTCAAGTACATATTTCTCCGACGGACATACATAAACGTCTTGAAAGTCTTGATAAGTCTAAAGGTGCAGGTTCTGATGGTATACCCCCGGTGTTCTTAGCTAATTGTGCTGAAACGTTGGCTCTTCCGTTATCTATTCTGTTTTCTAAATCGTTACGTCAGGGTGTATTTCCTACCATTTGGAAAACAGCACTTATAGTTCCAATACATAAGAAAGGTTCGAAGGCTCTTATTTCAAACTATCGTCAGGTTTCAATTTTATGTGCTATAGCAAAAGTATTTGAAAAAGGAATTTGTGATTATATTTACCCAATTATTGCGAAAGGAATACCTGACTCGCAACACGGTTTTATGAAAAACCGCTCCACTGTATCTAATTTGACGCTCTTCACTAATTATGTATTGGAGCAGATGGAGAACGGTGGACAGGTTGATGTTATCTACACGGACTTTGAAAAGGCCTTTGACCGCGTAGATCACATCATCTTGTTGCAAAAGCTTGAATCGCTGGGTATACATGGAGACCTCTTGAGATGGATTACCTCATACCTTGCTAATCGTTCACAGGCTGTAGTCATGGGTGGTTACAGATCTGACTTTATCACTATACCATCGGGCGTCCCCCAGGGCTCACACCTTGGGCCTTTATTCTACAACGCATATATATATGATATCGATATATGCTTTAAGAGCGCTAAGCACATTTTGTATGCTGATGATAAGAAAGTATTTATGAGAGTAAATTCTACATCCGACTGTTTGTTAATTCAACAGGATTTGAACAATCTTATGTCATATTATGCTATTAATAATATTACTGTCAGCATTCCTAAATGCCATTGCATTAGCTTCACGCGCAAAAGTAAGCCAATAAAATTTAAATATAAATTGAACGACACTGAATTGGAAAGAGTTGAGTCAGTTCGAGATCTGGGCGTCTGTCTCGATTCAAAAATGACATTTTCTCATCATGTTAGTGAAGTTGTAAATAAATCCTTTCGTAACTTAGGATTTGTTATACGTACATGTAAACCATTTACTTCAGTCACTAGTCTAAAGGTTGTTTATTATGCATATGTTCGAAGTATTCTAGAATATGCCGCACCTATATGGTCGCCAATATATGCTATACATAAAAACAGGATCGAAAACATTCAAAAAAGGTTTTTGAACCATATAAATTACAAATTTAAATATGTCAAGAGAACATATCAGGAAAATTGCCAAGAACATAAATTGTTAACACTTGAGAAGCGCCGATTAGTTTTAGAAATGGGATTACTGTATGACGTGCTGCGTGGCAGAATTGATTGTCCGGAGCTCTTACAGCAACTTAGGTTTGATGTACCTTCGCGCCGCACAAGGCATACATATCTCTTGGTAGTGCCTTCGCACAGAACCAATTACGGGCAGAACGCGGTTTTGTCGCGCTTAGCATATAATTATAATAAATGTTTTAATGATATTGATCCCTTTGTGGGTAGTAAAAGGAGCTTTTTGAGCAGTGTTAAAGATATATTGCTACAAAACTAAGAATGTGTGTTATATATCTATGTATGTATGCGTATGTGTGTGTATATATATGTATATGTATGTGTATATGTATATGCATATATATGTATGTGTTTGTATATGTATATTGTATATTATTGTATATATTTATTTATTAATAATTATTCACACTTGATTTAAGAACGTATGTATACTTATGTTATGTGATTATTTTTTTTATAATATTTTGTGTATTTTCTTTTTTACGTAGTACTTGTACTTATATAAGCAACTATTATTATTTATTTAATTCAAAGAAGAACTCGGCGTCTCATATTTTTGTATACTGTGGACAACTTGTTGGCCGGAAAAATATGTGATTAATTTAAGTTAAAATTGTACTAGTGTTAAGAATGGCTGTTGTTGTCTCTGTTGGAATAAAAAAAAAAAACATAATCTTGGAGATAAGCTAGCTTCCTCCTAACTCTCTTATTTTCAATATTTTGCTTGCCTGTATCTTCTTTAGACTTGTTTCTAGCCTTTTCAAGATTTTTAGATTCTCCGCTTTGTTCTTGCTCTTCTTTTTGCTGGTCATCTATTCTTTCTATTTCCTGGTACTGTACTTCCTCTGTATGTGCATCCTGATTATCTTGTTCCTTTGTTTCTATGTTTTCTGTTTCAATATTATTATTTCCATATTCTTCAAAAATTGCTTCTTTTGTCTTATGGTTTTCTTGTTCGGTTGTATCAATGCTTGTATTGTCTGGATAATATAATTGTATTTTCTTGTTTGTTATATCTTCTCTGTCTTTCTTTTTTATGAACACTACATCTCTTGCTGTTTCTATTCTTCTTTCATTAGCATTCCACAATCTATATCCATTGTTGGTATAACCAATCATTATTAGTTTCTTGCTTCTAGGGTCTAGTTTCTTTATATTTGATTGTAATTGTTGTGCATGGACAGTAGATCCAAACTTCTGTATATTTGACACATTTGGTACTTTGCCATACCATACTTCAAATGGTGTTTTGTTACTCACAGATTCACTTGGCAATCTATTCAGAATATATGTTGCACAATACATGGCCTCACCCCACATGTTTTGATTTAATTCAGAGTCGAATAGAAGTGCTCTTGTCTTCTCAAGCAATGTTCGCTTCAATCTCTCAGCTTTACCATTCAGTTGAGGAGTGTATGGTATAGTATAGTCAAACTTAATACCTCTTTCTTTGCACCATTGTCGCAACTCATTGCCAATGAACTCACCTCCATTATCACATCTTATACATGATACTTTCTTGTTCCTTTCCCTTTCCTTTTCTTCAATATTGTTTTTAATGTGATATTTTGCTTCACTTCTGTAAGTTATTAGGAATATTTCAGTATAGTGGCTAAAATCATCCATTATTGTAAGAATATATCTCTTTCCATCATGTGTTTTGGTTTCTAAAGGTCCACAGATGTCTGTATGTATTATTTGTAGTTGTCTTTCTGCTCTGGCTCTAATTGTTTTGAATGGAAGTCGTGGTTGCTTTGCTTGTACACATATTTCACATTCTTTATTTATATCCTTATTTTCTATAATTTTTATTCCCTCTGCTACTTTTGGGAGCATCTGTAGTGCATTCTTTCCTGGATGTCCTAGTCTTTCATGCCATTCTATGGTAGATGCACATTCTTTTGTTAGTAAGGATTTTTCTTTACTTCCAGATTCAATATTTACCGTGAATAGTCCATTTTCTTTTATCCCGGTTAGAACTAGTTTTCATTTTTATTTATTTCTACCTTATCTTTTTTAAACAAAACTGTACCATTGTTCTCTGTTACTACATTAACTGATAATAAGTTCTGAGATAGCTCTGGTACAAAAAGTGTATTCTTTAGATCACAATCCATCCCATGTACTATTCTTTGACCTTGTACTTGTATGATGTCATCATTTGCGGTTGTTACTTGTGAGCTTTTCTCTCCAAACTGGTTAAGAATATTTATATCATTTGTCATGTGTGAACTGTGCAGCCAGAATCTACTATAAACTTGATTTTTCTTTTTGTTTCTTGTTGAGTTGTTAAAAATGCAACATTGTTTTTAGCTTTGTCTTTTTTGTAAAAACATTTTTCTTCACGGTGATTTGATTTCTTGCAGATAGAACAATAGTTGTTTTTCATTTTGCACTCATTTTCTCTATGATTGGTCTTCTTACAGTAGCCACACATCCTGCAGTCCTTCTTCATATGCCCCATTTTATTACATTTAAAACATTTCATAACAAATGCTATTGGTGTTGGTTTGTTTACATTTTTGTTTTCTGGTAATCGATTTTCTTCAGCAAGTATTCTGATTTTTAGGTTTGACAGAGTCTTTTTGTCATCTGGGGTTGATTCCCATGCAGTGATAAAGAAGTCATACTGTCTGGGTAGACATGTCAATATTTTAGATATGACCATGTCATCATCAATTTTCTGCCCGAGATTGTTCAAACGCATTCGAAGATTTTCAATTTCACTGATAATATCTGTAAGATTACTATAATTCTTGCTATTTAAGTTAAAGAAATCTTGCAATAGAGAACATTTGTTTCTTTCCTCACATCCCTCAAATGTACAGCACAATATTTGATACATTTCACAAGCATTATTGCAACTCATTAATTGAGGTTTTAGCTTTTTATCTATCGTACTCATAATAATATTTTGCACTTTTGCATCCTTACTTGATTCAACTCCCTGCTTCTCACTTTTCTCACCTTTTGTTTCACTCTTTGGGGTTATAACCTCAAAAAGTCCGTTTGCTTTCAGATAGATATTAAACTCAAACTTCCATAATAAGTAGCTTTCGGCATTTGTTAGCCTTTCGATCTTCACTTCTTCGTTCATTATTTATACTGAGTTTCTTGTTTTTCCTTTTTTAATAACTGTTTTTTATTTGCACTTAATTGCAATTTTATATCTTTTTATCACTGTTTTTGCTCTGGGCCCATAACCTGTTGCGGATTAGGGATGCAGAGGAAGAAAAAATATTTAAACTTTTTACTGTTTTATCATGTTCAATCAATTAAATTTAACAGAGATATTTTTCACACATGTTCTTAATTTTTTTTACGGAAACGGAAAGATACAATCATAGACAAACAACACTAGTGATGTGCTTACTTTACTATAATTTAGTGCTGTATCTTCAACAGTATAGACATCTAGCGGCACCAACAAAAACTATCGTGGCGTCACGATAGTTTTTGTTGGTGCCGCTATGGTTATCGCTAGTCACAGCGTTCGATTTATGACAGCCGGTTGTTTCGCGCCATCTTTATTGTTATTTTCGTGTCCAATTTGTTACGAGCAAGCCGAAAGATTAATATTGGAAAGGTAAACCCTAAGACTTTCCTAATATTCCATCTTGCCCGCATAAGGATTTCCATTTTGCCTTCTGCATGAGGGCATAATGGATTATGACACGATTATACTTTTTTATTTGTTACGGATTTTGGAGCAAGTATTAATTATTGTTAACTACAGAATTATAGTAATTAGTGTTACACTCATCTCTCAAGATCGATTAAAATAAAAAAATTATGCTATGTATTTTTTTTGTTTTTACAACACAAAGTTAGACTTTCCATCTTGCCCTCCCTTCCCCTAAGTAAGGTAAATAAAGGTAGCGCATCTGGTGCTATACCTTCTCCAATAATTTTGTTTAAATATAAAAGAATCCCACAAGAAATTGCGGAGAGTAAAACTCAAGAATGGTCAATCAATCAATCAAATCATTTTGACACTAACATTCAAAATACCACCGTCACTGAAACGCCCCAACGACCCAACATCAATGATTTTATAACGTTTGTGTGCATCGACGACTGCCATTAACACGACGGAATAATATTTTTATTGTTGTAAAATTTACTTCCTGAATGTGGAGGGCGTTTAATGGCCACGTGTTTACCATCAATGGCCCTGAGGCAATTTTTAAAGTGCCATATATTTTCAAAAGCTTCTGCTATATTTTCCCAATCTTGCTTTCTGAGTCCTTTCATATGATTAGGCTGTAATTCCAAATTTCAATACATGTATCGTGTACTATTCTTGAAACAGTGGCTGTACTCATGCGATAATTGTAGCCTGTTTTGAATGAGTCGCCTGTAGCCAAAAACTTGAAACAAAAGATATACACAATTATTGACAAATATTATACATAAAATAAATAGTTCTAGGTACAGGTAAAGGTCAAGTTTCTATTATTGTTTTTTTATTTTTGTCAAGGAATGAAAAAGTTAAGGGAAAACCATAGAGATAGTTTAAAAAGAATGAAAACCACCAGATCTGGGCAAGCAGCTACAAACTGGAAGTTGCGGAGTTGATGGAATTTTTACTTCCATACATGAAAAATCGTAGTAGGTCTATCAATTTAAATTCTACAAATACACAATCATCGGCAACCCCTGAAATCTCTGAAGTGCAAGATGATGAAGATGGTAATAGTTCCGAAGTATCAGTATTTTCAAGAAACGATACAATAAATAATGCGGAGGCTGGTGCACCTCAAGAAGGTAGAGCTGAGATAAGAAAACGGAATGCAGAAGGTGATTTCATAGAATTATTGATACAAATGGAGCATAATCACCAAAATGGCAAGAAGATTTAAGATTTAAGACGCGAATTGGTGCGCGCGGCCCTCGACGACGAAGCAAACACAAAATCTTGGATTGCTTTGTCAATGAAAAGGTAAATTTCGGTATATTTTTCGAAGCATTGTTGAAAAAAAAAGTGTTAAATCATTGTAATGCAGAAAAGATGACATTACAATTGCAAGAAGTGTGCGATTTGTTGTGTACGCTGTAGTTACGCAAGTCACATACTCAGCACGTTTTCGTCTAAACCCTGATCGGTGCAGTGAAAAATCAGAAAATAAAAATATGTAATAGGTCTAACCTAACCTATGAAATTGCCGTATTGCAGTACAGACTTTTTCAAATAAAAAAAAGTTTTGATTGGCTATGAATTCTAAATTCAAATTAATTTTGTTTTAAAAATATGACATTCTATTTACAAAATTAGTCTTTTCTTTATTTATTAGCGTTGTATTTTGATTACATTTCAACATTTTTCCTCATAATGGATACTTTGAAATTTCGTGTAATTATGGAATATGAGTTCCGTCGTGGCACCAACGCGGCACAAACGACACGTAACATCAACGACGTTTACTGTACAAACGAACGTACAACCCGTTATTTGTTTGCTCGGTTCCGTTCTGGGAATTTTGACTTGAAAAATGAACCTCGTGGTCGTCCGGAAACTTTGGTCAACAATGATGAATTAAAGGCGATGTGGAAGCTGGTGAATCTCAATCTACAGCTGAGCTGGCAGCAGCTTTTGATGTTAGCATCAAAGCAATATTGGTCCATTTGCGACAGATTGGCAAGATAAAAAAGCTTGATAGATGGGTGCCCCACGAACTTAACGATCGCCAGCGCAACGTACGCGTCGAGACTTGTCTTGCGCTGCTTAACAGGGACAGAAATGAAGGACTTTTGAAGCGAATTGTTACGTGCGACGAAAAATGGATTCTTTTTGACAATTTGACGTTATGACCGCGAATGTCATAAAATATTCACAGGACTGCATAGCCAATATTACTCTTTAGAACCGAGAATTTCAAAAAAAAAAGTGTTAAGAATCAAACAACTAGTGTAATTACAGACGACTCATCTGCTACCACGCCTGGTAACGCCAAAGGCTAGTTAGCATGATAGGATGGCACGAATTGTCTTTCAGGAGTAATATTTTTTAATTCTTCCTATTTCCTTTCGTTCCTCCCTATGATCCTTTTTAAATATCCAAACTAAATATCCTAAACTACCACTCCACCCCATTCGCCGTATTTTTTATCAGGCGTGCAAAGTTATTGCACGCCTTCACTGACGACAACCTCGAAGGACGTCCGGGGGTCAGTGACTCGTGAAGGCTTGAACAGTGCGCACAAGAAATTAGTTCAACTAACTAATTAGTGTTCTTCTTTCTACGTGTTATGGTGAGTCCTTTCTTTCCCGTTATCTATTGTATAATTAAAATGTATTATTCTTGGAACTTTCGTGGCCATCCAATTTTTATTATTATTTTAAATCATTATTGCTTTAAGAATAAATAACAAACACCCGAACCTCCAACAACATCAGACCATAGTTCATCCTCTCAATCAACGGAACCACAACATTCAACGTCTCATTCACAGAATCTTTCTCAATATCACAACCAACCTTTGATTTTGAATCAGGAGCATCACAATCTACATCTTATCCAGAAAATCTGGATGTTTCAGCATCACATGTAAGTGAACATGATGATGCAAGTCAGGGTATAAATATCCAGGATGAGAGTGATGTTCATATTAAAGATGCTGTAAACATTTGTATATTTTGCAAAAAAAAAGAACGATCAAAAATGCTTCCACTCCACACAGCTGATACAAACCATTTTAAATCTAGTGTCTTACCTATTATTGAAGATGTAGAAGATTATCATGAGCTGTTCATTACTTTGACAAATTTATCTGCTCCAAAAGTTTATTCTCATACTGATTGTAGAATTAATTTTAACAACAGTGTAGCTTCTAAAAAAAACAAGTAGTAAAATATAAATTCACAGGTCGTCATTATGAAAAGATAAGTAACAATAGGAACGGGAATGCACATTGTGGAACATCATACAAGCAAAATAGGTCAAACATAACTTTTCTTGCCACCGAAGACGGTGCACATGTGGCAGAAAATAGGCAAAATAACATAGACTTTGTATTTAAGTTATTCTCAGCACGTTTTCGTTTAAACCCTGATCGGTGCAGTGAAAAATCAGAAAATATGTCTCATGGAGAAGTGGGTTATAAATACCAAAATCCATACTTTGGCTATTTGGAAGAAGTGTTCTAAAGCTTACCGCTATATCTAAAGAATTCGAATTCGTTTTAGATATTTAAGTGAAAAATCTCTTTCACTTTTATTTTATCCAATAATTATGCGCAATCATTATACTTAATTTAGTAAGGTTACTTAATTTATTAGATCATGTAAAATTTTTAATTCTAATTTAGTTATATCTGAATGTAATGTGTAGGTAAATGTATATTGTATATATGTAAATTATCAATGGCTCCTTTTGTTTCTATAAATCCAGTATTTATTATTATGAAAAAAATCTAAAATGCAGGGGCTATTTCATCGACGATTAGAGCCTGAAGTGTGAATGCATGTCATTTAACATGACAAACAATAAAACAATATATAAGTAAGGTAAAGGTAGCGCATCTGGTGCTATACCACCTCCAATAATTTTGTTTAAATATAAAAGAATCCCACAAGAAATTGCGCAGAGTAAAACTCAAGAATGGTCAATCAATCAATCAAATCATTTTGACACTAACATTCAAAATACCACCGTCACTGAAACGCCCCAACGACCCAACATCAATGATTTTATAACGTTTGTGTGCATCGACGACTGCCATTAACACGACGGAATAATATTTTTTATTGTTGTAAAATTTACTTCTTGAATGTGGAGGCCGTTTAAAGGCCACGTGCTTACCATCAATGGCCCCGAGGCAATTTTTAAAGTGCCATATATTTTCAAAAGCTTCTGCTATATTTTCCCAATCTTGCTTTTTGAGTTCTTTCATATGATTAGGCTGTAATTTCAAATTTCAATACATATATCGTGTACTATTCTTGAAACAGTGGCTGTACTCATGCGATAATTGTAGCCTATTGTTTTGAATGAGTCGCCTATAGCCAAAAACTTGAAACATAGAGATAGTTTAAAAATAATGAAAACCACCAGATCTGGGCAAGCAGCTACAAACTTAAAATACTTGGAGGTATGAGGGGTTGATGGAATTGTTACTTCCATATATGAAAAATCGTAGTAGGTCTATCAATTTAAATTCTACAAATACACAATCATCGGCAACCCCTGAAACCTCTGAAGTGAAAGATGATGAAGATGGTAATAGTTCCGAAGTATCAGTATTTTCAAGAAACGATACAATAAATAATGCGGAGGCTGGTGCACCTCAAGAAGGTAGAGCTGAGAAAAGAAAACGGAATGCAGAAGGTGATTTCATAGAATTATTGATACAAATGGAGCATAATCACCAAAAAGGCAAGAAGATTTAAGATTTAAGACGCGAGTTGGTGCGCGCGGCCCTCGACGACGAAGCAAACACAAAATCTTGGATTGCTTTGTCAGTGAAAAGGAAAATTGCTAGTAAATTTCGGTATTTTTCGAAGCATTGTTGAAAAAAAAAGTGTTAAATCATTGTAATGCAGAAAAGATGACATTACAATTGCAAGAAGTGTGCGATTTGTTGTGTACGTTGTAGTTACGCAAGTCACATACTCAGCACGTTTTCGTCTAAACCCTGATCGGTGCAGTGAAAAATCAGAAAATAAAAATATATAATAGGTCTTTACCTATGAAATTGCCGTATTGCAGTATAGACTTTTTCTATAGACTGAAATTAATTTTGTTTTAAAATATGACATTCTATTTACAAAATCAGTCTTTTGTTTATTTATTAGCGTTGTATTTTCATTACAGCAAACACAAAATCTTGGATTGCTTTGTCAATGAAAAGGTAAATTTCGGTATATTTTTCGAAGCATTGTTGAAAAAAAAAGTGTTAAATCATTGTAATGCAGAAAAGATGACATTACAATTGCAAGAAGTGTGCGATTTGTTGTGTACGCTGTAGTTACGCAAGTCACATACTCAGCACGTTTTCGTCTAAACCCTGATCGGTGCAGTGAAAAATCAGAAAATAAAAATATGTAATAGGTCTAACCTAACCTATGAAATTGCCGTATTGCAGTACAGACTTTTTCAAATAAAAAAAAGTTTTGATTGGCTATGAATTCTAAATTCAAATTAATTTTGTTTTAAAAATATGACATTCTATTTACAAAATTAGTCTTTTCTTTATTTATTAGCGTTGTATTTTGATTACATTTCAACATTTTTCCTCATAATGGATACTTTGAAATTTCGTGTAATTATGGAATATGAGTTCCGTCGTGGCACCAACGCGGCACAAACGACACGTAACATCAACGACGTTTACTGTACAAACGAACGTACAACCCGTTATTTGTTTGCTCGGTTCCGTTCTGGGAATTTTGACTTGAAAAATGAACCTCGTGGTCGTCCGGAAACTTTGGTCAACAATGATGAATTAAAGGCGATGTGGAAGCTGGTGAATCTCAATCTACAGCTGAGCTGGCAGCAGCTTTTGATGTTAGCATCAAAGCAATATTGGTCCATTTGCGACAGATTGGCAAGATAAAAAAGCTTGATAGATGGGTGCCCCACGAACTTAACGATCGCCAGCGCAACGTACGCGTCGAGACTTGTCTTGCGCTGCTTAACAGGGACAGAAATGAAGGACTTTTGAAGCGAATTGTTACGTGCGACGAAAAATGGATTCTTTTTGACAATTTGACGTTATGACCGCGAATGTCATAAAATATTCACAGGACTGCATAGCCAATATTACTCTTTAGAACCGAGAATTTCAAAAAAAAAAGTGTTAAGAATCAAACAACTAGTGTAATTACAGACGACTCATCTGCTACCACGCCTGGTAACGCCAAAGGCTAGTTAGCATGATAGGATGGCACGAATTGTCTTTCAGGAGTAATATTTTTTAATTCTTCCTATTTCCTTTCGTTCCTCCCTATGATCCTTTTTAAATATCCAAACTAAATATCCTAAACTACCACTCCACCCCATTCGCCGTATTTTTTATCAGGCGTGCAAAGTTATTGCACGCCTTCACTGACGACAACCTCGAAGGACGTCCGGGGGTCAGTGACTCGTGAAGGCTTGAACAGTGCGCACAAGAAATTAGTTCAACTAACTAATTAGTGTTCTTCTTTCTACGTGTTATGGTGAGTCCTTTCTTTCCCGTTATCTATTGTATAATTAAAATGTATTATTCTTGGAACTTTCGTGGCCATCCAATTTTTATTATTATTTTAAATCATTATTGCTTTAAGAATAAATAACAAACACCCGAACCTCCAACAACATCAGACCATAGTTCATCCTCTCAATCAACGGAACCACAACATTCAACGTCTCATTCACAGAATCTTTCTCAATATCACAACCAACCTTTGATTTTGAATCAGGAGCATCACAATCTACATCTTATCCAGAAAATCTGGATGTTTCAGCATCACATGTAAGTGAACATGATGATGCAAGTCAGGGTATAAATATCCAGGATGAGAGTGATGTTCATATTAAAGATGCTGTAAACATTTGTATATTTTGCAAAAAAAAAGAACGATCAAAAATGCTTCCACTCCACACAGCTGATACAAACCATTTTAAATCTAGTGTCTTACCTATTATTGAAGATGTAGAAGATTATCATGAGCTGTTCATTACTTTGACAAATTTATCTGCTCCAAAAGTTTATTCTCATACTGATTGTAGAATTAATTTTAACAACAGTGTAGCTTCTAAAAAAAACAAGTAGTAAAATATAAATTCACAGGTCGTCATTATGAAAAGATAAGTAACAATAGGAACGGGAATGCACATTGTGGAACATCATACAAGCAAAATAGGTCAAACATAACTTTTCTTGCCACCGAAGACGGTGCACATGTGGCAGAAAATAGGCAAAATAACATAGACTTTGTATTTAAGTTATTCTCAGCACGTTTTCGTTTAAACCCTGATCGGTGCAGTGAAAAATCAGAAAATATGTCTCATGGAGAAGTGGGTTATAAATACCAAAATCCATACTTTGGCTATTTGGAAGAAGTGTTCTAAAGCTTACCGCTATATCTAAAGAATTCGAATTCGTTTTAGATATTTAAGTGAAAAATCTCTTTCACTTTTATTTTATCCAATAATTATGCGCAATCATTATACTTAATTTAGTAAGGTTACTTAATTTATTAGATCATGTAAAATTTTTAATTCTAATTTAGTTATATCTGAATGTAATGTGTAGGTAAATGTATATTGTATATATGTAAATTATCAATGGCTCCTTTTGTTTCTATAAATCCAGTATTTATTATTATGAAAAAAATCTAAAATGCAGGGGCTATTTCATCGACGATTAGAGCCTGAAGTGTGAATGCATGTCATTTAACATGACAAACAATAAAACAATATATAAGTAAGGTAAAGGTAGCGCATCTGGTGCTATACCACCTCCAATAATTTTGTTTAAATATAAAAGAATCCCACAAGAAATTGCGCAGAGTAAAACTCAAGAATGGTCAATCAATCAATCAAATCATTTTGACACTAACATTCAAAATACCACCGTCACTGAAACGCCCCAACGACCCAACATCAATGATTTTATAACGTTTGTGTGCATCGACGACTGCCATTAACACGACGGAATAATATTTTTATTGTTGTAAAATTTACTTCCTGAATGTGGAGGGCGTTTAATGGCCACGTGTTTACCATCAATGGCCCTGAGGCAATTTTTAAAGTGCCATATATTTTCAAAAGCTTCTGCTATATTTTCCCAATCTTGCTTTCTGAGTCCTTTCATATGATTAGGCTGTAATTCCAAATTTCAATACATGTATCGTGTACTATTCTTGAAACAGTGGCTGTACTCATGCGATAATTGTAGCCTGTTTTGAATGAGTCGCCTGTAGCCAAAAACTTGAAACAAAAGATATACACAATTATTGACAAATATTATACATAAAATAAATAGTTCTAGGTACAGGTAAAGGTCAAGTTTCTATTATTGTTTTTTTATTTTTGTCAAGGAATGAAAAAGTTAAGGGAAAACCATAGAGATAGTTTAAAAAGAATGAAAACCACCAGATCTGGGCAAGCAGCTACAAACTGGAAGTTGCGGAGTTGATGGAATTTTTACTTCCATACATGAAAAATCGTAGTAGGTCTATCAATTTAAATTCTACAAATACACAATCATCGGCAACCCCTGAAATCTCTGAAGTGCAAGATGATGAAGATGGTAATAGTTCCGAAGTATCAGTATTTTCAAGAAACGATACAATAAATAATGCGGAGGCTGGTGCACCTCAAGAAGGTAGAGCTGAGATAAGAAAACGGAATGCAGAAGGTGATTTCATAGAATTATTGATACAAATGGAGCATAATCACCAAAATGGCAAGAAGATTTAAGATTTAAGACGCGAATTGGTGCGCGCGGCCCTCGACGACGAAGCAAACACAAAATCTTGGATTGCTTTGTCAATGAAAAGGTAAATTTCGGTATATTTTTCGAAGCATTGTTGAAAAAAAAAGTGTTAAATCATTGTAATGCAGAAAAGATGACATTACAATTGCAAGAAGTGTGCGATTTGTTGTGTACGCTGTAGTTACGCAAGTCACATACTCAGCACGTTTTCGTCTAAACCCTGATCGGTGCAGTGAAAAATCAGAAAATAAAAATATGTAATAGGTCTAACCTAACCTATGAAATTGCCGTATTGCAGTACAGACTTTTTCAAACAAAAAAAAAGTTTTGATTGGCTATGAATTCTAAATTCAAATTAATTTTGTTTTAAAAATATGACATTCTATTTACAAAATTAGTCTTTTCTTTATTTATTAGCGTTGTATTTTGATTACATTTCAACATTTTTCCTCATAATGGATACTTTGAAATTTCGTGTAATTATGGAATATGAGTTCCGTCGTGGCACCAACGCGGCACAAACGACACGTAACATCAACGACGTTTACTGTACAAACGAACGTACAACCCGTTATTTGTTTGCTCGGTTCCGTTCTGGGAATTTTGACTTGAAAAATGAACCTCGTGGTCGTCCGGAAACTTTGGTCAACAATGATGAATTAAAGGCGATGTGGAAGCTGGTGAATCTCAATCTACAGCTGAGCTGGCAGCAGCTTTTGATGTTAGCATCAAAGCAATATTGGTCCATTTGCGACAGATTGGCAAGATAAAAAAGCTTGATAGATGGGTGCCCCACGAACTTAACGATCGCCAGCGCAACGTACGCGTCGAGACTTGTCTTGCGCTGCTTAACAGGGACAGAAATGAAGGACTTTTGAAGCGAATTGTTACGTGCGACGAAAAATGGATTCTTTTTGACAATTTGACGTTATGACCGCGAATGTCATAAAATATTCACAGGACTGCATAGCCAATATTACTCTTTAGAACCGAGAATTTCAAAAAAAAAAGTGTTAAGAATCAAACAACTAGTGTAATTACAGACGACTCATCTGCTACCACGCCTGGTAACGCCAAAGGCTAGTTAGCATGATAGGATGGCACGAATTGTCTTTCAGGAGTAATATTTTTTAATTCTTCCTATTTCCTTTCGTTCCTCCCTATGATCCTTTTTAAATATCCAAACTAAATATCCTAAACTACCACTCCACCCCATTCGCCGTATTTTTTATCAGGCGTGCAAAGTTATTGCACGCCTTCACTGACGACAACCTCGAAGGACGTCCGGGGGTCAGTGACTCGTGAAGGCTTGAACAGTGCGCACAAGAAATTAGTTCAACTAACTAATTAGTGTTCTTCTTTCTACGTGTTATGGTGAGTCCTTTCTTTCCCGTTATCTATTGTATAATTAAAATGTATTATTCTTGGAACTTTCGTGGCCATCCAATTTTTATTATTATTTTAAATCATTATTGCTTTAAGAATAAATAACAAACACCCGAACCTCCAACAACATCAGACCATAGTTCATCCTCTCAATCAACGGAACCACAACATTCAACGTCTCATTCACAGAATCTTTCTCAATATCACAACCAACCTTTGATTTTGAATCAGGAGCATCACAATCTACATCTTATCCAGAAAATCTGGATGTTTCAGCATCACATGTAAGTGAACATGATGATGCAAGTCAGGGTATAAATATCCAGGATGAGAGTGATGTTCATATTAAAGATGCTGTAAACATTTGTATATTTTGCAAAAAAAAAGAACGATCAAAAATGCTTCCACTCCACACAGCTGATACAAACCATTTTAAATCTAGTGTCTTACCTATTATTGAAGATGTAGAAGATTATCATGAGCTGTTCATTACTTTGACAAATTTATCTGCTCCAAAAGTTTATTCTCATACTGATTGTAGAATTAATTTTAACAACAGTGTAGCTTCTAAAAAAAACAAGTAGTAAAATATAAATTCACAGGTCGTCATTATGAAAAGATAAGTAACAATAGGAACGGGAATGCACATTGTGGAACATCATACAAGCAAAATAGGTCAAACATAACTTTTCTTGCCACCGAAGACGGTGCACATGTGGCAGAAAATAGGCAAAATAACATAGACTTTGTATTTAAGTTATTCTCAGCACGTTTTCGTTTAAACCCTGATCGGTGCAGTGAAAAATCAGAAAATATGTCTCATGGAGAAGTGGGTTATAAATACCAAAATCCATACTTTGGCTATTTGGAAGAAGTGTTCTAAAGCTTACCGCTATATCTAAAGAATTCGAATTCGTTTTAGATATTTAAGTGAAAAATCTCTTTCACTTTTATTTTATCCAATAATTATGCGCAATCATTATACTTAATTTAGTAAGGTTACTTAATTTATTAGATCATGTAAAATTTTTAATTCTAATTTAGTTATATCTGAATGTAATGTGTAGGTAAATGTATATTGTATATATGTAAATTATCAATGGCTCCTTTTGTTTCTATAAATCCAGTATTTATTATTATGAAAAAAATCTAAAATGCAGGGGCTATTTCATCGACGATTAGAGCCTGAAGTGTGAATGCATGTCATTTAACATGACAAACAATAAAACAATATATAAGTAAGGTAAAGGTAGCGCATCTGGTGCTATACCACCTCCAATAATTTTGTTTAAATATAAAAGAATCCCACAAGAAATTGCGCAGAGTAAAACTCAAGAATGGTCAATCAATCAATCAAATCATTTTGACACTAACATTCAAAATACCACCGTCACTGAAACGCCCCAACGACCCAACATCAATGATTTTATAACGTTTGTGTGCATCGACGACTGCCATTAACACGACGGAATAATATTTTTTATTGTTGTAAAATTTACTTCTTGAATGTGGAGGCCGTTTAAAGGCCACGTGCTTACCATCAATGGCCCCGAGGCAATTTTTAAAGTGCCATATATTTTCAAAAGCTTCTGCTATATTTTCCCAATCTTGCTTTTTGAGTTCTTTCATATGATTAGGCTGTAATTTCAAATTTCAATACATATATCGTGTACTATTCTTGAAACAGTGGCTGTACTCATGCGATAATTGTAGCCTATTGTTTTGAATGAGTCGCCTATAGCCAAAAACTTGAAACATAGAGATAGTTTAAAAATAATGAAAACCACCAGATCTGGGCAAGCAGCTACAAACTTAAAATACTTGGAGGTATGAGGGGTTGATGGAATTGTTACTTCCATATATGAAAAATCGTAGTAGGTCTATCAATTTAAATTCTACAAATACACAATCATCGGCAACCCCTGAAACCTCTGAAGTGAAAGATGATGAAGATGGTAATAGTTCCGAAGTATCAGTATTTTCAAGAAACGATACAATAAATAATGCGGAGGCTGGTGCACCTCAAGAAGGTAGAGCTGAGAAAAGAAAACGGAATGCAGAAGGTGATTTCATAGAATTATTGATACAAATGGAGCATAATCACCAAAAAGGCAAGAAGATTTAAGATTTAAGACGCGAGTTGGTGCGCGCGGCCCTCGACGACGAAGCAAACACAAAATCTTGGATTGCTTTGTCAGTGAAAAGGAAAATTGCTAGTAAATTTCGGTATTTTTCGAAGCATTGTTGAAAAAAAAAGTGTTAAATCATTGTAATGCAGAAAAGATGACATTACAATTGCAAGAAGTGTGCGATTTGTTGTGTACGTTGTAGTTACGCAAGTCACATACTCAGCACGTTTTCGTCTAAACCCTGATCGGTGCAGTGAAAAATCAGAAAATAAAAATATATAATAGGTCTTTACCTATGAAATTGCCGTATTGCAGTATAGACTTTTTCAAACAAAAAAAAGTTTTGATTGGCTATGAATTCTACATTGAAATTAATTTTGTTTTAAAATATGACATTCTATTTACAAAATCAGTCTTTTGTTTATTTATTAGCGTTGTATTTTCATTACATTTCAACATTTTTCCTCATAATGGATACTTTGAAATTTCGTGTAATTATGGAATATGAGTTCCGTCGTGGCACCAACGCGGCACAAACGACACGTAACATCAACGACGTTTACGGAGAGAACTATACAAACGAACGTACAACCCGATATTGGTTTGCTCGGTTCCGTTCTGGGAATTTTGACTTGAAAAATGAACCTCGTGGTCGTCCGGAAACTTTGGTCAACAATGATGAATTAAAGGCGATGTGGAAGCTGGTGAATCTCAATCTACAGCTGAGCTGGCAGCAGCTTTTGATGTTAGCATCAAAGCAATATTGGTCCATTTGCGACAGATTGGCAAGATAAAAAAGCTTGATAGATGGGTGCCCCACGAACTTAACGATCGCCAGCGCAACGTACGCGTCGAGACTTGCCTTGCGCTGCTTAACAGGGACAGAAATGAAGGACTTTTGAAGCGAATTGTTACGTGCGACGAAAAATGGATTATTTTTGACAATTTGACGTTATGACCGCGAATGTCATAAAATATTCACAGGACTGCATAGCCAATATTACTCTTTAGAACCGAGAATTTAAAAAAAAAAGTGTTAAGAATCAAACAACTAGTGTAATTACAGACGACTCATCTGCTACCACGCCTGGTAACGCCAAAGGCTAGTTAGCATGATAGGATGCAACGAATTGTCTTTCAGGAGTAATATTTTTTAATTCTTCCTATTTCCTTTCGTTCCTTCCTATGATCCTTTTTAAATATCCAAACTAAATATCCTAAACTACCACTCCACCTCATTCGCCATATTTTTTATCAGGCGTGCAAAGTTATTGCACGCCTTCACTGACGACAACCTCGAAGGACGTCCGGGGGTCAGTGACTCGTGAAGGCTTGAACAGTGCGCACAAGAAATTAGTTCAACTAACTAATTAGTGTTCTTCTTTCTACGTGTTATGGTGAGTCCTTTCTTTCCCGTTATCTATTGTATAATTAAAATGTATTATTCTTGGAACTTTCGTGGCCATCCAATTTTTATTATTATTTTAAATCATTATTGCTTTAAGAATAAATAACAAACACCCGAACCTCCAACAACATCAGACCATAGTTCATCCTCTCAATCAACGGAACCACAAAATTCAACGTCTCATTCACAGAATCTTTCTCAATATCACAACCAACCTTTGATTTTGAATCAGGAGCATCACATCTACATCTTATCCAGAAAATCTGGATGTTTCGACATCACATGTAAGTGAACATGATGATGCAAGTCAGGGTATAAATATCCAGGATGAGAGTGATGTTCATATTAAAGATGCTGTAAACATTTGTATATTTTGCAAAAAAAAAGAACGATCAAAAATGCTTCCACTCCACACAGCTGATACAAACCATTTTAAATCTAGTGTCTTACCTATTATTGAAGATGTAGAAGATTATCATGAGCTGTTCATTACTTTGACAAATTTATCTGCTCCAAAAGTTTATTCTCATACTGATTGTAGAATTAATTTTAACAACAGTGTAGCTTCTAAAAAAAACAAGTAGTAAAATATAAATTCACAGGTCGTCATTATGAAAAGATAAGTAACAATAGGAACGGGAATGCACATTGTGGAACATCATACAAGCAAAATAGGTCAAACATAACTTTTCTTGCCACCGAAGACGGTGCACATGTGGCAGAAAATAGGCAAAATAACATAGACTTTGTATTTAAGTTATTCTCAGCACGTTTTCGTTTAAACCCTGATCGGTGCAGTGAAAAATCAGAAAATATGTCTCATGGAGAAGTGGGTTATAAATACCAAAATCCATACTTTGGCTATTTGGAAGAAGTGTTCTAAAGCTTACCGCTATATCTAAAGAATTCGAATTCGTTTTAGATATTTAAGTGAAAAATCTCTTTCACTTTTATTTTATCCAATAATTATGCGCAATCATTATACTTAATTTAGTAAGGTTACTTAATTTATTAGATCATGTAAAATTTTTAATTCTAATTTAGTTATATCTGAATGTAATGTGTAGGTAAATGTATATTGTATATATGTAAATTATCAATGGCTCCTTTTGTTTCTATAAATCCAGTATTTATTATTATCAAAAAAATCTAAAATGCAGGGGCTATTTCATCGACGATTAGAGTCTGAAGTGTGAATGCATGTCATTTAACATGACAAACAATAAAACAATATATAAGTAAGGTAAAGGTAGCGCATCTGGTGCTATACCACCTCCAATAATTTTGTTTAAATATAAAAGAATCCCACAAGAAATTGCGCAGAGTAAAACTCAAGAATGGTCAATCAATCAATCAAATCATTTTGACACTAACATTCAAAATACCACCGTCACTGAAACGCCCTAACGACCCAATATCAATGATTTTATGACGTTTGTGTGCATCGACAACTGCCATTAACACGACGGAATAATATTTTTTATTGTTGTAAAATTTACTTCCTGAATGTGGAGGGCGTTTAATGGCCACGTGTTTACCATCAATGAACCTGAGGCAATTTTTAAAGTGCCATATATTTTCAAAAGCTTTGCTATATTTTCCCAATCTTGCTTTCTGAGTTCTTTCATATGATTAGGCAAAACAAAAACAAAAGATATACACAATTGTTGACAAATATTATACATAAAATAAATAGTTCTAGGTACAGGTAAAGGTCAAGTTTCTATTATTGTTTTTTTTGTTTCAGTCAAGGAAGCGAAATTCGAATGGAAAAAGTTTAGGAATAACCATAGAGATAGTTTAAAAATAATGAAAACCACCAGATCTGGGCAAGCAGCTACAAACTTAAAATACTTGGAGGTATGCGGAGTTGATGGAATTTTTACTTCCATATATGAAAAATCGTAGTAGGTCTATCAATTTAAATTCTACAAATACACAATCATCGGCAACCCCTGAAACCTCTGAAGTGCAAGATGATGAAGATGCTAATAGTTCCGAAGTATCAGTATTTTCAAGAAACGATACAACAAATAATGCGGAGGCTGGTGCACCTCAAGAAGGTAGAGGTGAGATAAGAAAACGGAATGCAGAAGGTGATTTCATAGAATTATTGATACAAATGGAGCATAATCACCAAAAAAGACAAGAAGATTTAAGACGCGAATTGGTGCGCGCGGCTCTCGACGACGAAGCAAACACAAAATCTTGGATTGCTTTGTCAGTGAAAAGGAAAATTGCTAGTAAATTTCGGTATTTTTCGAAGCATTGTTGAAAAAAAAAGTGTTAAATCATTGTAATGCAGAAAAGATGACATTACAATTGCAAGAAGTGTGCGATTTGTTGTGTACGTTGTAGTTACGCAAGTCACATACTCAGCACGTTTTCGTCTAAACCCTGATCGGTGCAGTGAAAAATCAGAAAATAAAAATATATAATAGGTCTTTACCTATGAAATTGCCGTATTGCAGTATAGACTTTTTCAAACAAAAAAAAGTTTTGATTGGCTATGAATTCTACATTGAAATTAATTTTGTTTTAAAATATGACATTCTATTTACAAAATCAGTCTTTTGTTTATTTATTAGCGTTGTATTTTCATTACATTTCAACATTTTTCCTCATAATGGATACTTTGAAATTTCGTGTAATTATGGAATATGAGTTCCGTCGTGGCACCAACGCGGCACAAACGACACGTAACATCAACGACGTTTACGGAGAGAACTATACAAACGAACGTACAACCCGATATTGGTTTGCTCGGTTCCGTTCTGGGAATTTTGACTTGAAAAATGAACCTCGTGGTCGTCCGGAAACTTTGGTCAACAATGATGAATTAAAGGCGATGTGGAAGCTGGTGAATCTCAATCTACAGCTGAGCTGGCAGCAGCTTTTGATGTTAGCATCAAAGCAATATTGGTCCATTTGCGACAGATTGGCAAGATAAAAAAGCTTGATAGATGGGTGCCCCACGAACTTAACGATCGCCAGCGCAACGTACGCGTCGAGACTTGCCTTGCGCTGCTTAACAGGGACAGAAATGAAGGACTTTTGAAGCGAATTGTTACGTGCGACGAAAAATGGATTATTTTTGACAATTTGACGTTATGACCGCGAATGTCATAAAATATTCACAGGACTGCATAGCCAATATTACTCTTTAGAACCGAGAATTTAAAAAAAAAAGTGTTAAGAATCAAACAACTAGTGTAATTACAGACGACTCATCTGCTACCACGCCTGGTAACGCCAAAGGCTAGTTAGCATGATAGGATGCAACGAATTGTCTTTCAGGAGTAATATTTTTTAATTCTTCCTATTTCCTTTCGTTCCTTCCTATGATCCTTTTTAAATATCCAAACTAAATATCCTAAACTACCACTCCACCCCATTCGCCATATTTTTTATCAGGCGTGCAAAGTTATTGCACGCCTTCACTGACGACAACCTCGAAGGACGTCCGGGGGTCAGTGACTCGTGAAGGCTTGAACAGTGCGCACAAGAAATTAGTTCAACTAACTAATTAGTGTTCTTCTTTCTACGTGTTATGGTGAGTCCTTTCTTTCCCGTTATCTATTGTATAATTAAAATGTATTATTCTTGGAACTTTCGTGGCCATCCAATTTTTATTATTATTTTAAATCATTATTGCTTTAAGAATAAATAACAAACACCCGAACCTCCAACAACATCAGACCATAGTTCATCCTCTCAATCAACGGAACCACAAAATTCAACGTCTCATTCACAGAATCTTTCTCAATATCACAACCAACCTTTGATTTTGAATCAGGAGCATCACATCTACATCTTATCCAGAAAATCTGGATGTTTCGACATCACATGTAAGTGAACATGATGATGCAAGTCAGGGTATAAATATCCAGGATGAGAGTGATGTTCATATTAAAGATGCTGTAAACATTTGTATATTTTGCAAAAAAAAAGAACGATCAAAAATGCTTCCACTCCACACAGCTGATACAAACCATTTTAAATCTAGTGTCTTACCTATTATTGAAGATGTAGAAGATTATCATGAGCTGTTCATTACTTTGACAAATTTATCTGCTCCAAAAGTTTATTCTCATACTGATTGTAGAATTAATTTTAACAACAGTGTAGCTTCTAAAAAAAACAAGTAGTAAAATATAAATTCACAGGTCGTCATTATGAAAAGATAAGTAACAATAGGAACGGGAATGCACATTGTGGAACATCATACAAGCAAAATAGGTCAAACATAACTTTTCTTGCCACCGAAGACGGTGCACATGTGGCAGAAAATAGGCAAAATAACATAGACTTTGTATTTATGTTATTCTCAGCACGTTTTCGTTTAAACCCTGATCGGTGCAGTGAAAAATCAGAAAATATGTCTCATGGAGAAGTGGGTTATAAATACCAAAATCCATACTTTGGCTATTTGGAAGAAGTGTTCTAAAGCTTACCGCTATATCTAAAGAATTCGAATTCGTTTTAGATATTTAAGTGAAAAATCTCTTTCACTTTTATTTTATCCAATAATTATGCGCAATCATTATACTTAATTTAGTAAGGTTACTTAATTTATTAGATCATGTAAAATTTTTAATTCTAATTTAGTTATATCTGAATGTAATGTGTAGGTAAATGTATATTGTATATATGTAAATTATCAATGGCTCCTTTTGTTTCTTTAAATCCAGTATTTATTATTATCAAAAAAATCTAAAATGCAGGGGCTATTTCATCGACGATTAGAGTCTGAAGTGTGAATGCATGTCATTTAACATGACAAACAATAAAACAATATATAAGTAAGGTAAAGGTAGCGCATCTGGTGCTATACCACCTCCAATAATTTTGTTTAAATATAAAAGAATCCCACAAGAAATTGCGCAGAGTAAAACTCAAGAATGGTCAATCAATCAATCAAATCATTTTGACACTAACATTCAAAATACCACCGTCACTGAAACGCCCCAACGACCCAACATCAATGATTTTATAACGTTTGTGTGCATCGACGACTGCCATTAACACGACGGAATAATATTTTTTATTGTTGTAAAATTTACTTCTTGAATGTGGAGGCCGTTTAAAGGCCACGTGCTTACTATCAATGGCCCCGAGGCAATTTTTAAAGTGCCATATATTTTCAAAAGCTTCTGCTATATTTTCCCAATCTTGCTTTTTGAGTTCTTTCATATGATTAGGCTGTAATTTCAAATTTCAATACATATATCGTGTACTATTCTTGAAACAGTGGCTGTACTCATGCGATAATTGTAGCCTATTGTTTTGAATGAGTCGCCTATAGCCAAAAACTTGAAACATAGAGATAGTTTAAAAATAATGAAAACCACCAGATCTGGGCAAGCAGCTACAAACTTAAAATACTTGGAGGTATGAGGGGTTGATGGAATTGTTACTTCCATATATGAAAAATCGTAGTAGGTCTATCAATTTAAATTCTACAAATACACAATCATCGGCAACCCCTGAAACCTCTGAAGTGAAAGATGATGAAGATGGTAATAGTTCCGAAGTATCAGTATTTTCAAGAAACGATACAATAAATAATGCGGAGGCTGGTGCACCTCAAGAAGGTAGAGCTGAGAAAAGAAAACGGAATGCAGAAGGTGATTTCATAGAATTATTGATACAAATGGAGCATAATCACCAAAAAGGCAAGAAGATTTAAGATTTAAGACGCGAGTTGGTGCGCGCGGCCCTCGACGACGAAGCAAACACAAAATCTTGGATTGCTTTGTCAGTGAAAAGGAAAATTGCTAGTAAATTTCGGTATTTTTCGAAGCATTGTTGAAAAAAAAAGTGTTAAATCATTGTAATGCAGAAAAGATGACATTACAATTGCAAGAAGTGTGCGATTTGTTGTGTACGTTGTAGTTACGCAAGTCACATACTCAGCACGTTTTCGTCTAAACCCTGATCGGTGCAGTGAAAAATCAGAAAATAAAAATATATAATAGGTCTTTACCTATGAAATTGCCGTATTGCAGTATAGACTTTTTCAAACAAAAAAAAGTTTTGATTGGCTATGAATTCTACATTGAAATTAATTTTGTTTTAAAATATGACATTCTATTTACAAAATCAGTCTTTTGTTTATTTATTAGCGTTGTATTTTCATTACATTTCAACATTTTTCCTCATAATGGATACTTTGAAATTTCGTGTAATTATGGAATATGAGTTCCATCGTGGCACCAACGCGGCACAAACGACACGTAACATCAACGACGTTTACGGAGAGAACTATACAAACGAACGTACAACCCGATATTGGTTTGCTCGGTTCCGTTCTGGGAATTTTGACTTGAAAAATGAACCTCGTGGTCGTCCGGAAACTTCGGTCAACAATGATGAATTAAAGGCGATTGTGGAAGCTGATGAATCTCAATCTACAGCTGAGCTGGCAGCAGCTTTTGATGTTAACATCAAAGCAATATTGGTGGATTTGCGACAGATTGGCAAGATAAAAAAGCTTGATAGATGGGTGCCCCACGAACTTAACGATCGCCAGCGCAACGTACGCGTCGAGACTTGCCTTGCGCTGCTTAACAGGCACAGAAATGAAGGACTTTTGAAGCGAATTGTGGCGTGCGACGAAAAATGGATTCTTTTTGATAATCGAAAGCGCTCAGCAAGTTGGTTAAATCCTGGTTCGGTACCAAAGCAATGTGCAAAACGAAAAATGACCCCTAGAAAGGTGATGGTCACAGGTTGGTGGTCTAGTGCTGGTGTGATTCATCATAGCTTTATACAAAACGGCGAGAGCATTACTGTAGAACATTGTACACAACATTGAAGAACTGACCACAATGATGGCGAAACTCGCACGTCTGCAACCAGCTTTGGTCAATCGGTCGTCTCCACTGCTACTTTACGACAACGCGCGACCCCATACTGCAGAACAGACCGTCTCTAAGTTGGGTTTGGATGCTCTCCCTCATCCGCCATACTCACCAGATCTTGCGCCTAATGACTATTACTTTTTCCAAAATTTGAAGAACTTTTTAGCGGGAAAAAAATTCAATTCCCGAGAGGCAGTACAAAACGCCTTTGAAGAGTTTGTTGTCTCCCGTCCAGCTAATTTTTTCAAGAAGGGCATCCATAAACTGCCACAGCCTTGGCAAAGATGCATTGATTGCAGGGGTGATTACTTTGAATAAAATAAATAAGTTCGAAAAAAAATACTTTAACTTTTTTCAAACAAAACGGCAAATTTATAGGTAAAGACCTAATATGTTATTTGGGTAACTACAAAATAATGTTTTCTCAATAGCCAGACAGTTTCAGTGGTTCCTCTATGTTGCCAGGCACATAAAAAGTCTAATGTTAATGCGAGCGCGAGGGATACATGTGTGAGCGGGTGCGAGTGAAATAGCACGTTCGGTCCATTGCGACGTTTTACTGCGCATCAGCTGTCATTTATTATGTATTGTGTGGTGAATAGTCACACGTACAAGAAGCGTTTTATTATTGTTTTGTTCAGTTTATAAAATAATAATAAGGGAAAATCTGTGTGATCATGGAAAGACAATTTGTTTTCTGTGTAAGAAAAGTGATGGAAAAATAATATTGTTTTTGAAGGAACGTTAAAAAAATGTCAAACTATTTTAAAGGCGAGGAAAATACATAACCTCAAATATAACAGCGTTACTTTACCAAATGAATATCACGTCATAAAATATTCACAGGACTGCATAGCCAATATTACTCTTTAGAACCGATAATTTCAAAAAAAAGCGTTAAGAATCAAACAACTAGTGTATTTAGCACTAAGTATTGTACAGTTTGGGATGTGGAATAAATGTTTGTTTAATATTGGATGATTTATCACTTAACTTGTTATATGTTGTTATTCTCAGCACGTTTTCGTTTAAACCCTGATCGGTGCAGTGAAAAATCAGAAAATATGTCTCATGGAGAAGTGGGATTGATATTTAGAAAATACCAAAATCGATACTTTGGCTATTTGCAAGAAGTGTCCTAAAGCTTGCCGCTATATCTAAACAATTCGAATTCGTTTTAGATATTTAAGTGAAAAATCTCTTTCACTTTTATTTTAGCCAATAATTATGCGCAATCATTATACTTAATTTAGTAAGGTAATTATTTATTAGATCATGTAAAATTTGTAATTCTAATTTAGTTATATCTGAATGTAATGTGTAGGTAAATGTATATTGTATATATGTAAATTATCAATGGCTCCTTTTGTTTCTATAAATCCAGTATTTCATCGACAATAGAATCACATCACGAATGTATCGATATCTTTAGTGGACACTGGACAGTTGTCAAAGTAGTTAGATTAGCTGTACATGTGGTAGACGTCTTCATAGCAATATTATTACTGTTATTTTCACGGGTTTACCTAATACTATCAGTGATTATCGTGCTATCCGTCTGTGTATTTGTGTGAAAACTTTATTAAAGCTTTAAACACTAGAACAAAACTGTAAAATTGTGGTTTTCATTTGAGGGAATTTGAAAATAAAACTCGATTGTGGGGAACACGTTTTCTCCTTAACATGAAAAAAAGTGTAGTATATTTTTTGCAAGTAATGATGTAGTCTAATGACAAATGTCAAAACTTAAGACAAGTTTTGAATCTGAACTTATGAATATGTAATAAAATGTAGTTATATATTCCCGTGTTTCTCCACCTTAATATAATCATAACACTGTATGTTCACACCATATCATATTTCAAGAATTTCTTATATAAACAATACCCATTGCAACATTATATTTTATTAACCGAAATGCTATTACATATTTCTACAAGCCACTCTTACTAATTGTTTCCTCTTAAGAGCGTGAGAATTATGTATCAACAAACAGTCACTTAGGCTAGTTTACTTTAAGAATTGTAATAGTTGAAATTATTAGTATTAAACGGACCTCAAATCGGAACGGTTGTACTCATTTAGTTTTAATATTTATTAAAAACCCCTTATTCGCGGACACGCTACTTGACTGGCGCTGAGGACAGGATAGTCGCTATAGCTGCACGTACTTCTCAATTATCGGTTCGAGCATCAAATTCTGCTTACCTAAAAAGGGGAAATACGTCGCGATTGCTAAAAACGGCTATCAAAGAACAAATAAATTTGTCAAGTGTAAAAATATAAAACCGTTAAGGGTTTTTGTGTGAGTGTTGAGGCAGCGATGTACTGGTAAGTTCACCTTTTCACCTTTCAAATCCAGCCCTCTCCATTTTTCCTTTGTTATTTTGAGATCGACATCTCTCATCTTAACGACAGTTTTCAGACTTTGTTAGAATTAAAATTAAATTGTAATATAGTTGTTAAAGAAACAAAGAAGTAAGTAGGTTAGTGCATCAAATTCTGCAACCCTTAAATAAGTTTACCTAATTATAAGTTAGATTCACATCAAATTCTGTGACGTCATTAGTCTGTATTTGTGTAA
The DNA here is from genome assembly GCA_963693355.1 of Pontia daplidice. Taxonomy (NCBI): domain Eukaryota; kingdom Metazoa; phylum Arthropoda; class Insecta; order Lepidoptera; family Pieridae; genus Pontia; species Pontia daplidice. The sequence continues at coordinate 567,758 of CAVNZL010000023.1, read as the reverse complement.
TTGTGTAATTGCTAAAAAAAATAAATGACGGAGATTAAGATTTTACCACGCGAATTTACATGTGTTATTCCGCCCTTTGATGGAGACGGAAAATTACTCAACACATTTATAGATAAATGTGAATATGTTATTTCCGTTTATAGCAGCGTAAACAACCCGTATCAGGAATTATACCTGTATCATTTATTAACTAGCAAGTTAGTAGGCAAGGCTGCAGTGTTAGTCAGTGAGAGACGGGACATAAAAACATGGCTAGAACTGAAAGCAATATTAATTCAACATTTTGGCGATCCTCGCTCGGAGGAATGTATCGCAATTGAATTAGAAACTATGAGATTACAAAGTAGTAAAGGTTACATCGAGTTCTGTAATCGAATTCAACATGTTAAAAGTTCTTTAATCGCTAAAGTAAACTTACTGACAGACGAAAATTTAAAATCTAGTAAAATCACGATTTACTCAAATCTTGCAAAGAATGTATTCTTATACAATCTTCCCGAGGACTTGATTCGTATTGTACGATTGAAAGGATGTGATAGCCTTGAAGCTGCCCTCTCCATCGTATTAGAAGAGGTTAACTTTAAATATCAATATCAAGCTCATAGCACTATGTTGAGGTCTAATATGCAAAAACCACCCATGCTTATGTCATCCCCAGATCAATTAAATAACCAAAACCAACGAATTAATTCATTTTTGAATTCATCACAATTTAAATCACCATTTTAACAGCCACAGGTGCAACAAGTCTCACAGAGTAATTTTAAGTTTGGCATTCCCCATAATACAGGATTTAAACCTAACTTACAGCCCACCGGTTATAGACCTCCATTTCAATCGTTAGGCTACAAGCCAAATTTTCAACCTACAGGATATAAACCCTACTTTCAGCCTACAGGTCATAGACTACCATTTCAACCGACCGGATATAGACCTAATTTACAACAAAATCAGTTCAAATTTGGAATCCACAATCAAAACATTCAGCGATTTCAAAATCCACTAAATCAATTTTAATTTGGCGTACAACCAACACAGCAACCGTACAGGGTAAATAGTGCGCTAAAAACTGATGTTTCTATGAGGACAGCGATTCCTCAAAGACCTACAAATATGAACCAATTATTTTATAATGAACTGCAGGACGATCATGTTAATTTCCCCGAATCCGAATATTATCCTGAAAACTACGCGGAGAACGAGTACTGTGAATATACAGAGGTCGAACATGTACCCACAGAGGAAATCCCTGATTTTCAGGAAATCGAAACGGAAAATTTTCAGATAGAAGCTTCGTCTATAAACCCGAGCTAGTGCAAATCAATACTGAAAGAGTAAATAAATTACCACATATTTATATCCCGGAAATTGACGCAAAATTCATGATAGACACTGGCTCCACTAGATCATTTATAAGCCCTGATAAAGCAAACTTTTATTTTTCGAATTTTAAGTATGAAGAACCGTTCGAGGTGATAAGCACTCACTCGCGAAGCAAGCATAATGAAGTCATATATATTCCTTTACTGAAAACATTTCAGAGTCCTCTCAAACATAAATTTTACCTATATTCTATAGATAGACATTATGACGGCTTAATTGGTTCCGACTTGCTTACAGAATTACAGGCAAGTGTCGACATGAAAAATCAAATGTTAATAACACCTAACACTGTAATACCTATTATTTATAACCCCTCTCAAATTGTACTTGAACCACGTTCGGAAACCCGTGTTAGAATTCCAACTAATTTACAAAACGGCGACGCTCCTATGGAATATACTGAATTCGGTGACGGTATCCGCATGCCTTCAGCACTTGTGAAAGTCATAAACCATCAAGCTTCAACAGTTATTCAAAATCTTACTGACCAAACTTTCACAATCACATTTCAAAAACCATTGAATGTCCAGCCCTTACAACAAAACGATATCATGTGCTACACGAACAAAATTACAGACGACATTCATGTTGACGAAATCTTAAGGGAAAATCTTAATAAAATCCGCCTTGATCATATGAATGATGAAGAGCGAAAAGCCATATTACATTTATGTAACGAGTTCAGAGACATATTTTATACCGAAAAACTGCCGTTATCCTTTACAAACCAAGTTAAGCACGAGATCCGTACGACAAACGAAGACCCAATATATGTAAAGCCCTATAGATTACCGCCGGTTTTAAACGAGGAAATTCAAAGACAAGTAGAAAAATTGCTACAGGATAACATAATCCAGGAATCACACTCTCCTTGGAGTGCACCAGTTCACTTGGTTCCCAATAAGTTAGATGCCTCTGGTGAGAGAAAGTATCGTATGGTAATTATTATTACCTAAGTATTAATGTGCAAAGTAAATTATTGAAAGAACAAAATAAAGTTACTGGACTGGAAGAAGACATATTTTCGTAACTGACCTCCTGTTAGGTTTTTGTGCGATCGAACTCTTACTAAGTTATCTTTCCCCGGATGTACATCTGTAATTCTTCCTAAAAACCACTTAGCTGGTGGGAGATTATCTTCTTTTATGAGCACCAAATCTACTTCCTTTAAGTTTTCTTTTTTGAGCAACCATTTGTGTCTCTCTTGTAGTGTAGTAAGATATTCTTTGGACCACCTTTTCCAAAAATCTTGAGTTAATCTTTGGGTATATTGCCATCTAGATAGCAAGGTGATGTTTGAATCTATATATGAAGCATCTCGGACTACTGTTGGTGACTCTCCAATCAGGAAATGACCCGGTGTAAGAGGCAAGATGTCAGATGGGTCATCACTCATCGGTGAGATGGGTCTTGAATTTAGACAAGATTCTATTTGTACGAGCACCGTTGACATTTCTTCATAAGTTAAAGTAGTGTTACCCAGAATTCTTTTCAGGTGAAATTTTATAGACTTGACACCGCGTTCCCATAGACCAGCCATTGTAGGTGAAAATGGAGGAATGTAATGCCATGATGTTCCATCATTTGCTAATAAGTTTTTGATGTCCTCAGCTATATCATTCTGACAACTTAGAAACATTAAGTGCAGTTCTTTGTTTCCACCAATAAAGTTTGTTGCATTATCACTCCAAATGTCTGAGCAATGACCTCTTCTTGCTGTGAAGCGCTTAAAGGCTTCTACAAAGTCTTGTGCGCTTAATGATGTAACCAACTCAATGTGTATGGCTCTAGTAACCATACATATGAAAATCGCAATGTAGCCCTTTTGAGTTTTGCATCCTCTTCCCTTTGATAATCTTAAATCTATAGGGCCTGCAAAGTCCACTCCACTCATCAGAAATGGTTTACAGAATGTCACTCTTTGCTGAGGTAAAGCACCCATTAATTGTTTTTTTGTTGTAGCATTATATCTAGTACATATAACACATTGTCTTACAATCTTATTTGTTTCAGACTTGGCATGTATTACCCAATATTTTCTTCTTAAATTACTAAGCATTAACATCGGACCACCATGAAAAGTTTTCTCATGAAAATCAGTCAGTATAAGTTTTGTGAAATGATGTTTTTCAGGTAAGATTATTGGATGTTTAGTATAATCAGGTAAGTTGCATTCTTGAAGTCTACCTCCAACTCTCATAATGCCTTTATCATCTAAGTATGGATTTAATGACAAAATCTTACTTTCTTTCTTCACATTTTTACCCTTTAATAATCTATCAATCTCTCCACTATATATTTCTTGTTGACAAAGTTTTATACATTGTTCTCTTGCATTGTTAATTTCTGAACCACTGACATATTTAGTTGTAGATTTAGTTTTGTTGAAGACTCTTACGAGGGCGGCACTGAAAATTTTGAGAATCAAGGATATGACACAACATTACTATTTAAAAATGTATTTATTGGTTTTCGAAGTATTCTCCGCGAAATTTGACATATTTTTCCATACGATGGAACCAATCATTGAAGCAAGCATTCCATTCGGAAGTTGGGGTCTCCAAAATGGCCGTTTTGTAGGCGTCCACAGCTTCTTCAGGTGATGAAAATCTCTGACCACGCAATTTATTCTTTATTTTAGGGAAAGTATAGAAATCATTAGGGCTTAGGTCGGGGCTGTACGGCGGATGGTCTAATAATTCTATACTTTCTTGCTCCAAAAACTCTTTTGTTCTGTGCGCGGTGTGAGAACTCGCATTGTCGTGATGAAGGATGATGCGGCGGTTGCAGTTCTCTTTTCGGAGTTCAGAAACGACCTGTGGCAAACAAATGCTAGCATACCATTCTGCATTAACCGTTCTTTGTCCCTCAAGAGCAATAGTAGCAACATGGCCGGTTTTGGAGACAAACGTTGCCACCATTTTTTTTGCAACGCTCCGTGAGCGAACAATTTTTGTTGGCTTTAATTTATTTTCGAACACCCAAACTCGTGACTGGTTTTTTGTTTCGGGTTCGTACGCATAAATCCAGGATTCGTCACCTGATACGATGTTGTATACAGCATTTGAGGATCCTGCGTGGAATCTTTCGAGAGTTCTGACGTACCAAGTAACGCGAGCCGCTTTTTGTTCTTCACGGAGCGAATGCGGTATCCATCGGGAAAACAACTTTTTAACACCCAATTGTTCATGCAAGATTATTTGTATTTGACTCATGCCAATGTATAAAGTTGCCTGAATTTCGCGATATGTCACATGTCGATCTTCCTCAATCAACTTACGCACAGCATCAACGTTTTCTTGGGTGACTGCAGTTTTTGGACGACCTTGACGGGGATCATCACCGAGCTTGACACGTCCACGTTGAAATTCAGCAAACCAGCGATAAATTGTGCTTTTGGATGGGGCTTCATCTCCAAATGCAGAAAGCATCCAATCAACACACTATTTTTGTGTTAAACAACTTCTAAAGTCATAATAAATCATCGCTCTTGAATTTTCTCGAGTCAATTCCATTTTCTCAACGACTAAACAAGTTTGACAAGACCTCGTGAAAAGACCGCGAATTTTTTTTTAAATAAATAAATGGTATTAGATTTTTAAAACCAAGGAGTTTTCAATTAAAAAGATTTTAAGATGACAGGAACAGTGGAAATATTCCATTCTTAAAACTTTCAGTGCAGCCCTCGTAGAATGTATGCTGTAACTCTAAGTAATTTTGTTAAACTTGAATATCGTTTCAGTAAGTTTCAGTCTTCATGTATCAGGTTTGTAAGTACATTAATTTTTTCTTTTTTCATTTCTAAATTTGTTGAATTTTCTTTTAATGTTTTGTGTTTTATGTTTTTCTGTATCAGGACCATGCCACCACAAGTTGTTATGCTGAAGACTGGCGGATGTAGTACCTATTGAAGCAATGTCGGCTGGGTTTTGCTGTGACTCGATATAACACCAGGTGATGTCAGGTAATAAGGTAAGTATTTCAGATGTACGATTGGCTATGAATGTTTTCCATTTGGAAGGGTGACTTTGCAGCCAGGCTAACACGATACAAGAGTCAGTGTAAGCCTTTATATGTTTTTTGTTTCTTCTAGATCACTCCGGAACCTTAGCCACTCTGTTTTTAGTGATTCTGGCACTTCTTCATCCCAGGATACCTTTGTGAGCCAAAGTTTTTGTATCATAGTCTTTGCAGAAACTATTACAGGAGCTAACCAGCTCATGGGATCGAAAAGACGGGATATTTCACTGAGTATTGTTCTCTTTGTGATCCTTTCATAGCATTTTGGTTTTTTTATATCGTAGTGAAATGTGTCCGTTGAATTATTCCACTTGATACCAAGGATTTTGACGATGCTCTCTGTCTTCTTATCAATCAATTGTAAATAAGAGTCATCTTGTTCTTGAATTTTATTGCAGGTCCATTTTTGTAATTCAAACCCGCCAAGTTTCATAAGGTTTGTTATCTGTTGAATCAATACTGTGGCTTCCTGAATGTTCTCAGCACCACTCAAGAGATCATCCATATAAAAATCTGATTTAATTATTTGTGAAGCTTTAGGAAACTTTTATTCTTCATCAATTGCTAGTTGTTGTATAGTTTTTCTAGCTAGAAATGGTGCACTGGCTGTACCAAATGTAACTCTATTCAGTTTGTATTCCTTTAACCTCCCATCAATCTTCCATAGAATTCTTTGTAAATTTGAACTGTTATCAGTTACCTTAATTTGTCTAAACATTCACACACATGTCACAGTCTGCTGTAAATACAACTTCATGTTTTCTCCACCTCATTACAATTTGTCGCAGGTCTTCTTGAATCTTTGGTCCTATTAAAAGGTTGTCATTGAGTGATTTGCCATTAGGACCTTTGCAGGATGCGTCGAACACTATTCTCAATTTGCTTGTCGACTTATCTGGCCTGATTACAGCGTGATGTGGCATGTAGTAGGTTCCTTTTGTATCATTTTCATCTTCATTAACTTCTTCCATGTGATTAAGTGATAAATATTCCATTAAAAAATTTATATATTCTTGTTTCATTTCTGTTTAACTTTCTCTATAATTGTTGTAATCTTTGTAACGCTATTTGTTTGGTATCTCCATAATCATAATCATTGTCTCTGTGTGGTAGTTCTACAATGTATCTGCCATCATTATCTCGGGTGTATGTTTTCTCAAAAATCTCTGTGCATTGTTGTTCTTCTGGTGTCATCCTTTTTGTAGATTTAAAGGAACTATCAGACTCTAACTCCCAAAATCTTTGTAAAAGTTGTAATTCTTCAGAATGTGTTGTGATGTGCATACTTTTTATATTAGATGAATGTGAACTCTGTTGTGTCGATACTCCTCCTGATAGAATCCAACCCAGTTTTGTATTTTGTGCTAAAGGAGACCCTTCTGGTCCAGTCTTGATATCGCCTAGTGTGATGTTAGCATACACTTCTGCGCCTAGTAATAAATCAACCCTTACAGGCTTGTGATATGTGGGATCAGCAAGTATTATACCTTGCAGATGTTTCCATGAATTATTGATAGGCCGAGATGGTAACAAGGATGTGAGTGAGGTAAGCACATAAGCACTTACAGGCAGTTTGAGTGTTTGATCATAGTGCGACTGAATTGTAAAAGTAACTAAATTCTTTGTTTTCGACAATACTTGACTTCCAAGGCCAGATATTGTGCTATTGATTCTAGTTTTTCTTAAACCAAGCAGTTGTGTTGCATGCTCAGTAATAAATGATCCTTCAGATCCTTGATCAATCAATGCTCTAGGTGTTGTTGTGTGTCCCGATGGTGACACTATCTTGACAAGTGCTGTTGCTAGCAATATGTTTGTGCAGTGAATGTTATCTTCAATGATGTGATGCGACAGAGTGTTTTGTTGTTCTGGTTGTGCTTGTTCTCCGGGCTGTTTGTCTTGATTTGTTTCAGGATGAATTAAGGAGTGATGTGGTTTATCACAAATGCGACATCTTGTGCTTTGCTTACATGATTTGACACCGTGATTTGGAATCAAACAGTTATAGCATAAGTTATGTTTCTGAATCACATTCTTTTTGTCAGGTAAAGACATTTGTGCAAACCTCTTACATCTAAAAATGTAATGTTCCCCATTACACACATTCCCCTCTAGGGTGATTGTGAAAGACCTTTTTTTTTGTTGAATTTGCAGGTGTTGAACGCCTATTTGTTTGTATTGCTTCAAGAAACCGGAATCTCACCTCAAGAAAGTTTGTTAAATTATTGTATGTTGGTAAGTCTTCATTTAAGTCTTTGTTCTTTTCTTCCCATTGGCGCTGTGATTCACTATCTAGTTTTGAAACTATGATATGTATAATAATAGGATCCCAGTTTTGTGTGTTTACTCCTATCCCTTGAAGGCCAGCTAAGCAGTCCGAGGTATTATAAAACCTATTAGGTTTTTGATACCAAAAGCATTTTCATTTGAAAGGGTCTTCATTGATAATAATTTGTTTAAATATGTATTTACTATTACTCTTTTATTACTGTATCTTTTACTTAACTTTTCCCAAGCATGTTTGTAATTTTTTTCTGTTACTGTAATATTTTTCAATAACGAAGCTGCTTCACCAACTAAGTTTTGTTTCAATAAATGAAGTTTTGTAACATTGCTTAAAGCTTCATTTGAATGTACAAGAGATATAAATTGATCTCTAAATGACAACCATTCACTATATTGACCATTAAAACTGGGTATTTCCAAATGTGGTAACTTGATACTTTGAGAACAAGTTTTTTGAGTACCTGATGGTGTTTCTGGTAAATATTGACTTTGTTTAGTCATCATAGCATTCTTAAGAGAGGCAAATATGTCTTCTGCTTCGTAGTATGTGTTAAAATAATCTTCGTTATTAAACTCTTCATTTGACAATATATCGATGTGTTTTTTTTGAAAGGTAGCAAATAAATTGTTTAAAATTTCTAACTTCGTTTGTATGTATACATACGAAAGTCTTTCTTTTGGCGTCTTCTTAAAATTCGTTTCACTATTTGCAAGTTTCTTTCTTAGCGCTTTTTGAGCAGCGAGTGTTTTCTTTAAATCCATCGCTGGATTCGGCTTCGTAGGACCATGTAAAATTGTGGTTTTCAGTTGAGGGAATTTGACAATAAAACTCCATTGTGGGAAACACGTTTTCTCCTTAACATGAAAAAAAGTGTAGTATATTTTTTGCAAGTACTATGTTAGAGGCTGATTCTTGGGGTGATGAGTCCAATTCAGAGCAGGAAACTGACCATTGTAGTGAACACGAAGTGGGTTCTAGGACCGACCAAGAAGGTGAGGATTCAAATGATATTTCTTCGAACTCTTGACAGGAAAGACCTGTGGTAAATGAAATAAGTGACGACCCTGAAGACCGATTTACCATTCTCTCTGATCAGACAGAGTCTCAGTTTCTCGGCAAGTAAATGGTCCTTCTTATTCATCGAAAGATGGTACTAAGTGGTACAAAAATTGTCAGCGACCAAACGTAAGACTCCGATCAGAAAACATAGCAACAGAGCATACTGGAGTGACGAATACTGCAAGGAATGCTGCGACAGTACGAATGCTGGAATATTTTTGCGACTTCAGCCATGCTTCAAGAAATATTTATTCACACTAATTCCAAAATTCACCAAAGACAGCGCAAATATGCTGATGTTAGTGCTACTTTATTATATGCAAGAAACCACTATTATTGACGGAATTCCACGATGATTGATCCTATCCAAAATGGAGGAAGTGAAAATTAACCTACTATCGAACACGGAAGTCCAGGACAAGAAAATCCCGCAGGTGGTGCTAAACGACTTAAGAGAAGTGTACTACCAAGGCAGAGGCTTTCTGTGCGGATTAAAAAATGGAGAGTTTTATTGATCACCAAATGAAAAATCAGCCGAATACGCAGAATGAAGATCGTAACTTGTCATTTTTTAAAAGTTTACTTCCCACACTTGCTTCACTCAACGATGATCAAATATTACAATTTCAAGCAGGCGTTACAAGTTTGTTGCAAAATATAAAAAACCCCAACATTAATGGTCCTCTCAACAACAATCTACTTCTAATAACTACTCTCAATCAGCAGTTTATTTCACACCGCATTACAGTGTTCAGTCATCGCCATCTGCACAATCAGTTGAATCGCAGAGCTCTGATTTTCCGGATTACACTAATATTTAGTTAATATTAACGATTATCTTGTGAAAATATCATACATACATAACTTATTATGTTTGGTAATAAATATTTAACTTTTAATTTGAGATTCATTCTTACCTTAAACATATTGCTAACTTTTTTAAATTTATACTCTACAACTTTTACGATAGGTAAAAATATCATGTAAGCAATAGAAAGTGAGATATTCACAAAAAAACAATTTTATGACCTATGACCTTTGACCTTCAATATCTTAAGACGCGGACACGGTGTCATTTGTGACTTTTGAGACAACATTTAGAACGACAAAAGAAAGGTTTATACCAATTTCTAGCTTATTATCTTTCATTCCGTGGTGAAACCCCTAAAATGACTGGGCTATGAAGCGCTTGTTTGAATTACGAGTAGAAGTGTCCCTATTTCTGAAAAATACAGGAAATTCGCTTTACAAATCTTTTGACAGCGAAGATTTTGTACAAGGGATACTTAGCACGTACTTAGCAGATATATTTAGCCATTTAAACGAGATTAACCTATCTCTTCAGGGACATGCAGTGACCATCGTGGATGCGACTGAACGGTTGAAAGGTTTTTTAGGTAAACTGCCACTTTGGAAAAGAAGGGTTGATAACTTTGCAAATTTTTCCATGTTGGAAGAGTCACTGACACAAGGTGACGGCACTATCAAAAGTACATCAAAATTGGTACAAAAAGAGGTGTCAGACCATCTGGAAGTATTGCAAAAGTCTTTTCAAGACTACTTTAGCCCAGAACAGCTTGATAAAGAAACATGGGTACGTAGTCCATTTTTAATTGATATGGATAATATCAGCGATGAAGATCTTATTAAAGATGATTTAATTGACATGAGATCTAAAGAAGTCTTTAGAGCTTAATTTCCACACCAAAACTCTTGGTGAGTTTTGGTGTTCTTTGAGTCATGCTTACCCAACTCTGGTCAAACGAGCTATGTCCGTTCTGATACCAAAAACATGCATTCAAAAACATTTATTTAACTGTACACTATTATGGACAAAAAAGTGCGTGGATGACAAAAGATCTTTTCAAAAAGTGGTTTGATCAATGTTTCGTACCAGAAGTTAGAAAATGGTTGAAAGATCAAAAATTTTCTCAAAAAGCGTTATTGCTTCTTGATAATGCTCCCGGTCATCGGTCTGAAGAAGAACTGACAACTGAGGATAAATGCATCACTGCGATGTTTCTTCCGCCAAACTGCACTGCACTGATTTAACCCATGGGTCAGCATATCATTCAGTTTGTAAAGCAAGATTATTAGAACAACCTACTTTTAAAAGCCGTATCAAAAGACCAGCCAATAGAAAAAACGATAAAAGAATTTAAAATGAAAGACTTGGTTTTTGCTCTTTGTCAATCGTGGAATGCATTACCTTCATCAACTATTACATCGTCTTGGAAAATGTTATGGCCCGACATTGTCACCAATCCTACCAACGATCCACAAATCAGTTGTCCTTCGAAAGTAATAGAACAAATTGCTGCAAATAAGTCCGGAAAAATTGGAAACCTGGTGCCAGACGAATGTCTGACGAAGAGATTATAAAAGAGATTTCTAGTCGTACAACAATAAATCAGGAAGATAACGACGAAGTTATTGCAACTACTACGCAAGTGAAAGCACAAGATGCAATGAATGCCTTTGAGCTGGCTTTGCTTTTGCTGCTTTTGAGATGGCCCATTGCATGGGCTGAAGAAAATGGTTCATCCTACAACGAACTTTTACTTTTGAGAAGAATGAGGTACAAAGCTTTATTTATAACTCGCGTTTCAACAATGTTAAACAAAAAAAATTAATGGATATTTGCATGCTTCTTAAATTACATATGTAGTTGATTCATAGTTTTTGATTATTTTAGTATGTACATTCGTTTGTACACAATTATTTTCTAACGTAAACTTATTGCATATTTTTTGTTTTTTATTACCTATGATTTTTTTTGTTACCTATGATAGATATTATTTCAGACAACTGTTGAAAGAAAATTATATGTGAAAATTAATAATAGTAAGAAAATTAATATGAGTTTATTCCAATTAAGATTTATGAAAAATTAGAAATATCGGCGCAAAGCAGCATGTCGGGGCTAATCGGCAACATTGCTGCGCGTATTCGGGTCGCCCTTCTACTACTACAGTTACCTCACTACAGTTGTTAAAAAAATGACGAACACTACAACAGAAGACACATTCGCTTGTTGGCACTCAGACAGTGAAAAACTATCTGTTGCGAACGCAACCTTTTCATTTTTTAACTCTGGCAAGCGGCCGCCATCTTGTTAACCTTTGAGAACACGTAACGAAAGAAAAAAATGGACGATTAGGACAAATCACAGTTACTTGAACAACCGATTAAATATTTTATAAAACGAACCTGCGCCTTATTTTGGAGCCTCAACACTATCATTTTGTTACACTTTACGTAATAAAAGTGATTATTTGATAAAGGAAGTGTTTTTAATGTGTGTGTGTTCTCAAAGAAATGGAATCTTCTAATACAATGAAGAAAATGACGTCAGCTTAGCTGACGTCACTATTTTTAAAACACCTTACTTCGGTGTGCACTTCGACAGATTTTGACATCAATTACAACATTCAAAGTAATTTTATTTATTCGTACACATTTTTATCATTTGTAAAAATGATGCTATGTAATTTTGAAGTTTTAAGATATATGTGGAAACGGAAATCGATTATAAGCTGTTGATGACCTTGCTGCGCTAGAATAACAAATTGTATTAGTTTCAATGTTGGTACAGAAGCTATAAAACTAGAAGAGATTCCTTCTACGAATAGTGAAACACATTTTAGACGTAGTGCTAGAATAGCAAAGTTAAAAATAAATGAAGTTAATTTTAATAAAAAAAATTATGATGGCTTTCTATATTACTTTATTTTGTTTTAGATATCATTTTATGTATTTTTAGAAATAAGTAAGTACCTACTGATAAGGTATTATAATGATAAGATTAGTGAATGTATTTAAAATGAATTAAAAATAAACTCGAAAAATAAAGGGATGATTGTAATGTTTTGAAATTTAATATTTTTAATTAAATTGCAAGTCAAATAGTTGGTATTCCTGTACTCAGGGCAGTGCTGAGGCAGTGTATGGACAATTTCGGCTTTACAGCCTGTCCTCCCGGATTGGACGAAGAGGCTGTGGGGACATCTGTCCTACCGATTGGTGCAGATGCTGACCGGGCACGGGTGCTTCGGCAGCTACCTGCACAAGATCGGCAGGCCCCCGCTTGCCATCATTGTGGCTGCGCGGTGGATACCGGATGCTGAAAGCTCCCTGTCGGCAAACCTTAATTGTGCCATTAGTTTGCCCACAGTTATAGGTAAAATCCTGGAGAGTGACGCCAAATGGAGGGCCTTCAGTGCCTTCTGCGAGGCAGTCCTGACGAAGAAAGAAGAAGCGGAGCGCCTGCGAGAATTCGCCCCAGATGCAGCTCCGCAACGAAGAAGACGACCTGGCGGGCGGTGGCGGAACTATCTCCGTCTCCCCCACTAGAACTCCCGGACGTGACACCACACGGTAAGTAGAGCCGCGCGTCTTAGGACGCAACGCGACATCCACTCGGCGGGGCTCTAGGACAAAGCCTTTTGGCGACGCCTTGCCCTGCCAATCGTGGAGTGGAGTGGGCCCTGGATGGTTTAGTGGGTATTCCTGTACTAGTACAAGTAAGTGTGTATGTGTTCGACCCTATAAATAAACGTTATTTATGCCGAGGTATTTTTAATCAATGCTCCATACATTACAAATGTTAAGGACAGGCCAATTCTTTAACATTCACGATGCTAGCAATTTCGCCATGCAAGAAGAGAATTATTATTGTCATCTACAAAATTATTGTACTAAATGTGTCAAAATTTAGTTTTTCACAATGTAATCATTAATCGTGTTATTCTATCTTGCATGCAGTGTATACCTCTATTAAGTCAGACTTTTGTCATGTATCCTTTATTATTGTCTTACTTTTATCATTTTATAAAGTTTAACTTGTTGGTATATCAAATAAATAAATAAGTAGGCGCATGAATACAGCACGGCAAGAATTAAACTAATTCGCGACCATTCCTAGCCATTTGATCGACTCCGAAAACAAGGTATCTATAATTGGTGTTTCTTATAATAATTCTAGCATTGAAACTTTGTGATGGTACTGGCGAATTATCGCTCCATCAACCTCACGCACATACATTTCACGTAGCAAATATAGCTTACGGAATCTTGGGAAAGATTACATGTCCAAATTCAATGCAAATATTTGAAGAAAATCGAGTTAAAAATAAGTCATATAATTTGCTTTTACTGTGTTTTACTTATTTCTATTGCTTCTGTTATTTACCTCATTACTATTTCTTTGCTTTATATATGTTTAACAGTTTGTTTACGAAGTTTTAAGATATGATTAATTAATTTAATGACATTGTTTGTTCCCTTAATGTATCCCTACTCCAACCCAAACATTTAAATATCAAATCTCGATCCTTACTACTCCATATTCCAATTTCAACGCATCCTAGTTTATTGTAAACATAATATTATTATATACAAGTTTTAATCACTACCTCTTAACATGGATGAAGAACAAAAACAACAAACAGATAATCAAATGATTCCTAAGCGATCAGAGACCGTAATTAGTTGTTGTTCCAAAGAAACCCTAATGGCTTTGCTATCTATATAAACAAACAATTGATGAACATTTCACAAACAAAAAAAGTTAGCATTTTTAACTTTATATAAACTTGTGTTATTTATAGTAATGAGGATAAACACATTTTTATTCCTTTTCTCTTTAATATTAAACCCTAATACGAATCCCTGAATTCCTTTAATAAAAATAATAGTTCTAAGCAAAATTCGTAGGATACTGTCAGTAAATTGATAAGGCCCAATCATTCCTCACTTTCATCTTCCAACGACTGTAAATGCATATCACTACAAAAAACGGAAACTATCAAATACCTAGGCGTTCTGCTAGACCAGCATCTGAATTTCAAGCCTCATATTAATTTATTAACAAGTAGAGTCCGAAAGTTAATATATGTGTTTAAAAACCTGAGGCATATCGCTCAACCGCATATTTTAAAGAGAGTGTATTTCTCCCTGTGTCAATCGCTTATAAGTTATTGTATTACCTCCTGGGGTGGTGCTCCTAAGACGAACCTTCTACCGCTTGAAATCGCCCAAAGAGCAGTTCTCAAGGTCTGTACTTTCAGAAACTTTCTGTATCCCACACACCTCTTGTACGAACATTGCCAAGTCCTATCAGTCCGCCAACTCTTTATCCTCCAATCAATTTTAAAACAACATTCTTCTGTGCATCAACTGATTCAAAAACCCCCTAAAAGGCGACAGTTTAAAATTTACCAACATAATACAATTTTTAAAACAGTATTCGCCAAGAGATTCTTTCCTTTTACAGGTCCTTTTATCTATAATAAATTGAACAAAATACTAATGATTAACAACTTAATAAAACATAAAGCTAAATTCGTTATCACAAATTATCTACTTAATCTATCATACTCGGAGACTGAAAGCATATTAGAAATAGTGCAGTAGACACTACTAATTTTATTTTGTTTTCTGCCTAGTCTATTATGTTTTACACAAAACAAATTTCTTCAGAAAACACACACACCCACCCACCCACACACACACACACACACACACACACACACACACACACACACACGCGCGCGCGCAGGCACCCACACACTGGTTATAAAATTAATTTAAATTATGATTTGATTTTGATTTTGTGTTCTATTTTTGTTTATTTACCAGTAAGGCCCTAATCTGGAAGAGAACTGTCTTCTGAAATACAGATTTATATCTAGTTCGGAAAACAGTGCTCAATATAATTTGTACGTATGTTTTTGGTGAAATAAATAAATCTTTAAATCTTTAGCAATTGAATGCAATTCTTTGTCTAAGAGAGTAAAACAATATACCGACATATTTTATATTGAAGGTAATAAATTAACTTTTACAAATCACACTGAACACACTATTCCCACAACTTCTGATACACCATACAAAAACACACAAATATTTTATAGTTTACATAGTCAACAGTTATAGTTAATTCCTGACTTCCAGACAGAATTTACTTCACAAGTTTATAGATTCATACGGTCATGTGACTCTGCATTTAATTTAGCGAATACTTTTCAACGGGAGTTGCTATTAGTTTATGCCTTAAACAAAATTACTGGTCCTTCTTCTTCAGAGATTCACGCCAAAAAGTATAAAAATTGGAACGAATTAAAAACATATTTAATACAGAGATTTTCACAAACGAAAACACTAGGTCATTTAAATTTCCCCCCCCCCCCACCGCGGACGAACATACCCGCGGGTCCCTAGGCTTGTCGTGTGTCGGGGGGGGGCTCAGTACCTGGAGCGACCGTTGTATTACCGTCGCGAAGGGGAAGCGAATAAGGGATTGGCCGGCCTCCACTTGGGACGCCGGTCTGTATACAGGGCATCTGCGCCCAGCGGATGACCATTCCCGCACGTCCCCTGCCAGCTGGAGCGATCGTTGATCGCGAAGGTGTGGCAAGGGACATAGGAGATCGCCCTACTGGGCAGCGTCGTGGGGCCGCGGTGGCGAAGAGTCACTGTCGGTTAGAGATCTTAGTTAGATCCGGGATAGACTGTTACTCGGTGCAGTTGTCGTGGACATGTCTCGCGGACTGCGCCCTGCCAGGGAGCTTGCCTTTACCGGCCGGCTTGAGTGGAAGGAAAACCACAATAAAAAACCCTGAATGTGCACGCGCTGAGACGCCCTTACGGGCCTTGCGTGGCGCTGCACCCCTTCTCTCTTTTTCAGGGTGTGCAGGTTGCTCGAACAGTACTTCGAGTGTCTAGCGGCCAACCCTTGGATACCTCCCGACCTCCAAGTGGTAACAGGGTTACTCGGGTGCAGGGGTCTCCGCCCGGGTGGACTTTTATTTCCCCCATGAACCAACCTCATATGGAAAATTTTATTGAAAAAAACAAAAACGACGAAAAGGAAGGAGACATTACGGAGGAGAGCAGGAGGACGAAGACGAAGGACCTGCGGATCGTATTAAATCGGATTCCGACGCCAATACCGTCCGCAGCGGAGGAGAGCGTAGACCAGACCGACTCGGACGCTGGATCGATGGTCAGTGCAACATCGAACAGTCGAGTGGGATCACCGCAACGGGACTTTGCCGGTCGAATGTGGAGCTCAAGAGGAGCAAAGAAGAGAGGAAGGGATGAAAGCGAGGGTAGCTCGACAGATACCCTCCTCTCCCGTGAACGGAAAAAGAAAGGGCGAGGCAAGCCATCGACAACGGGCGATGGCCTCGCAGTAACTAAAGAAGCCTACCTTAAGGCTAAGGAGGCTCAACTGAGAAGAAGAAGCGCTGAAGCTGAATTGATGGACCCAGCCGCAGAAGCCCAACAGACGAGCCCGGCTCCATCCTACAAGGAGACAGACGATTTTCTGAGCGGTCAACTGGGACTCAGCTCGGACTCGTCAGAAAATGTCCTCAGGCGCATCGAGGCGAGCCTGGGGATTGTGACGGAGGTGGCGTCGAAATCCAAGAACCTCAAGGGTCCCTTCATCCGTGCGTTGAAGGATGCCGTACAGGAGCTTAGGAAAGACACCATAGAGCTCGCCAAAAAACAACGTCGGACAAGACGCGAGCGCTGCGAAAAGACAACCATCGTCTTCAAATCCAAGTAGACCTTCTGCAAAAGCAGATGGATACTCTAAGAAATCAAATGCCGACGCCGAAATCGGCATCAAAGGAGACGCGTATTCCGGACCTGGAAGAGATGGAGGCCCGCATATACCGCAATATTGGAGAGAGAATCAATGCGAGGATCGAGGATTTGGAGCCCTGTCTTAATCCTGAGAAACGCCTCCGACCCCCGCTCGCAGCAGATTCTAGAACTCAGGTCGTGGAAACGTCGATTTCGGTGCTCCCTCTGACAAAGAAGAACAAAAATAAGAAAAAGAGCCCCAAGGCAAAGAAGAGTCAGCCAGCGCAAGGATACGAAAGTGTGCCCATCGACACACCGTCTACCACTGCTGCTGCGACACGCCCGCCTAATCCGGACGCAGAGGAAAGCGCCTGGATCAAAGTGGGCAAGAGAGGGAAGGCTGTCCAACGAAGGGAGGACGGCAAGAATAAGGCCCCCGCGGTAATATCCAGAACGCGTAAAGGCGTAAAAAAAGAAGAAAGAGCGAGCATCACAAAAAGAACAGCCAAAGCTCCGAGCCCCGCGTTCGGCAGCCGTGAGCATCACGCTCTCAAAGGAGGCTCAAGATAGAGGGTTAACCTACGCCGGGGTAATGAAGGAGGCACGCTCAAAGATTGACCTGAACGGCCTGGGCCTCGAAGCGGTGACGTTCCGTCGAGGAATTACCGGTTCTGCCATACTTCAGATTCCCGGTACGGGAAGGGACGGCATAGCGGACACCCTAGCGGCGAAATTGATAGAGGCGCTACCCATGGAGGGTATTAAAATCGCCAGACCACACAAAATGACGAGCGTCCAAATCTCTGGTCTGGATGACTCAATCACGGCTGAGGAGATCCGGACTGCGGTCTCCACAAAGGGAGAGTGCCCCGGAGACCAAATTCGGGTGAGCGGGGTGCACCCAGAGAGAGGCGGGCTCTTTGCAGCGTGGATCACATGTCCGATGGCGGTCGCCAAGAAAATTGCAGAAGGCAGATTCCTGGTAGGACGGGTGGTGGCAAAAGTCACTTTACAGAAACCCAGAGCACTGCGTTGCTACAGGTGCCTTGAAGCAGGACATGTGGCAAACCGCTGTCCCGTGGAAGAGGATAGAAGTGCGCAGTGCCACAGATGCGGATCACCTGGCCACAAAGTGGCTGAATGCACGGCTAGAGCCCACTGCAACATCTGTGCGTCAGCTGGAAGGTCGGCGCAGCATCGTTTGGGCGGTCCTTCGTGCTCGGCTCCCAAAAGAAGGGTGCCAAGAAGAGGACAAACTAAGAAAGTACCCCCTCCCCAGCCGAGCGGGGATATGATGGAGACAGAAGCGATCGCCACTAAGTGATATGCTGCCTATACTACAGGCAAACCTTAACCACTGCGCCCGAGCTCAAGATCTGCTCGTTCAGAGTATGGCGCAGTGGGCGATCGATATAGGAATCGTGTCGGAACCTTACCTGGTGCCCGAGAATGATAAATGGTATGGCGACGAACGGCAGCTGGCTGCCATAGTAGTTCCGGCGGGCTCCTCCAGGGTGACGGATTCGCGTCGAGGAAACGGATGGGTGGCGGTGAAGTTAACAGAGTTTGCTATCATCTCGGTATACTCCCCACCGAGTCGACCTATTGTGGAGTTTGAGGATCTTCTGTCCGAGCTCAGGAGTGTGCTGAGTTGGTGTGCCCCACTTGAAGTCTTGGTTGCCGGGGACTTCAATGCGAAATCCACGGTGTGGGGTTCCCCAACAACGAACGGAAGAGGCGAAGCCATCATAGAGTGGATGGCGGAGACCAACACAGTTATCTGTAATTTGGGATCGGTACACACATGTGTTAGAGGCTGGGGAGGATCCGTGGTGGACGTAACGTTCGCAACCCCTTGCCTCGCGCGTCGAGTGCAGGACTGGAGAGTTATAACGGGCGTGGAGACGCTCTCGGACCATCGCTACATTAGATACAGCGTCCTACCACAATCGCCGGTACCTCCCGTACGGGAGAGAATTCAACGAGAAGCCGGCCCTAGATGGTCACTCAAATCCTTGGATGTAGAGGCGTTGGAGGTGGCAGTGGAAGTCAGCTCCTGGTGCTCTCGCATCGAGGGCTCGACGGTCGAGACAGAAGCGGCGTGGTTTGAGATGACCTTGAAAGGAATCTGCGACGCCTCCATGTGTAGATCGCGGAGCCTGCCGGCCAAGAAGAATATGCATTGGTGGAGTGCAGAACTGACCAGACTCCGGAAATCATGCATAACGGCGCGAAGACGTCTACGGAGACACAGGAGGTTGCAAGGTGCAGTGCGTGGAGGAGAAGAGGAGCTGCGACTCCGCGCAGATTTGTAACAACAAAAAAGAGCGCTCAGAATTGGGATCATCGAGTCGAAAGAGCGAGCGTGGGAGGAGTTTCTGGCCACCCTGGAACTAGATCCCTGGGGGAGACCCTACAAGATGGTGATGGCTAAATTACGCCCATGGGCCCCCCCGATAACGGAGCAGCTACAAACACCTCTGCTAGAGTCTGTCGTGACGTCTCTTTTCCCAACGGCAACTGCGGAAATGGCGCCACCGCTAGACTCCTTAAGCGACGAACAAGCACAATCTGAGGTATCAGAAGCCGAGATAACGGCTGCAGTCCAGAAGATGACGAGCAAAAGGACTGCTCCTGGCCCGGACGGTGTACACGGTCGGGTCCTCGCGCTCTCTTTACGGCACGGATTAATAGAGAGGTTCCGGTCCTTTCTTTCATCCTGCTTGATAACTGGAATCTTCCCAAATAACTGGAAGAGCGGACGGCTCGTTCTCATAAGGAAGGCTGGAAAACCGGCCGATTCACCCTCGGGATACAGGCCAATAGTTCTACTCTGCGGCAAGATTCTGGAACGAGTTATCTCCGAACGCATCGGGCGTCACCTAACATCAGACGGACCCGATCTGTCGGACTGTCAGTTCGGCTTTCGGCACAAAAGGTCTACCATAGACGCCATTGCTCGTCTAAGAGAAATAACAGAAGAAGCGGTAGCCCAAGGCGGTGTCGCTATAGCGGTATCACACGACATCGCGAACGCTTTCAACACCCTACCGTGGGAGGCCATCCTGAACGGGCTCAGGTACCACGGAGTGCCCACTTACCTGACGACAATAGTATGCGATTATCTGAGGAACAGGGAAATCACATACCCGAGTCGAAACGGATGGAGAAGACACCAAGTGCGGTGCGGTGTTTCACAGGGATCGGTCCTGGGCCCGCTCTTGTGGAACATCGGATACGACAAGGTCTTGAGGGGGGCGTTGATCCGTGGTGTGCAGGTTCTGTGCTACGCGGACGATACCCTCGTCGTCGCCGTCGGAGATACGTATCGAGATGCCTCCCTTCGGGCGACTGCGGGTGTCGCGCAGGTCGTCACACGCATACGGAATCTAGGATTACGGGTCGCCCTAGAAAAATCAGAAGCCATCGCCTTTACAGGCCGTCGCAGATTGCAGCCTCCAGACACGCAAATCGTCGTCGGAGGCGTGCCCATAACAATAGCAAAGAAGCTGAAATACCTCGGTCTCACGTTGGACCCGAAATGGTCATTCAAGGAACATCTTAAAGAGTTAAGACCGAAGATCGAGACGACAGCCAGAGCTCTAAGCCGCATCATGCCCAACATTGGAGGGCCGCGCGACTCGTGCAGGAAGCTATTTGCCGGCGTCGTCAGGGCTCAAGCCCTTTACGGATGCCCAATTTGGGCCAATGCGACAGGTCTCAATCAAAAGAACCGGACACTTTTGAGACAGACGCAGCGGATCGTCTCGTTGAGGATTGCTTGGGCGTACCGGACCGTATCTTTTGACGCAGTTTGCGTGATCGCGGGCACGTGCCCGTGGTATCATGATGCGGTCGCGCTTGCCGAAATTTACTGGCACAGGGATCGCTGCAGGAGAAGCGGCGAATAACCAACCCCTGAGGCCATGGAAGAGTGGCGGACTGAGTCCAGCGACGCAGCCCTTCACCGGTGGCTCCAAGATCTGACAAATGCGAGTTCGGGTTCATGGACCCTTGAGGCCATACGGCCTGTACTCAAGGATTGGCTAGACAGGCGATGGGGGACGCTGAAATTCCACCTAGTCCAGCTGCTGACCGGCCATGGCTGCTTTGGCTACTATTTGAGCCGCGTAGCCCAGCGAGAAGCAACCCCCTCCTGCCATCACTGCGGTTGTTTAAACGACACCGCTCTCCACACATTGAGAGACTGTCCAGCCTGGGCCTCCGAAAGGAGCACCCTTCGCTCAGCCATCACAACGCCGGATCTGACGCTTCCCAATGTGGTGATCGCCATGGTTGGGAATAGAAGAGCCTGGGAGGCGGTCGTCGCATTTGCCGAGGCCGTTCTCCAGAAGAAAGAAAACGCAGAGCGGGCCCGGGAAATAGATCCTGCAGCGCCGCCCTCAAGAAGAAGACGTCCTGGGCGCCGCCGCCGCGAATATCTCCGGCGCGCATAGCCCAATTAGGACAGAATGCTGGTTTGTTTTTTTACTTGCTGTTTGTGGCTACCTGCTTCGCACTGCTTTCTGCTTATTATTGCTTTTGCTTATTTATTTCTTTATGTTGCTCTCTTTGCGTTGCTTTTATATTTGTTGCTTTTAATGCCTTTGTTTTTTGCTTTTCGCAGTGATGTTTTCTGCTTTTTGTTGCTTTTGCTTATTTTGCTAGCTTGACTGCTGTTACCCGTCCCCTGTGAGCTGGAGCGATCGCAAGATCGTGAAGGTGAAGCAAGGGACCTAGAAGAGCTGCTCCTGACCGACTCGAAAGAGAAGTGAAGGACGCGGTAGCCGTCTTAGACGGCCAAGGAGAACCGTGCGTCTCACGATGCACGGCATGCGCGGACCGGGAAGTGGGTTATGGCCTAACGGCTGATACCACGACTCGGTCCAATGACGCGCTGAGAAGGGGTCCTGGTGGTTTTAGTGGGTATTGGCCGAACGCCTGTAGGTCATTTAAATTTAGAACTTCAGACTATGTTCCAAAAACCAAACGAAACTGTTACGGATTATTATCATAGAGTAGATCTTTGTCGTAATAAAATCCTTGAAAAGTTAACAATTGAAATAACCTACTATTCTCTAATCGGTAGAAAAGAAACAGCGTTGAATGTTTTCGTTAACGGTCTTAGTTCTGATGTAGGTATAATGTTAAGAACGCGCGAATTCTCTAATATTAGTGATGCTGGCAATTTCGCCATGCAAGAAGAGAAAATTAGGCGCATGAATAGGGCACGGCAGGCATTAATCTCCAATTTAAGACCTCCGATTTGCAATCATACTAATTCGCAACTTTCACATAACTTTTCCTAACTCCCACTCCCACGACATCTACTCAAACAATACTACCGCTTCAACTACTTACACTCTCGCTCAAGCCCACACATCGAACACGGACAAACAAGAATTCAAAAACGACATTCAATTCCATTAAAAAACACTAGTATTAAACGGACAATATAATATACAATATAATATTCGAAGCCAATTCCAGTCCATCGGGGACAGTCTCGTGTCAGTGAAACATCTTCAAACAGCAAACATTGACATCTTGCGTATCAAATTTAAAAGCATTTGTAGGTATCTTTCTTTATTTTTAGATAATGGTGTTAAGTGTGCCCAAATAAATAACGCAATAGCTTTCATGATAGCAACAGACGGTTTGCCCCTAAATACGGTTGAAAAAGTAGGATTTAATTATTCGATAAAGGTATTGGCACCATTGTATAAAGTACCAGCTCGAAAAACTATGACAATATATAATTGATGAAAAATATAATATCCTTTCAATACAACTCAAACAAAAACTACAAGAGATAGAAGCACTATGTTTAACTGCAGATGTTTGGACTGACACGCACAATAGCCAAAGCTACATGGGCTTAACTGGTCATTGTATACCTGAAAATAAATTTATAATTTTTGGCGTATTTGCTTTAACAGAACCTCACAATGCTGATTATTTAGCGTCTCTAATTACTAATATGACGGAAAAATCGAACATTACAAGTAATAAACTGATAGCGTTTATCAAAGATAATGGCGCTAATATAGTCAAAGCTATTACAAATCAGGGATGTTAGGGAGCTCCGTAACCGTAACCGAAACTATCGGATATCCGATATAAAAAATCATCCGTAACCGTAACCGAATCCGAAATGAAAGTTTCGGATAGTATCGGATAGGGGCGGAGCCTAATTGAGACACGTTATGACAAGTTGTTTTGATCGGCCGGCCGCTGCCAGTGCCGACACACAAGCTTATTTGCTATTTATAGCGCGTATTGTTTGTTTTTTTTCTTCTTTGACAAAGTGTTGGTTGTGTTACGGAATCGATTGAATTTGTACAAAATGCGTCCTAAGTCGAGTGCAGTTTGGTCGTTTTTTGATGTAATGACCGATTCCGCAAAATGTAAACAGTGTGGTAAAAGGTTTTCAAGGAAAGGAGGTGGGACTACATCGCTAAAACTTCACCTTAAATCACAACATAGTGATAAGTACGAAGAACTTTTGCTACTGGAAAAAGGTAACCAACAAAATAACCTACAAACAGCCAAGCAGCTGACACCTTTACAAGAGTGTAAAAAACAGTTGACACTCAAAGATTCGTTAAAAAATAAAGGTGCCTGGGATGAAACTAATACCAAACAAAAAGAAATTGATAAATTAGTGGCTGAAATGATAGCGTTACAAAACTTGCCATTTAATTTTGTAGAAGGTGTGGGATTTCAAAGATTAGTGCAGGCAGCCTTACCACGTTATAATCTTAGAGGTCGGCAGTACTTTACTAATTTACTGTGCAATGATATCTACAACAAAATGAAGTTAAATATTCTGGACTTATTGAAACAATTTGAGAAGTTATCATTTACTACAGATGTGTGGTCCGAGCCCAGCGCAAATGTCTCGTTACTTAGTCTTACTGCTCATGGCATCACGAATAATTATGAAAGAGTTTCTATAATACTCAAGTGTGAACAATTAGAGGGTCGGCACACAGGTGAAATTATAGCGAATAATTTAAACAATATTTTGCAAGATTGGGGCTTAAGCAATGAATCAGTTCATTGTATTTTACGCGACAAAGGATCAAATATGATAAAAGCTATGAGAACGGCCAATTTCCCTGATGCAAACTGTACTATTCATCAACTTCAATTATGTGTTAGGTCAGCAATGGAAACCGAAGAATTTATCTCGCCAGTGATTACAAAGTGCAAAAAAATTGCTACTCACTTCCATCACTCACTAATTGCTCAAAATGAATTAAAACAAATTCAAACAGAAAGACTGAAACAAACAGAGTTATGTATCGTTCAGGATTGTTCTACAAGGTAAGATATTTCTATTTTAAACTAAAATAATTTTATATAAATGTTTTTTTTCTTCTGTACGTTGTTTAATTTCACATATGTTTTATTTATTCACAGATGGAATTCGACTTATTATATGATGGATAGAATATTGAAATTAAAAGACTCTTGATATTTGATACTGTATTCGGGCGCGCATACTATACCGATTCCTACTGCTGATGAATGGCTCGACTTGGAAAAGTGTATTGCAATATTAAAGCCATTCGAAGAAATTACACAGGAGTTAAGTAGTGCAACTGCGACAATAGCTTCAGTGATTCCTTTAGTCTATACTCTTAAAAACACATTAGAAACAGAAAAGACTAAACAAGACACATCAGAAAACTTTAATGATTACAAATATGGTCCATAATATCAGCGTCAGATTTCAGGACATTGAGAATAATAAAATATATACAATAGCTACTTATCTAGATCCACGCTACAAGCTCAAGTTTTTCAATGAAATTACTAAGGAACAAGTACAGACAGAGATTCTAGGAATCGTTGGGTGTTCAAGAACTTCTCATGATGAAGGTCCTTCTTCACCAAAGAGATCACGGACTCAGCTGCCATCAACAAGTTCATACATTCAATCTTGTCTAGCTGAAATATTAAGCGCAAGTGACGAAGAAGAGCACGTAGGTGGTGATGAGGATGATACAGTACCCAATCAATTAATTGTCAAAAAAGCATTGTTAAATGAATACAATAGAGAGAAAAGGTTGACACTCAGTGAAAATCCACTTTTATGGTGGAAAATGCATACGAAGTACAACAGTTTAAGTGCTTTAGTCAGACAATACCTCTCTCCACCGCCTGGCAGTGTACCGAGTGAACAGCTTTTCAGTGCTGCTGGGTTAATTTATGATCCTTTAAGAAATAGACTTTCTGGTGATAAGGCTGCGAAATTACTTTTTGTCAAGTATAATTTACCTTTGATAAAATTTGATTATTGAAAATGTTTAATGTTATTATAAATTAATGTAAGACAATGTATGATTAAGTTCAGAATAAAAAAGGAAGATATGATTATTACGTTTGCACAAATTATAAAAAAGGAAGCTATGATTGTTATGTTCGACTTAAATTATAGTTATAGTAAACATAATTTAATTCTGATTTCAATATTTTATTTTAATACGAAATTACTGATTCAGTATAAGTAATAATTTTGTTATTACATTTTCATTTTAGGTGTTTTTGATCTAAATCATCTAAAATTTAGATAATACTCAATATAATATAATTATTTATATTTATTTTTATTTTAAATAGCTGTAATAATTACTCACAGACTGATTGTAATTCCTGGCAAAAACGAAATAAAACTACTTTATTACCTATTAGTATTTTACTTTTAAAATTTCTTAAAAATATAATATCCGTAACCGAAACTAACGGATAATCCGAAATAATTTATTATCCGTATCCGGTATAATAATCATTCCTATATCCGTATCCTATCCGTAACCGAAATTTCATATCCATAACATCCCTATTACAAATGTATATGGCAAACATAAACAAATGCCATGCTCTCCCCACACATTAAATTTAGTAGCATCAAAACCATTTGAAAATAATGATGGCCTGGAAGAAGCTAACAACTTGCTGATAGCTGTAAAAGAGATCATATTTTAAGCATAACATAAATGCTGCTGACTCTTTGAAGAAAGCTCAGGAACATAAAATAAAGCCTTTGGCGTTAATTCAATCAGTGTGTACCACATGGAATTCTGTTTATTACCAACTAGAATGCTTTGTTGAGTTATCTGAAACCATTGCCCCAATACTACTTCAGTACTTACTGTGAGGTCACCTCTGCCCAACCCTTCGGGAAACAAGGCATTATGTTATGTGTGGAAAAAAAAGTAATTGTAAATGCAGTAAATGCAGATAGTATTGCAATGTTACCTGGTCCATCGACATCTGGACCTTCATCTGGATCTACCTGTTTGGCATCAAGTGAAAAGTACCGTGCTCGCACACCAATTTCCAAAATTTAATTCAGGTACTTTGTTTTTGTAATCACTTTTATTTCTTTTATTTATGTTTTTACAAATCAATTACATTTTTAAATATTATGAACTGTAGTCTAATTGTGTAAAACACTTACAGTAGCAATGGGGTTCATTTTGACAGTTCAATAACATTCACTGCATTTTGTTGAGCAGACACAAGTTTTTGAACATGAAACAATGAATTAGCAATATCTTTGAAATCAATCCAATTGGGATTGATGGTGTGTTATGTAATTAGGGTGCTGGCCTGTTTGTTCTTCTGTATCTTAGCCAAGAGCCATTCGAGCTTGAATTTATCTAAACTCTTGGTATATAGTAGATAGTGCAGCACCTTGAGATTTAGATTAACTTACCATCCATGACCGATACCAACTGCTCCAAATTATAATGATGGGAAAAATCCAAGGTAAAAGGAAAGTTGGTAGGCGGAAGAATATAGATATACGCAGATAATAGAAATACGCAGCCATGATTACGTTACGCACGTTAGGGAGTGGACGGGCATTAGAACTGCTGAGGAGCTGCTGCACCTGACCCGAGACAAGAGACGCTTCAAAAGTTTGACAGCCGACCTCCAGTAATGGAGAGGCACGCAAAGAAGAAGAACCATCCATTAAACATATTTCATGGTGTTAAGCAAATCTTTAATCACTTGTGTGAGCAATTTTGATCTAATGAACCTGAACATATTATGTATATATGATTTTAAATTTAATCTTTGTCGATCCTGGCAAAATAAAGAAAATGAAAGTGGCAATTGCAGCTCAAGTATTAAGTTACAGTATGGCAGATGCTACAGATAATGTTATTGCAAGAGGACATTGTCCCTCAGAACTTCGGGATCTAATACCATTTATATTGATAATTGATAAAATATTTTATTCATTCAACGCGTCATCTTTTACGCCACCAAATGGTAAAATCTATAGAGCTGCTGTAAAGCAAAGTTCTCCTAATCAAAAGTTATGGCAAGATGCAAAAAAAATGTTAAAAACCGCCAAATTTATGGTGAAAAAAATGATAAGATAATCGAAAAGTCTGTACCAACTTTAAATAATTTCATTCGAACAATCGAAGGTTTTAAATCGATTTGGCAATTATTATCAAAAAAATATACAAAAACGCTTATGTTGCACTCAGCGTTTCGCCGACTATAAGAGCATTTTCATTAATCATTGTATTCGCTTTTGTTTGAATTGTTAGTCTTGTAGTAAATTTATGCTTGTAAAGACATCAAATAAATAAATTCCTTTTTTAATATCTTTTCGGTCCGCCTTAACATTACTGGCGCAGTCTGTAGAATTGCGCGTATAACTAGGAAAACCGCGAATCAAACTCTTCATAGTATCCTGGTAAACGGCGACTCCCTAGTCGCGTTACTGCAATCTAAAGGAACCTCATCAAAGATTCTCTCCGAGATCCACGGCAGTACACCTGGAGCATTGGGCGTTCTCTCATGCTACTACGAGACTCGACAGGAGATGCAGTTGCTGGTGTGGTGAGTACTATCGCTAAGCATAGTACTCACCACACCAAAAACCAGAAATAGAGCAGGGAACTTGCCCTGCTATTTCCTGTCCTAGTTATAGTTTTTTATTTTATATACTTTAACTTTTTACTTGTGTTTAAACCTTAAATCGGTATAAAATTCTAATATTCTTTTGTTCTCACATCGGACGGACATTCCATTCCATATATCAGAGAAGAAGAAAATGTTCTCGAACAAATAGAAGCCGCGGGGAGGGACCATCCTACATTGCTTAGCGTAATAAAAAGTAAATTGAGTGGCGCGGCTATAGAGGCGATTGCCTATGAGACTAACTTAGATACATGGAATAATATAAAGACAGCTCTAATTTGTCGCTTGGGCAAACATTGCAATGAAATGCAGGTAATGCAGGAGCTTACGAGGTCGCGTAAATTTAAAAATGAGGACGCCGAGTCCTTTGGCAAACGACTTAGACAAGGCTGAAGATCTAGAGAAGCAGGATGACAGCACCGACTGGCCTAAGATGATGACAACTCCAAGCTGGACAACTATCATTCTCTATCTTTTATTGATTTGTGCAGCATCGTGGAAAATCTACAAAAAGTTGTCAAGCAGATGCACCAAGAACGCACTGCAGCTCTCGCCTACCAGTGAGGACACTGGTGGAAACTAAGATTAGCTTCTCTCTGAAGGACGGAGGAGTTACCAAGGCATAACCCTTGGTAAACGCCGATGTTGCACATTATTAATCATTGTGTTCGCTTATGTTTGAATTGTTAGTCTTGTAGTAGATTTATGATTGTAAAGACATCAAATAAATAAATTCCTTTTTTAATATCTTTTCGGTCCGCCTTAACATAACTCCCGCTCGAAAATTTCTTTGGAAGTGTTCGAAGTTTGGGGGTTCGAAATGTTATGCCAAACTGTGTGGGATTTGAGGGAGAATTTAAAACTTTATTATTAAATAATTTCAGCACGAATCATTCCGTAGGCTCTAATTGCGAAGAGGATTCTAATGAATGTTTACAATCTGTCCTTTTTTCCTTAAAAATAAAGAAAAAAATAATGCTCCTTTGCAATCCCAAAGTATTGTAATTGATCAGCCTCTGAATGTTATGCAAAATACAAGAAAAAATTCCGATACAGGGGCTGATCAAAGAACTTACGTCTGTGGGTGGGCCTTGACGAATTAGTGTCTACAATATGTCGTCAAAGGATGCAAAAACTGTAAAAGCAAGCTACTAGGCAATTCGGAGGATGAAATGTACAAATACATACGTGCCAGAGAATACAGCGAAAATAAGAAGTGGCTTTGCTATCCCTCCGACTGCCTATATCTTGTTTTCAGGAAATACAAGAAACGACTGATAAATTAAATGATAATTGCCACAAAAAAAATATCAAAGAAAGAATAAAATCCTTCATTGATTTATTCACCGATTTTAGTTTTATAGATTGTGATTTACATAGAGAAAAAGTAAAAGAATGTTTTGTAGACACAACTATTCATATAATTATTTATAGTTGGTGCAAATCTGTAAACAAAATCCTAGAAGGTACAACTTATGAAGGTGAGGATGTTATAAAAAAAGCAGCCCAAATATATTATAATAAGCATAGGTAAAACATATAAATATTAATTTCTGTTTGATTATAATAAAAGAGTATTATTTTGAAATGAATACGTGTTTTTTTAATTGAGATGTGAGAGAGAGATCTGTAAATAGAAGATTATATTAAATCCTTTTAAAGGATGCATAGCTAGCTATATGTAGGTGGGAGGCCGCGATCAAATCCGTGAAACATCATTTACGTCGTGTATTAACTCTCGCTCGTCTTACGTATGAAGAGATGTCTACGTGTCTTACGCAAATAGAGGCAATTTTAAATTCACGGCCCTTAACACCTTTATCTAATGACCCGTCAGACCTTTCATTTCTATCACCTTCTCACTTCCTTATCAGATGACCTCTTTTGTCGATTCCACATCTGCCATTGCTGAACAAAAACATCACTCGTCTGGAACATTTTTGGGACCGCTACTCAAAAGAATACATTTTTCTTCTTCAGCAGAAGACCAAATGGAAGCAAACCAGCGGCCAATTAGCAGAAGGGACCCTGGTGCTAATAAAGGACCCTAGCCAACCACCACTTTTGTGGCTTTTGGGTAGCATCAAGAAGATACATCGAGGAAGCGACGCCGTCGGCAGAGTAGCTGAAATTTTCACCAGGAAGGGGACCATCATCGAGCGTACCCTCATATCTGCCCGCTGCCTACCTCATAGTTCTGCGTCGCGCACAGCAGTCCCGGCGGGAAGATTTTGCGAACGAAACCTTTTCATTTTTTAACTCTGGCAAGCGGCCGCCATCTTGTTAACTTTTTAGAACACGTAACGAAAGAAGAAAATGGGCGATTAGGACAAAACACAGTTACTTGAACGACCGATTAAATCTATATCTATATATAACATTTACATGCAATTCATCATGGCCAGAGATCAAAGAACAACTTAAATACGGACAAACCTCCATAGATCGACACGATATAATAGCCGGAGTTTTTCGACAAAAACAAATACGATTTATTGAAGTCATCACAAAATATCACATCTTTGGAACTGTTATTTCCTGGATGTATACAATTGAGTGGCAAAAACGAGGATTACCTCACTCACGGCGGCGTAGGGACGTGACGACCCCACCGCACCCCCACTGGTGAAATAGCCTGTGAAAGAGGTTATTTCACCAGCGCAATCACTCCACCCCCTTCCTAGTGGGAGTGCCACGCTGTTGTCTTAGGACTTCAGCCAAATGGGCAGGTACGACCGGGGCATTACCACTGTCTCTCCCAGAAGACCGGCGTGAAGTGATGCAATAGGTTAATCTTATTGTACTCGCGTTTCGTGCGGTGAGTGAGACTCCCGGAGTTTCTACGCGTGCCTGTATAGGTCCCATAGCGTAAATACCGAAACTGACCGACTCATCGAGCACCTTCAATCGGCTGCTGATTCCCTGCTCGAAAGTGTTCCGACCGCTGAAATCGTGATACTAGGCGATTTTAATGCCCACCACGCCGAATGGCTTGGCTCCCACACTACCGACACGCGGGAAGATCCTTTCACGACTTTGCCTTGGCCTACGACCTGACACAAATGGTCCCTGCGTTTACGCGAATTCCAGATGTGGAAGGTCATAATCCCTCTTTTTTGGACCTTCTGCTGACCTCACATCCGGAGAATTACCATGTCTCCGTCGACCCTCTGGGTTCGTTGGACCATTGTGTAGTCCGGAGCACTGTGCCAGCCATGCGCCCTCCACGGCCCCGCTTTGCGGGCTGCCGCCGTGTGTGGCACTACGGGTCGGTAGAGTGGGATGGGATGCGGTCTTTCTTTGCATCCTATCCATGGGGGTCTATTTGCTTTTCGTCAGGCTGTCCGAATGTCGCTGCCAACTCCATTGCCGAAGTGGTCCTGCAGGGTATGGAACTCTTCATTCCATTCTCTAAGGTGCCGATCGGTGGTAGGTCGCAGCCCTGGTTTAAGCGCTCTTGCAAAGCGGCCTCGCGTCGAAAGCGAGAGTGCTTTCAAGCTTGGGTAAATGCAGTATCATCTCGTGACGCGAATTCCGGCGAACTCAAAAAAGCGTATAACTCAGCCTCCAGGTCCTTAAAACGCGAGATGGCTATGGCAAAGTCTGAGCACATTGCCAGTTTTGGCGAGAGTTTAGCTCGCTTCCCTTCGGGGACTCGTGCTTTCTGGTCCCTCGCCAAGGGAATTTCTGTCAGCCATCGATTCCAACTTTGCACAGGGAGGATAACTCGCTGGCCCACACCGCGAAAGAGAAGGCCGATCTCCTGGGCCGCCTCTTCGCGTCCAACTCGACTTTGGATGACCAGGGTAATGCACCACCGTCTATACCGCGGTGTGATACTTCGATACCCAATATCACATTTCGGCACCGAGCTGTCCGCAAAGCTCTCCTCTCCTTGGACATACATCGGGCACTCGAGCGGGCCCGATGGAATCCCCTCCATAGTGCTGCGTACTTGTGCTCCTGAGTTGGCTCCGGTCCTAACGCGCCTTTTCCGGCTTTCGTACTCACTCGGCATTGTCCCGAACAGCTGGACGACTGCTTCAATACACCCGATCCCTAAAAAAGGTGATCGCTCTGATCCGTCCAATTATCGCCCAATTGCAATAACCTCCTTGTTCTCCAAAATAATGGAAACCATTATTAATGGCCAGCTCATGGGGTAAATAGAGGGTCACCAGCTGATTAGCTGCCAGTACGGTTTTCGTCGTGGTCGCTCTGCTGGTGATCATCTTGCATACCTTACTCATAGATGGGCAGAGGCAATTGAGGCATTTTATTTTTTAAAAATGACTATCTATAAGAGAAATAATATATTTTTTGAAATAATTAATACATTTTATATTACATAGTTATATGCTATTTAAGTTTATAGTATTTTAATAGTTCATTATTTAATTGCAGGTGTATCAGAGGAAACTGTATCAAGAATTAGAAAAGAAGGTGTAACAGCGGCGAATACTTCCAAAAAAATTGTCACCCCAGGGAAGAGACGCCCGCATCCGAAAAAGTTCGACTTAGACAGTTTATCAATGAAATTGATCCTTCTCCTTCAAAGAGGAAGGAGGAGAAGGAACTCTTCGTAGACAGTCAGTTATAATTAATCCGAGCAATCAAAATTCCATTGCCTCATCTCCATCTTCCGTTCTGTACATTCAATTCTATCTCTAGAAACACGTATGGTACAATTCGTCTGTGCCTGGTAGTGGAGATGGAGATGGCAAATTTAAAGAATTGTTAATAATTTTCTTATGAAATTTTGAACATTTTAAAATTACTCCATCTGCAACGGATCCATTGTGTGTACATAGTTGAATTCGTAGTTAGCATTTACAACAGCAAACAGTACACTGAAAACAGTAAACAGTACTGCAAACAGTACACTGAACAGTATACTGAAGAATCCCTTATAAAGGGATTAGGGCTCCAATTCATCTGACGAAGATATTCCAAGCCAGCAAATCGGATGGATTGCTTCAACTTCTAGAGGACATAGCGTAAAGAAAAAAAAGAAACACTTCTACAAAAACAAGAAAAAATTAAGAAATCTGCTGAAGCAATGTTATCAAATAAAGAAGAAGAACACTGGGAAAGTCTGTAGGCTTGCAATTAAAGGATATAAGTGAAACACGACTGATATTTACTCAAAAAATTATATCCGATGTTATTTATAATGCTAAACTTGAACGACTCTCTGAAGATTCTTGTCTACTCATCACACCATCGGATATAGGAATTGAACACATACAACTATCAGATACCATTCATCCAATAACAATCAAGTTATTCTTCCCCGTCCCTATACAACCGACAGTCTCCTAACTTGCGACACAAACGTCCATCATCTCGCAATATCAACAACAGATGAAGATACAACAAAGTAGATGCACATCCCAAGTGTTTGGTCCATGATTACATCTCTTTACTTCCGTCAAAATTAAGTTTTTTTAAGTTAAATTAATCATCCATCGCCTCACTATTCACATTCATCTCGTTACCAAAGCCAGCTAGGCTAATCGCCACAACACATAATTGAGTTTACGTCGGTACGCCGCAGCGATAAGCCGCGTCCTCGCTCTAATAATTTAAATCTTTGTCTACCTACAATGTCATCGAAAAAGTGCGCAAATTGCAACAAAAATATTACAAAAACTAAGCCAGGTTTAGTGTGTAGTAGGTGTGATAAATCTGTACACGCTGATCCAGCATGTGTTAAACTATCCAATAAACAAATTAATACACTGAAGAATTCGCCGGGGATCGAATGGAGCTGCGAGCACTGCTTGCAAAACCTCTCTCGTAGGTCCTCATTTTTGCTTCCAGAAGATAGTGACGACGAACACGAAACAGGACACAACTTTCAGCCTATTGACACTCGAAAACTTGTTCAAGACATCTCCCGAGAGCTGAAGAAAACCTTTAGAGAGGAAATCCAAAATCTCGAAGCTTCCTTGGAGTTTGTAACTGAACAGTTGAGTACCATGGAGCAGAGTATTTCAAAACAGAATGCTATTATAAAAGATCTAGAAAATAAAAATCAAGACCTGTTAAATAAAAACAAGAACCTTGAACTTAGGGTGTCGGCTCTAGAACAGGGAATGAACACTTACGAGCAGAAAAGCTTGTCATCATGCTTAGAAATTGCAGGCCTGCCTAATATTTCTACTAAAGAAGTGCAGAATCTGCTAGGAAACATAGCCTCTAAGCTGGACCTGGATAAAAATGATGTGCGGTCATCTTCGCGACTCCCTGGATCTAAAGACAAACCGGGACCAATCCTTGTCGAGGACATCAGCTGCGCGGAGCCAGTGGGTTGCAGCCAGCAAGGAGAACTGTCTCACCGTGGGCACTTTGATGTCGCAGGTTCCACAGGAAAAAGCAGATGACCGTGTTTTCATTAGGGAAGCCTTAACCAAACATATTAAAACTTTATTGTATACTGCCAAAACTCAGTTGAATCAATCATTTAAATTTGTATGGTGCAGAGATGGGAAAGTTTGTGCTAGGAAAACTGAGAACAGTAAAATTTTATATATCCGATCAATTGAAGATATCGATCGTATTCAAAAGCAGTCTAACAATCTTACAAACCAGTAATAAGTAAACGCCTATCCCATTTCCCACTGTTTATTATCTTGTATTTGTTAAATTATGGTTACTAGCGTAACAGAATTATATAACTGCACTTCAATAAACGATTTTGTCAAGAAATTGCCTAATAACAGTCATCTCAGTGTCTCATGTATTCATATAAATATTCGATCGATGATTAAGAATTTCACGAAATTAGAAGAGATTATTCATAACTGTAGGATACCACTTGATGTCATAATTTTAACAGAAGCCGGTATTTCATCAAATATTGCACAGCTTTTTAATTTGTCAGGTTACACTATGTACTCACAACTACGTTCTCATAAACGGGGCGGTGGCATTATTGTCTATGTAAGATCACATTTTAAATTTACTCCTATTCAACATCTTACCTGGTCATTCGAAAACTTTACTGGTACATTAAAAATAAACACAGACCAGGAGGTAGTTTTGTGTGCTGTGTATCGGCCACCCCGTTATAATAAACGCTTGTTTGTAAGGGAACTGGACAAATATATCATGAAGTACGATTCAAAACAAAACCTATTGTTAATTGGTGACACAAATATCGACCTGAAACACATAGATTCATATAGACAGTCATTTTTGGAAACACTAAGCGAGCACGGACTAATGTGTGGTATATCGGAATACACAAGGATCGAAAAGAAACTAAATAAAGTAACAAAATCTTGCATTGACCACATTTTCACACGTTTGCCCACATTACGTCCGTGCACGGCTGTATTAGATATCATACTAGCCGACCATCGAGCTATCGTTCTAGCGGCCGTCGACGAGGCAGCCTGCCGGACGGACCGCACAGTACAGAGTGTTCCAAAACAGGTTGTTGACTTCAATATTCTTCATAAGGAACTAAAAAGTGTAAAATGGTTACAAACTAGCGATATGAATTCATCAACCGATGTTTTTAACTTCATTAAATCCTCCTTTCAAAATGCAACCACGGTGGCAACACAAAAAAGTAACTTTAAGAATAAGACACATGTTTTTAGAGCCCCGTGGATCAATGATAATGTCACGCGATTATCCGAGAAGAGAAATAATCTGTTTAAATTATGGCGGCAAAATCCTTATGATTTTAAACTTCGTTTAGAATATAATAAAACACGCAATAAATTGCATAAAGTTATAGAAATAAGAAGAAACAATTACTATATGAAAAAAATTAAAGATAACTTTAAAAATACAAAAAAAAATGTACCAGATCTTAAATAATATACTCGGTCGAGTGACACTATCTATTGATGAAGTCGTACAAAGGGCGTTTGAAGGACAGGGCCTTACAACAAAATGTATCGTTGACAATTTTGCTTCAAGATTTGAAATGGCAGTTGCAGATATTATTCCTAATTGTAGCACAAAGTTATTAGACACAAGTAGTCATTGCAGTTCCGCCGATTGCAGCATTTATTTTCAAAAGGCTACTAGAGACCAAGTACACAAAATAATAAAAAATCTTAATCAGCGGAAAGCACCTGGGCCGGATAATATAAAGATATCTGACATCAAAAGCATAGGGGGTGATGTATCGGGGGCTATCGCAGATCTAATTAATTGTAGTGTAACAGAGGGCTCATACCCCGACGATTTAAAAATGGGATGTGTTCGACCTATACATAAAAAAGGAAAGCGAGACGATTATGCAAACTACCGTCAAGTCACACTGCTCTCGTCTATAGACAAAATTGTCGAAAAATATATTAGTGAACAATTACAACATTTTTTCGAACTTAATGGTATTATTTATCAAAATCAATTCGGTTTTCAGAGGGGGAAAGGAACATCCGACTTGCTAATTAAGTTTACCGATGAAGTTAACACGCATCTAAATAGGAAGCTTTATGTATGTGTTCTTTTTATCGACTTCTCATGCGCTTTCGATACACTGGACCATAAGCAATTGATATCTAGCCTAGATGACTCTGGTATACGTGGACCACTCCTCAAGTGGTGCAGTAGTTATCTTAAAAACAGAAAGTTTCAGGTGAAGGTAAATGGCGTTCTCAGTGAAGCAAAAGACAGTACTAAAGGTACAGCACAAGGATCGGTGATAGGACCTCTCCACTTCTTGTCGTATGTCAACGCAATGAATAAGGTCGTCAAATATAGTACATGCTACCAGTTCGCTGATGACACTTGTCTGGTTGCTGCCGATGCAGATCCCAATAAAGCTTGTGACAAGCTACAATCAGATTTTAATAATCTTTTAAAGTGGTGTCACGATGTAGGATTAGTGGTCAATGCTGCAAAAACCAAACTATTGCCCATTAAATCGCCGTATATGAAAAGCGTTCCCTTGAAGGGGGTTAAAGCTCATGACCATAAATGTCTACATTTATCTATTTCAACACAGTGTAGCTGTGATCTGGTTGATGTCGTGGATTGCCAAACATATTTAGGACTACAAATCGATAGTAAATTTAATTGGAGTAACCACATCGAATATGTGTGTAATAAGTTAAGACAGTTTTTGGCTAATATCATCATACTTAAAAATAAAATTCCATTTAAAGTTAAGATTATGTTGTATAATTCGCTAGCTGAATCTTACATTCAATATGGTTTATGTAGTTATGGCCGTACGTATAAAACTTATTTAAATAAAATATATGATCTTCAACTGCGAATACTAAAAATATAGTATCAAATAAAGTCAAACATCAATATGGGGATGATCATACGGGTCTTTTTAAGCACTGTAAAGTATTGCCTGTACATACTCAGGTAAAATTTATATTATTAAAAAAAATGTTTTTCGTAATCAACAATCAGCCACAACCGGAACACGCTGTATACACCCGATCGGTAGCTCGACGTCACCTGATTAGCAAACCAGTTCGCGTGAACAATGAATATGGTAGACGAACATCTGATTATATTGTTACTCGACTCATTAATAAACTGCCTATAGAATTACGGAACAATTTAACATCAAATAATATAAAGTATAAACTTAAAGACCACTTTCTTAGTTCTCTTCAAAATGTGTATAATTATAACGATATTTAATAACCGAACCGAGGTATATTTATATTTGCCCAGATCCCGTTCTTTTTATTTTTATTTTGAGTATGTTGTTGTACAAATAAGAAGGTTTATTGTTGTAGTAACGTTGTACAGGATACTTACCTAAGCGACGTAAACTTAAATCTTAGTATAATTTCAAACCTTAGTGGTTTCGCTATGCTAAGTTAATAGATGCGTTTTGTAAAATCTTTTATATGAAAAAAAAAAAAAAAAAAAAAAAAAATCACCACAACAAGAAGTTCAGTCGCCACAACAGACAATCCAATCTAAACCAATCTTGTTTTTAAGTTTTGTGTTGCCATACTCCAATGATTTGAACAAAGAAATGCACTCTGAAAGTTCAAAACTATACATGCTATATGAAAAAAAAATTATAACCTACCTACTAACCTATATAAAATTTGAAAATTGATTTTGAAAAAATTGAAAACAATTTATTCCTGGAAGACATTTACTTAGGAGGCAATGTTGCTGCTTTAATTATAAGGAACAAAAACAGTAGGTCCAAATCAAATAAGACAGTTAATACAAAAATGTCTTAAAATTTATTGTGAAAGTGTGTGAAAACAGTTATTCTGAAGATAAAGTGACATATGACTCGGCCAGTAATAATGATTGTACTGTCACAGAAATACCAGGAATATCACCTTTGACCAATGATTTTAAAATTTTGTTTTATTGTACCAGCTAAAATAAATGCGATGTATAAGGGAAGGAAGAAGACCACGATTAAGTACTGCGTCTACATAAACAAGAAAAAAGTACCAATTTGCAAAAACTTTTTCATGAAAATTTTTGGAGTGACAAAACACAGAATCGCATATATCATGAATCGATTTTATTACGCTGGAGACGTATCAATTACCGAGGAGGCAATCATAAGGAAAGAAAATATACTGCGCAGAACAGTCAGTTCATAACTTTATCCAAAAATTAAAATGTGTAGAAAGGCACTATTAAGGTATCTGCCATCGGAATTGTGATGTATAGATATGGGTACCCACTTCCTCGATTATTAGTGAATAATGTAGTATTAAATGGCGACACTCACACGGTACTGAAGTAAAACACGGAAGCCTTGTTATGATTTCTGACGACCTGAAGCATGACACAGCCACCTTTTATTCTTTCCAAAAGCTACTACACAAGCATCTTTTAGAAAAATCGATAGTTGGATCAAAAATTATATACATAACTGACGGGGCTTGCCAACATTTTAAAAATAGATTTAACTTTGTGAATCTGTTTTATTACAACGAAGATTTTAATGCAGATGCAGAGTTGCATTTTCATGCAACATCTCACGGAAAGAGTCCATGCGATGGTCTCGGGAGGATTCTGAAACGTTTAGCTGCGAGTGCAAGTTTACCTCCAAGTAAAGCAATTATCTGAACCTAAAGCTCCGGTTTCGAATCCTCTGCTGTTACATATGGCCGATAGTTCTTTACGGTTGTGAAGCATGGACTATAAAGGAGGCCACTCGGCGACGCCTAGAGGCATTCGAGATGTGGTGCTATCGTCGCATGCTCCGCATAAGCTGGACTCAAAAGGTCACTAACGAAAAAGTCCTTGAACGTATGGGAACTACCAGAAAACTGATGCAGCAAATCAAACAGCGTAAAGTCGGATACCTAGGTCACGTGTTGCGCCATGACCGATACCAACTGCTCCAAATTATAATGATGGGAAAAATCCAAGGTAAAAGGAAAGTTGGTAGGCGGAAGAAATCATGGCTGCGTAACGTTAGGGAGTGGACGGGTATTAGAACTGCTGAGGAGCTGCTGCACCTGGCCCGAGACAAGAGACGCTACAAAAGTCTGACAGCCGACCTCCAGTAATGGAGAGGCACGCGAAGAAGAAGAAGAAAGCAATTATAACACCAATGCGATTATATGAATGGCCAAAATCATCTTTAAAACAAACCGCCATTTATTTCTATTCTAAAGATGATATAGAGCGTCAGAGAATTTTTTTGAGGGTACCCCGGTTTGCGTCTACGGTCACCATTTCAGGAACCAAAAAGTTTCACAGCTTCTTTCCAACAACCACAGGCCTTCTTGTAAAGAGGACCAGTTCTGCCATAGATTCCCACTGTAAAATTGTTAAAATTACAAAATAAACATTTCTTGTGTTGTACCGATGTTGTCGAAAGATGCCCAAAACCGAGAAAATATTTTAAGTTAAATAAACGCTAAAGCTGTAAGTTTTAAGGAAATTAAACTGTATTAGATTTGTCGTAATAAAATGAGAGAGATCATAAGGCTCAGGAGAAAATTCAAAAACAAAAATCAAAGAGTAGGAGATATTCTAGACACAGAAACAATAAAAAAAATGACAGATTTAAATATTAGCATTTCTTTAATTACTTTGTTACAAAGTCAATTAAAGAATTGTCTGAAAAAACCCAAGGGAAGGCTCTACCCTGGAAGAAAAAATAATGGCTTTAGTGGTCTTCAAAAAGTCACCAGCTTGAGAAGAATCTTTACATTGCCTGCACAAAGAACTTTAACACAATTGTTAAATAAAATCCCTCTTAAGACTGGGATCAACAAACAAATTTTTGAAAATTTAAAAGAACTAGCAGAGCAACAATACTCTAATGACAATCTTTGTGTTCTTACATTCGACGAAATGTCAATGAGAAAACATTTAGCTTATGACGCTAAGCTAGATATTAAAGCTAATATTATGAAGACCTTGGCAAGCATGGGCGAGGGCCCAACATACCTGCTAAAGCTGTAGTACATTTCTTCAATACACTGTGGTGCGGCTTATGCTACTATCTCCTTCCATCGGGTGACGTAGTCCAAGACGTCGAGTAGTAGCTGAAAGCTGAAGCCCCACCACCAGCCGCCAGTCTGTCGCTCGCCATCTTACGTCCGATACATTATTTATTTAATTAAACATTAATTTATTTAATTAAACACGTGTTCGCGAGGCGAGTACAATCGCCAATCCTGTATCATCATAGCGTTATCTGGAGTGTCGTGTGTGTGTGTGTGGATGCTGGAGGCTGCCGCTGGTACCCGAAAAGGTAGGATTAGCATGGGCCTAGACCAAAATCGCTGCGGTACTTACCGCTCCCAGTGTGCGAACAG
This sequence comes from Pontia daplidice, assembly GCA_963693355.1. Lineage (NCBI taxonomy): Eukaryota > Metazoa > Arthropoda > Insecta > Lepidoptera > Pieridae > Pontia > Pontia daplidice. The sequence goes on along the minus strand of CAVNZL010000023.1, from coordinate 526,721 downwards.
TACAGAGTTTCGTTTGATATAAAGAGATGTTCTGAAAAGAACAGTTGTCGACGTTTCGTTTGATATAAACAGTGATCTGAAAAGAACATTGACGTTCGCTTGATATGAAGCGTCCTAAAAAGAACAAGCTATGGACGTTTCTCAAGATACGACGTGATGTTCTAATAAGAAACGTGCGAACATCGTGACGGTTACGCGCAGAAAAGGAACGAGCGATATGCCACGTCGTGTTTTTATAAACTCGCTCGCACATCCTGCACGGTGGCAACATGTCATCACTAGTAGTAGGTTTAGCATAATATTTTTGTTTATAATTACGCGATTTTTTAAAATAAATATTCATTCACTCATTCAGTTCCACAATATCCAGACAATGTCAATCATTTTAAAAGAGGTAAAAAACTTGATCTTATATATATATCACAGCTAATATGAGGGAGAGAGTGGTGAACTATAGAGTAAGATTATTTTTACCATCAATCATTTCTTACTTTTTTCCTATACATTTAATTAAATTTCATTGATTAAAAAATTAATACACTTATATTAAAAATATCATTATTATATAAACAATAAAATTCTTTACTTGTGTGCTTTACATCTGGTGTGGAAATAAGAGCAATTATTTCCGACCTATCATCAGTAAATATTAAAGTTCTGAAAGGTTTGGTTGTAACCACAGACAGGCCCTATTTGACCCACTGTGAAAAAGAAATTGTGTCTATTCATGACCCACCTCATTTACTGAAATGTACTCTGAATATGCTTTTGAAACATGATATAGATTGTGTACTACTTTATTAAAATTGAGGGTTAAGAACAAATTGATTATATCTCTTTTTTAAACATGTTTTTAAGTTAACAAGTTTTTAAGCCATTTAAATATTTCTTGTGATATTTATAAGAAATACACATTGCATACATACTAACAATAAATTATGTAATTTTACAGGTACAGTTAATGGAGTCATATCATTGATTTCTATAAAATGGACAAAAATAATCCGAATTTAGTATATGCAACGTCATTGACAAATAGTCATATCGCACCTTCGGTGCAACAAAGTCACAAATAGCCAAAACTGCAAAATCGAGCTAAGTATGCCAAATCGTCTCTGAACCATGCCTATACGTGGGGCAACAAAAACATCCGCGAAAGTGTCTCAAAATTCTACTAGATGGCGCAGGTGCCTTTGTGGTTATTGGCGGTTTGACCATTCGTTTTGGGCCGACAACGTTTCATTGGACAGTAGTGCCCCCGCGCCCGCGAGTGTCTGACGTACGTTGGAGCTACAGCCACACAAAGGTAGTTATGACCATTTTTATTCTCACTTATTGGAACAACAAAAACATATCCATTCTTAAGACCTCAATTATTTTTTACAAATTACAAAAATTCTGGAGCTACAAAGGCATTAGTTATAAAAGCGTTTTTGTTGAGCCAACATTATTATATTTAACTACACAAATTGGAACTAGAAAGTCACTAACTAAAAAGTGTTTTTTTAGGTCCATTAATATTATTTTTTCAACTATTCTATTGGATCTACAAAGTCTTAAACTATAAAAATGTTGTAAAGGTCCAATATTAGTATTTAGAACGTGGTAATAAAAAGACTTGTGACTTTTTAATTCCATTTTTTGTATCTTAAGTACTAGCTGTTAAGTTTAAAAACAAAATTGAGACTTTGTTACTCCGTAATCATTTACTTATTAATTGTTTTTTGATCAAAGTTGCACCTAAATGTATATCTTACATCTAGGTGCACATTGTTTTTATTTAAATGCTACTTTGATGAAGATAACGATGATCAGTAATGCTATTCTCTGACAGACTGTACCACGAGCTCGTCGCCGAAACTAGCTTGTCCTCAATGGATTTTCAACCTTATTCTTCAAAAGATAAAGTTGAAAATCCAATAAAGACAAACTGTCTCGAGGCCGAGGACCAAAACAGTTGATTTTAAAAAAATTAGTTTCGGCTTTGCCGCGGCAATGTGTCTTTAGAGAATAGCACTACTGTATTTTATCTACGGTATCTTACATGCATGATTAAAGCCACTTTGACACACCCTGGAACGAGAAACTTAATTGGAAGTTGGTATAATTTGTAATTTCTTTAATAGAGAGGCTGTTCAGTTAATCTATTTAATTAACCTTTCATACTATCCTTTCTACTGTGTTGTTTCTCACTTCAGGCGCGCGCCTCTGCATTATAAAAAAAAAATTGTAAATCTGATTTACAAATATTTTTTTTTATTTCAGAGAGCAATGGGTTCCCGAAGTAAAAAAATTATTTCTATGGTGGTTCAAGACAATAATTTAAGGGAAAACAATACATTAGTTGAAACCTGGTTAGCGAACTTTCATCCGGAAGACCAGGACAATGATCATAATTCCAATTTAGAATCTTCTCGTTTTTTAATCAATAATATCTCCAGTACTTGTGATACAAAAAATGAACTGTCAGTTACTAAACTTAATGACAGGAGCACAATATGTACTAATGACGTGGACACAGTTTTAATACCAGAAGTAAACGCTGATGCAATTTTACCAAATACTGTAATAGAGAATGTTACAACGAAAGATATTGATAATGTAGTCATTACTACAGATAGCGAAAGACTTAACCTTTCAGATGATGGAGAAATAGTTTCTTCCAATGTTGTTATCATAGATATAATGCCAGAAAACACTTCAACAAAAAATATGCTAAGGCAAGACACCATCTCAAATGCCATTGAAATTAACCCAGATAATAATGAAGATTTTTCCGTGAGTGATGGATCTGAATATGAACCACCGCAAAAAAAGCGACAAAAGAAAGTTTTCCAGCCAATCCGTAGACAATCCAGCTCTAGCAGTGATTCCTCTAGCTCTAACACCGACTCCTCCAGCTCAAGTAGCGGATCATCCAGCTCAAGTTCATCTAGCTTTGGCAATCGTTCCAAGCACTCCAAATCTACATCTCGTTCCAAACGTGTTTCTAATTTGTCAATTGTACATCATAATGCAGCCTCTGAAAATATTCAACCAAATACTGAACAAGCAAGTATTGTAACAAAGTCTAAAAAAAGGACCAAAAACCCAAGTCAATGGCAAAAAAACCAGAGAAAGTATTTAAAAAACACTGGTCAAGCATATACGTCATCTAGAGGTAAAGCCATGCCAGAAAAAAGTATTCGTCCACCTTGTACGAGTACCTGCCGATTTTCTTGTTCAAATAAGTTTTCCACAGACGATAGGAATGTAATATTTAATACATACTGGGGTCTTAATTCTTTTCAACGACAGCGTGACTTCCTTGCTTCTTGTGTAAAGCAAGTTGAACCTGAATTCCGTACTATCAAGATTCGAAAAGGTGGAGACATTAATAGAAAATGTAGAAAACCAAACACATCCTACTTTCTTGTAAATAAAGGTAGTGAAATAAGGGTTTGTAAAACGTTTCTATTGAATACATTGGCTATAAGTAATAAACCACTACGTACTGTAACTGAAAATAAATTTGCAAGCATAAGTGTAATTCCAACAGATAAACGCGGTAAGCACGGAAAACAGTCAAAGCTGGATGCTGAAATAATTCAATCTGTACGTGACCATATTAATTCGATCCCTAGGATGGAAAGCCACTACATCAGAGCCAATTCATCAAGAGAGTATATAGATGGAGGTTTGACTGTAGCTGAACTACACCGTAACTATAGTCAAAAACGTATTTCTGACAACAAGGAACCTGCAAATTACGACGCATACCATCGGATTTTCAATACCCAATTTAATATCAGCTTTTTTATTCCTCGTAAAGACCAATGTGACGTATGTGAGGCCTTTAAGAATGCTGTAGATAAAGAACCGTTGAGGTCCAGCTATAATCTACATCAAGAGGAAAAGAGTCTTAGTAGAATAGAAAAAAAACAAGATGTAGACGAGTGTAAAAAGCCTGATAGCAATAGCATTGTGGCTATATTCGATCTTCAAGCCGTATTGCCTTGTCCTATAGGTCAATCGTCGGCATTTTTTTATAAAAGTAAACTTAATTGTTATAACTTCACAGTATCAGATATTAAGGATGAGAAAACATATTGTTTCTTTTGGCATGAGGGTCTGGGTAAACGAGGAGCCAATGAAATAGGTTCTTGTTTGTACAATTTTTTAAAAGAATGTTCTTCGACTAAACCAAATTCAGACGTAACTTTTTTCTCAGATAACTGTTGTGGCCAACAAAAAAACAAATTCATTCTTAGTTTGTATTATTATGCCGTTTCAACCTTGCCAATTAGATCGATAACACACAAGTTCTTAATTCGGGGACACACGCAAAATGAAGCAGATAGCGTCCACTCGGTAATAGAGAAAAGTATTCGTCGAGCAAAAAAATCTGGACCAATTTACACGCCAGATCAATATGTGACTCTAATCCGTAATGCCAAAAAGACCGGTAACAGTTTCACTGTTAATGAAATGAGTTTCAATAGTTTCTACGATTTAAAGTTACTTTCTAACGATATTAACTTGAACACCGGCAAGAATGTTGATGGCGAAACAATCAGAATTTCGGATGTTAAAGTCGTGAAATTCATTAAAGATTCTGATACCTATTTGTACAAAACCACGTATAAAACTGAACATTGGAACAAAGCTAAAATTAAAATTAGTCGTGCAGGCAAAAAAAATATCGCAGATATTAATTTGAGTACGGCTTATAGCTCTAAGTTGCCTATTGCGAACAATAAAAAGCAAGATATTCGACAACTAATAGCTGCTAATATAGTTCCAAAATATTATGAAAACACGTTTAACAGTTTATTTGATTAATTATTATTTACAAAAGCTTAAATATAAACTAAAATAAGAAAAAGTATTAAACTTTGCAAAAGTGCGTTTTTTACTGGATACTTACATTTTTTTGATATGAATATTTTTTATTATAAATAATAATTAAAAACAAAAAAATAATAAATAAATAACAAAAAATAATAATAATAAGAAGACCGTTATATTTTACTACTTATGTTTCATTATCGTTTGCTGTCTGCTAAAATGACAACAAAAAGTAAAGTCAATTATGATGGGCCTTTTTGATGAACATTATTTCCAATTATTTGTTTTTATATTTGATTTTTCTAAGTTTTTTTTGTTTATACTTAAGTTTAAAGATTATTATTAAACCATTTATAAGACTTATTAAAAGACTGTTAGTAAGTTCCTAAGCTCTAAAGACTGAGTATTATCTAAGTTTGCCTTTCCTAGAATTTGATTACAACTCAAAGTATGAATATGATGCCAAATAATGTTGTAGTTATAAGAATTTAATTGTTTTGAGTTACCTTTTTATTAATAGTTGATTTTTCAAGAAGAAAATATACGATTATGTTTGATTACGACACTTTATTTCATTTAAAACCTTATCCTAAATAATAAGCTTAAGTCATAAAACTAAATAATTCCTGGTGCAACAAAGTCACAATTCAGGACACATTTTTTTATTATGTCTTTTATTAGGATTTTTTTGGTAATTTAATATAAGATTTTTACGTAAAACTATAGCAAACAAAATAAACAATTAATTTTATAAAAATTTTAAACCTACTATAAATAGCTATCCAGAAATACGGAAATAAATGCAAAAAAAATATTAAAAGTCTTCTCCTGTAAAATTAAAAAATGAGCTGTTGTGACTGTTGCACCGAAGGTGCGATATATCCTAATAGTAAGCAAAAAATGAGGGTAAATCTAGCATCTCAAGTTTTTAGCCACTCTGTTGCCTCAAGAATGTACGCCAGGATTAGCCGCAGTAAGCAAACAATTTTATATGGGTCCATCCATTAATCATGACACTTTTTTAGCATGTTTTACTGAAATTCAGAAATTTAACATTTCTGACTTTATTTTTCTATCATATTTCTAAATGAAATTCCATCAAAAGCTCATGCAACATCTTATTTCGTCCAAAAAGTGGATGAACTTTTTGATGCCCATAATGCAGACACGCCAGATGCACGTCAAGAGAGAACATTATCGAGAAATGTATCAAATAAAGTTACCATAAAAAGTTCTTCCAAGAGATGAAGACATTTTTTAAAACGATGAAATATTTAGGCGTAAAACATAATCCACCTTCACGAGAGGGATGGATTCATACAATGAATGTAGTCGAGAGACTGTGGATAAGTCTGCAATCACTTAATATTACAGCACTATCTACTAGAAGATTAAATCAGGATTGTCTTGAAAACTTTTTTGGATGTGTACGCTATAGATGTGGGTCCAATAATAACCCAACTATTGAACAATTTGTAACTACAATTAAAACAGCTATAGTAACAAATTTAAAAAATGCTGGTCAGCGAAAAAAATCTGAAAATGATGCTGGCATATTAGCAAATAATTTAAAATCATTTTTATTAGATAATATAAGCCCTAATATAAGCCCACTTCTTACAGATGACTTGGAAACCGTCCTCAAAGTCTATTTTATTGTAATAAAAAATGATAGAGGCAGTAGAATCAATGGCCTCACTTGCTAAAGAATACCTATTACGAAATGGATATCAGACATAATTAAAAATAAATATTACATATTTATTTCAAAGAATAAATATGGACTTCTTGAACAAATGTGTACAACATGCAGAGGAAAATGCGAACCACATTAGGCAGTGTGTTCCATATAACTTTAAAAAGGTTTTGTTCCTTAAAAAACCAAGAATTGGCAGTGGATGACACAAAAAGTCTTTATTAAGAAGAATTACCATAATGCAAAATAAATAATTTAATTATTTTCCTTGTTTCAATGATTACTTTTTCTTTCGAACAACGTTATTCTCAAAATAATTATTATATTATTCTCTTATATTAACAGTTTTGTTATTTTTTCCGTCTCGCTTAAACTCTCTCGGTTAAACACATCCGATGAAAATGAAAATAATATTTTCTAAAAACGAATAGGTAGCAAAATTAAAACTATGTATCCACACATGCACATCGTATATATCTACAAAAAAACTTACCAAAAGCTTATTCCTAACATACCACTTTATTGCACTATAGTTATGGACAGCCCCATACCACAGCAAAGAGGAAGACAGAACGCCGAATATGTGTTCAAAAAAAAGGAAGAAATGATAAAGTGGCTCCAAGCTAATAATATTGAGTTCCCTGTTCACATTACTAAACTAGAATTATATTAATTGAACAAAGTTAAGTGATACAAAGAGTCTCAGATAAAAATATTGAACAGGTAGATAGTAGAATCGAATCTATAACAGAGGCATTACAATCCATTACTCCTGATGATTGGGAAAAAAAGGGTCAATCAATAAAAAAGCTGGAAGAAGAATACTGGCGTATTGATTGTACAATAACACATTAAATTCCCTTTATCATTTAAACACGTTGCATTAATCCTAATTTAACTTAATACGCGATTTTACGATATTAAAAAACCTAAAACATTTCTGTTAACAAATTAGTGATTTTAGTTAAAATTAGTCACGTTTTTCTAATTTATAAGATTGTAATCGTTATTAAACGAACGACCAATGAGAGCAGAGAACTTTGCTCGAGTGGGGTCGTTCGTTGTTACGTGGCCTTTTTTGAAGTGGAGACGGATCGAGTTGGATCCCTGAGTTTTGGTCTCTAGATTGGTGCATTGAACTCTCTGCTTGGTCTTAAAACTTATAATTTATTATTAATAACTACCATAAAATATCAGTGTATCATCAGTGTTAATAAAATATTGTGAAAACTACAATCGTCGTGTTTTGAGTCCGCGCTTTACCCTCATGACGCCCACCAAATCTGCAACGACTGTTGATGATGTCACTGGAGAAGGTGTTTCTCCGACAAATATATTACTTATAAGTCTTTTCTAATAAACATTGAAAATCATACGAACATTTTTCATTTCTTAGATAGATACCTATTTCCAAGGTGTGAGATTAATTAAATGCCATCAAATATCAATTTTTTTCGTAAACTGTAATCAATACAATAAATGTCATTTCAAATCTGTCAAACTTAATAATTAACCTATTAAATTTACAATTGCATTTCTTTTTTTGCAAGCAGTATTTTGTCTATTCTTCCAGAATTGACTTCGTGGCTCTTAATGTGACAAGGTTCCTGCGCATTAGCAATTTGCGAGGAGAGTAATATCATATGATTTTGTAGGTTCCACAGATAAAACTACTGTAGAGCCAAGCACTTCAAAACCTATTGACATGTCACAAACAAGCAAGTTTACACTCGCAAAAGTTAATATTCAATTGACTGTACTTATTACACCAATCTGCAAGAAATTATATAAAGAATTTAATAAGCGCAAGAGGAAGTTGGAGTTTTTTAAATAACCTAAAGCTATTGCAATTTCTTCAACCAAAGAAAAATCTTTTAATTTTTTAACCAAAGGTGTACCAGATTTGGGAAAGAGGTTAATGTGGATGCAAATCCAACTAGCCCCAAACAACAAAAAAGGGCAGGAGGTTTACTGAAGATAAATTAATTTGTCTATCAATTATGAAGCAAAGCCCTAAATGCTATAGATTTTTGCAAAAAATATTTATTTTGCCTGGACAAACAACTTTAAATAAATTCGTTACTGGCTTATCATTGCAATCAGGCATCAATAAACAAATATTTGAAGCCAAGTAAAGAGTTTAGTTGGTAAGAGTTCAATAGTAATGTTAAAATTTCGTTCATATTAATAAAATGTATATTGTAATTTTGTACTGCACTTGAAGCTAATCTTATTTATGAGAAATGTAAAGATGTTATTGATGGTCTAGTGAACGTGGACACAAAAACTAATGACATTGCTGACCATGCTTTGTGCTTCATGTTAAGGGGGGGCTTCTTACAAATGGCAACAACCTATTAGTTTCTATTTTTGTAAAGGTCAGACAACTGCTCATAGCATTAAAAATATCATCTATCATCTTGCAAGACTTAGCAAAACAGGAACAAATAGTCAACAAGTTGGTAGGTATTTCTGTTTACCTTTAAAGTATTGTTGATAAATTTTGAAATTTTAAGTATCATAAAAAATGTATTTTCAGATCAAACCATTAAGAGTAATGGATGTAAACTCAACATCATTTATGATCCTCCACACTTATTTAAGGGCCTACGTAACAATTTTTAAACCTAAGATTAAAAATTTGAGGGCAGGGTTACAAAATGGAGTGACATAGTGGAGGTCTACAAAACAGATTGCAAACTTGCACATAGCAGACTGTTACACAAAATTAATGATGAATGTGTTATACCAGAAAAAAATAAGGTATTTTACTTTACTTTTCGGGATATTTAACTTTTACCAGAATATCGTTATAAAAAAGTATTAGTTTTCATTTAAAATCATTACAGGTTAAAAACTGTGCACGGGTCTTCAGTAAAACAATGGCTGCAACTCTATCTATATACACTTCAGAGTTTTGTGAGTTGTTAATCTTTTAAATAATAATAATATTGTTTACTATAAACTTAAAATTAACTATCGCACCCAAACAATTTTCGTGAAAGTAGAGTATTACAATATTCATCCAAAACATGATTTTGTTCTCTTTTTATAGCACACTAATAAGATGGAATTCCAGTGAGTGGAACATTACAAAATACTGCCATGGTAGCAGAATTTTTTGATAATCTCTTTGATAGTGTGAATGGAAGCTACTTCAAGGACATCGCAAAAGGGAAATAATTTAGGAGTATAGTAACAGAAGAGAGTAAATACCATGACGTTTGGGATGAACAATTTTAAAATAAAGTGAACTCAAGTATATTAATAAAAATGGTCAAGAAACAGCAGTACCCTCTATAAAAAAATTGGCTGACAACCTTGAAAAGGTTGTGGCGATTTTGTGAAGAAAAAAGTATAAAATGTCTTCAACCACGTTACTTCAATTCAGGTCCAATAGAAAATTTCTCTGGACAGATACGGGCATATAACTATCGAAACACCAATCCAGATTGCCACATCTTTAAAAATACCTTTAAAGCTTTATTAAAAACGAGATTTATACAATTTCATTCTATTACCTGTAACTGTGAAGAGGATTCACCGGTGCAGTTAATTACTTCTTAAGCAGGGACAAAACCATCCATCATTACTTCGAAGAATGCCTTCAGTAAACGAGATGAACCTACCTATACTCGCGCGTTGGTCTCTCAGACCGACAAATTAATTATTCGCATTGTTCTCAGAAAGTATAAACTTTGTGACTTTGCAGTTGTTTGTCATTTGTGGCCCGCCATTGTTTAGTGCTGTCTTAAATGTTGTTTTCTTTCAGGTGAGTTATTTAATGTTTGTTTACCGTATACATATAATTGTAAGTAAAAAAATATGTTTATAATAAATTTACTTTCAGAAAAGAAACTGTAGTGTAGCCTATGTCCTACGTAGGTAATTAATTTCATTTAGGTGTGTAGGCCAGTCTGCAATGACAGTTGGTTGCCATGACATACAGTAAATAAATAAGAAAAATATGGTGGTTTTTACTCATGTCGACGCAATTATTTAATTTTCTTTTTACTCCTTTTTGCTTGTGTAGTGTATATATCTTTGATTCAATAAACTGATTTCGTTAAATCATCAATTATCTATATGATTTATACACCCACGCTACATTGGTGACCCCGCAAAAAGGACACTTTAAAGATGGCATAAGAAGAATCACCAGCGGAGACCTTCCTAGTCGACGTGAGCTCTGAGATCGCCGCCTTCACAAAGCTGTTGGAGAAGCTAACGGACAAGGTGGACAGAATGTCCCTCTCACGGGAACACTCCCGTGGCAACACGCGTCACGGCCGTCGGACTAGTTATGTGCGGCCAACGGAACTAAAATAAAAACTTATGGTTTCTTAAATATTTCGCTCAATCTAGGCTTACGCCGCAACTTTACTAGCAGACGTGACGAAAGGCGATAATAGGCGTGGATTTTTTAAAGCTATTATAATTTGGTTGTCTATTGTAGGAATAAACGCCTCATCGATAACATTACTAGCCTCACCACCCCAGCTTTACCACGTTCAAATCACGTTCCGAACCGGAACTTATTAGGGTTTGAGGACATAGACGTCCATACCCATGGAGCAGCTGCTAGACTAAAAGGAATTAAATTCTCAAATGATAACACACTCGAGGGTAGACAAGAGTGTATAATATACTAGCTGAAATGAAAGACCGTTTCAAAATGGTGGAGCTTAGAAGAGAGCAGAACCTGCGAGGTTTGAATCTGCAGGATAGAATAAAAAAATATGGTGGTTTTTGTTCACGTCGACGTGGACGCAATTATTTAATTTTCTTTTGTACTCCTATTTGTTTGTGTAGTGTATATATCTTTTATTCAATAAACTGATTTCGTTAAATTATCAATTATCTATATGATTTATACACCCACACTACAAAACTATTATTTTAATTATAATGTTATACAACAACATTTATACGCAAATATGGAAAAGTTGAGATTTGATTTTTGTGTACAACCGACAGATGATGGAAAAGTTAATTCTATATGCATTAAGTCAATAGGAAACCCTTCAGGACAAACGTTCAAGGTACCCGAAGATTTACAACCTATTACTCTTCATAGTGTTATAAAAATACTCTTAACGCTTATTATTATTGTTTTTTTATGTTCATATATGAAGATAAAAAAACTTTAAATAAGCGATACCAGAAAAGAAGAATCTGGATAACTATAAGTGATGAAATATAAAACATATTTAGACGACGAACAAAATATATTGTTTAACGATATCTATCTTGAAGAAATTTTTGAAGAAAAGTAAACAGTGAAACAAAGACAACAAATGATAATTTAGAAAAACTATTACATAAAGTCCTTGAAGGAAAAGAATTTTAATCAGAGACTGAAAATTTATGAATAATTGCTAAAGATTTTATTATTGAGAAATTTAATGGAAGAAACTAATACTTCACAATTGATCACAACTTTTAATGTAGAATGTGAACGTTTTGAAACTACTGATGATAAACGGAAAATCGAGATGTTGAAATTTTCTCTCGAGTCTTCTGGTTTGGATTGGTACAGGTGTATGCTTATGAAAATGTTCTAACTCTCCTGTTATCAGACATAAAAACTGCAAACAAATACTATAATGTTTTTGACATTTTTCCGAGCTCGCACCAAGCGATACGTGCTTATTTTAGATCTCCAGCATAGCAGATTAACTTTTTGTTTTTTTTTAATCGTTAAGCCTTACTAAAATTAAATTGTTGTCCATTTATTGTTTAGTAAGTATTTTTTTGTGTACCACGACCTTTATATGCATGTTGTTTCGCCCTGTAAAAGTTGTTACAATGTAGAATATAATTTGTAAGTTAGATTTGATTTGATGTTTAGTGTAACGTATGTATGGATGACCTTCTTAAATCTCTCTTTCGTGGTCACTAGATATACATACCTTGGTTTAATCATTGACAATAAATTCAATTGGAAACTTCATGTTGAGTATATCTGTGAAAAACTAAGAGACTTCCTTGCAAATATTGTAATTTTACGAAAACGAATTCCTTACAGAGTTAAATTAATGCTTTACCATGCCCTTGCTGGATCGATTGTACAGTACGGACTAAGTAGCTATGGAAGAACTTACAAATCCTATTTGGATACTATATACAATTTGCAAAGGAAAATTTTAAGATCCATCGTAGACCCTAAAGTAAAAGCTCAATACCTCGGCAATGATCATGAGCTATTTAGACGATGTAAAGTGATGCCGGTCCAAGAGCAAGGAAAACTTCTTTGAGCCCGTCTTGAGAAACAGTATCGAACACTCCAAGCGTACGCGAGCAATTAGCAATCGAAGGCTTCGTACGACGCGCGCAAACAATGTCTACGGGGAGAGAACAACCACGTTTATAGTTCCGCGCCTTATTAACTGTTTACCCCCTAATCTTAGCCTGACACCGGAGAATTATAAGAAAGCCTTAAAAAGGTATTTTATCGAAAAGTCTGGGATGTGATTGCTTGACTCTTTAAATCAACTATTATTTATTTACGATTTATTAACTCTCATTGTGTTTATTGTATTTAAGTGTTTTTTTTTTTATTTCATCCATGTTTATATTATTCGTACATATTTAAACCTTTTTTTAATGTTCATATTCTATTGGTTTTTTGGTGCCTGACAAATGTATTTGTTTATTTTTTATAAATGTATTAAATAGTAAATTTTAAAAATTAAAAAAAAAAAAAAAAAATTATAGAAAATATGAATATTTTTATCATAGATAATGACAACTAAAAATAAATCGACAATTGCGATAAAGCGTTAACCCTAGTGAATCCAGAGTTTGGGCATATTCTATTTTCCATAATCGAAACTAAACCACCGACAAGGCAAGAGCAGTAATAAGAAATAGAGAGTTTCCAGAATGGAATAGTTTAAAATCACATTTGCTTGATGTATTTTCGGAAAAGCGCACATTAGGCCAGTGGCAATTGGAACTTAACAGCTGTAGAGAATGCAAGCTTTTGAGAGTAAACGTAGCAAAAACGAGCTTTATAATTTTTAGACCCAAAAATAAAAAAACTTCACCAAAAAATGAAAGTAAATTTTTATCTTTGCAATCGTCGATGAGAGAACTCTTGGAAAATAATATAGAAATTAAAGAATCCATTGCTTTTGTTTCCAAACAGTACGAAGATATGAAAGCTAAATACGAGACTGGAAAGACAGGAGGAATGATGATCGATTATATATCAATCAACTTGAAAAGAAAATTGAGTCCTTGGAACGAATTTCAGCCTCTACAAAACTGGAAGTAAGGAATATTCCCAAATTACCCAGCGAAAAAAAGAGGAGTTATGTAAAATAGTCACCAAAGCTGCAGAGATTGTAGAAATTCCCATTCAGAAACAGGAAATTAAAGATATTTATCGTACAAAAAGCAAAACTGGACATGGTACAATTGTTGTGGAACTGGGAAACGAAAAAGTACGCAAATTCAATAAAAGAAACCCTGCAAATAAATTAAACACTTCACACTTAAGCCTGGAACGGCCGGCAAAGCCGTTCTTCATTTCGGAGTGTCTATCACCTAACGAAAAGCGATTAAACTACCTGGCACGAGCTTTTGCCCAAGAAAACGGCTACAAATATTGCTGGACTTCGTTTGGGAAGACCTACCTAAGACAAGATGAAGGTAAACGACACATTAGAGTAGACTTTTCACCTTTTCACTTTTCCTATTTGTAAGAAACACATCTTATTGTTGTTTTCGGAGTGTTAGTATCGTATGAATATTTTAATTTTAAATTTTATTCAATCTATTTATATATTATTATTTATTGTATTGTATATCCTACATATGAATCATACTCTCCCAGTTACGTATTACTTTTTAAGTTTGGTGCTTCTCTGTTCCATCATTTAAAATTTTCTCAGGGACAAATAGTTGTGACGGTCAATTTTTATATCTTACATAATGCCTGAACTGCTTAACAATATCAATGATGATATTGATAATATGACAGTGGCGACAGCTTACAGTTGCGACACGGAAACTTGTAATAATTTCGTTCAAAAATCATACAATTCTCTGAAAATTATAATTCAAAATATTCGTAGTGTATATAAAAACAGATGATTTCTTGGCAAATATAGCTCGTCTTTCTTTTGACCCAGATCTAATAGTTTTAAATGTACTAATGAGTATAGTACATTATTAAATAATACATTTATAAAACAAAAATCTAATCTTTCAAAACTAAATTTATTTCTTGACGAAAATAAAATTATACGCGTAGGAGGGCGATTAGAATATTCAGATCAATTTAATTACAATAAAAAGCACCCATCCTATTATCTGCTAAACACTTTTACATTTTTACTGTTTACATTTGAACACTTACAATTACTTCACGCTGGACAGCAAGCACTACTGTTTAGCATTCGCGAGTCATGGTGGCCTGTCAGTGGCAGGAACCTAGCCAGATAAGTGGTGCACAGATGTGTACGCCCAGATATTGCCCTAAAAGGGAAACGAATATTTTATTATTTTAATATACCTGGACCTGTTTTTGAGAAATAAGTCTGCATTGATAAGTAAACAAGGCTGATTCTTAGTACCTAAGCTTAATTTTGATTATAATTATTTTAATTTGTTAGAGAGCTATCACAACTTCAACCTTTGGATGAGGGAATAATTAAACATTCAATGATAGCTGATATGGAGCAAAATACGATTTCTTCTATCAATGTTCTTCAAGCAATGAGGATGGCGGACAAAGCTTGGCGAAACGTAACACCCCTTGCAGTAGAAAACTGCTTTAGAACCTGTGGGTTTTCTTCAGAACCTCAAGAAATCATTGAAGAGGAAGATAATAATGTGCCTGAATGGATGGAATGGAGTAAGCACATGTCTGGGTCAAACATTACTTTTGAAGACTTCGTTACTTGCGATGATGACGTAGCCACAGCAGGGACGTTGACAGAGGAAGAAATATTGGAATCAGTAAACAATTGCATTGAAAGTAATAAAGACGATGATTTTAACGACGAGCCACAAACTTCATCTACAAGTCTATCAAATCAACGAAGCAAAAAGAGCTTAAACAACTGTACGATCATTTATAGAGCAGTGTAGCAACATAAAAGATAATGTATTCTCCTCTCTATTTGTCACTGAAAATCAAATCGATTTAGAAACAGTGAATTTTTTAAAACAAAAGAAAATCACAGATTTTTTTAAGTAGATTAAACCTTTAGTTATTTTATTTTTATGTAATGTAAGTAATATGAATAAATATTATTACATATTTAATTTTCAGTATTTTATTGAACCCATCCTTCTGATGCATTCGAGTAAAAATGAGAGCAAGGGTACATAGAAACATGTACATACCTCTATATTAACCTTTACCTAACATAGACCCTTGATAACTTAAAACTTTTATTATTTAAAATATTTTGTTTCCCTTGGACTTTAACTTATCGAGGTTCTACTGTATTAGTATTAGTGTGATTGATCCCATAAGGGGTACGCAGATTTGAGGTATTTTTTGAAGTGGTACGCAGCAAAAACTAATTGGGAACCACTGCACTAGATGCAGAATTATTCAAAAGAAAGGCTAAAATACACACATTCATCTTTGAAAATTAAAAATATTGAGTATATGATTTATTACTAGGATTAGACTCGACTAGAAAAAATTGGATTAACTCATGATGAGAAAACACTCCATCTCCAATCAAATAATAATTATAAACAATATGAAGTATAAGGTAAAGAATATGACTAATAAAGGCATATCACAAACAAAATATTTAAAATGGCGAATGTAATGGCAACGCTAATAGAGCTGCTAGTGTTTATCGTGAAAGATATCCAAATGCGCGACACCCTGATTACCGTGTTTCATCAGAGTGCATAATGCATTAATGGAAGGACGATTTCCTGGAAGTGGCTTAGGCGGGACCAGTGAAGGACGACCTCAACACACAATGCAGCCGAAGTACTAGAAATAGTCGAAGGGTGTTATTAGACCAATCGATCAATCGTCGACCGACGGCATCGATCGATGGCAGAATGGATTAGTAGACGTCGATCGATTTTTTCTATCACACCAATCGATCGATCGTCGATCGACGACATCGATCGATGGCAGAATGGATTAGTGCACGTCGATCGATTTTTTCTTTCACACCAATCGATAGATCGTCGATCGATATAAATCGACGATCGATCGATGGATTAGTAGGTAGACGCCGCCGTCACGTCACCCGCTGCCGCCCGCGCCCCGCGCGCTTACTACCTGGCCTGCCCTGCTTGTGTGTGTTTAGTTGTGTGAATCTCGCGTTCGTGAATGCTCGTTTTTGTCTGTGACGCGCAAAATGGCGGCAAACGCGTGGACGAATGAACGAACTTTAGAATTTATCGAGCAATACAAAAATAAACCTTTACTATGGGACATTGTTCACAATGATTACCGAAATAAAATAAAACGTCATGATGCACTTCTCGAATTAGCCAATTCATTTGAAATTACTAAGGAGGAGGCAAAAAAAAAGATAAAAAATTTACAAACAACATTTTCCAAAGAAAATAAAAAAGTGAAAGATAGTAAAAGAAGTGGTGCCGGTCGAGACGAAATATATTGTTCTAAATGGTATGCATTTGAAGCTATGATGTTCATACAAGAAAGGAATCGCCCACGATGTACCGTGTCTACAGAGGATCGGGCTTATTCGAGCATGTCAACTGATGTAAGTACCTACGTACATATTTATTTATTTATTTTGGGTCAATATGTCAATATGGTGGTAGTGTTGTCATAAAAATAATAATACAATTACATACTCAAAACCTTTATTAATACAACTTACACAGTAGATAGTTAGTGTGCAGGGTTTTATTCCAATACAAAACTCGACATGACTGGCTAAATACCTACTCTCCCAATATTTTGAAAGTCAATTATTTAACAATACTTGTATTGCCACCTAACCATACCTTCTTTAGAACAAAAATATTCAGCGAACTCTTCTCTCACTAGTTCAGCTGGACTTGGTAAACTGTGGAATTGTATAGATGACTGAATTTGCGCCGGTTGTATTATTTCGGAATCCACACTCTCATTTATGTTATTTGAATAGCGTAGTTCTAAAGACTTATAACTTACGCAATTCCTTCTTAAATAGTTGTGAAGATAAGTCGTAGCTAACACTATATTTTCCACATTTTTCGGTTGAAGATGAAACGGCCTTCGAAGACAGCGAAATACTGCACTTAAAATGCCGAACGTACTTTCTACCATTCGGCGAGCCCTGCTCAACCTATAGTTAAAAATTCGCACCTTTGATCCTTTTCTCCCCAATTCGAGAAATGGCTTCATTAAATTTTCTGACATAGGAAAGGCATTGTCACCTATAAAAACATATGGTGTGAGACAACTTCTGCCAGGTAACGCATTTTCTCTTGGGATTCCTCGTACATTCATGGAATTCAAAATAGTATTTCCAAACACACCACCGTCAGAAATACGACCTTGGCAGCCAACATCGCAGTACATAAAATTGTAATTCGCATCCACTACAGCCATCAGGACAATACTGTGAACTCCCTTATAGTTAAAGTATGTGCTCCCACTGTTATTTGGAGCTCTAATATTTATATGTTTCCCATCAATTGCACCCAGACAGTGGGGAAAATTCCACATCAGTTCAAAATCTTTTACAATGTTCAGCCATTCTTCTTCCGTGTTTGGCATCTGAAAAATAAAAATATGTAATTGTAATTTAAGTTATCCAGTCAGTCATATAATATTCTTTTCACTATATTATCAGTTACTTTTATAATTTTAAAGTTAATTATAAAAAAAACTTTTATTTAGATGTGAAAATGTATTTAATACTTATAAAAACTTTGTTACAGATGAATTCACAAACATCTGAGTCGGGGATGGACAGTTCCGTTGAAAGTGAAGGTAGTCGTAAAAGGCGCCTCAATCCAAATGATGTCGCAATAGAAAAAACGTTGGAGATGGTTGATTCATTGATTCGCAATAGACAAGGCGTTGATGAGTATACATTGTTTGGAGAACAAATTGCAATTAAATTGAGATCACTGAAAACTGACTACGCGCGGATTACAGTACAGCATCATATAAATAACCTAATTTACGAAGCTCAAATGGGTAAATACGACTATCCAGAAACACAAAATCAAGGCTACTTCACCACGCTGTATTCTACAAATCAATCTTTACAATCACAATCTTCTAAACAATCGAACCTTCCATCTACTTCTCAATACGCCATTTCGCCTGATAATACAACACTCCAGTCATTGGATGATTATGATATCCCATCTAACTTGAAATAAGTATAAATCAGAATATATAAAGAATAAGTTTAAACAATGTTTTTGTATGGTAACTGATTCTCCGTTTTTTTTAATAAACCATAAATACTATGTACAGTTTTTATTTCATCTAACTTATGTCAGAGATACATGACGGAAGTTTGTAACAATGTGTTTCAGTTTCGACTATCGATAATTTAGGGGGTTAAATTGATTTAAAAAAAAAAGAGTACTAGCAATGTGGGTCGCACATTACTAGTGTTCTTGTTAACCCCTCGTGCTAAGCTAAATGCTTGTGTTACGAGTGGGTCCACGTCGGTAGTGCAATGGGTAGGTTTCGAACCTGCAACCATATGATCACAAGTCCGACGCCCTAGCCATAAGGCTACCGCCGCTTATAATTATATTATTATTATTATTATTATTAAATATATCTAATTTTATCGATATAAACATCCCAAGGTACATCTCCACATCCATCAAAAAATTTTTTGAGTTCCGTACCTCAAAAGGACAAAACGGAACCCTTATAGGATCACTTTGTTGTCCGTCTGTCCGTTATGAATAGGTGTTAGGAAAAAATCTCACACTAGAAAGGCACAAAAACTTGAAAAGACTTTTTTTTGTTAGTTCTACCTACATACACAATAGAAGCAAAATTATATCTAACTTAAATCTCTAACTTACGATTAAAAGTCCAAGAGTACTTACTTTTATGTGATCCTTGAGAGAATATATAAGTGCACTGCATACTTCTGGAATTATACAGGAAATACTTGGTTGCGAAACTTTAAACGTTAGCACAAGACTCTGATATGAATCACCGCTGGCTAGAAATCGGAGTGTTATAAGTAACCGATTTTTAGGTGAAATTGATTGTCTATAATTGGTATCCAATTTCGCGATTGAAGGAGCCACCATATTTAATAGATTTTCAAGATCATTATTGCTCATTCGAAAAGCATCCAAAAAACCGCTATTTAAAATGTCATTTGGATAAGCTAAGCGATCTTTGGCTTTAAAAAACGGTCGCATCCAGAGTCTTTTGCGTTTGCGCCTCCTTAATAATAGTACGAGCAACATCGTACTGGCCAACAACAACGCGTCCTCTTGTGAATCCATTTGGAAAAACACTGACGGAACATAGCTTAAAACGATCAACGTCGACTGATGCCATCGACCCGTAATCGATCGATTGGTTAGTCGAACGGTATCCGTCGATCAATTAAAGCTATTAGACCAGTCGATCGACATCGATCGACGTTGATCGATGCCGTCGATCGACGATTGATCGATTGGTCTAATAACACCCGAAGAAGACCCTGGTACGTCCATAAGTGCTATTTCACGGCGTACAGGTAAACCTAAAACATCTGTACACAGAATTTTAAAGAGGCACGAATTGTATCCTTATCATTACCAAAGGGTTCAAACATTATTGCCAAGGGACTCGGGAATAACTCTGCGAGAATAACGTTTTGTCGCACAATGTTGCGGAAGATGAGAGGATTCTACCTATTTTGACAAAATTTTATGGAGTGATGAGTCAACGTGCCGAAAAGATGGTTTTTTGAACTTCCACAATTTACACAGCTGGCAACTCGAAAACCCAAGACTTATTCGAGAAGACCGATCGCAGTATCAGTTTAAAATAAATTTATGGACTGGCATTATTAATGGACAAGTCATTGGTCCATTTGAGTTGCCCGCTATTCTAAATGCGGATATGTATTTAGACTTTTTAAGAAACATTACCTGGATTACTAGAAGACGTTCCACTAGACATAAACCAAATGTGGCTACAAAATGACGGATGTCCAGCTCATTACGCTATTCGTGTCAGACAGCATTTAAACGAGACGTATCCTGATAGATGGATAGGACGGCTGGCCCCAATTTTATGGCCTCCACGCTCGCCAGACCTTAACCCTTCGGATTTCTTTTACTGGGGCTGTATTAAGGAGAAGGTTTACAGCAAGGCAATAAGTTCTGTGGAAGAATTGCGTACGCACATTCAAGAAGCAGCTCGTCAAATTGACGAAGCCGGTTATGCGCGTCGCATTAAAAGATCATTTATTAGGCGTTGCCGAGCATGCATTGCTGCCGACGGAGGCTACTTTGAACATTTAGTTTAAGTTTTTAAGTTTTTCCGTCAATAATTTGTTTTTTACTTTATTCAAAGTCTTATATTAGAAAGCAGTTACAAATTGACAGAACAAATTAAAACAACAGCACATGCGATGGTCAAAATCACACTAAAGAGTACACTTTAGAATTTAAGGATTCGCTCTAACGGCAAAAACATGCTAACCTTATCACACACCGTAGGTGTGAAAGGGATAGCGTGCATCTGCCTAGTAACAATATCAAGCGTCCTTTTTACGCAGGAAGGGTCTGTATTGCTGGTCTTTGTTTTTTTTTACCTAAGGGCCAGGCCACAACTGTGCGTTGCGGCGTCGCATAACGACGCCGCACAACGCATCGTGGAAATTTCCGATGCGCTGCGCAACGTACAAATCTGCGATGCGACAACGCGTTGCCGTTTAGTCGGTGTCCATACTTTGAACGACCTGCACGTGTTTTTTAAGCGATATGGCGGAGTACGATGTCGACCACCTGATATCTTTAATTTACGAACGTCCCGTCCTTTGGGACAAAACTATATCACAATTCAAAGACAAAAATTTAAAAACAGAAGCATGGAGGGAAGTGTGTACAAGTTTATATTCAAATTTTGAGCCAATCAGCTCAAATGCCTATGCAGAGTGGCTACCAAACATCCATTCAACGCAGTGCCTTCCAAAGTGGATGCGAAACATCACCGGCACCTATGCAATCGTCTCCACAAACGCCAAGGAATGATGATGTAAATGAGCCAGAACAAATTAATTTCGATGAGGAACTAACAAATTTGACGAATGACACACAATCGGAATACGAGTTTTGAATAACACTAAATTGTGAAAATGATTAAACAGTATGATTATAGTATAAATAGTTTATTTTTTTCTTACCTTATAGTTAAGTTGTATTTCTTTTGTAAATGAGGCTTTATCAAACTAAGAAGCTCTTCAAAACTTCCTACACTCATCCTAAAGTAATCGAAAAATTTAACCTCGTCCACTTTTAGCGCCTCATATTTCCTTTTGAAGTGGTTTCCATCTTTATTCATAATTGTCAGTAATGGGTGCACCCAGTACTTTCTTTTCTGTTTCTTTTTCTTAATACGCCTTAACGCAAGCAGAAGTAGAACACGCGCAGTGCGATCCATGTCTCACTAGAAACTGAAACGTTGGTTAGCGTCTTTACGTACGATGTCGTATCCGATGAAATTTTTGCGTTGCGACATCGCATTGCATAGCTGTGCGATGTTGTTTTTACGATGCGACGCCGCAACGCACTGTTGTGGCCTGGCCCTAATTCATCCTTTTCAATTTCGTTTTAACACGTCGCAACATGTTTTTCCTATGTAACTATCAGAACTTAACTTTGATTAGATTAATATTACGGAGTCAAGTATTTTTTTTTTTACTTTAAACAACCTTGTTTTATTCTGAATATCTCAACTATTGGCCTGTAAGTGTTTTTGTAAAGTATCTTGATAGAAGAACATCATTATGAAACATTATTATTTTCCTCTAAAAGAAGATTTAATAACAAGAACAATAAATTGTAACTATTTTACAACTCTTGATATAGATTTGCTGTTTGGTCCATAGCATTAAAAATTACAGATGACAAAACTTGTTTTGTAACTCAAGATTCTTGAGGTATTCTCCTTCTTGAGTCAAGAAGGAGAATACCAAATACCAAAGGAACTGTTTACCCTTTGGTCTTGAGACATCACCGGCCATATTTCAACAGATTTTAGGAAATATTATAGGAAAACATGGTCTGCCAGGATTTACAGTGAACTTTATTGATGATATCTTCTCTAAGATATTTGATGAACATATAACATTTGAAATTGCTGGAGACTATTCGAGAAGAAGGTTTAAGTCTAAAAGTGACAAAATGTTAGTTTGCCTGTGTTTCTGTCAAGTACTTGGTTCTCATATTACAAAGGAATACAATTACACCTCTTAAAGACAATTTGAAATTAATAAACAAATGCGCCAAGTTTTAGGAGAAATACATTTTGTTAGAATTGCTTAGAAAAAACAGACATTTTACATGGACGAAAGTGTGAGATATCATTCTAAAAAGTTAAAGATTATTTTTATTATATTATTATATATATATTATTATGTTCCAAACCAATACTAGCTATTTTGGTCCACAAGCTGTAATATTAATTTTATATTAATTTACAGATCACAAGCCTTCCAGAGTGGTTAAATATATAAAACAGACCTGACACTGAATTGGGTGATATATCTATCACAGTATAAACTGCGAAGGCAGTCAAAAATAGTACAGAAGCAGATCGTCTCAGCAGAAACTAAGTAACGGCAAATGCTATTGGTAATTTCATACCATGTATGTTCGTTTTTCCACGGATCAGATATAGTGATTTATTCGTCCAAAATGGGCCACTCGGGTCTGTAGGCGTAGGAAATAGTTCCGGATGGATGACTGAAAAAGAATTTTCAATATTTATTGACCACTTTCTAAAACATGTTAAAACATCAGAGCATGAGCCAGTTTTATTGCTATTAGATAATCATCATTCTCATGTGAATGTGGAGGTCATCACCAAGGCAAAAAAAAATCACATCATTCTTTTGTCTTTCCCTCCACATTGTTCCCATAATCTTCAACCTCTAGATGTTGGTGTGTATGGACCGTTTAAAAATTATATTAGCCGGCAGCAAACGAACTGGATGATTAATCATCCTGGGAAGACCATGACGATCTATGATCTCCCTGGAATTGTAAAAGAAGCATTTCCACTGGCATTCACTCAAAACAATATCATCAACTCATTTAAAAAAGCTGGGATTTGGCAGTGCAATGAAGATGTCTTTCAAGACTGTGACTTTGCTCCATCATTTGTTACTGATCGTCCCGATCCAAATGCTGCTTCGATGGACAACCAGGGATCACTTCAGCCTGGAAATAGTTCTGTCAACCCAGAAGAAGTATCACTAAATTTAAACTCTTCAATCCAAAATGAAATAATAGATAACATGCCTGATATTGACATAAGTATTTCAGAGGTTATTGATCAACTATCACACGTACCATCAAATAAGCAGCGACCGTCAAATGAACCAGGACCGTCAAATACAAAGCTACAGAAAAGTTTAACGTAGAAACAATAAGATCGCTTCCAAAAGCACCTCGTGTCGAATCCAAACGAAAGCGTTCAAGGAAATCAGCGATTCTCACTGATACTCCCGAAAAATTGGCCTTAGAGAGGAGGAAGCAAAATTAAAATCATCAAAAAAGATAAAAACTAGTCTGACTGAAACTAAAAATAAGGGTAAAGGCAAAGGAAAAGGGAAAAGTAAAGGTAAAGAAACCCGGAAAGTAGAAGTAGAAAAGGTCAAGAAGCATATTCTGCAGGATGTTAGTGAAGAAGATACCTGCTTGTGTTTAGTTTGTGCAGAGTCTTATAATGAAGACACATCTGGACATGACTGGATACAATGTATTTTATGCAAAGGATGGGCTCATATCACCTGTATTATAGGTGATACCAGAAAATACATATGCCTCAACTGTTTCTCAGATGATGAGAAATCGTATTGATTAATTATTGCCTGATATGAAGTACCTATTTCCTGTCTAAGTTTAAGTACAAATTAGTTTAAGACTGATTAAACTAGTTACCTTATTATTTAATTATTATATTTAAACTATTTAAAAAAATGTTTGTAACAGATTTATAAGATAATACTATTTTTTTACTTCATTAAGAAACTTAAAGACTGTTGAACCTAAAAAGTTTAAGTAACTTTAAAACATTAAGTTTAAACTGTGTGTTTAATTTTTTTTAAGGCTTACTGTTGAATGTATTACTTTGAATTTCGCGCCTTTAGTGCTTAGACGCTCTTGAGTGTTCCTCTTTCTCACTCTAAAACATCGCTGTCTCTCTCTATACTGTGACATCAAGCGACCGCATATTGTACTCTGTTTTTTTTTTCATTATTACAATTAAATTCATAAATAATATTAGTTATCTTTATTTAAAACCAATAGGTTATGGGCCCAGAAAAGCTCAGAAATAAAGTCAGTGTAAAATCTAATCGGAAATACAGTGATAAAAGACATTGATGTGAAGTGTGAACATAACCTCAAAAGCAAAAACGTGTCGGACGTTTGCAAATTATTATCGTGTATCTGAATTGAGTAAACTCGTAGAAAATGTCATCAAATAATCAACTTGTACTGATCGAAAAACTATCCGGTCGTGAAAATTACGCAACATGGCGTTTTGCTATGCAAACTTATCTACAACACGAAGAGTTATGGGACTGCGTAGAAAGCAATTCGCAACAAGTAGATCCTAAAAGAGACACAAAAGCGAAAACCAAAATAATACTTTCGATAGATCCGGCTAATTATGTGCATATTCAAGAGGCTCACACTGCAAAAGAAGTATGGGATAAGCTGTCGTCAGCATTCGACGACTCTGGGCTGACACGCCGAGTTGGCCTGCTGCGAGATTTATGCAATACATCGCTCAGCGGATGTCAAAATGTAGAGGAATATGTAAGCAAAATAATGAGTACTGCTCATAAGCTCCGAAACATTGGTTTTAAGGTCGATGATGAGTGGCTTGGCACATTGTTACTCTCCGGTCTGCCAGAATCATATCAGCCAATGATAATTGCCATTGAGAGCTCCGGGATGAAAATCACTTCAGATTCTGTTAAGGCTAAGTTATTACAAGATGTAAGATTATCAGAAAGTGATTCCAAAGCATTTGCAGTAAACAAAAAGTTCCTGAAAAATAAAAAAACAATCTAAAGGACCTAGGTGTTACACCTGTAATAAGTACGGGCACAAAAGTCCAGAATGTAAAGCTAAGGCCAAAGACACACAACAAAAGGCAACTAGCTCATCATATGCTGCTGTATTTGTAGTATCATCAACTCAAAATGATGCCTGGTATGTGGACTCCGCTGCATCCTCGCACATGACCAAACACATGAGTTTGCTTCAGAATAAGTCTACTCCCTCCATAAAGAACATAAGAGTAGCTGACAATAAAGTATTATCAGTGCAATCCTCGGGACAAGTGTGCTTAGACACTTATAATGATAAAGGTCATGAAAACAAAGTGCTGTTTACCAATGTTTTATGTGTTCCAGAGCTTGCAACTAATCTATTATCTGTAAGTCAAATTATTAGAAGTGGTGGCCAAGTAAGATTTGACGAAAATGGCTGTGCTATTATGAACAGCAAAGGTCAGGTAGTGGCAACAGCTAGCATTATCAACAACATGTACCGGCTGAATGTGTTTGGAGCAGGCTATGCATTTGAAGAACAAGATATCTTCCTGTGGCACCAGAGAATGGGACACTTAAATTTTAACAGTTTAAAGAAAATGTCTGAAAATACTGACCATGTAACTTTCTCAGCAAATACAGAAAATCTGACATGTGTCACATGTAAAGAAGGCAAGCAAACACGTCTGCCTTTTAAAAGTGAAGGAAACAGAGCAAAGGCTCCGCTTCAATTGGTTCACTCCGATATATGTGGGCCTATGGAAACACAAACATTGGGAGGTGCTAAATACTTTCTTACATTTCTTGATGACTATTCAAAGAAGATTTATGTGTACTTTCTTCGTAACAAGTCTGAAACACTGGAAAAATTTAAAGAGTTTAAAAATGAAGTAGAAAATCAACTCGATACACATATAAAAATTCTAAGGACAGATAATGGCTTAGAATATGTCAACAAGAATTTCTCTGATTACTTAAAAGCTGCTGGTATCATACACCAAACAACCACACCATACACTCCTGAACAAAACGGGACAGCAGAACGCATGAATAGATCACTCATTGAAAGAGCAAAATGTATGCTACTGAATGCAAAATTACCTAAACAATTTTGGGCTGATGCAGTACACACCGCTGCCTATGTGATTAATCGTTCTCCAACCAAGTCGCTGTCGTTCAAAACACCTGAGGAACTGTGGTCCGGAAACAAACCAAATGTGAAACATTTGCGCATATTTGGTTGTGAAGCCATGGTGCACTTACCACATGAGAAACGTAAGAAATGGGATCCTAAGGCACAGAAGATGATCTTCATTGGTTATTGTGATCACAGTAAGGGATACAGGATAAATCACAGTAGATTTATAATACCAAAATCCAGAAAAGTGATCAAAAGCAGGCATGCTACATTTCTTGAATCTACTGTCAAAAGAGATTATGTTCCTGTAGAACTGTCAGAGAAGAATCCTATGAATAAGAATATTAGTGAAGAAAATGATATCACAGAAGCAGATGATGATTCAAGTTCATCAAATTCATATGATACTGTATGTGAAAGTAAATCATCTTCAGAAAGTGAGTACACTCCTGACATCAAGATGGATTCTCCTTCAGTTAGCAACATAACATTGAGACCTAGGACGAAAAGGGTAGACAATGTAAAACCTGATGATTCAAACTGTAGCAATGATTGTTATTAAGTGTAGATTCAAAAGAATTTGTTATATTCTTTGAGTTCCTAATATAAAAAGTACTAATTTGTTTAATATTAAAGGCAATAAAACATTTTCATTAAAGTCAGTGACATTTTAATTAAGTATTTGATAAAATTTTAGTCTCTGTTAATAATCGCCCCTGACGTATTTACTTACCCCAGCTCCGTTAATATTCGCCCCACATGCGGAGTATATATTAACAAATGACTTTTTTGGTTTTCATGGCTCTCTTTCTGGAAACACTTACATATCTGATGATTTTTTCTTATTAAGATCATAGCTGAATAACCAAAGCATGTTTTCAATAAAAAATAAAATGGAAAGGTCTATTATCAACGAAAATATAAATCATAATACAAAATTTGTTAGTACCAGCCCCGTCCTCCCCTAAAGGCTAAATGCGCTGGTAAAGACTGGTTTAAGGCGTTTATGAAAAGGCATCCTGACATTTCTTTACGAAAAGCACAGTTCATGAACCCGGCTAGAGCCCAAAAACTTAATAAATTTATTATAAATGACCACTTCGAAAAGCTAAAAGAACTTTATGATAAATTACAAAACTACATACAACGGTGAGGATGAATTAAAAATTGCAGCCCAAAACTATTATAATAAATATAAAAATTATAAAAATAAAAAATAAATATGTATTACAAATTGTCATTTTATTTTTCACTCGTACTACATTTATTAATTAATGCGTATTTGCCAGGAACTATTCTAACTGGATAAGTTAGTACGCAAAATGTCTGACGAAGAGTGTAATGTTTTAAGGTGCGAAATATCTAGTAAAAAGAGGAAAACTTTCGGTCGAATTTCAGAAGTTAACAAGAAGATAAAAGTACAAAGTCATGAGATGGGAGAAAATTGTTATTGTAAGAGGTACAAGTGTTTTGATGTGGTAAATTTGAAACAAAGAAATAAAATTCTGAAAGATTTTAATCTCCTGCAGACACGTGATGAACAAAATTTATATTTATGTGGCCTCATCACAGTTTGCGAGGTACAACGAAGGCGTCCAAGAAAAGCCGAAGACGATGCAAATTTACATTCAGCAACCTATGCATACCGGTTAAGAACCTATGCATAACGGTTGAGAATAACGAATTAGAGATATTTAAATTGTAACCCATAAATACATGTTACTAAAAGAAAACTTCTTTAACGAAGAATATAAAACCCGTATAGATCACGCTGTATGTACCCGGGACATGGCCTAAAACCAGTTATGCACGGAGCGCGCTAATTATGTTTACGGCGAAAGAATGCGTAGTTACATCGTACCCAGACTTGTAAACTCACTGCCAACTGATCTTTGTCAAAAATTAACCCTAACAAATTATAAACTTATACTTTTTTGAAAAACTTGTATTGCTGTATAACTAGGTTAGGTTTTATAATAATATCTAAATTATGTAAGTTACAGTATCACTTTAAACCCCTTCAGGGTTTACTTTACTGTAACCTAGCTTATTATAATTGTCTATATTTATTTATAATTAAAAAAAAATAAAAAATAAAAAAACCACTGACAACACTCAAAGATGTTTCAGTTTGTTTTAAAGCATTCATGGCTATACATGGCATTTCACAACAAAGGTTAAAAACTCTGAAGAAGCAAGAGACTGGAAACGCGCCATAAGACATGCGAGGCAAGCACAGCAACAGGCCAAGAAAACTTACAGAAGATGTGAAAATAAAGTAATGGAGCATAAGGTCCTTTCGTAAAAGCCATTATAGCCTACATGAATCCTCAAAAATATATCTTCCTGAAGAATTGAATGTAAAAAGAATGTACGATTTGTTTCAGTACAAAGACTTATTGTCCTATGAGTCCTACAGAACCATATTTGTGAATAAATTTAACATTGGTTTTGGCTATCCGAGGTCAGATACATGTGGAAGTTGTGATGAGTTTAAGGCTCAACTAAAAGGCTTAGAAGTAGCCTTAAAGACTGTACCTAATAGTGAAGAAAAAGCTGTTGTTGAGAAGATAAAAGATTTGGAAACTGAAAATAAGGTACATAAGATAAAAGCAGAGGTATTTTATCGCAAAAAAAGAGAAAGCAGGATTCAATGTCAATCTTCTTTGACAAGAGCGGAGCCATGGACTATCAAAAAAATTTGAGCATGCCTAATATAACCAGTAACGAGACCTACTATAAGAGACAGCTCACTTTCAATACATTTAACATTCACGTCCTGGCTTTTTCAGATTCCTATTTTCACTGCTATGATGAAACCATTGCTAAAAAAGGAGCAGATGAAGTTTGTTCTTTCCTACATCATTATATCTTTACTAAACTCAAGGTGAATGTCAGAGAGTGAGTAATATTCTGTGATTCATGTGGTGGGCAGAATAAAAACTATTGCATGTTCAGATTTATACACTATGTGGTTCACACAGCTAAATGTTTGGATGTGATAAAAATGGTATTTCCAATTAGAGGTCATTCATACCTTGAATGTGATAAAAACATTGCACTTATAAATCAGAAGGCTCCATGTGAAACACCCAATGATTGGAGAAAAGTAGTGTCCGACTCATGGGTAAAACTTACACCATTTCCAGTCATTGATGTTGACCAGCCTTGAGTCTGATCTTGGACCAAGTTTTTGGCACCTAAATATTTGGCCCATTTCTTTCTAGGCCTATCCATGAGATCAGAGATGAGATTATAATAATAATAATAATAATAATAACAATTTTATCATTTTCTA
Organism: Pontia daplidice; assembly: GCA_963693355.1. Taxonomy (NCBI): domain Eukaryota; kingdom Metazoa; phylum Arthropoda; class Insecta; order Lepidoptera; family Pieridae; genus Pontia; species Pontia daplidice. The sequence continues at coordinate 496,551 of CAVNZL010000023.1, read as the reverse complement.
CCAAGATTCCTATAATGGACTCTTGACTTCCCTGCTATGCTGGATGCAAAGAGAAGGGTAAACTCATCTTCCTGTGGAGACACTGCTAATTCAGGAGAATTTACTCTACCTGAACAAGCTTGTAAGGACATTTTACTGATCAGTAAACCAACATTTCTGGACATACAGTCCAAAATATTGTGGACCAACAGCAAAAAAATTTTTTTCCAACCTCAAATACTATACAATATGTAATTAGATTCCCATAAAACATTTGATGTGTTTGATTTGTTTAGTCCCTATACATACCACTACCCCTAACTAGCCCTCACCCCCTATACCATTATACCAAGTGCCTTAGTGACATCAATTGTTTTTTCCCTGATGTTGGTGGACAACGGATGATTTTCACCTGATTATTATGACTTAATCACAATTTTTTATCATTATTTTCAAAATATGTGAAGTCAAAATAAAAAAAAATAATAGGTAATAATTAAAATAACATTAAATATCTTTTCAATAAAAAAGGCTTTTTCATTTATTATTAAATATACTATTAAAGATGCTATTTTATTAAGATCCAATCTTTGAAATGCTAATATCTCAGTATGTTAATTAGGTGACAAAAGTTGTTCTTCCCCTGACCCCTTCACTTCTCAGATCAATACAAAATAGCAATAAGGTATATGTTGACTATGGAAATAAATTAAAAAGAATATGAAATTAGAATCGGTCCCTTCGTAATTGTAGAAAAAAATAATATATACTAATGATTTTCAATTGTGAATTTTACTATAATTTATTGTGCAAAATACATTATCAATATTTCATAAGGAAAGTATTATAGTAACAAGAGTAAGGCATGAACATTTATATGTCAATTCTGTTTTAGGTTAGTAATGTTTTATCACTTTTTCAATTTTGTTTTTTTATTTTATAAAATTTATATATATATCATTGTTCGCCTATAGCAAAACCAGATGGCTAGCTCTTATGCCCGACTACTATTTGAGCATTGAACTGAAGGTCATCAATCAACAGAACATCTGAATTATAGCTTTATTTTTTACCTGGTCAGTCAACAAGATTATGCAGTATTGAAAGTGGAAGGTCAAACAGTATCAGCAATTGAAGCTGTAAAAGAAATCTATCAAAAAACAATGTGACTCAGAATCAGTTTCTTCCATTTATGGTTTGACAATTATGAATAGTAAAATCGAAAGACTAACATAGATTAAGACTTTATGAAAACAGCGGCTAGAGAATAAACACTTCAAGTATACATATTTTTTAATTTGTAACCAAATGAATCTTTTTGAAACTATACTATTTTTTTTTTTACTACCTGTTTTTGTTAATTAATGTAAATGTTATTTTGTTTTCCAAAAATAAATGGTCATGTTAAGTATGCAGAAGTTCACATGTCCATGTCATTTCATTACTTGCAGAGAGGACAACAAATAAATATTTTCCTCTAAAAATGAAACTTTTACTTCAGTGCTTGAGAGCTTTACTTGGTTTCTGGGCAGAAACATAATAAATCTGTAGATAATAAACTTCTAGTATACAATTCTGTAATAAAATCAATTTGGACATTTGGCATCCAGCTCTGGGGATCAGCAAGTGACTCAACTATTAGCAAAATTCAAAGAGCCGAAGACTCAATCCTAAAACAGCTTGCAAATTCACCCTGGTTCATAAGAAACTCTGGAGGTTCATTACTACCTGAACATGAGAACTGTTAAACAGGAAATCAAGTGGCATGAAGAAAAGCTGATTGCAAGATAATTAATAAAAAAAAAACAAATTTTAAAGGATTGAAACCATGGAAAAGATTAAACAAGAATGTTATATCAAAATAAAAGATTTTTATAATGAAATTAATGTCTATTTAAAAATGTGGATAAACCCATTTAAGGATCTATCAGTTATAAATTGGCTTGATGTTACAGGATCTCAGTGGCAAGAATGTAAAAAATCTTTAGTACTTTTAAAATATGACACTTTTTTAATTACATTTGTACATTAATTGAAATAAACAATGAAAAATTATTTGTTGAGAGGGTTAATTTGAAAAGTTTTGGTAATAGATTAGTTTCTACACTAAAAGACAATTTAAACTTCTTGTGTCTTCAATATTGAACAGTGCTTGTCTAATGAACAGTCTGCAGAATTATGGAAGGTGGTTGAATATGTTTTCTGTATTCTGGAGTAAAATGTTAATGTAGAGAGGGTTTTTTTCAGTTATAAGTACACAAAAAAGAGATAAAATGTTTACTTCCTGCAATAATCAAACGGTAAAAATCAATCAAATGTATGGTACTGTATTTATGAAAGTAAATTTGCTAGCATTTCCATATTCAGATCCTGGATTTTCAAAGTTTGCAAGTGGCAACTCCAATTTAGGTGCAAAACCCTCTATAATAGGACTACGGAATTTGAAAAGCCTCTAAATTGGAATGTTCCTTATGAAATCCTGTATATTGTTAAGTCTGTATTTAATTTAATATTTTTGCGAATACACATTAACATTTTCTATGTTTTTAGGATTGCCACAACATGGCACCAAACATTGCCATTAGCTTTAAGTTAACACAATATATTCATAATAATCTTCAGGATGATCAGTTCAAAAAATTACTTTTTGAAAAAAAAAAACATCACTTGTATAATTAAAAAGTTTTCCGAGTGCATTTTTTTTATATAAACTAGCTATATTATCTATGTATTATTGGGGGAAAAAATAACTATTTGGAAAAGCTGCAAGAGGGCCAATCCATACCTTGTTCTGATATCTATTCTATTCATAGTATAAAAGCAATATTAGAGATTACTTTACAGATTATTAGGCACACATTTGAACTTGCTAACAAAGAGTCAAGAACCTTTATGTTAATATTTGCTATTGCAGAATTTCATCTACAGACTCTCTGCACTTGTGTTATGACATAATAAAAAAATAGAAATGAAATATAAAACAATGCTCCCACAATTTTTTTTCCGCCTCAAATAGACGAATCTATACAAAACTAAGCACCATGATTTGCACACGGGACAGAAAAGGTTAAGATTTATTATTGCAAAAAAACTTGAAAGTTTTGTCAAGTTAGTGAAAACAAAGACAACTTTACAAATCACGCTTTAGGCGAGAAATTTACAAGGGACAGTTTGAATCCATTAGAACAGCAACATGTAAAAAATATTTTGTAATTTTATAACAATAAATGCCAAATCAAAAGCAGTCAGAAAACTTAGTATTATGTTATAATATAGGTTGAATAGGAATAGTTCTAAATCTAATTTACCTACTTTGTTATCCTATGTACTCGTACGATGGATAGTTTTTTGGCACTATAAATATTATTTAACAGGTTAAAAGTGTACTTGAAGAAATTCGACTCGATTGTCAAAGCTGATTGCCGGTTTGAGCATCATAGAATTAAGTGTTAAGTTTCACTCCACAACAAAAGCACGTGCTTAGATATCCCATAGTTCTTGAATGAATGGCGAAATAGTGGGATTTAGTTTAGCAGAAGAAAACGAAAAATAAATCATTTTTCCCCAAGCTTCTTTTCAATAGTGTTACACTTACTTATTATATTATGTTATTATTATATATTATTATACTTATTATTGGATAGAAACTTCTCTTAAGCAGATAAATTTCAAAAAAACATTACATCTATAGAAAGCATGACGTTGTCATTAATTCCGTAATCACGTTATTTATAAATACTTGTAATATTTATTAATCAACTGATAGGGGTAAACCATACTATTGTTGGCACCCCCCAGTGATTGGCACTCGGTTATAAAAATCCAGATAATAAGAAATAACTCCCTGTTTTTTACGCTTTTAATACGTTATTTAGAAGAATCACCGTCATCAGATATTTTTCTTTCACAGCTGTTTGTGAGTTTTATGGAAATAAAGTTGTGGTGATCGTGTTAATTTTTTATCGAAAAGTGTAGTAGTGGAGGATAAAATTACACGTGAAAAAGTGTGTTTTGGGTAAGTTTTTACGCTAATTTACATTTATTTATGTCAAATTAGTGTATATCTTGCGTATTTTATTGCTTTTATGTACGAAAAATAGGCGTTCCGGTCATTTCTTTGGTGCCATTGATTGTATTTTTGCTTGTATAGTGGTTCAGTGATTGGCCTCTATGTCAATCATTGTACATTTAAATTTTTTATGACAAATTTCTCTGTAAAATTACATTTTCATCAAAAAACGCTTGCTAAAAAAGACCTATCATTTATATTCGAATTCTTGGTTCTGCCAATCATTAAACATTTTTGTGTGCCAATGACTGTACCTAACTTCCTCTTCTGCATCTATTTCAGATGGCTTTACGAACTGTTGGAAGAAAATGCTGTAAAGCATATACAGAAGAAGATGTAGAAAAGGCCTTGCAAGCCATAAATGGAATGGGTAAGAAAACTGCTGCAAACAAATTTAATATCCCACGGACAACTTTGCAGTTTTGTCTATCCAACCAATTTATTAAAAGTCTACCTGGTACAGATACAGTTCTGACTAGTGCAGAAGAAACAGATAGTTAAATGGATAATTACAGCATGTAGAAAAGGACTTCCAAGGCGTAAGGAAGATATCATTAAGAGTGTCAAACTGTATTTGGATGAAAATCCCAGACCAAACAGTATTATAGATAATACACCAGCCGAGGGATGGTATAAATTATTTTTGAAATTATTACTGCCTTAAAGGAAATAAAAAACAGCAATTTTAGATGCAGTTGAAGCTGCAAACGTCAAAACAGAATTTTAAAAAAGACCAATTTCAGATGAACTTAAACAAACATAACAATTCAAGAGATTATTTTTTGCAACAGCAAGGTGTATCTACATAGCTAGATATTACTGCCAATCATTATACCAAATTCTGAGTGCCAATAACTATAATTCAATGCCAATGATTGTACAATAACATAGAATTAAGTTTAATGTTACTTTTTAAGCAATAAAGCAATTTTTTTTTAAGTATTAGTGTATCATTATAATTTACGCTTATTTAACCTTTTATATGATTAACAATAAAAATAAAGAAAATATTATTATGGTTAAGAAGTCACTACATATGTTAAAGATCAGCTTAAGAGTGCCAATCATTAAACCATTTACCCTATTGCTAATCTTGTATGTTTTCTTCAGATACATTCTTTTAGGATATATATATTTAAAAATTAAATAAATAAATTAACATTGCTGCATTTATTGACAGCGAAATGAGAAATATCTAAAACTATTTAATAAAGGCGGATGTCGCATGTATTAAATGAAAATGATGAAAATATATTAAACTATTTAAAAAAGTTAATTACCTTATGAACGTTAACTCCACACCTAAGATGTTACACCAGCCTCCTATTGTGCAAACCCGCTTCCGATCTAATACATCTAGATCTGGCATAGGGAAAGATAACTGGACACTGCCGATTCACTTTTATATCACTTATAAACACTTCTTCACTTGTCTCTGATACATAATATAATACAGTATATTAACACTTTTGTACTACCACTGTTATACTAAATATTGAACAAGAATAGTCCACTATTTTAAATATTCCACCAACTAAACTTGTAACTATTGTCACTTCTGTTTTTAATGGAATCTCGCTGTTGGCCGGAGGGGCCTTAACAGCTCAGCAGCCAAGAATGACAAGACCGTCTCCTATGAGACTCGGACTTGGACTGGGGCCCGCGGCCGCCGGCCGTCGGCGGTGAGTGGTGACATCTGCAGCTGGCAAATTGCCGGAAAGGTGGGACGAAATCTCACAGAGGTTGGAGAAGCGCGTAGTGGTGGAGGGCTTTTTACTGCTATCTGATTGGTTGATTTTATTCTGAGTTTGTCGTTCGCAACGATGATTGGTTCGTGACTATTTCGTTTATTTATTGCCACTACCTTAAATTAATTAAAATTTAATTTAGTCTGTGGCACAGATTTATTGACTGTGCAAATCATTGTCTATTATGTTTACTTACTATAATTGGAGCCACCGTTTAAATAACTTACTTTATAGAACTTGAAATAAAAGATTGATAAGACATTCACTAACTTATAATCCATTAACTATGTCCGAACTTTTCCTTCGTCACGCATTTTGTTCACTGCTGTGCCTTCAAATTCTCGCGCGCTTTCTAAATAACTATAAATATTTTACACAAAGTACCCAAACCTTAGTATCTAATGACGTCCACAGTCAGGGTTAATGAGTGTTAATCACTTTCATCATATTTCAATGACCTGATTGTTACCTACATTGGAATTCAATATACCCTATTTAATTAATAAATACTGATATAGTCCGGGAGGTAGCGTTGCATTTTCGGCAGTGATTTTACGCCGACTGTTTCCCTTCCCTTTCTATTTATCGCGAAATACTTATAACTGAACCAAGCGTCAGCTGGCGCACCCGCGGTGGGTGTGGAATTGGGAGGTTGCGGAAGTGGTAAAAAAAAAAAAATTAAGTTATAGTACGCCAGCTCAAACTTTTTCCATGAGTAGTTGACATCATACTGAGCTGAAAAAAAATCGTCAGCTGCATCGTGGAGGGGGGATTATGCGTCAGCTGGCCGCATGAATTTGTAAAAATAAAACGTAAAATCAATTTATAATACGTCGGATGAAATTGAACTACGTGATTGTTTAATTAATCAAAAGTACGAAAATAACAATCAGCTGCGAATATAGCGGTGGAAAGACCGTCAGCTGACGCAGTGAAGGTAAAAATTATTCTAGCAATGGACAGAATCTTTCTCGATATATTTTCGTTTCGTTTTATTTGTAACTAAATAAAATAAGATCGAGTGCAAAATGCAATGAACCCAAAATATATTAAAAGGTAATATAAACAAAAAAATCGAAATATAGGAATAAAAAAATCGCGAAAGTTAGTCATTGTCGATGGTATCGCTATCTTTGTCGTTCTCTGACGATTCATCGGCCGAACTTTCATGCAGGAAATCGTTTTCCTCGTCTTCATCAAGTTCTTGACCTCGATGTTCTTCACCGTCATCTGTAAATGAGCATGAAAATGATCAAAATTAGGCTACTAGAAAGCTGAAAGAAAGTGTCACCGACAAAAATTCCATACCGCCAATATTCTCGGTGCTATCCGTTATACTGGTGACTGATAGCGGTACTTGATCCCCTTCGAACCATTTGAAAACATATTTGTCGTCGTTTTCTTCCCATCCCCAGTCCGTGGGAGATAATTGACAAGGTATTTTGGCGGTAAAGCGGTGAATTGACGATAGCACTTCGCGTGATATTTTTGAAAATCGTTCAATTCCAACGGCACTTTAACACTGTTTAAAGACAGATTGTTTTTCTGTCGAATCTCCAATATCGGAGTACATTTTTCCAAAGTTTTTTCAGAAAAACATATCAATTTTTCTTTCTTTTTGCCACAGAAAACACAGTACGGTTGAATCGTCGACATTTTTGGACTTGCGTCCGCTGGTTCGACGAGGAGAACCGAAACTGATTGTGTACGACAAAGATCCACACGGACAGGCAGATGCTGCTTTGAAATTTTAGGGGGAGAGGCTTAGGTAGCCCGAAGGTCGTGTTATGGGTTCAAGCAAGGCCAGAATGTATCGCAAAATATGTTTGGAAGCGAACAGCCTCACAGCAGTACTCCAAAATTTTAAATCTTGACTGGGTCAGCTGACGGTCTTTCCACCGCTACACAATCAGCTGATTGTTGTTTTCGTACTCTAAATTTTTTAAAGAATCACGTAGTTAAATTTCATTCGGCGTATTATAACTTTATTTTACGTTTTTTTTTCACAAATTCATGCGACCAGCTGACGCATAATCCCCCCTCCACGATGCAGCTGACGATTTTTTTTTTGCTCAGTATGACATCAAGTATTTATGGAAAAAGTTTGAGCTGGCGTACTATGACTTAATTTTTTTTTTTTTTACCTCTTTCGCAGCCTCCTACACCCGCACCCACCGCTACTTGAGCAGCTGACGGTCGGTTCACTTATTAGTCATATAAGATCAGCTGTCAACGTTAATATCAGCCGGCGTACTATGACTTTTGCATTTGCAACGCTACCTCCCGGACTAATAATTCATCGATTAAATCGTAATCGACTAAATATTTTTTATAATTATAATAATAATTAAATTTTATAATTTTTTATAATTAAAAACTGCTCTCCAAAACTTTTAATAACAAGTATAATACAAGCTCTATTTTGAAATCAGTAGAAACAGCTTAGTAACAAACCTTACCAAACCAGCCCGGGTTATACAGTGCAACCTCGATATAACAAATCGGAGGGGAACAAGAAAATATTCGTAATATCAAGTAGTTTGTTGAACTGAGGTTATATTGGTCTAAAATTCGTTATAAAGAGGTCTTTACAAACAAAAGCGTGTCGAAACATGTCGAGACATGAATCACATTATAAGATTAAGAGTTATATTATTGGTGGAAACTTTATAAAAAGGTTTTGGGTTGGCAAAATTCGTTAATTAGAGGTATGAATACTTTTTCTTGATAGTTAAAAATTCGTAATAAAGAGGTTGTACGCAAAGAATGTTCGCAATGTAAAGGTTTATTTTATATTGACTCTTATGGACAATTCAAGGGGATTACGAAGAATTTGTTAAATTGAGGAAGTCGTTATAAGGTTGCACTGTATTTAAGTTTAACGTATGAATATAAAAATAAACTGAAAGCAATATAACGAATATTTATAATTTAAAATTTGATTTTTACATAATACATTTTATATACAAATCATTTATATATATATATATATCAATATTTATCATATAATCTACTCATTAATTTGTGAATCTTATATACTTTATTACATAATCTTGAATCAGCGGCTATGAAATTTACATATGACCTAGTCATAGCTAACTGGATAGACAAAATTATTCACATTATGCCTGCACCAATAGAATTATATATTTCGTGGGGAATAGAACCTAGGACGTCAGTTTCTCCAGAGCGAATTAAACCTTCTAGGAATTAAAAATTAGTCTATAGTCTAGTTACAGACACAATAAAGAATCTGTTTCTTTAACAGGTGACTACAAATTTGATTATAACAAATAAGTAAAAATAATTCAATGTTACGGTAAGATTACATTAAAATTTGTGGACATAGCAATGGTGTTGACAAATATTCCAATTCTTAAGCACCAGTTGACATTGCAATACGGCCAATACCATATTTGTTAAATAAATATAAAATGTGGTTTAAAGTTGTTACCAAATTATGTTACTATGGTAACAATTCTTTTTTGGCATTTCAAGTATGGCATTAGACATGACATACTTGATTACACATTCTATGAGTTTTACTTAAGATTAAACAGAGAGAGACATTTGCATCTATAGTTTTAAAGAATGGTATTTTAGGTTATTATCAAAGAATATCACTTTATTATATAAGATAAGGATATGAATGGTGACATAATACTGATCTCCATAAAAATTAAAAATAAGTAATATGTCAAAAAGTACTGAACTGAGAAAATTGTGAACATAAATAAAATAACGGCATTTAGGCTAAATTGGTCGTTAAACGAAATAGATTAATTTTGAATCCCATCAATCAGTATGGGAAAACTGATCGTTGCCTGATCAGGAAGGTTCTCGCCCTTCCAGAACACCTAGCAACGCTTGCCTATCCCTTTTATTTTCACACGCACACCCAACCAACGCGATCAAATGTTTATTCGAGTACTCAGCCCTATCCCTAACGAACACCTCTAGCTCATCCCGCGGCAAATAGTACGCCTTGACGTACCTGTCCACATAGTCTAGATACGGAATCGGCTTCAGTCCAGAGATTTTCTCCAATTTCACAAAGAGCTGCCGGTAATCCAATTGCATCAGCCCTCGGCCGGCGTTGGAGCATTTGGACGCGTTCGAGTAGCCCTCCACCAGCAGGTGCACTATGAACTTGGCGACCACACCCCAAACCGAGTTGATGACGTCCATGTTGAGGGTTATTTTTTGGGAGATGTTCTCCAAACGCAGCGCAAACACTTGCACTTTGCGAACGACCATATCCACGTAGGGGCTATGCTCCACGGCCACCGTTTTCACGTCCCACCTAACCTGGGAGATCCCGATGAGCGCCGACCTGGCGTCGAGCGCTTTAGACGCCGAGCACATGTATACAGGCATCCTCAAATCGCCCACCACCCTCAGGGTGTTATCGCGAAAATGTTCTAGAATCATCCGTTGGTGGTTCGCGACAGTCGTCTCCAGGTACGGGTGGAGCGTCTCGAATTGTTTCGCTAAGAAAATCACGCTCTCGACGCCGACTATCCGTTCGCTTAGGCCGTGTAAGTTGGCCTCTGTCCTCTCTAAATGCTCTGGGACGTTTGGCGTCGCGAAGTTCTCTTCTATATTGGAGATTCTCTTTAGAACCGCATTCAGTTTTGCTGAGTATAAAGTAGTCGAGGCAACCTCGAGGTCGGATGTGAAGAACAGATGTACAGTGAAGAAATAATAGTCGAACAGCTGGTTCATCAGCATTATAACCTCTAATGCAATTTGTGGAAGGTATCTGGAGATCTGTAGATATTGACCGCAATTCCTCAGTACGGATAGAGTTGTGTTGGTGACTATCACACTGTTTGACACCTTTGAAGGGCTGTCCTTTACGTCGGCGTCTTCGACGAAATCTCTTTTAAGTTCGTCCGGTTCATCCTCGGATTCCTCACTGGCGTCCGATTCTGGTTCCAGACCGAATATGTCGTCATTTGTGACGTTTTCGTTTCGAAAAATTTCGAATGGTGTTCGGTTTGTTTGTCCGAAGTACTTGGATATGTAAACGCTATCATCTAATGAATGCATTGAGGATGATGACTGTGAACTTTTCCCAATATCTGTTTTTGGTTTAAAATATTTCTTAAATTGCTTGAACTCTTGCAAATTTAGAAGGGTGAATGAGGTTTTGACTGGACACTGTTCCCACCCTTCGTTTTCTAAGAACAACTTCAATTCCTCCATCCGTCCCTTGTGATAATTCTTAATGTATGCAACACTTTGAGATTTAATAAAGTCTTGTAATAGATCTGATGTGTCCCCACAGAAAACTTCAGCCACTTGGGTCAACTTCCGTAGTATACCCAGCATTTGGATAAACTTTTCAAAGGGATACTCTTCTAAGCCCGAACTCCTCAGGAATGTGGAAACTTTGCTTTGCACATCATGCCAGATTCTTATAAGACCTCCTTTCAACTTCTGCTTAATGTATTCACGACTGACATTCTTCTCAATATCACAGACATTACTCGAATTACTGGATTCCTCATTCTGGCTATACCAATTTACTAGGAGATAATAACTCCGCATCACAAGGAACAAATTCTCACACAGGTTAAGCAAACACATCGGAGCCTTATTTGTAGGCACAGACTGGCACATTTCTTGAAACTTGGTTTCCATGGATACGCTTTCAACAAATGATTTTACAGCCTCTAAAGCAGACTCATTAACTGCAGAGGAATAATGCATATGTAATTGTTCCATAGCAGCCTGAGTCTTTCCCAAGAGATCATATGCCTTTTTGAGTTTGGAAAAGGTGGCAGCATCAAAGTTATAGCATATACTGGATAGGACTGAATCCAGTTTCTCCTCAGTCATATCTAGGGTGTCTTCAAGACGTGATGTAAGATCCGCAATGCATGTGTATTCCTTATGATTTGAAGCTGCCTTTTTGCTTTTTAGTATCAATTCGATGGCGCCATAATACTCCTTCTTATTTAGCAATTGTGCCACATCCTTTTCAACACTCCTGAGACTTCTAAGGAGATCCAATGACTTTAGTACTGATTTAATTATCTGTTTCTTTCTAACATTAGCGAGTATGATAAATGTAGATATAGTCAGATGATTGGATGCAATTTGTAGGTTTTCTCTAGCTTGTCTACATGTATTTAATGTAGTTGTGAGTTGCTGCCTTATATTTTGTATTTCAGCAAATTCTCTATCACAATTGTCCCGCTGTTGTGATATTAAATGGAGTGCTTTGCCAGAAACAACCTGGAAAGTATGATCTCTATGTTAGAATTAAATGCAATATTGTGCATATTTATCTTTTGCTACTGGGAAATTAATAATTCAAGCCCAAATACATGTGACTCATTATGGTGGGATGAGGTAAATTATTGTCATGAATTTATATTCATTATTGTTAACTAGGTAACACTGCCATAATAAAGAATATTTAGATTTTTAAAAAATTGGATTGGTGGCAGAGGAATTACAATTTAGGTTTGTACATATATTTTATACCAAATTGTAAATAAGTAAGACAAAATCAGCACCCGAGTGTAATATATCATAAATGGTAATTACATACATGTTTCATAGCATTATATACACATATATTATGCATTAAATGGATTGAACACATATATAAATTCAAATACATACTTGCTGTTGTCGTTTGAGTTTAGTGAACATTTGCTCTATTTCATCACAATTAGTGTAGGAAGGAACATGCTTGAGTGCATATCGGGCAGCATCAAATTCATTTGGTGGAGAAAAGAATACATTCTCAATTTCCTTTAGAACCTGCAATAGATATATAAATAAATTAGACTCCAAATTACAAAACATAAGAATTTGTTCTTTGTTGACTAGCACCAGAATAGGTAGAGATATATATGTATATATCCTAATATATAAATAATGTATACATATACAACAGTTAATTAGGAACAAATTCAACATCAAGTAAATCTACAAATAAAAAGATGTGAAGTTGCTTTACATGATTTTATAATAGAACCGATCTCTTAGTCCTCATTTGGTCTTGTGTTTTTAGTACATAAATGAAATAATTACAGTTTATTGATTTATTAAATAATCATAGTAACGCTGTGGAATCATATTATTAGATAAAAATTTACTTATTTTAAATGTTATTACTAATATTGATTGTTTAAACCTTAGTTGAACTTTATTTTGATATTGATTATGAATATATGTAAAAGTGCATTATACATTTTAGTTTTTAATTGATGTATAATTTAATCTTCATAACTTCATTAAAATGAATCTGTTCATTGTTTTTAATAATACATGGTATTGCTTAAAGCACTATTAGATTAGATAGACCTCTAATTCAGCAGCAGATTGTGCAGCCGTTAATGACCTAGAGTTGACACCAGGAGGAGCATGCCGATTCTCCATATTTACTAATGCACCTGGAAAGAAAATAATAAGGGTGCCAAATTTCAATCATTAGGACCATTCTAAGAGGTGCAGGAAAGATATTTTAGAACATGTATATTTAATATATATCTATTATACTTAATTATATATACACTGCATATAACAGGACATAACTCATGACAAAATAAACATCTACATTTGATATGATCCTCAAATGAATGTTAACATTATATGTAAATGTTTGCTTCTAATGGAATCATTAATATGAACTTATTAGCTTAATAAGTGGACTTAGAAATCTAGCTTGATTGTTTATAAATAGGTAGGATAACGACCGGAACTCGTTTAGTAACATATTCATTTACTTACCATTCTAATACAAATTTAAATAAAAAATAGTCATATGTTATTATAATACTCAAAATTACATTTTTTTTTATCTTTAAATTTTGTATGAGCCTACGGAGTAAGAACTTTACGGAGATTATTTCACAAAACGTCTAATAAGTATATACACAAATACTGTTATGGTATTAAGAATGAAACCCTTTCAACTTTGCTTTCATTTTAAAAATTATTGTAAAATTTCTAGCTCATACAATTTGTCTACAGAACACAGGTCACAGAGTAAACTTAACCTATGCACAGCACTCCAGAGATATACAGATGACATAAATAATTTAGAAATAAATTCTTGAAACATTTAACTAGATTTTTCTTGAAATGTGACATTTCATAAACACATTTAGCCTCAGTCTCCAATAAAATTGTTTGATCTTGCAATATATTAAAATAAATACAACATTGCATTCTATAATATATATAATAAAACTGTAGGTATTTAACAAATTTCTGTATATAATAGAGAAGTCAAAATCCGAGTCAGGGTAATCAGAAGAAAGAATAGAACACGTCAAGACGTTTGCTCCGTCTCTTAATAGAGGCTTATTTACGAATGTATTCTGAATTTTAATGAAATCAAATGCGGCAAAATGACAATTCCTGAGAGATTATATATTATATTATCAGAATTCAATTTACAGTCTGTATTTTCCTACTTCTCAGTTATGGCTAGTCTTTATTTTTCCTTGTACAATGATGAATCTTTTTTCTGAATTCTGTGGTAAATGGTGCACACTGCACAGTGACAGAATGAAAATACTGAATACAAATCGTATATGTCTGACGTCATACGAAATATGAACTATGATTATTTAGTGATTGTATTTAGTTTGAGTGCAGTTTAAGAGGACATTTATATATGTATTTAGTGAAATTACGAAAATGGAGACAGATTGGATGATAGAAGAACAAACGACGCCAAAGGTACCTTTGTAACATTAAAAATGGATCGCTGGTCGTGACATGAAAGTCCTCCGCCATCTTTTGCTCAATCCTTTTTCTCAACCACCTAACATTAATAACTTTAAATTTCTAACTTAACAGACGCTGTTTGGGATTGCAGTTTTTAAAATATATTATGTTTAAGTATAATTTGTTAATTTTATAGGAATCTATTCTTTATCCTTCTGTAAAATCTGACGGTGTTTATAACCCAAATTCAATAAAAAAAATTCATTATTAGGGTCAAGAAGTAATCTTGAACAATGATTTAAAAAAAGAAAACAGGCTTTTTGAAATTAATTAAACATGTTTTATGTGTTTAACACGCCAAATCAATTTATTCATAACATACTTGTTTTATATGTATGCTTGAAATTGAATAATTTTGATGTTTTCGAGATTGTATCTCAAAAGGTTTACCGCAATCAATCTTTTATTCCATTCGTTTTAGAATACACTCACTGAATAGACAGACGCTATTAACATAGTAAGTAGTTAACAGTGCGGAAGATTTTGTAAATTTTATTGTGTAGTGCAAGTTACAATACAATAACGTATACATCTTATAATAAATAATGGACCATAATATTTTTCTAGAAGACTTTTGTGTGTGCACCACACCAGTGATATAATAGTCATTATAATATATTATTGTTGCAAATAGTGTTGTATTGTAAGCCAGTAAATAATTTACACCATCTAATGATCTAACAGAACATCTAGACACAGTTGTGAATTCACATTATTGGGCTTAAGTATGTACTATTGTGTAGCCCCATATGGGGACTGAATTGTATGGGCAAAATCTAACTTAATTCTTTACATAATTAAGCATTAATTATAGTACCTAATACATTTTTTTTACATCTATAAGAGCAATCATGATCTACTTTCATAGAATAGTGTGGGTTCTGTGAAAAGAAAATGCAAAAACATCAATGTTGCTAAACACCACAAAACCGGATACTAATTCAATGTAAGGGCTTTGGTATGACTGACTCTGATTGACTAAATTAAATTTTATAACATGCTTCTTTAGTTTGGCCCTTTACTAGATCATTATGTTTATTAAGTAGAAACATAATTGCAATATTCACTTTTTATAAGCAGGTGGCATCACTTACATCGTTAGACACAGGTGTGAAACCAGCACCAAGTGGTGCTGCATATGTTGCAGAAAGGAACACATGTCTAAACCTTTTTTCAAAATGGAACGAAACCGACCAGGTTTGTACAGTTTTTATTGTTAAAAACAGCGGTAGAATTACAATGATTTAATAGATAGATTAATATTAGTAACAATAATTACAGGCATTGTGACACTTTCACAGCATTTAATAGCAGATAATTTTTTTATGAAAATTTATCCAGTCCAACATAGTCAACCGTTACTACTTAAATTACCCTTTAGTGTTATCAATTTTGATAAATATGTCACAAGTTTATTTGATAATTCAGCACCAAATATATATTTTATATACAGTAAATATAAATTAACAAGGGCCAAAACACTTTGAATATTTATATTGTGGCTGAATTCACCGAAAATAGCTAGTATATCATAAATTTTCTCTTTTCAGGTGGAGTTTGTAGAGCAGCTATTGGCACGCATGTGTCACTATCAGCATGGACACATAAACGCATATCTAAAACCTATGCTACAGAGGGATTTTATCAGCATGCTGCCAAGTGAGTACTTTCTATTGTTTAAATAATCTATCTCTAAGATAACTTTTGCAAATGACCTTAAAAAATGGTTCTGACTAATTCAAATTTTTAAAAATTATAACAACTTTTATTTAAAAGAAAGTACTTTGTAAAACGCAATTTATTATAATTATTAATAAGTTACTAAGTATTTTATTTCAACATGAAAAATGTTATATTTATTTATTTCTTTGGCAAGTGCATGGTTGATCTAGTGTATATGTCATAGTATTAAATGATTTTGTCTCATGGAAGAGCTGTACTAACTAATACTGCATTAAAATTCTAGGGCTGACCGTAGATCTACAGAAGTCATTATTCTATCCTTATGTTACTAGAAATAAAAATTATTGAAATTATATAAACTTGTAACATTTTGTATACTGAGCTAGCCTCAACCATATAAAAAAGATATTTGCCAAATAGATCTATTGACAAGAACTCATACTGTATTAAAATCTCCAGAAAAAGGCCTAGATCATGTAGCGGAGAACATACTCTCATACCTGGACGCGAGTTCTCTGTGCGCCGCAGAACTTGTGTGCCGCGAATGGCAGAGAGTCATCTCGGAGGGCATGCTGTGGAAGAAGCTGGTGGAACGGAAGGTCAGGACTGACTCACTCTGGAGGGGATTGGCTGAAAGGAGAGGATGGTAAGTCTTTTATATGAGAGATCTATGAATCAGCCAAGTTTTTTTAATATTAAATTTATAACTTTCCTCAAGATTGGTATATAAAAAACATTTCAATATCATAAAGCTTATTTGTTACAATGATTCTCAAAAAGTACTGATACAAATTCAAGGAAGGCTATACAATATTTTGCAACTCAGCCAAGTTCAAATAGCAAATGTTTTAAGTATGGAGTGAATTGTTCCTTCTCATAGGCACAGGTTTTTTAATGAACAAGGTAGACTGAGGGTAACAGGTAAGCAAACATCCATATTTGGCATATAACAAATTTTCTGTAAATAAATATAAGATGCAGTTTTGAAGAATGTAAATAATCTTAGTTCTTTGTCAGATATACATATGAAAATATTTAATATTACAGGATCATGTATTTATTCAAACCAAAGCCAGGTAGCCAGCATCCGTCACACTCATTTTACAGACAGCTGTACCCCAAGATAATACAAGATATACAATCTATTGAAGAAAATTGGAGAATGGGCAGGCATAATTTGCAGGTAATTAATGTAAATTCAACATTTTGGTTGTTTGGATGAAACTTTTTAATCAAATTATAATAATATAGCCTACAAATTAGAAGAGAGAATAAATTAATATGTACCATTACATTGAACCCATGCCAATATGCATTATCTAAAATTGACTTAAATACATATTATTTATTAATTTCTGTACCCATGAAACTTATTTTTTATAGTCGCACTTGTAATTTTTTAGATTTATTGTCACAATAATCAAACATAAATTAGTTTATTTAAGACAGAATTATTTGTTAAAACAAAAAATATAGAAATAAAAATGGATACAGCTCTCTGTTTTCATTTCAATGTGAAGCATAATAGTATTATTCCCATTTCAGAGGATAAACTGCAGATCAGAGAACTCAAAAGGTGTCTACTGCTTGCAATATGACGATAATAAAATTGTATCCGGGCTTAGAGATAATACTATTAAAATTTGGGATCGGAAGACTTTGCAGTGTGTTAAGGTATAGTAAACTGTGGATTTACATACTGTTGAATGTTATACAAACAGAGGTTTGATTCCGGTGCAATTCAAATTTGTATGATTACCATTTTTTAGCTGATACATAGTGTTACTATTGAATTTTTGTATGAATAATGCAAGGAGGAAGGTATGGAGGTAGATTAAATCAGAAAATATTAAGGCACTTTTATAATATATTATTATTTTTAAATGATATATTTGAACATATGTGCATTTAAATAACCACAGCTGTTTAGAATAATGTGTAACAAATGCTTTATATATAGTATTTTTTAACTTTTTTTTATTTTCAATTCACTAAACCTTAGGTACACTCCTTTTAGTCTTTCTGAATAAGGGTGTGAATTCATCATACTTAGAGAGGCATGCCAGTCATGCCATGCCAGGCGTACACACATGTGTAGTAATATATTTACTATTATATATAACATGTAGTAAATTTGTAAATAAAAAGTATACCTTTTCAATTTTTATTGAAGGAAGCAATAATCAAGCAATTTGAGAGATTTGTAATAGAAACACACTTTATTAACGGATTTATGTATTTTTGCAAAATTTAAATATAATTTCATTATTTAAAAATTTTCCGACGTTTTGCGTGCTTTACAGCGTGCTTGGTCATGGTAGACTGAAGACAAAAGGTGTTGATTGACAAAATAAGTGTTACAGCTGCAGAGAGATTGTGTGTTCTGTATTTATTGCCCCGGAGTTGGTATCGACTAAAACCGGAAGGATTTTTACAGAACTAGCTCACGGTGTCCTCTATTTTCCCGGATTGTTTTACAAAAATACATTAATCCGTTAATAAGTGTTTTTCTTTAAATGAGTAACAGTTACATTAATAAAAGACAATATTAGATTTGTAATAATTAATGTTAACTAATTTACAGGAGCTTCAAGGACATACAGGTTCAGTATTATGCCTGCAATACGACGAGAGGGCGATCATATCCGGTTCCTCAGATAGCACTGTGCGGGTTTGGGATGTGAATACAGGAGCAATGCTTAATACTCTGATACATCATTGCGAAGCCGTATTACATTTAAGGTTCTGTAATGGAATGATGGTCACTTGTAGTAAGGTAATAATAGCTTGATAATTATATTATGTAATTTTAATATCTAAAGCCTACTTATATAAAGTTAATACTTCATTGACTTTCATATTATTTGATTCATTTGCTGTTAAGGCGGATACATAATGTTTTGGGCCTAATATACAGACTTTCTCAATTATCATACATCATGTTTATATGTTATACTGATTTAATGTAATATTGCAGGATAGATCGATAGCTGTATGGGATATGACGTCAACAACGGAAATTATGCTTCGTAGAGTTCTGGTTGGACATAGAGCTGCAGTAAATGTTGTCGACTTTGATGAAAAGTACATTGTCAGTGCGAGCGGTGATAGAACTATTAAGGTATTGGAACGTTTATCTGGATGTAATGACCACCATTAAACTGGTGAGGTCAGAAGTAAAGTCGCTATTTGGTTCTGCTATAACATTTTTTCTAAATTAGAAAATTAGATTTAGGATAAAGATAAATTTATTAATCTAAATAAAGCATACTTTTATTGTTTAACGCTTTCGATTATAAACATATCCCCACACACTTAAAGCTGTCAGTTATTTTTATTGAACTAAAAAAATGATTGCTAGAAATCTAATATATGGCAAAACAGCGTTTGCCGAATCAGCTAGTCTTTATATATATAATTCTTCTGTGAGTGTGTATGTCAATGAACAACTCAAACGACTGGACCGATTTTGATGTAATTTTTTGTGTGTGTTCAAGGGGATCTGGAAATGGTTTAGATTCACAATTTTGTCCGCTGGACAATGTTTTTTTAATTAATTTTTAATTTATTAGTAGTTGTTGATTTTGGAATGTTTTACATTGGATCCGACAGACGGCGCTACCATCGCAGTGTCAAATTTTAAATAATATTCGAATTTTAATTTTAGTCCGTCCCGACAGTTAGCGCTGCGATCAAATTAAAAAAAAGTTTTGTTATCATTGTGTTATTGTAGACCATGTGCTGGATCAAATATTAAATTAAAAGGTACTGAGTGTTTTGAGAAGAGTTTATTTTTATTTTTATGATACAACATACAAAAATACATATAACCCTAAATTTTTACCTCTCTACGATCAACCCCTATTTTTTATTTATTATGAAAATTGAAATCACATGTATGGCAAAACAGCGTTTGCCAGATCAGCTAGTATCTTTATAAATTGTCTATCAAAAACGTATCGTACAAGACGCTCATTGTTGAAAATTGTTTTTCAGGTGTGGAACACGTCGTCGTGCGAGTTTGTGCGGACGTTAAACGGCCATAAGCGTGGCATCGCGTGCCTTCAGTACCGGGACCGACTCGTCGTGTCCGGCTCGTCCGACAACACGATCCGGCTTTGGGACATCGAGTGTGGCCAGTGTATACGAGTTTTGGAGGGACACGAGGAGCTTGTTAGGTGTATACGGTCAGTATGCGTTCGATTATGTGGGGAAAATGAAAAAGTTTTTTTTTAAATTTGAAATTTGTGACTAAGTGCATGCCACTATATATAACTTCACATATAATATGTAGTACGTAATGTATCTTATATAAATAGAAGCAATAAAAGCATTTTTATTTAGAAATTAAAGGTGATGATTTTTCTCACAGACAATACAAGTAATCAATTTTTTTTAATTTTTTTTTATATGTATCATACTTTATTTCATGTATATGCACGTGTTCCCTCTTCTTAATTTTTTTTCTCTCTTTCAAATAGGGGTTGCCTGGTAGAGATCGCTAATAGCGATAAGGCCGCCGTTTACACTCCATATATCTTTAATGTTAGTGCTTGTAAATTTCGTGTCTTGTCTCTTTTATGTTGTGTGATAAAGTGTAAAATAAATAAATAAACAAAATATATTTTGGACCATTCATACAATATCTTTATTAATTGTAGCCTATGTGTTATTCCGAAGCTAAAGCTCATTAAAATGCATTCTGTCTTGATTATAATATTAGTGGCTTCTGGTAGTTCACCTATGTGAGATTTTAGATTTGCACATAGTAAAAGTGTTTTCGAAGTATTTTATAAGTATTGTTTAATAAAAGCAACAATTGTTCAGGAGTTATTGAGATATTGCCAATGGTGCAAAAGAAATACAGGTCGGCCAGTTAAATAACTAATACAAGATATGGATATATATCCTCATATATACAAACCTTTTATATTAATGCAAAGCAGTAATGAATCCAAGTAAACTTGATGGATCCAACCATATGGTTTAATTCCTTATGAGCAAATGCGACCGTACAGGATCAGAGGTTCAAGGTGATGGGAGTATCTCAAAGTGATCGGGCAGCGTCACCACGATATAGCACTTTGAGAGGACGCGAGAAATGAATAAGCCAAAGCCGTATTCAAATCTAATTTATTGAACTGAAGATACACTTTAAATATAAATCATACATATACAATATTTCACATGTGAGTTGTTGGTGTATCGCGCATCTTCAGCAATAATATTTAGAACAACCATGTCAGTAGTGTCAGCGGTTGCTTCATGTTCAATGACATCTGAACACCTTATATAATGTTGGATTGCTACAATTTATATGTTATCCAGTTAAATAAGATCTGTAATGGAATGTGTGTGTAAGACAATCTTTTATTGGACAACTGAATATAATTTGTTTCATATGCACATTTGGTAGGTATCATGAAAAGAGATACTTTTACATATAATATGTGTATTTATATGTAATGTAATGGTATATATATTAATGGTGATGATTTCATCCGAATCAACTTTGGGCCTCAATGGTTTGAGAAACTTGAAGAAAATAACCAATGTCAGCTAGTATTAATTAATATTATCTGAAAATGTAATGTGAAATGTTTGTATGTATTTCAGGTTCGACAACAAGCGAATAGTGAGCGGTGCGTACGACGGCAAGATCAAGGTGTGGGACCTTCGGGCTGCCCTCGACGTCCGCACGCCGCACCAAGACCTCTGCCTGCGGACCTTGGTGGTGAGTACCAACTCCATGGCTCCCATCCCTGAAGTTTATCGTCGAGAGGTTAGAGCATCTACGCAAACGTAAGACAGTTAGTGTTCGGTAATTAGAGTGCGGCTGTTGTTTCCAGGAGCACACCGGCCGCGTGTTCCGCCTCCAGTTCGACGAGTTCCAGATCGTGTCGTCGTCGCACGACGACACGATCCTCGTGTGGGACTTCCTCAACTACAGCGAGGCCTCCCCCGCGCCCCCCGCGCCGCCGCAGCCCCGCTGGGCCTCGCCCGAGCTCGACAGGGCCTTCTACGACTAGGTGCGTGCTAGGTGCTTACATCTTCGAGAAAAACACTTCACACGCACGCTGTAAAGTACGCGGAAACGTGGGAAAAAATTTAAAATATATTTAAACTAACTGCCATAAATGTGATTTCAAGTAATCATTTCTTTAGTTCAATAAAAATAATTATCACCTTTAAGTGTGCTAAGGGGATATGTTTATAATCGAAAGCGTTTTAAACAATAAAAGTATGCTTTATTTAGGTTAATAAATTAATCTTTATATGACTATAGAATCTTTTGAAGTAAACATAATTGTGACTGTCAATTAATTATAGCCAAATAATTTGCAATAAAATAAAATTGCGACCTTAAATCAAGATCCAAGCTAGCCTATCTCTTTAGTTGGACCAGACTGCTCACGGTGTGCTAATTTAATTTAAAATCGGTTAAATAGTGTAGGAGTCCATCGCGGACAAACATCTATATATATATATATATAGAGATTTATATATATTAAGATTTTGCAAAAATACATAGATTAAATCCGTTAATAAAGTGTTTTTCTTTAAATGAGTGACAGTTATGTTAATAAGACAATATTATCATGCAAATATCCTGCTCAGATCTAGTTTCAGACTGTCAAATAAATTGTGATTTTTCTCGATTTCAGATTGAGGATGCTCACCGCTTTTGGATGTCATACAAATGTGCTTGATTGTGGTAAAGTGGACTTAGGTGATGTACACCAATCGTTAGCAATTTTGAGGACTTACGAAATACAATACCCATTACAATACACCACACGGATTAATGCGTTGAGGATTAAAGTTGACGTTGCGATTTTCATAGCAATCGGTCGAGTCGGTGTGCGTATGTAAATGGTTAGTTTGACAAATATGTAAAATACAGTTTGTCGTCGAAATCTATATGGTATGTTAAATTTTTGATAGCTCTGCAAATATTTTGTCCGTCGTTTTAGCATATTTTAATTGGCTTCAAATAAATTGCGGAACTTATTTCAAAATTAATATATAGAAAATGTAAACCTACAGTCTAGAGATACTGTTTGTGGAATAATTAATTTAAATATTTTTTACCTATTTAAGAAAAAGATGTTAACTGAATATGGCCTTATTTTTGAGGAATAAAGAAAAACCTTGTTCCAAATGTGACCACGCTTTTCAAGGGCAAAAAATCAGCCGTTGGCTTTTGGTCGCGACTCATGGGTGTTGTATCTCGTTGTTTACATAGATAATGTACTAAAATACATTAAATTTTCTGTTTTTTTTTTTTTACTGTCCAAGGGTATTAAAGTTGAATGATAAAGGTATTTTCATAGTTATTATATAACTATAAGAAATGTGCTATATTTGAATACAAATTTTTTATTTGGGCTTTAATCTCTCTTGTCTCAGACGTTTTTGTGACGAAAAATGAAAAGATTAGCCCAATTTTATTTTAAGGCAACATATTCGCGAGACTTGGCAGTGTGCCCATGGGCGAAGGTCAAAACAGGTTTTTGTGTGTGTGTTTAGTACATTTTCTATGTATATAGTCACAATTGTGTATAAACCCATTATAGGTTAAAAAATGTTGAACTATAATTTATTTTTTATTATAATTTTGACGTGTTCTTCATTGTTAATTCCAAAAGCTAGACTCGCGAGTGTATATAGACACCATTAGTATTATACAGGATGTCCGTACTGGAGTCCTGAAAAGATTTTTTATAGTTTTACGTCATCTAATGGTAGTGAACTCGATAGAATAATTTGGCTTAGGGTTGCCATATGCAGATATTTTCGATAATTGTTCAGCGCGATTTAAGTAAACAACCCTGGGACATCCTGTATAGGATAATACATGACAATTTTATTGTAAAGATTACATATAGGGTAAGAATAGTTAAGCGACGCCGGGCGCGGTCGGCACTCGGATGGGTTATGTTTGTTACCAATGCGTGATCTGGTTAATCATTGTAGAGGCCTTTCTAGTTTCATCGGAAACTGTTGAGTCGATGCGAGGGTGAATTGTGTATATAATTAGGTACTAAGACAATTCGGTAATTTGCCCCACTGTTTAGGTGTTGCTAGATTTTTTAAATGTGTTGCCAGATTCAAAAACCAACCAACCATGGAAATAATTGTAGACCACGTTTTACAAGGCCCAGTCAAAAGTCGTCTTAAAAATTGTATTGTTTTATAGGCTAAAACATTGATCTTGAGATCAGTTCAATTGGAACGTCGTAACTAAAATACTATGAATAAAGTTTAAAACGAAAGAACTAGAAAAAATTGGATCGTATAAACCTTCGGGTTTTTTTTTATGGAAATTTGACTGATTCGGAATTTGTATTCAAGAATAAAGAAATTCACAAATGAATGGTGTGGCTTAAACCAGTGACAGAATTAATCGTCTCTTGTTAGATGATTAAATTTCAACAGTTTAGAGAAATTAAAAATGGCGATGAGCTTATCTCAAATAATCCGCGATGGCTACAATTCAAGTGAACTCTGGAGATAGCTAAACGGTTTGTTTTAAACAAATCGTGGCATTTGGACTTCATATGCCTCCCAAAGCGTCTAGTGGAAAATATAACGGTAAATTGTGTTATTTAATAATTTTGTTTTAAAAAAATAACAAAAATTTGATTATAACGCCATCTAGTGTCAAAAGTTTTCATTTTAGCATTGAGCGTTATAATCAACGTTAGCTCGACGCGTAAACTAGATATCAAGTTATAAAAATTCATGGCGATTTGCCATATACACACAGCAAAAGTAAGAGAAAGAAATGGGTATTATTTCTCTTGAAGTCGTTATGATTAATTGTATGATAAGCCTAGACTGTATATAAAGCTTATTTTAGATAAGTCGCCTTTCTCCTATAGAGTTATTGTATAGTAAGTGCGTTTGTATATTGTATGTGTAAATGGGATTTGGTTTTTTACGTTTTTTTTTACGTTTAAAATATGTTTCTACTCGGACCACATCACAAAGCAATGATTGTACAATGAGATAGACCACTATACGTAAGTACTAAGGCTAAGGCCTGCTTCCGGTAATCTGAATATATGCAGAACTCGTATAGATGCAACACCTATCTACTTAGGTTTACCTAATGAAAATACATGACTCCTCATAGTCTATAGATTACAGTTCTAATGTTTTGGTATACAAGCCTTAGCGATGTCCTTTTTTGTGGACCGTACTTATTTCACCGCTTATTTTAATTCGCTAACAAATATGTCCGAATTAGGATTTAATAAAATTGGCCCAGATCGTATAAATTTAAGTAATCACTGTTTATTATAAGGCTTTTTCTCATATGGCAATTCACTGCGGCCTAATAGTATAGACGAGCCTGTGTAAACTGTCAAAGTGACATGTACATAGTAAACTTTTTACCGCGTAGTTTATGCGATGCTACAGACTATCCGACGTAGCTGTGACGTCACCGCTCCGTCGTCTATCAAACGTTGAGGAGTTCACGTAGGCGAGTTCCTATATGTATTAATCATAAAATTTAAGTTTAAACTGTATTTATTGCAATGGCACCGCAGGTGAAGCTGTCAGATTTTGACAGATTGTCATGTCGGAGGGAATCCTCGCCAGATTGAAAATCTATGAGGGTCTCGTGCGAATTACGCTGCTGTAGAATGCTAGTGTACTTTTTATTTATCCGTCGTCATTATATTATAATGGATTCTAGACTGCTTTGTTTCTGAAATCGGATGTTCATAATTGTAAATATGAAAGTTTCTTTTTGAATAAATATGTGTCTATTGATTTGTTTTTTTTATTTTAATTTTACTATTGTTGTGTGTTTGTGTGTGTGTTTAGCGTCGTGTGTACAAAACTAATTTTGACGAAAGAATACTATAGTATTCTTTCGTTAGCAAGCTTCTATAGCAAGGAATTGTTCATTTAATTATTAAAAATTAAACGTGTTGTTATTCAATACAATTCAGAAGAAGATATTGCTTATAATTAAATTTCAAATAATTAAATATTTATTTTTATAAACATATTAAATATTCATTTTTATTAACATATATTATATATTTATTTTATGTAAGAAAATTTATTTTTGAAACGATAGCTGGTAAAACGAATGTAAATTATATATTTAAACCATTTGATGACATCCACAGAGAGGTTTTGAATTTTATTTTTTTTCAAAAGAAAGTTGGAATTTACATATTTAGTATATTCATTGAATATTCTCAGCAAAAACTTTTATTAATCATAATTTTGGAGTGAATGCACTTTTGACTTGTTGTAAGCGGGCGAACGCGTGACGTAAGCGTTACGAAAACTGTTACAGAGCGAGGCTAACGGGAGTTGAGTCGGCCTATCGTCGTTAGAATCAACTACATTAATTACTGATGTATTTAATAATTAAAGTAATAAAAATAAAAGATCTACTCAAGAATATTAATTTACCAATAAAAAAAATTTGTATGATATTAATATATGTTTTGCACATACTTATATACATAGATATAGTATGGAGCGAAAGAAGTTTCACTTCAGTCGTAAAAGCATATTAATTTTTTTTTTTGTTAAAGTTAGGCTGTAAATGTAGACTTATACAAATGGAAAATATTAATTTTTGTAATAACTTTGCTAATTTAACTACTAAATATTGTGTAAATTTTATTTTTGTATTACTTATGACTACTAATTTGGCCGGTTTTTAAAAAGTTTTTTGTCACCTAGGGGTTGAAATTTATCTTTATACTCTCTGAGGAACCCATTAATGGCGGACCTTCAGTTAAAAAATAGGGAAAATAAAATTTTATTTGCTTTTATATTTATTACTTTAAATCATATTAATTATGCACAAAACAATGATTATAATTGGCGCCGCTTTAAGCAATATGGCGCCGCTTCGTTGTATTGGCGCGCATTCCGCTTCCAGCCAAGCGTGATCTTCAGAAAGATTCCGATAGAGGAGAATCGGCCCCAGTGTTTCCAAAACTTTTGCATGATATGTGTTAAGGTAACGTATCTAAAAGGAAGTATATATAAAAAATAATGTAATATATACAAATATTATAGTCTGCGTTAAAGCGGTTTGAGAAAAATGATTCAATTATTGTCGTAGTAAATATTAATTTATTATTAGGCCAACAAACACAAATATGTAAAGATATTTTTTTACGTATTTGTAAGGATAATATTTTCTAAAAAATGATATGATTACATCATTAATGTATTAATGTATATTAACCAGTGACAACCAAGAAGCAACATTTTCAGTTTTGATTTGGTGAAATAATTGTATGGATGGTAAACTTCAACAAAAACCGAGTCGCTTACGGAATTTAGTATATTTTTTTATTTGTCTAAAGAAAATTATAATTACCTCGTCGTCGCTAAGTAAATTGAGATCGAGAATCGCAGTCTGATGAGGGACCAGAGTTAAAGAACGGAAGGCAACTGCGCCGGCGCCTGAAAAATTGCCAACGATTCCATCCGCCTGAAAAATCAGTTTCTTTTTTAATTTTCTTACGTCATGACAGATATGTTTAATATTATGTCAACTGCTGTCTCAAATGTCACATTTGTATTTTGGGTAGCTCTTTTCAGCTTAGGGCTTTGAGGAGGAAATGAAATGAGCAAGTAAATATCAATGTAGAACATAAACGAATTTTTATTTGAAGAAAAACACTTTTTAACGGATTTAAGTTATGTATTTTTGCAAAATTTAAATATATTTACATTATTTTATATTTTTCCGACGTTTCGCGTGCTTTACAGCGTGCGTGGTCACGGTAGACTGTAGACAAAAGGTGTTAATTGTCAAAATAAGTGTCACAGCTGCAGAGAGGTTGTGTGTTATCTGTATTTGTTGCCCCGGAGGTGGTATCGACTAAAACCGGAAGGATATTTACAGAACTGGTTAAATCCTTCCTATAATAAATTCGTTTAAGTGGTGTTTTTCTTTAGTAACAGTTATGTTAACAAAAGACAATATTACGAATTTTTATTTTTCTTAATATTAGAGTGTGAATAAATATATTTAGACTTACATATATATGTTCAGCCTGTCGGTTCATATCGATAACTTCGACCAAATCTTCATGGCGTATACCGTATTCACCGACTTCGTAATATCCCGGCTCTGCATTTAAACGAAAAATATTAGATATAGATATCGCTGTTGTATCTACAAAAAGAGCCGTACACATTAAACGCGCCAAATGCATTTTCCGCATTTAATGGCGGAAATCTCTAAATACCATAGACTATCCAACACGAAAAAATATGGCTTAGTTCTTTAATAATATTAATTTTACGCTTTCTAGTTGAAATTTCAAAATACACAAAAATTAATTTTGTGTATTTTCAGATTTACTTTAAAAGTATCCAATACTATACCGATTTTATTAAGCAGTTAAAATTACATTTAAAACCGACTGAATTAACTCAGTTATAATAAAAAGAGAGAAAATGATTTTCCGTTATATACATTTGAATTATCATCAATTATATCAACAATTATTAAGTCATATGAATCCTTGACCTGAATGCTCCGAAACCATACTCACCGTCACTAAAAATCATTCCGGGTACGATTCCAGGGTCGTTCGCCATCAGCGCGCTCCCGATTCCAGACGGGCCCTCGTGTACGTTCAGGAAATGTCCCACGCCGTGTCCCGTTCCATGCGCGTAGTTTAACCCAACGTCCCATAAAGATTTACGAGCGAGTGTCTCTAGAATGTTGCCCTGAAAAAGAAAATAATTCTTTATAACGAAGCGCTTGAATAACAGCCTCCATGCCCTGAAATCGTATCTTTTATAACGAAGAGCTTTGAGTACGATAACAGGTCATACAGGAAGCTGGCAGAGCATTTTACACTTTTTTTAAAAATTCCAGAACCAGAACTATTTCTGAAAACTATCAGGAACCGGGTCACCTCGCTGTTATAGAATTCAGCAGATTTAAGTTTTGAACATATCCTGAGTAATGTAAATAATTTATCTTATGTTAAATCTAAGTTACGACTCTAGAAATCTCAATATTTTAATGTATTTTCAACCATTATTTTTATATAACTATGTAATTTTATATAACTACTAGCTGATCCGGCAAAAGTTGTTGTTATACGTGATTTCAATTTTCAATAAATAAATAAAAAATAGCGGTTGACCGTAGAGGGTTGAAAATTTAGGGTTGTATGTATTTTGTATGATAAAAAAAAATTTGTCTAAAAAATAAAAGGGATGGACTACCCCTAACCTACTCAATACGCTCACAAAGTTTCATGAGAATCGGTCAAGCCGTTTCGGAGGAGTATGGGAACGAAAACT
This sequence comes from Pontia daplidice, assembly GCA_963693355.1. Lineage (NCBI taxonomy): Eukaryota > Metazoa > Arthropoda > Insecta > Lepidoptera > Pieridae > Pontia > Pontia daplidice. The sequence goes on along the minus strand of CAVNZL010000023.1, from coordinate 467,004 downwards.
CACGAGAATGTTATATATAAGATTTAACTTTGTATAACTATGAAATGTCAAAAATTACCGTAGTTCCTTTAGGGAATACAACAGTGGCGAGCGATATAAATCCTTTCATGACACGGGTGAATGTCAAACGCTGCATGTCAGTCGGAGAGGACATATGGCGTGTGCGGGTTATGTCAGTTGTACCATCGCTGCAAAACATTTTCTTTATAAATAGGGGCAAACGGGCAGGAGACTCGCCTGAGTGTAAGTACACTCATAAAGCTAGAGCTTCACAAGTGTGTTGACGGCCTTTAAGATGACCTTAAAATACTTTACTTCTCTGAGCTGTTTTTAAACGGGGACAAACGAAACAGCGGGGTAGCCTGTAAACACCTACTTTATGTAAGTGCTGACGGCTCTTGGAAATTTTTTTTCGCTCTTTTTAAAGAATTGTAGATCATATTCTGTTGGGAAGACCTTGAGACCAAACCTGCGGCGAATGCTTGGCGGTCGTATCCATGTCTTTCCATATTCTACAGTAGTGGATCCAAAAGTAAATTACAAAGAAAAGGGCCAGCAAATGAACGCAACCTTTCATTGTATCTTTTTTTAACAACCTTTGCTTGGTTATCAACAGCTAAATCATACGCCAGATGTTGTAGGATACAATTGGATATTATATTATGACATATAATTTCTATATACGAATTAAAAAAAAATAGAATTTATCATATTTAAATTGGATATTTACAGGTATTGCCCACCAGAATCCACTAGTAACATATCCTGTTTACGTACAACGCGCTGGGTACCTTCGGCTGAAGGTTTGTAGTGTATTATTGCCCCATTTTCCCCTGCGCCAGCGATTGTTGCGAACGATGGACCACGATAGCCAAACTCTTCGCTGAAAATATATAATTTTCTACATTATTGTCGTTTGCATCAGACAAACAAATTATTGTATGAAACACGGTTCCCTATAACTTTGTCCACGTTTTGAATCCTGTTGTGACAATAATTATAATAAAATACGATTTAAATCGATTATATTCACTAAAAAGTTTTTTGGTATATCTGCCATGAGTTTAAACAGCCTCCGAGAGCTATTTATTACCAATTGCGCCCTAAAATTAAAAAAAAACAAACTTATATATTATATTAGGTACTTCGAATGTTTATCTTTTGGGTTATGGATTTATCATTGTATAGGACGACAGCGTTTGAATAGTTGCGAATAGTAAAAGCTAAATTGATTTCTAAGACTGTTTTATTGCAGTAATTACATGGCACAATGAAGTTTACATAAACTTATATCTCTAGCTTCGCTTCTTGTCCCAGCGGGGGGAAAAAAACCTCTCCTGTCACAACTCCACAGAATACCTTACGTTCAGAAATGAGTTTCCTCAGAATAGTAAAACTAAAAATATTTACATTATGTGCGTCTGTACGCCACAAGAATACAGTCAGTGTAAAAACAACGGAATTGAAAAATCTATATCTTAGACCTCAGTACAGATGTCTACCAGTAGTAGAACTACTAGGTGTTCAATATCTTTTACATTTTCACCCGATGTAAGGCACAATTTATATGTTGCATCTAAGATACACCGGGTTGTCTGGAAGAAAGCTATCGTAGCTATAAGACCGCCCTCTGTGCACAGACATTAAGTTCATAATAAATTAATTTTTATTTTTAAGTCGACTATAAGTTTCTTCCTTTTTATGTTTGCAATAAAGTATTATTATTATAAACGTGTGTATAAAATAATTGAAAATCTAACTATGTTCAATTGGTAATAAATATTAATTAATTCTAAGTGCTTTTCACATAAGTAGCTCCAAAACCATCATGAATAATTATGTATATATTGGCTAACTTATACAAGCTACTAATATAATATAAGTACAGTGAAACCTCAATATAACGACTTCCTCGATTTAACAAATTCTTCGTAATCCCTTGAATTGTCCATAAGAGTCAATATAAAATATACCTTTACATTGCGAACATTCTTTGCGTACGACCTCTTTATAACGAATTTTCAATCATGAAAAAGTATTCATACCTCTAATTAACGAATTTTGCCAACCCAAAACCTTTTTATAAAGTTTCCACCGATAATATAACTCTTAATCTTATAATGTGATTCATGTCCCGACATGTTTCGACACGCTTTTGTTTGTAAAGACCTCTTTATAACGAATTTTAGACCAATATAACCTCAGTTCAACAAACTACTTGATATTACGAATATTTTCTTGTTCCCCTCCGATTTGTTATATCGAGGTTGCACTGTATCATCTTTTGGGGCTATTTGACCATAATATATGAAATGTGTTTTAACATTATTATTAATTGTAATTATTGTATATGATAATGTTGTAAATACAATTGCAGAACATGAATAATGCTATGATAATATAATGGAATGTTTTTCACATTTTGTAATGTTTAGTTTACGAGTCTATATATAATAATTTAAGATATTTTATACTGGGTGGCGCAAACGTAAAGACCCTATTTGGTTTAGCTATAACATATTTACTAAATTAGGTCTTAAATATATTTGTGCCATTAAATTTCGTACCATTAGGATGTATGTATGTTATACTAGCTGACCCGGCAAACGTTGTTTTGCCATACATGTGCTTTATACGGCCACGGCGCTATGGCGGTTTCGTTTACAGTTTGAATTTTTTAATTCGTAATATCTTTTGAATGGAAAGTACAATTTAAATAATTTAAAAACTATTTTATAGGTAGTTAAATGGTCTTGACCATAAAATTTATTTGGATAAGGATTAATATAAACACATAAATAGCATGCTTTGAATTTGGTTAGCATTTTCATTAATGTTTAAAATTAAAAAAGTCGTTGTAGTGACATAACTACAATAGTTGGGCATATGCTACCGGAGTTTTTTGTAGACCTTATGATGTTCTTCAATATTATTGCACATTATTTTGTTCTATCGCTAATAGTTTCGGCAGCGCATTCGACGAAAGACATTTTAAGTATCATTTTTCTACACCTTCGGTTACATTGTTCAAATTTTACCAAGGATCCCTAATTTTTATCAAAATGAAATGTAGCCTATGTCAAACTGGAAGAATGTAGCATTCTATTGGTGAAAGAATTTTTTAAATCGGCCCAGTACTTTTTGAGCCTATTCATTACAAACATACAAATCTTTCCTCTTTATAATATTAGTGTAGATTATAGTATGTATATGTATATTATTTGTGTTTAGTAAATAAATACTCTCACCTCCTAAGCTCATCCAGTTTCTTTACAACATCTATTTCCGTAACATCAACACCGGAATCGACTTGCTGATGGATCCACCGCAGGAACCTGACAACAGCGACGCCATCTTTTATATGCGATGCTCTGAAACCCTAAAAACAATTTCATTACAAGGATACATTTAATCGTGGGAAATGTAGAGACCGCAGTAATCACCTGCAATTCCACGTCGTTTTTGACGCACTTCATCAACGCGACAGGAGAAATTGATGTTAATATGTTTAAGCGGCCGTTCTGAAAAAGAAATTCTATTTTTCATATAAACATTACAATTATATTTACTAATTCGCAGGTTCTAATGTATGTAATCCCTTAGATATAACTTGAACTCGTTTAACTGGTATCATCAGGTTATATACAATGTATATATAAATATATATATATGTCGCAGGTAGGCCGGTATCTTCATTATGTTCCGACATGGGTGGGCGTCTCGGCTGGTAATCGTACTTATGACAACTAGATAGATTTCTATAGTCCTCTAATCACTAAACACTTTGAATCACGAGATCACTACACGAAACGGTAAGACAGTTTCAAGACGTCTTTACTCCTTCGAGGCCAGCACCAGAATGTGCCAACTCGAACCGTGAGTCTAAGCGTCACGACTCTGCCGAAGCACGCCATCCGACCCCACTGCCGCCCGACCGGACTCGAAGCTTGTCGAAGCGATAGTTCCGACAACTACCGACAACTACCGAGACCTTTCGTTTCGTGATTTAGAGCCCAGGATGCGACATGTATATTATATATAACCTGATATTATTATTTTTTTTGTTTGATTGCTAGTAGGCCTACCTCCCCGGCGGCTCACGCCCCGGGGCCGAGGAAGCTAAGCTAAAATAATTTTTTCATTGTTGTGTTTATTAAAAAAAGCAATTTACAGTGGGTGAGGTGGTTGAGGTTCAGTTTCGCTATTTGATAAATATTATTATATTATGTTATATATATATAATATATTATAGTTATATATTAACCGTGTATCTATAGATATATAAGATACACGGTTAGCCGGGCTAAGCCATATAGCTTGTATAAGTGCTAACACAACTTAAAACACATATATTTTTTATTATTATTATTTATAATTTCAATTCATATATGAAATAGAAGCTTCACATCAACATAACTATTATTGTTTCATTTTGATACCTTGAACAATATGTCTTCAAAATATACAGTAAAAAGTTCAAAGTATACAACGATATAATACTATGAAACAATTTTAAGATATATCTTATGTTATTTTTACATTACACAGTATTATTTGTGTTCGTTTTCCTAATTTCCATTAAACGCATAAGCGAACGTTAAAATAAACCCAAAACTTTTAATTTTCAAGAAACAAATAAAAAAATAAAATCTATAAAAATTTATACGCACAGGTCGGTGTTTTTAAAAAATAATTGTTTAATACAAGGCTTACCAATTCAGCTGTAGTATGGATAGCGTGGCTCGCTCCGGTCGGGAGCCATACTGTGCTGCCGTCGGCTAATTCATTCTAAAATACGCAAAAATAATTCGTAATATTGTCTTTTATTAACATAACTACTACTCATTTAAAGAAAAATGTTAACGGATTGAGTTATGTATTTTACAAAATTTTAGTATTTAAAAAAATGATAATACAAATATTTTGTAAAACACATAACTTAATACGTTAACAAAGTGTTTTTCTTTAAGTTAATTCGTGTTGTTTCATTGATTCAAAACATTTTTCAGTCAAACGCTGCTTTTTATTAGATTTTATATCATCATTTCGTGAATACGAGTATTGGAATTTCTAATATATTAAGTATTTGCAACAACGAAAAACATGGTACGTTTTAACAACACCCAAATAGCCTAATGAGTCCGTTTAGAATATCAGACCTTAGGGTCTTCGTGATATTTGAGAGATAACTTACCGCCATAGTTCGGATGTAGTCGAACACTTCTGAATATGGTCTGACGACAATATCGACGTTCTCCGCTGAAAAGTGTTCCGCTATATCTGTTGATAGGACGCCTTTCCCCCAAAATAGTATAATATTGTTCCTACTCTGAAATATTTGTATACACAAAGTTTGACATATCGATACTTCCATGTCTAACATACGGATGCCAGACTTGGGCGCTAAAAAAAGACGATGAAGAAAGACTAGCAGTGTGCCAAAGGAAAATGGAAAGGAGTATGCTGAGTCTAAAATTAGCAGATAGGGTCCGTAACAAAGCCATAAGGAAGGTGACAAGTATTATAGATGTAAAGAGGTGTGTTAGACAGCTAAAATGGAGATGGGCGGGGCATGTGTGCAGGCTAAGAACGATAGGTGGGCAAAAATCATAACTGAGTGGACCCCATTCAGCCGCAAGCGTTAACAAGGCAGACCAAAAAGAAGATGGAGGGACGTACTTTCGCAGAAGTGTGGCCCGGGCTGGATGACCTTAGCAAGGAATAGAACAAAATGGGAGGGATTAGGGGAGGCCTACGCCGCAGAGGCGACTACTATAGAGCATAAATTAATATAGCTTTATGATAGATAGTAAAAAAATTGTCTAGCTTAGGTGTATAAACTGTAATAGTAATTAAACTGTAAATAGCTTAGATATTGTAGAAATAAAGGCTTTATTTTTTTTTTATACACAAATGACGATCGCTGACCATGCGATCATATGGTCTTTTATGGCTTCTTTTTCACTTTTCGTCACTTTTACTTTTTTAAGTGTATTTCAGAGTTGAAGAACACCCGAATTGCATTGCAGATATTAAACTCTAGTTTGCCTGGTAGAGATCGAATAATTTTAATAATTCAAAGCTCAGTTTGCTGACAGCTTTACTAAGCTTTTATAACCATAAAACCCAAACCATTGTTATAAAAAATTGCTTTCGTTCTTACCAAGTCCGTTCTTATAATAAGGTACGCGAAGAAAACAGGGTTGTACGGTATGTCTGACCCTCGTACATTGAGCGTGTCTATGAGAAAAATATATTACAACTTAATATTGTCTTTTATTAACATAACTTTTACTCATTTAAAGAAAAACACTTTATTAACGGATTTCATTTATGTATTTTTGCAAAATTTTACATTACTTTAAAATTTTCCGACGTTTCGCGTGCTTTACAGCGTGCGTGGTCGATAGACTACCTAAAGTGGTCTAGACACTACTAAAGTGGTCGTAGTAATAGAAGTAGTGGTAGTCAGTAGTAGTAAAAAAAAGTGTTTTTCTCTATATTACAACTTCTTTACTTAAAAGAAACGAAGCGTTTTGTAAAACAAATGAAATTGAAGCAAATGAAATCACTTTGTTTAGTACGTATTGGTAGCTGGGTGTTTACAAAGAATTGTGGATATTTTCTTGCCAGCCTACGTCCGCTCAAAGCCATGATTGGCAATCTTTCCCTTGTTTTTAGACATTCGTAAGTATAGTATTTATATCATTCAGTATCCTTTTCTTGTATGGTGGCTACCTAAATATAAAAGATGTAAAAAAAAACACTTTTGAACGGATTTAGTTATGTATTTTTTGCAAAATTTAAATATAATTACATTATTTAAAAAAAATCCCGACGTTTCGCGTGCTTTACAGCGTGCGTGGTCACGGTAGACCGGGAAAAAAATACATAACTAAATTCGTTAAAAAGTGTTCTTCTTTAAATGAGTAATAGTTATGTTAATAAAAGACAACATTATATAAAATATGTATTTCGTTTGGAAATGTTTTAATAAAAAAATACAGGACAAAGCAAACCAAATATGATGAAAATAATGAGTTTTTTGGTTCTTTCGTTCGTTTTTTGTTTACATCGGTGGCGATTCTAATGTACACACTCTAAACTAAAAATCTCTAAATTTAGCTTTAGACCTGTCAAACAGTTTTAGAGAGCGTCACCTATTCTGTGCATCTCTACATTGATAGCAATAAGGTTTAAATTGTCAATGTAGAAACACATAGAATAGGTTACACACGTTTGACAGGTCTAAAGCTAAATTTAGAGATTTTTAGTTTTAGAGGTGTACATCAGAATGTGTATTTAGATTTCATCATACTCACATGCAATATCATCAAGCGCTGTCAACACTAAAGCGGAAACTGACTTGTCTCGCAGCTCCGACATGAGATCGGCCACTTTCTCGCTTGCTGCTCTGCCTTTAAACAATAGTATTCTTAATTTGCGTCGAGCTTTAAGCTCGTAATCTTTCTAGTCGTTATTTTAAGATTTAGATAGATAGATCTTGTCTTTAGCAAGAGGATATAACACAGGATAATGATATATAGATGTGCTTGTGACAATTCAAACACTTAATTTATAGTTAAAAGAAAAAGTTATTTAGACGAAGTAAAGAATTATGTCTAATCTATATATATAAAAATGAAACCCGTTTCGCGTTGTCACGGCATCACGTGTGAATGGCTGAACCATTTTCGATAATTCTTTTTTTTTAAATGTTTGTGGAAGTCCAAGGATGGTTCTTACGGGAAAAAATATTAAGAAAATCTTTCAGGAATATTAAAAAATATACATCTAATATTGCATTAAAAAACGCGCAGAACGAATGTCAACGTCATGAGAGTGAGAGAGTCGTGGCTTATTTCTATCTCTTTCCCTCTTATAATACGAAATAAGATAGGTCAACTATACAATATAAAATAGTGCATCAAAGCTACGCTAAGGCGGTACGAAGTTCGCCGCGTCAGCTAGTATGATTATAAAGACATAAACATTAGCACTTTAATAAGGGAACAAAAGAGTTTTTACATATTAAGGATTTAAGTTTTTATTGGTTCATATTTTTAATGATAGATGTTTCATTTTGAGCTTTATTTAGAACTACTGAAGATAGACGAGATTAAATATAATTGAGCTTTTGAAATCTAAAAATATCTAATATATAACTCCTCCGAAACGGCTTTCCCGATTCTCATGAAATTTTGTGTGCATATTGGGTAGGTCTGAGAATCAGACATCTATTTTTCATCCCCCTAAATGTTAAAAGTGCTCCGACCCCTAATTTTTTTTATTCTTTTGAACAAAATTTCTTATTTTTCTATGATACAAAAATACATACAACCCAAAATTGTTACCTCTCTGTGATCCACCGCTAATTTTTTTGAGAAAATTTCTCATGATTACGGTAAATATTAAAGAATTTTACCTTTTTACATGTAATCATTTTAAACTTTTGTCGAACTTTCGCCATTTCGTCATCACGCATCGCTCATTACGTAGCATCAAGACATTAGATCCTTTGTAAGCTGTTTGCTAATAAAAATCTTGAGTTAAAAAATAATCACCTGTAAATGTAACGTTTAATGCTAGAAGTGCTTCGTTTGGTCTCTCTGGTGCTGGATCATTAATCCTCGCTCTAGCTATGTCTACTAGATTCTCATTAATCGCTTTTAATGTTACATTAACCTTTGCTAATGAATCCTGTAAATATAAATCGAAATACGTTTAACGCAGGGTGGTTAGCACCAAAGCAAGTGCTAACCATGCTAACCAACCAAATTACATATGCTAACACAACTGTACGGTGATGAAATTCAGCTGCAGCTACTCTGAACATTAAGCATGATGATCAAGAATCACTGAAATATAGTAGTCACCATTTAGAATAGAATTAATGCTTTCCAACATTATATTAGTGCAACCTCGATATAACAAATCGGAGGGGAACAAGAAGATATTCGTAATATCAAGTAATTCGTTGACTTGAGGTTTGTTATGTCGAGGTTAGATTGGTCTAAAATTCGTTATAAAGAGGTCTTTACAAACAAAAGCGTGTCGAAACATGAATCTCATTATAAGATTAAGAGTTATATTTTTGGTGGAAACTTTATAATAAGGTTTTGGGTTGGCAAAATTCGTTAAGTAGAGGTATGAATACTTTTTCTTGATAGTTGAAAATTCGTTATAAAGAGGTTGTACGCAAAGAATGTTCGCAATGTAAAGGTATATTTTATATCGACTCTTATGGACAATTCAAGGGGATTACGAAGAATTTGTTAAATCATGGAAGTCGTTATATTGAGGTACGTTATATTAAGGTTGCACTGTATTCATTTAGAGTTTGAGATTATTAATTTATTTAATAAAATGAAACTGCATGAAACAGACAGCCATGTTTAGTTAAACACCAATCAGCTTGCATGCCGTCACTATTATTTTAATAATACAGATTCAAAATGCAGGTAGTCGCTGACAAACGTTTTCTAAATCGTGTTTTCAGTCTGTCGCGTCAAAGTGGTAACTTCTTGAACTAATAACTTTGATTGTTTTCGTAACTATTATAGTTTTTATTGTAATGTATATACTGAAATTTACTCGTATCTCCGTCATGTTGTTTAACTATTTTATATCTACTATTATATTAAGAGATCATTATTATCTAAAGAAAAACACTTTATTAACGGATTAAGCGATGTATTTATTACAAAATTTAAGTATATTTTACATTATTTTAAATTTTCCCGACGTTTCGCGTACTTTAAAGCGTGATGACGGTAGTCTACCGTACAATCCCATAAAATACTCTTAATTTTTGTAAAATTAATCTTAATACATCAGTAAAGTGTTTTTCTTTAAATGAGTAATAGTTATATGAATAAAAGACAATATTATAGATCATTAATTATCAATTAACTGCATCCCACTGATATAGGCGTACTTACGTATAACGGTGTCCATGCTGTCCTGGTATATGTTGTGGGATCGAGTCCCACCACAGAATTCGGTGCCATATTTTGTGCTAACCACGCTTGTATCGAAAGATCTGTGCCTAAAACAATGAACATAATGAGCTTATTATATGAAACTATCTGACGGCAGACATCGTTCTGCTGCTGCTGATAAACATAAAACAATCTACGTTGAATACTGCACAAAGATAGTAAAGACATGCATTAACAGGAACACGAGGAATACAAGCTAGACTTAAATAACTATTTTATTGTTAAAATTATGTAAATATATTTATCTAATAATAGCAATATGTAATAAAATATTATATAAAGTTGAATTTTAAGATTAAATTTATATATTAATCATTGCGAAGCTCCGGAATAGAACGTTTTAAGATCAAAATGTAAATAGCAATTTAGTACTTATTGTAATTTTGTTAATAAAATTTAGCTAGATATTCCACGGCCCGGGGAAAACCTCGCCCGGGGTTAGGCCACTAGTTTAAAAAAAAAGACATCGTTCTGATTCAATTGTAAAATAAAAAAATAATTTTAAAATCAAACAAAACGAATCCGTTGTAAATAAAAAAAGCTTTTTTTGAATTCAAACAGAGTTTTACCGAAATACTAGGTTTAGATTTTTGTTTTATATTGATAGACACACTGTTATCATTCTTCATCTTGTGGTACCACTTTATCACTAAAGGTTGGCTGTTAACAATTTAAATCGTCGGGATTCTTGCGCTAAACGGTAGAGCTCCTCGGCGGATGTAATTCCGAACCACTCCCTTATATTTCGCAACCACGACTGTTATCATACGTTCTATAAATCGATTGAATCATAAAATAGTAATTACTAGCGACCCCTCCCGGCTTCGCACGGGTGCAATGCTGATACTAAATACACTACAGAAAATAAACGCGTTGTCGTAAAAAGTAAATGACAAAAAAAAAGTTATTGTGGGTTATCCATAAGAGTATGTCTATCTCTGTCTACTATCATGGACTTTTCTGTAGACCCTTTTCAATGTGTACAATACTTAGTACATTATTTTGATAAAACTCGTAGGGTTCAGCCTGCGTTTGCAATGTAAGCGGAAAAAATGTAATTATTTACGACATCACATTAGAATCGTCAAAAATACAACAGAATTTCTCTACTATTTAATGGATGTTATTATACATATAAACCTCTATCTATTTAAAAAAACCGCATCAAAATACGTTGCGTAGTTTCAAAGATTTAAGCATACAAAGGGATAGAGAAAGCGACTTTGTTTTATACTATGTAGTGATAATTGGTATTTTTTTGAAGGACTTTACCCTGTCTCATAAGTCCCCATACAGTGGTGTTCACTTGTAGATAGAACTGAGTGAAATATCGGCCGTCAGTCCAAAGCAGTGCTTGAGAAGATGTCACCAGGGCTGTTCCCGAAGACCCGCTGAGGCCAGAGATCCACTCGCGCCTTGCGTCAGCTTCGGCTATGTACTGAGACTAAAGAATTGTCTATTTCAAGAGGGATCGTAGTAATACAAATTTTAAGACTAATGTTAGTCAATTATCTATATCTATCTATATCTATGGTTCGTTCGTTTCACCATATAACGGTTCAGGTACTGAAAAAATCTTTTATTTTTGGTATGATGATGATGATTGTTATTGTTATTATTAATACGGTGATAAAATCTAATATTCCTTTCCGTATTATAAATAAGTTTTGAAATTTTAACGAAATTTATTTCAGTGAGTTATATTGGTATATCTCAATTTGGCGATGGAATCCTAATTCTTAATAAAATAAGCGAACCAAAAACTACATGTAATTAAAAAATCTTTTAAAAAAGTCCGAAATGTATGAAATACTTAATTCTACATCTGTCGGTCCATTTTATCTTCAAATTTCAGAATGGCAAAAACACAAATTGAAGCAGGCTTAAATAACATAATTGACTGGGTTTTCTTACTTTAACAAAATTATTTATTTATCATCTAACAACTATTTTAACAGGATCTTATCCTAATGTAATAATTATTTGCTTAAAACTAATAACGTGACTATTGTTATTCACTCAAAGAACACGAGAAGATGTCTACTTTTTCGTGAACCCCGTTTAATATATGTATAGCCCTAGAGAGGCGTCTTAGCGAGCAGGTTAGTTCTCGCCGCGGGGACTTGTTATTGCGGGCGGCGCCTCCGCCAGACATACCTATCCGGCAATTAGTTTTAATACAAGTGGGTTTTTATATACAAAGCAGCGAAATATAAATTAGTATACATACATTATGAGCATCCGCAGTGGGTACAATGTAAGCTTGGACGTCATTCTCTTCCATTACTCTTCGTAGTGCCTCAACGCGCTGTAAGCTCAACTGGCGTCTTGGCTCGCTTGCCTTTGAAACTAAATGAAATTAAAGGAAATAAGAGTTAGGGAGTATTTAGGACACCTCACTTTTTTTTAATTCTTTATTTAAGAGCTTAACCTATGAGATTATATCGCACTATTTGCTATATAAAACATTTTAAGAATCTATAACTACTGCTAACTTATAAGCTCCTTTTATATAAATCAACTAAAAGTCTTGTTTTCTAAGTTTACTTGATCTTTGAATGAATGATATGTCATCTTAGGTTTGCCATCCGTCCGGATTTCCCCGGATTTATCATAGTTCAGAGGGGTGAGTCCGGACTCACCCCTCGGACCCCGGGGAAGGTTTCATTTGTAGACCGAGTTTTGAAAAATAAATAAATAAAAAAATTTGGTATTTTAATAAGGTTTTGTTTTCTTATTTCAAGAATTTAAAAAGCTGATTTCTATAAACAATTTGTAACAAATCGTAACATGATTCTGTTTTGTTAAAATAATGAATGAATGAAAAAGGTGATTTATGACATTTTCAACTGTTTTTTATTACATTACATGTTTAAAAGATCTTGTTGATATGTCCGGGTTTCGGACTACGTCTGTTACCTTAGGTCTCATGGTGCATACATTATGTATTTATATATTTATGTATTCGCTACTTATGTATTAGGGTACATCTGTAGGCCCCGGTAGAATGCGAAAGCGACCCCGGGAGTCTCTGTTTATGCGGAAGTGTGGGACGCACCCGAGGAGTGTTTTAGTGGGTATTGCTTACCCGGCTCTCTGAGAAGCAGAGAGTATGCCGGTGTGAGTTGAGGGAATGAGTAAATTGCATTTCCTCCTCGGTTATCAAAAAAAAAAGGGTACATCTGTAGGGCTTAGGGATCCGGAGGATTGTTAGGTTCTCACATACTTAGTCATTTTAGTTTGCCAAATTCATTACACAGACTGCTGACATTTTTACATACAACCACACTACACAGTCCACTAACTGGCAGAATGTACCTTGATTTTTGGGTAGTTTTCTTAAAAATCATGTTAGATGTAGGTACACATAGAAAGATATTTCTTTATTAATAAATTTGGTATTTTATATTATTTAAGTTAATAAGAACCAAACTATAGGAAATTTAAAACAGGCCTGACATATTACAAACACTGCGAGCCAGAGCAACTTACGTAGCCTGTAGTGATTTGCGATTCGTATTTGTCGGCGACAAATTAATTTCACTAAACTTGGATGAGTTTCAAACTTCTTTTAAACATAAGATGGTGTCAACTAGTATTGCAAGAAAGAAAATCATTTCTATTGTCTTTTATTAACATTGAAAACACTTTATTAACGGATTTAAGTTGTGTATTTTTGCAAAATTTAAATATATTTACATTATTTTACATTTTTCCGACGTTTCGCGTGCTTTACAGCGTGCGTGTACGGTAGACTGAATACAAAAGGTGTTGATTGTCAAAATAAGTGTCGCAGCTGCAGAGAGGTTGTGTGTTATCTGTATTTATTGCCCCGGAATTGGTATCGACTGAAACCGGAAGGATTTTTACAAAACTGGCTCACGGTGTCCTCCATTTTCCCGGATTGATTTTCGTGAGATTTTAGTTTAGATCAAAACAATCCGGGAAGCCAGTTTTACAAAAATCCTTCCGCAATAAAAACATTTCTAATTAATTTTAATTCAGCGTGCTAACGCGTACTCACATCTGATTAGACACCCATATGACAAAAAGTAAATTAAAAAAATATAATGCGTGATGGTTAATCAGTTTTAAATTAATTTATACACTGCACTTACAATACATATGAGAATCGGATTCAGCCCACTCATAGTAGGAACTGGGAACATGACTAGTCGCATGCTTCAGTGATATTCTGTAAATATAAACGCATTTGTCATAGTTATAACATTTTTAAATTGTAAATAAGGTTTCCTTTTAAGCGCTTCGGAATGAAAGCTAGGTTTAGCTAAATTAAAATATAAAGAATCAGGCGTTTGCGGTAGTCCACAGCGAGAAGTACCCTCAATCATTCGAAGCATGTTTCGCCACGACACTGGACCATCCTCAGGATGCGTCTACGAAGACAGAACAACATGAGATGATAGCATCGCCGATATCAGCGAGTATTTACGATTTGCACGTGCAAATTTGGGTTTATTGGTTGTCGTCTCCAGATACGCGACGCCTGCTACATTACAGACAAATGTCAATCTCGGTTCGCGCTCTTTCAAATCACCTTCTGTGTGTTTTCTACTTATCCGCTTGAATCTTACAAATTACTAATGTTGTATTTTTCGAAGAAAATATTAATATTTATGTTTAGGCCAAAACGGGTCTAAATAGTTTTGCTCGTTAAAACAAACAGGCGTTTGAGATAGAAAATAGGTAATCGTAGCGCTCAGTTGTAATAATTAGTAATAAATTGTAATAAGAAAATATTTTGGGGTTTTCCTTGTGATCTTTAACATATAAGTGTAATGTTGTAATAATGCTTAGACCACTAATGTTATAGAATAAGGGTTTTAATAATAATTTGGGCCAACTCATGAAGTTAATTTTTATTTTTGCTCTGGCGTGATGTTTCAGTTACCATTTTTCGACAACTTAATTCGAAGCAATAATTATTCAATTTCATGTTTTATTCGTATAAAATATTATATTATAGTACAGAATAATAATTATTTCTCTCATATACGTTGTTTATGATATTTTTTGCTATATGTGTACTTATGGCAAAACTATTTTTTGAAAATAAATCTCAATCTACTATAAATATTTTAAGCTCTAGAAATGCGACCTTTAAAATAATTAATAAATTAATTTTAATTAATTAATTTTAACAACAGCAGCAAGCAGCAAATCTTTATACGAATTTTACTTACATTAAAAATAAAAACGCTCTCACGTCCGCCATTTTCTACACTACACTGTTAAAAACCTTATCAATATTATCAATAATCTTTTATATCGATATTACAATCAGTAGTTTATGTCTCCAAGCCCTAATCCCCTATAATAATCATAAATATTTAATTAACGCATATATAGACCATATTTTAAATAACTATCTTAATATATATCAATCTCCTGTCACGATGTTTGTGCGCGATGGACTAAACTAAAACTAACGATTTTAAATTAAATTAGCAGCCAACTTAAGAGATAGGATAGCTTAGATCTTTAAGTATAGTCGTAATTTTATTTTATTGCAAATTATTTGTCTATAATAAATTGACAGTCACAATTGTCTAGAAAAAAGATTCTAATAGATGTCGATACTTTTCGACAGGATTGAGTAAGTAATCAATGATGGCATTGCTATGGTAAACCGACAAACATGTCGTATAAATATTAATTTATTAACCTAAATAAAGCATACTTTATTACGCTTTCGATTATAAACATGTCTCCGCACACTTAAAGCCGATAATTATTTATATTGAACTAAGAAAATGATTGCTAGAAATCACATTTATGGCAAAACAACGTTTGCTGGATCAGCTAGTATGTACATATATATATTAGTAGTCACTATTGTGTGTCCATAGATCTTCCTTTTTATTTTTCTACTTAAAAAGTAGAAATAGAT
The DNA here is from genome assembly GCA_963693355.1 of Pontia daplidice. Taxonomy (NCBI): domain Eukaryota; kingdom Metazoa; phylum Arthropoda; class Insecta; order Lepidoptera; family Pieridae; genus Pontia; species Pontia daplidice. The sequence goes on along the minus strand of CAVNZL010000023.1, from coordinate 451,092 downwards.
CGAAGCTACGCCGGAGTTACGCGTAAACAAGAAGACAGGTTACAGCGTTAGACCAAAAATCTAATTTAATTTTAGTATTTCCCGAGTTGGTAGACGTTTTCTTTATCCAAACTTTCGATAGTATTATCTTTATTATCATAATGTAAGCATTTCATTATAACCTTTTGTTTACAAGGACTTCACATGGTACAACAGGTGGTATGTGAAACAACGAAATCGCTGCGAACGTTGTCCATTACGGCGTAATTACTGATAGCTTTTAAAACACTTTTAGCGTCAGCGGTAATGTATCGAATTTGCTAACTAAATTTTAAATGAATTCGTAGCATTAGGCATAATAATAATTATTTATTATGACGAACAACAACTTAGAGCTAATAAAAATATATAACTCGACTAAATTTCGTCAAATTTAATCCCAAATAGACACAGTTCTGTGCGTTTTTCGCTAAAAAAACTCCATTTGTCGTTACCTCAGCCAGCATCAAAATTCTTGGCGTAGCCATATCGAATGATATTCAATTTTGCGATCGTTTGGAGGGTAAACTGAAATCGCCTCGTAGAAGATTGGTCTGCTCAGCAAGGCGAGACGGTCACACGTTTGCTTTAGACAGCGCAAATTCGACCCCTTTCCTTTTGATTGAATCTAAACGGCGTAGAATCTTGGACGCTGACAGAGACTATGTCCAAAAAACTGGAAGCGTTTGAGCTTTGGGTTTACAGACGTATGCTTAAAATATCTTGAACAGACCGCATACGAAATACAACCGTGCTTGGTAGAATGCAAAAGAACAAAGAGGTGCTCATGGCAGTAAAGAAAAGCTAGAATATTTCGGTCATGTCTTGCGTAACTCCAAAAAAGACGAGCGGCAAAGCGGCGGGTAGAAGGAGGCCTGGCCGCAGACGCTCTGCGTGAAGATGTAGGGTCTCTTAATCTTTTATCGTTTTATCATCGAGAGTGTTCGGCGGAGCTGATCGAATTGATACCAGCTGCCAAAAGAGGTATTTCCGACCAAATACGACTTAAGGGTCAAGAAAAGGGCGTAAAAGCAGCTTAAAGGCCGGCAACTAGTGTGGCCTTTGGCATTGCGAGTGTCCATGGACGGTATCGCTTTACAGCAGGTGAGCCCCCTGCCCGTTTTCCCAATTTTTTATTTATGTATTGCCATATTGGTGGCGATTCTGATGTACGCCTCTACAACTAAAAATCTCTAAATTTAGGTTTAGACCTGTCAAACGTGTGTAACCTATTCTATGTGTTTCTACATTGACAATTTAAACCTTATTGCTATCAATTTAGAGATGTACAGAATAGGTTACGCTCTCTAAAACTGTTTGACAGGTCTAAAGCTAAATTTAGAGATTTTTAGTTTAGGAAATCTGTTTTAGGAAAATGATCCACAGAGTATCTTCATATCTACCCGCGCTTGGTCAATAAATAAAAAATGATTTTTTCTTATTTATAGAAGTTATAATCATATATCTGTAATTATTTTACATTTACATGACATGTATAATGCGTCTGTGACTATAACTAGTGCTTTTTGTCACCAATATTACTGACTGACTGAGGCGAGCCTCGAATGTTAGATACTAAGTCTTAAATCACCAAAAAATTATAAAAATTTCAAATTAAATATATTTTTAAAAACGCGACCTCTCGTTTTGGCTAACAACTAACTCCGAATTCGTATAAATAAACGACTTAATAAAATATTACGAATTGTAAATTATTGTAAAAAAAAAACTCTATTTTCTATTTAAAAACATTTATAAACATTAGCGACGCATCGCCGTTCGTAAATAAAACCTTTTTGTAAATATTGGCATATAAATAGAAAAGGACGATCGCCAGTGTCTGTCAGAGGAGTCAGAATTGTAAGATGTTTATTCTTCGTGAGATTATTTTTTTATAAATTATATTGTAAATACCAAGTTGGTTTTATTAGTGACCACCAACCCGCTTTAAGTTCGTAAAAATCTGTTAGATCTGGGAAAAGAACATCAATAAAACAGCCCCCTAACTTTTAATTTCGGCAAAACGTTGATATTCTCAACGAATTCGCGGTATTCGCAGCAAAAGCTGTGTGTCCCGTCATTCCGCCATCTTAGCCACTTGTACTGCGAATTGTCAAAGCAGACATCTTGACAGAATGACAGTTGGTCAATTGTCGCTTCCGTATAGTACGTGGAGTTGATTAATACAAACACAACAGCTGTTTGCCGCTTCGGATCATAGACCAACTGAAAGAGAAGGCTAAAAATTAAATGTTTTTCGTCTCGCTCGCTGTCATATTGTGCTCGCTACAAGGGAAAGAGAGATGCCATAGAAACGCTACTTAGACATGAATAAATATAGGCTTCAGATAGAGGGAGAAAGTTATTGCAAATGTAAGATTTCTTAATAAATTAGTTTGATGTAAAGCTGGTTTTAATGTTTAATCAGCGTATCGGAGTTCGAATTCGGTACTATTCCCCAGTCCATCATAATCATCATAACAGTATGAAATATATAAATATATTAGATTACGTAAATGAATCTAGTCGAGATAAACTTCCAATAATTAGATTAAATAATAATAATACCTTGAAAAAATATAACGGCACCGGAACAATTCCATTGTTATTTCCATCGGTGGACAAAAAGATCTCTCGCTGCTGATTGGCCGAATCCGCTAACGTCATAATGCCGTAAGCGCCCGTGTATAATGTCACCGTTGTGTTTAGATCGTGGACGCGACGGCGAACCGCCTTTTTTAAAAATAGAACACAAATCAACTTCATTCCATTTACAAATTAATTTAAAATATGAAAAAGAACACCAAAAAGTTTTCATATCATTTCATGATCTTTTTAAATAGGGCGCAAAAGGGCAAGAGATATCTGTGTTAAGTGATACGGTCATGGAGACTCATTGTCGGCGGGCTCGCTAGTGCGTTGCCGGCGCTTCAGATACGCTCTTTTCTTGACTGAATATCCATTTTGAGGGTTAATTTAGGAAGTCGGTGCCAAACACTCGGGTGCATTTGACATATAGATCGTATAGACTCTAGGCTAATTAACAGGCCGACCTAAGTTGATAAAGAAAATTTTGTTCAAATACTATGAAAATCGACCCTAGTTCGCCTACATAGAGTCGATATTTGAAAGACAAAAGCTTACATCCTCGACTGCAGCCCAATCACCAGCGTTGCCTCGCATCCATTGCGGCGCAGTGTTGCCATAGTGGAAGGAGGCGCGCTGCTCCGCGCTCAATGTAAAGTCCGCCTTGGGTGATAGGTGACCACGATTTAGGAACTACACGAGATATTTTTTTTCAAATTTTTTATACGGTACAAATTATTTTAAATAATAAAGTAACTTCTGCTATCAATGTTACGGTAAAAATCCGTTTTTTTAGTACCAATACCGGTTTTCGGTGAATTTTTAAGCCGTAAAACGTTTTCAGTTACTGAGATAATACAAACCTGGTGTTTCGTTATGTACTTCTCGTCCATACCATCACCAAGTATCTCCCGCAGACGCTTTTTTTGATTGTCAATCTTGTACAAATGCGACATCTTCACTTTGCCATATAAATCGCCCTCTGAAATTTATAACACGTTTTAAGCCTTGTGAAATTATAGAGACGATATAGAATCTCTTTTTACCTATAAACGAAGGACGCGTTGTAGTTTGCTTATAAAAGCTGGCCGGCGTCAAGTCGTGTTTGGAGAATAAAGTCGTGAAGTGTGTTTTGTCGAAGCATATTTCGTACAATTTATGAAAATTGCTCGATATATTGTAGCCAGCGCTGAAAATGTATACAACGCGTAAACGTCAAATATTTAACATACGATTTCGTTGCCATGGCAACGCGGGCGGTCATAAGGCGAGCCGATTTCGAATTCAGAAAGGCGCGAATTTCAAAAATGCGCGCGAAAAGTTATGAAATTCCATTTTGACTCCAGAGAATTTTCAATTGTCAGGTAAAGCTTTTAAAAGAATTACTTTTTTTTAATTAATCTCGTCTGTCGTTTTGTAATTGTTTATGAATGAGTCAATAATAGTTACCTGTATATTTTATTTCTGCCATAGCAATATTGTCTCGTTTCCTGAGCAGAGTACCAAGGAGGTCCGTTACATTTGACCTCCTTCAATTCGCCAACCCACCCGTTGTCGGCGCGAAATGTTTTGCCAGTGACGCATTTGACTGACTGAAAATCGGTTCTTGTGTTTGAATATTAATAAAATGTTGCTAGTTAAAAAATATTATTAAAACGTCAGTGTAAAACGTCAGACGGGAAAGTATTTAGAATTCTTGCCAATGATTTTTCTATGACCCTGATTGATGATTTTCTACGATTCTATTTTTCCCTAAGACGTCATCAACGACTACTACTTTAAGGGCATAAAAATGTCTAGTTATTAAATAAAATGTAAAAATCGCAATATTGAATTCGATGGAACATCCATTGTTTTAAAAAGACAGAAATGTTTTCAGAACATATTTTTGTTCCGCTCCATTATTAATACTCATATTTATTTATTTATTTATTAAGATTACACCACATACAGTTAATGGACATATAAATATAAACAGGAAAACAAAAAGCATCAGTACAATCAACCGACTAAAACTGTGATATGTAAACAATTAGAAATAGCCAAAATTATAAAACTACCATAATATAATATATATTAGGTAAAAAAAGTATACTAAACTAAAAACTAAAAACAAAAACGAATTATTACTAATACAGGTACTGAAATCTACGATTTTGGTGTTATATTGTTAATTATTCATACCAAAACGTCCAAATTAGTCGGCGCATCACCCAAGAGTACGTGACGTTTATGGCCCGGGCAAGCTATCTGTATGATTTCCGATTTTCGCAATAAAATATCACCATTCGGTGAATTTGGTGCAAGGAACTCTCCATTGTGCAAATAAACCGGCGATGGGCTGCCGAAGTCGTCTTTTAGTGACAGATTACAACCTGCCAAATAGACATTGAAGTTAACAAAAGCGCGGGAAATTTGACATCTATTACAGTTAGAATGTGGCAAAGGAGGTTTTAATTGAATGTAGACGTTATTGCTTTGTGTCAATGTGTTTAAAACATTAAAAAATAGTAGAAGTTTTTGAAGTATTAGTTTCTATTTTTTTATGATACAACATACAATCCTACATACAATGCTAAATTTTCACCCTTCTACGATCAACCCTCATTTTGTATTTATTAATTGATAATTGAAATCACACGTTTGGCAAAACAACGTCTGCCGGATCAGCTAGTACATATATGGAATTCATAATTAAATCATTTAATAATAATAAGAATATGTAACAGTAAGCGTCTGATTAATATGTATGAGGCGAGGCTATTTAAGTGTTAACTAACTAACCAATACTATAAAGCTGAAAATTATATTAGTTAGGGTGAAGGCGCATGTCATATCATAAAGCCGAAAAAACACTATAAGGCCAAGTTTATAAAAAACGCAATTGTGAATAAAAAAATGTTGTGATAAAAAATTTGTTAACTAACACACGTTATGTAGGGTATTTTAATATATGAGGATAACTGTAAGGAACATCTGTTGATAATATAGAAAGTTCTGCAGACAAATTTGGTAATCGTAAGCTGTGGCTCCGAATCCTGAAAAGAGGTTTTATTGTTTACACCGTTTAAGGTGTATAGTCTGTGGAATGCAACTGATGGATTCGCGTTTCGTTTTAACAAACTTGGCTTTTTCCCGCGTTCCTATACTTCTATTTAATATTGTCTTTGATTGTGTATAATGGAGTACTTTTGAATTGACTTTATAATGTGGTTCATTTCACCTGAAACCTGATTAATATTTAAACATGATTAATGTAGTTAATATAATGTTTTTAAATACATTAACATATGAGTATGCCACAGTTGAATATGCTACCTTAGATTTTGATCATACGTGTAATTTTGCCGCAATAATAGCAAAAAAATATTTATTTCAGTTATACATTATGTATTTCTGACCTAGGTCATAGATAGCTAAGTTTTTTTAAAATAATAATACAGTCTATAGCGCATGATATTATGTGCATTAATCAAACGCATTCACAAAATCAAAGAAACAAAAAAACACTGAAAATAAAATAATCACTATTATTATTTCAGTTATATTACTTACTTCCAAATACGCCATTCAATCGTAATATCGTATATAACACGAAAAAATATTTCATTATCAATGCGTCTATCGCGTTGTATCACTGATCTTAAACTGGCCCAGAAAGTGCAGAAGTGTTTGACCACGTCACAGACTACGTCATAAGTACAGTTGTAAACTAACTATAAACTCCATGACTCACTGTACCATTAGCATAATTGCAAGGAATTATTAATTAAACAGTTTTTATATTTATAATAATAATACAAATTTGGAATGATACACCTATAGCGCATTTCTATTCAAGTTCATCATTGTCAAGGATAAAACAATATTATTATAATATATCATTGTGTTTGCACGCGATATTTAAATCGGCCGACAACGTCTGTGGAAGCGATCAATATTTTACATAATATCAGGACATGCCACAAGCCCATGATAAGCTATTTATAGCTTGTTCCAAGGATGATGATGATGAACTTTTAACATATACCTAACTTTAAAAATATAAGTAAGCAAATAATATATGAAGATCGATATTGTACGTGACAGTACAAATGTTTGATCAGTGATAAAAATTACTAAACACGTTATTAGGAAAATAGGGGACTTAAGATAACATTGAGGACAACGATTTCTAATTGTTTCTTAATTATCCTTAGTAACTAGCTCAGTTTTACAACAGATTGGTAGAGCTAAGGCTTGATGGATGCAGGCTGGAATTTCTACAACAGTAGGAAAAGGAAATAGGAACGCTCTTCACTTATTTATCTAAAATGTATTGTATGTAATTTTGTAATATTTGCACAGACTAAATGACCTATTTCAAAAAGAAGCCCTCCTTTTTTTTCTTATTCAGATTGTCAATAAATTGGCTGAAGAGAAAGCATGTATGCATTCTTGTTGCTTGTGGCAACTTCCACAAGTTTTATTTGGGACAGTCATAAAAATCTAGAAATTAACAGCAATAAAAACGATTTTGTTGGTCAAATTGGTTCTTAGATGCGCAATAGTGAAATAGTTTAAGGCGTTAAACTCTGATTCAGTCATAAAAAAAATAATTAATACTCTTGCTGTTAATGCGTCGTCGTTTTGATTTATATATTTACTAATTATATTATAAGACACTTTTGAGCGTATCTTAGCTGAACTTAAGTAAAGATCTTATCAAGCATTGATGAAGATACTGGTTGAAGGTGTTCAACAATACAGAGTTACTAGCTGATCCGGCAAACGTTGTTTTGCCATACATGTGATTTCAATTTTCAATTAATAAATAAAAAAATAGGGGCTGATCGTAGAGGGGTAAAAATTTAGGGTTGTATGTATTTTTGTATGTTGTATCATAAAAAAATAATTTAAAAAAAAATTATGGGTGGACTACACCTAACATTTAGGGGGATGAATAATAGATGTTTGCCGATTCTCAGACCTACTCAATACGAATCAAAAGAATCGGTCAAGCCCTTTCGGAGGAGTATTGGAACGAAAATTGTGACGAGAATTTTATATATTAGATTGTTTGTTTTTTTTTAAGTTTGTTCAAAAATTGTTCTTATTAAGCTCCAAGTTTAGGATTTATTTATTCAAATTAATATTTTATAAAAAATTGTATATTGACGTCATAAAAAGGACAGGCCTTAACAAAAGAACAATAACACTTGGCACAATGACATAACTCTATAATGTAGTTAAAAATCTCCAACTAGTATAACGTATAATAAGTTTAACTAGTAGGTATAACTAGTCTCAACATTTCTTTTGTTAATGCCTGCTCTTTCTGTGATAAATCAATGAATTGGACCTTAGTAAGGGTCGTGTATAGGGTTGGAATTAGATGCTCTTTTTAACGAGGAAGTTTACGAAGTGTAATATTTATTTATATACTAAATACTACAAATTTATATAAATCTGTGGTATACTTCCCAACGTGATTGTCAAATATTTTAATATCTGACGTATATATTCTGTGCAGCAAACTGAAGTTCAAACATCAATAGACCTTGTTGACTGTTGTTGAGGATAATTGGTGATTTATATGTTTACATTTTCAAAATAGTTTAAAAATAAATAATTATTACATTAATAAAGAGTTATTATAAACAGACAAGGTAAAATGACGGTGAAACCCCGTGTGAAATTAGATAACGAAGACGACCCCGTCGAAACCATGTTGAAAAAGGCCGGTTGTTTAGACTTGCATTACAAAGTACAGGTAATACTTAGAATAAGGAAAAATATCCATATTTTTTATTTTCCATATTCTTAATGTTGGAATTGTAATATGACTAATATCCTGCTCCTAACGTAAAGCCAAACATTCATAGAAACAACTTCATAACCGCTTCATCAATTTACTTCGGAAATAATGATTTTATATGGATTTATGTTTTAAGTCAAAACTTTAACACAAACTGTTTATTCTAGGAATGCATAAATACTACGAAAGATTGGAGGCAGTGCCAAAATGAAGTAAATGATTTCAAAGATTGCATAACAAAACATAAGCAGGAAGAACTGGCTAAAACTGGCAGATAGTCTTTAATCAATTTTATAAGAACAGTGTAGTAAATATTTATTAAAATACTAAAGTAAGAAATAGGTTTAATTTCTGTTAACTTCAATGTAATTTGAAGACAGTCATAATATGTAGTTTATTATCCTAGTTGTGTTATTATTAAAATATTTTGTTGTGTGTTCTCTTTTACATCCCGGTTACCTCTGAAAATTTCAGATAAAATCAGAATGTTGTCAGATTTTTTTATAAAAAGAATGGATACTTTGACAAACAATTTATAAAATAAATAATAATAATACACAATAGTGTAAGTGAGTAGCAAAATTTTTCATTTTTTTCTCAGTATTTAAAAAAATAATAATTTTTGGCCACAAGACAAATTGGCTAAATGTCGTGAGTGTGAATGTGTGTGTGTGTTATATAAAAAATCAAAAATCGTTACAAAATTTAATTGAATGATTTATATTTAAAATAATTTTACCCATATCTTTAAATTCTTCATACTTAAGAGAAATCTTCTTAAAATGAGAAGATCGATTGGATCAATCTCATAAGATCATTCCTTGATTACTTTAAATAAAAGGACATTTTTTGTCTTGGCAACTCTATTAACACACTCGCACCGTTTTGCTAAAAATATGTCAATTGTCATACTACCCAAGTGTCAAAAGAGCTCTCTTAATTCTTGATTACTTATTTGATATTTCAAGTTTCATATGAGGTTATGTTTATGTAAACAAGTAATATGCTTAGACAACTGAGAATAAGATATATAGCGTCTCTTCAAACCAATTTATCAACTAAGGCGGGAATAGACCCAAACCTTAGAGATGGTTTCGAATCGAAACAATATAAACCTCGTCATCACCCCGGCAGAACTAATAAAAAATTGGCTTCCATACCTTCCACTATTCAAAAGTCAATACAGACAGTATTAGATGATAATAACGCAAAAATGTACCTCGAGGAAAGTAAAAAGTTAAGTAATCTTTTGAATTCCCGTTTACTACCACCTGAAGAACACGAAATTAGCGAAAAAGCAGCTAAAATACACGAAAGTGTGTCTAAAAAATTTAATGCTAAAATAACCAAGGAATTAACTGAAGAAGAAAAAATTGGGCATGAAAAAGAGATACAGAATGCTGTATTTAATATTCTTAAGAAAAATGTTTATGCATGGGGTAATATTGCTTATGATAAACCTACTTGCCTTCAATATTTGATGACAAGAGCTGCCCCAGAGTATGCTATATTAGTACGTATTTTGGATGAAATTAAACGAAAATTACCTGATTATAAACCAAGGAGTTTCTTTGACTTTGGGTCAGGTGTTGGAACTGGAACATGGGCAGTAAACACCTATTGGAAAAATGATATTTTTGAGTACTTTACTGTAGATACTTCACAAGAAATGAATGATTTAGCTAGACTAATACTATGCAATGGCAAAGAAAACTTAGAACTTCCATACAGAGCATATTTCCAAAGGCAATTTCTTCCTGCATCAACAGATGTTAAATATAATATAGTGCTCTCTGCTTTTTCATTTTTTGAACTACCTAGCATGAAATCAAGACTAGAAACAATTCAGAAACTGTGGAATAAAACTGAAGATTTCTTAATAATAGTTGAACAGGGGACAAATGCTGGATTTCAAATTGTTAATGAAGCTAGAGAATTTGTTTTAGGTATTCAAAATGAAAATCTAAAAGGTTATGTATTTGCACCCTGCCCAAACGATACTGCTTGTCCACGTTTCCTGGAACAGAAAACTCCATGTAATTTTATAATGAAGTATGAAACATTACCATTTAGATCTAAGATAGAAGTTCAAGCAGATGTATTTAGTTATGTTATATTACGAAAAGGTATAAGACCTGTAGACGATCCTCAATGGCCAAGAGTTGTTCGAGCCCCTCTAGTGAGGTCGAGGCATGTCATATGCAGATTATGCACTTCTGAAGGAGAACTGAAAGAAATTATATTTTCTAAGAAGAAATATGATCAGGAAACATATCGCTGCGCAAGATGTAGTATATGGGGAGATGAATTGCCTATAAAATAAATATACTTATAGTAATTGTTTGTTTTCATATTCTAAGATCATCTCACCACATTTAATAACTAAGTAAACTAAAAAAAAACTCATTGACAAATGATTGCCTTAGGAATCATTGCTGACAAATTATTTCTCAAGTGTCTTGTATTGTCATTAAAACTGTCATTTATCGACAAAAAAATGACAATGATAGAAAACTTTTTTTTTGTCACTTTGTTAAACTGTTCAGACAAATCAATTTAATATTAATAAGTTGTATTGCAATGAAACAATTAAAATATCTCTTTTGATGCAGTATTGTTTAATTAGTTGCAACACAATACAAACTGGACATCAATCTGATAGGTTCCGTTTTAAATTCACATGACTATTTAGATAATATATTTATAGAAGTGTGAATAACATCTCCATAATTAAAATTAGTCATGCTTGGGATTAGCTTTTAATACATTTTTTTATATATATTATCCATAAAAATGGGGTGGGAAAGGAAATACAATTATATAAATAAAGTATTTATTCAATAATAATTAATTATAAATTATGCTAAGATGTTTCCTTTGTTGCGGAGTGCAGTGTATGCCACAATAATGGAAAGAACAGTGGCAAGTACTTCAGAGTTAACCCATGGACCGGAGTAGCCTGTAAAAGAAATTATTTATTGGATTATATGCAACCCAGAGGAATGTATCAAAGGTGTCTGTACACTGTATACTGACACAAATATTTTGACCGAAAAACATTAACTGCCAGTTCTAAAGTGCATCAACATGGATATATTTCTTCTGTTGTAAGTATATTCCAAAATGGATATCATTTTTACAACCAATAAAAAAAGCTTTTTTGTATGACTCCCCATGTTGAATCGACTCTGAACAGAATAAGTGCACACATAAGTGTACAACAACCTTACCTTTTTCATTACAAAAAGGTAGGGTTGTTGTATTCAGCCTCGATGTTTTATGATGGAAAATTGTAGCAAGTCCAAACAATTCATCAAAGCACTTCCCATAACATAATATAAAAGGAAACTCACTTCCTGGGTGGTTAAGTTGGATAGCCAACAGTGGTGCAACTGAAGCTGCTGGGTCACTACGGCGAGCACGGCGCAGAGATGCAAAACCTTCTTCATCCAAGATACGGACCTCATGCATGCCAGAGCGTGCCTTTGAAGGCTCTTCAGTCCAGGATACCTGAAAATACATATTTAATATTTATAGTAACAAGTTTTATTGTTCTATTGAAGCTTATCGTTGATAAAAGGTGTCTTCTACTAGTGATATGGAGTACTCAAATACTATTTAAATGTTAATCTTAAGCAATTGTCCTTAAGAAAGTACACATGTTTGATGAAATGGATTGATTCATTTAGCGAGTTAAACATTAGAGCAGATAAAAATTACTCTTATTATTAAGCAATATGAATTAATTACGATAAATAACCATAATTTTACCGAAATGATTCAATTACCTGGTATTTATTTTCACCGATACGGGCAGCAGTCAAAGATTTTCCATCGACTTCAGCGTATAGAGCATAATTTGCAGGTAAAGGATTATCACATTTTAATGTAAATTCTGTAATATAAGCGATTTGTGTCACTACCGTCGCATCTAAACTTGTAAAAGATGCGGCTTCTACTTGTGGGTTTTGGCAACTTTGTGAAAAAGCGGTGCTAGCAGCAACGGCGAGTATTGTGAACAAATATTTTGTGAACATTTTGCAGTCTTTTAAAATAACTTTTGATTTATAAAAATATTTTGTTTAAGTTAAAATTAATCAGTCCACGTCGTATTCAAATTCGAAAATGATATTTCTGCAATGAAAGGTGAAACGCGTTCCAATTTTCAGCTTCCGTCCACGTAGATAAAAATAAAAGTGTCAGTAGAATTTGGAGTTATGAAATAAAAATATATATATTTGTGAATAACCATTTAACATTTTTACTGAAATTTGGAAAATTTTATAGCGAAGTTTTTATTTAAATACTTAAAATTAGGTATTTAAAAAGTCGTTATTAATATTCATAATATTGTGAAGTCATGAAACGGAGCGTAGCTCATAACATCACCGATGACGTGTGGCTTGTCACTTTTTGTCGAAAATAGTAAAAACTTGATGCGTTCAATTTTCTTTAATTTAGAAATGTCAACGTATAACAATTTATCATTGTTACATAATTATTAAAATAAAAATGCCAGACTCTACTTTTTGATTAAATACGTAGATTATTCTTTAATCTTAAGTGACGGTGATGATAAATCTCTCCGATAGATAAACTTCATATCACATATATAAATTGAATCTGTGTATCGATTCGTCGTTGTGTGTTCAATTTATCTGATGATTTATCCTTGCTGTTGTGTTGTCTTTAAACTTGCTCCATTTCTTAAAAAATATGATATGTATCAATTAAATATATATGATGGGTTAATAATCGATTTATGTATATATATTATGAATTATATGCGAATAACTTTGTTTTGCAATACATGTGATTTCAATTTTCAATTAATTATTCGAATATTATTTAAAATTTGACACTGCGATGATAGCGCCGTCTGTCAATCCAATGTAAAACATTCCAAAATCAACAACTACTAATAAATTAAAAATTAATTAAAAAACATTGTCCAGCGGACAAAATTGTGAATCTAAACCATTCCCACAGATCCCTTTGAACACACACAAAAAATTTCATCAAAATCGGTCCAGTCGTTTGAAAGAAGTTCAGTGACATACACACTCACAGAAGAATTATATACATAAAGATAATAAATATATGCGAATTACAATTACGTTGTTTAAATAATCTTTATTTGATACATTTTACACGTTGAATTGTTTAATAAAGAAATCTTTATAAAACGATTTGATTGTTAAATTTTTTAAAATAGTTATGGAATCGATCATCGGCAATCGAAAAAAAAATAGACTTGCGAATATATTTTAAGGATTCATCTTCGATTTTAGCCGAATATTTTTACTTTTCAGCAAAACACTTTTATTGTACAAATTTATGTTTTAATGGTTCAGCAGACTAACATTTAAGATTTGATCTAGAAAATAATGTTTTTAATAAGTAGTACCAAAATATTTTGGACCTCTCAAATACATTTTTGGGTTTAGTGCTCTCTAAAGTATATTTGACAGGCGACTAAGAGAGCGTACATACACATAATATTTCGTCTGTGGTATTTGTCACACTAGTAGTTGTATGTAAATCTCACGTGCTCTGTGATATCTCTCAGTCTGAGCCGATTTTTTTTATTTTGATTATCCAATTAACAATTTACAATTGGATAATCAAAATTTGGTTTGGAATTTATTTTTTTCTAATTGTTGTGGCTATTGACTTAATTAATTAATTTATTCCTGTCACTATTTTCAAACCTTATTGTAAAAAGAATGTCGCATAGTAACTTATTTATGAAGACAGGATTTGTTAGAGCTCCCCTACAGAATGGTGTTGGTCGTTATGTTTGTCAGCTCCAAAGGATAGTTCTTAAATTTTGTAAAAGTCACGGTGGTAGCCGGGGTATAAGGTAATCGTTTATTTTTAAAATGATTTATAGATAGATCATCTATAAAAGTCACCCAAATTATTTTCTAACCTATATGGAAATACAGATGTCTCATACCCAGGACTAAAATGTGTGTGTATTTTAATTTTAATCTTATTTATTATAGTAAATAATAACATGACGTAACTTGAGTGATTACTTTACGTTTTGATTTGAAGTGAACCAAAATAGTAAGGAATGAATACCCAAATGGTCATATGGTATTATTTTGGGCACACTGGTACTGATATTTAAATTTCTGCAATGTAAGAAGCCTTTACTTAAATATATATATTTATTAATATATATTAATTTGTCACATGATTCCTTCATTGGATTACTGAGCCTTTGCCACTTCGCTATTTATCATCTAATACAATGGTTATTGTGAACATAATATTGTCAATCTTGCCTTAAGTTCATAAAAATGTTTTTTCAGAGATTTTATAGAACAAGATCTAGTTGACTTTGCCAAAAACAATCCAAGTGTTGTTGTGTACTTGAAGCCTCGCAGACACAGGTCTCCTGTCATTGTTGGTGAATATTGTAAGTACTATCATCAAAGGAGAAATAGATGTTCACATGTGTTTCTTAATAAGCTTAATTATTATGTAGTTGTAAATTTGTAACCTTTTCTTTAATGTAACAATATGTTGTATGCTTGTGCTATTTATTGTGAACTTACGTTTTTTTTACTAATTTATAATTATGAGTGATGGTTTTTTTGAGTTTAGTTGATATATATAAGACTAGCTGATCCGGCAAACATTGTTTTGCCATACATGTGATTTAAATTTTCAATTAATAAATAAAAAATAAGGGTTGATCGTAGAAGGGTGAAAATTTTAGATTGTATGTATTTTTGTATGTTGTATCATAAAAAAATAGAAACTAAAAATTTTGTTTAAAAAATTAAAAAAAAGTTTAGGGGTGGACTACCCTTAATATTTAGGGGGATGAAAAATAGATGTTGGCCGATTCTCAGACCTACTCAATACGCTCACAAAGTTTCATGAGATCGGTCAACCCGTTTCGGAGGAGTTCAAGTTCGAACCCCGTGACATGAGAATTTTATATGTTAGATTTATTTCAGGTTTAATAGTGGATGATTTAAACAACAATACAAGTAAATTATATCTGTTAATATATATTGCTGATTTTTTTGCCTATTTGAAATGTATGTCGGCTACTAATTAAAAAAACAAGTTCCTAGTATTACTCCTTTATCACATACAAATTGTTTTTAATGATGTTAGAACTATAACCAAAGCATATATTATTTTTCAGTAAACGGTGAAAGAGTGTGGATGAGTGTCCACCAGAAAACACATTCAGAAATCACGAAATGGATTGAAAACCTCCGCACGCAACAGGGTAATATATCCGAAATACGTCTTCGCAAATATCAGTACACTGATCATCCTTCTATACAAGGGCCCTGGACGCCTTTCACCTTCAAGAACCCGGAACTGAATGTAGCAGAACTGCCCAACGTGAAGTTTGGTGAAAACAATCGACTGCCAATTTCAGCAACGGAACAATTGAGATTGTTGTTTGAAAAGCAAAAGCTGAGCGACGTTAAAACTGCTGAATAGGTATCAATAGAGTTTTATTCATATAAAAAAATCTATTGCATTGTTTAACTATTACTTTTCATCACTGTTTATCTGAATCAGGTTTTAGTTAAAAGTGTGCTGTTAGCCTGTTTTGTATGCTATGAAGATGTAAGCCGAGTTAGTTAGATGCAGTTATCTTTCTCAGAGTTGATTCTCAAAAAGCAATTACAGTGACAAATTAGCCTAAAAGCTAGAACTTATAGCACTAGTAGATTTAATTATCAATACTGGCACAAAAAAATGCATTTCAAAGTGAAGTCACCAAATATTATATCTTAAAATCTGAAAGGTCTTTAGCCTATCTGTATGCAATAATATTTATAATTTTAATTCAGTCATTTATTATCGATTTCCTCAATAAATGCGTGGGTGTAAAAATATTGATATTGAACAAATGCCTCTAAACATGTTAAAAATTTTAAAAATCTTTTGATTGTCTTTGTATGAAAACTCATTATGTCAGTTTTTGCCAGATTTCTAAAGTTGAGGGTAGAGTCAACATTCATTTCATTGCTAATCAAAGATGGTGTTAGATGTATGAAAAACCTTAGGCTAACTGACATAACAGACAATACGTCCTGATTAATATGGCTTTATGGAGATGCAGTGACAGGAGGAACATTTGTTATTAACAAAAAAGTTAATAATGAATGTAAATTTAAAAGTTATTATATTATTAACAAGTTTTAATTATTAATAACAAGAAATATTGCTAAAGATACAGTATTTGACATATATAATTTCATACTAAATTACAGGAGCTGAGCTGCTAGTCTCTTTCGCCATTATTAATAATTCATAATTTACATATTAAGTTTAAATATAAAAATCTTATTCAATTCTGTAGCTGTTTCTAGTTCACCACAACTGCTATTTGTGAATCGGCTATTTCGGAATATAGAGAAATGTAGATATAGGAATAAAACAAATTAAATTTTAAATGTGTTTCATTCATCCACTATATAAGCTGAAAAATTGGTTTGTGCCATAATCTTGGAACCAATGAAGAAAAAATAGTTTTGGTGTTGGAACTGTGTTTATAAAGGAAGTACATAATAAAGGATAACCATAGGAAATGTCTAGGAATCTATCTAGATTTAGCCAGAGCATTCGATACTGTCTCTATCCCAATACTTATTCGTAAACTGGAGTGTATTGGTGTGCGTGGTGTGCCACTGCAGCTTCTCATAGACTACCTTAGTAATCGAACGCAATCGGTTCGAGTTGGCGGAGAGCTAAGTTGTAGTGCTAGTGTCTCTTTTGGTGTTCCTCAAGGATCTGTGCTGGGCCCAACCTTATTCCTGGTCTACATTAATGAGTTGTGCAAAAAAGAATTAAAAAACGCTAAAATCGTAACTTTTGCTGATGATACAGTTGTGTTGTTTGACGGCTCGTCTTGGGATGAAGTTAAGTCTCTGGCTGAGCAAGGGTTTAGTGAGATCATTAAATGGCTAAATTCGAATCTCCTGACTCTGAACTATACCAAAACTAAATACATAACCTTTTCCATCCGCAATAATACACAACCATTATTAGACCTCAACCTTAAAGCACACGCCTGTGATGACCCAACAATCTGTAACTGCTATGTTCTAACACCAACAAACTCTGTTAAATATCTAGGATTAGTAGTTGATAGAAACCTTCGATGGACGGATCACATTCATGCCCTTAGTAAAAGAATTAGAAAATTAATGTGTATATTCAAAAAAATCAAACATATAAATGACAACAAGATCATAAAAATGACTTATTTCGCTCTCTGCGAATCTATTATTTCATACGGAATAGTATCTTGGGGTGGAACTGATAAATCGAGGCTTATCAAAGTTGAAAGAGCACAACGAGGGGTTCTAAAAGTCGCTTTTAGTAAGAAATTCCGTTACCCAACTATTAAGTTATACGAGGAGTCTAATGTTCTTACGGTTCGTCAACTATATATAAAATATTTAGTTCTTCGCCAAAACACCTATGCTAAATTAGATGTCTCAACCAAAAGACTACAGCATAAAGTTTATATCTCACCCACACTGAACACTAAATTTGCGCAAAACTTTGCATACTTCCGCGGCCCGTATATCTACAACTTAATAAATAAATATACAAACCTCAGTGGGTTATCTAGGCAGTGCTGTAAAATAACGCTGGTTAACTATCTGAGAGGGCTAAACTACAGTTCTACTGAGGATCTTCTTATGATAATAGATTAAAAGGTTAAATATTTTTTATAGCAATAATTAATTAAATTCACTAACTCCGCAGTTTTAGTGGTCTAACCGGCTCACCTCACCGGTGTACAAGCGTATACATTATTTTTTATCAATACTACACCTTATGGCGTTCGCATAAGATTCCTGTGATTCTCGGCGCTAACTTGTTTGTATCGTTGACCAACTGCTGCGTACATTAGTTTCAATACTACCTACATGTTCTTGCGGAATTTAATAATTTAGAAATTGTACGAGTACTTATGCAGATCATGATAACATTAGAATTAAAGATTACTTAGTGTTGTTATTTATTTTTGCTGTTGTTTGACTAAGCTTTGATTACCCTCTTGTCATGTAGTGTAATTCTGATCCCAAGCACATAGTGTAGGGCATGCAGGAGGGTGATTAAATGATTAGTACCTATACCTATTTACCTATTCTGGTGATTGTACCTACCTATATTTAACCGTTAAATTGTATTGCTTAACTTTACGTGTTGATAACCTTATGTAAGTAAGTACCTAATTAAGTTAGTTATTTAGATACTGCTTTCCTTACCTATGATAAAATAAATACCTTACTTTCTAAGTGTCTGCTTAAGATGTCCGTAGGGTGGCGTCGAAAGCCATAATACAGGGTTTACCTAGTTTGGTTTTCGATGTGTTTTGTGTTAGGTACACTTATGCTCACACTATTATAGTTGTACCTACTTTAAAATTGACGTTGTATACCTACTACCGATGTTTGTAAATGAATAAAGATATTTCTATTTCTATTTCTACATAATTATATAAAATCAAACAATGTTCACGAGTCTTTTATAAACTAAAAATATCGTCTTCCAATGTAATTGTGTTTAAATTAATAATAATTTAAAATAATTGCCATGATTTCAACAGAATATTAAGAGCCAATACTTTATAAAATAGTTTATATAAGTGCATATATTCGGATGAATTGAGAAACCTCCTTTTTTGAAAACAGGATGCATTGACAGTACATGTACACACATTGCCAGACTTCGAATCCGATTCTTGTCCGCCTGCGTTGGACAAAAATCAAAGGCGGCCAGCAAAGAGGTTACTTTGCGTGTTATGGAGATTATAGTTCTGTTTGAAAAATGAATGATGCGATGACACTGAATTTAATTTCGACAAAAACATGACACGTGTTCTAACAGAGTTAATAATTCGGGTCTATTTTATTTTTTCAATTGACATGTTGACAATTTATAAAAAGTCAAATTGAGAATTAAGACTAAAAAGTTTTTAAATATAGAATTTATATAAATGCTGTTAACTGGACGCATTATAATATCGTTATTGCGAAACTGCGCCCTAATTTTGCTTTTTTATTGTTCGATATTTCTTACGAGAGCGCCGCGCGGCGACGGCACTCTTAATGCAAAAAAAGTCAACGTAGCGCACGCACATGTAAGGAAGACACCAACAAGTCATCGCGTATTTGTGTGTTCGCTAGTTGCGTATTTTAAAAATTAATATCGAATAATTAATAGCTTACTGAAGGAACAAACTGCTTTATATGATTTACGAAATTTACTATATAAAGACAGAAGGATATAAAATGGAGGGAAATATATATACAAGATCGTGTCATAATGAACCTAAATCTGATCATAGTACGATCATCATATACTGGCGACAGGACCTATTCGTATCGATACGATATTTTTTCTATTTGGATGCATTTATTACAAAAAAAAAACAATACTTTTAAGAAATTTATTTTCTGTAACACTGTATCGCTTATGAAATAATTAACAAAAATCGTAAAATTGAGTAACAAACGAATACGAAACGTTTGAATGTACGAAATGTTTTTAAATACAAAGGAACTCTCTTATTTCCATAATAATATATAACCCCTTAAAAATATTTTTGTTCTTACGGCTTATTATCCTAAGAATACATCGTCACTCAAGCGATTCATCGACATGGCACAAATTTGAGTATCTGTGGCGAGTATGAAAGGGTAAAATGTCAAAAATTCATATGACTGTACAATATGGTACATTAGAACCTCCTTAAACATCAAAAGTAAATCGCTAAAAATTTAACTAAAGCACTCATGGGTTTTTCATTTTATTTAAGACGAACATTTTAAATAAGTTTTTATATGTATGAGTTTTGTTTTAATCATATTTCTTCTTACTGACTTTCGTTCCACATAATAATTTCTTAATAAGACGATATATTACGTACAATATAACAGAGATAAACAACAATTGGTCCAGCATTAAATATTCATACCACTTGTATTGTTTGATAACCGATCGGAGGTGTAGCGCACCTGAAACAAATATAAAATAAGTTATAAGTTGCCCACATACAATAAGATTCTTGCCATGTCTCGATTTTATGTTTTTAAACAGGATATCACGATTTTTTTTTTTTCGGATTTTTATAGTAATAATTATGGAATTTTATGGTTGGAATCGATACTGATAAAAATATACATTTTTGTATTTTTCCTGACCGGACCGGGAATTGAACCCGGAACACTGTTCTGGGCTATATCCTAGGAACCAATAATGGATGTTGTTTAGACATAGATCACACCTGCATGTTTATTTATCTTTTTTTATATTAAGGGAATTAATTTTATAAATAATCTAATATATACAATGTGGAGAGGACAATGCGACAATAAATGAAAACACAAACAGTAATAGTCCCTAGTATAATTTTGAAACTATGAAATGAATCCTAACAACAAAATAAAAAAAATAAAAATTTCTAACAAACTAAATACAATATAAATCGAAACAAAATGTAACACCATTTGGAAATATAGGTTCACTAACCTGTGGTAAGAAGAGCGGCAACAGCGCGGCGCGCTTTTACAATCGCCCGACGAATAAACACAATTAGATACCTAAACCTACACTGAATACGATCGTCATTCACCTCGAGTAGTTCAGTCAATCCCATTAATCAAATTTTTAAATTTTTAATGTGCTCCCCATTCATACGGACACATAGTTCGCATCGCCTTATAAATTCCGTAAATTAAAATCATGTCCGTGTACTCTGATGCTGTATATCGGTAATGAGGCATTGTAAATAAAAAAAACAAAACAAACTTAAATCTAACACAAATAATAAGCGTCTATTTTCGCACAATTCACTAAGTCACTAAGTAGGCACTTAATTTATTACGTGTCGTATCACTAAATTAAATAACCGTCCAATTTGCTGATAAAATAAAACAAACGTAATCTAATACTAATAATAAATAAGCGTCCAATTTCGCACGATTCATACACAAAACAAAAGAGCGGCCGCTCTTCAAAGGCGGCGCTTCAAAGGCGGCGCGAACGCAAACGAAATTATTAGCCGTGACCCGAGCGACGTCACAGGATAACGGCGAGACCTTGACACACTGACACATTGTCGCAAACATGAAATAGAAACAATCAAATTCTCCCTTTCCCACATTGTTTATTTTCTGTTTAACTGAGTGTGTAGAACTATCTACTTTTAAATTTTTGCTAATATGCTTTATGACTTACGTAATGGGCATAAGGTATAAAATGAATTTGGACTAATTTGACTAAGATTTTTGACATGGCGAGTTGAGAACATGTGATTTGTAAGCGGTCATTAACCTTATAGCGATGGCGTAGTAAACAAATACGGCATGTTGTAAATGTTCAAAACAAAAAATGATGTCCAATGACTAAACTGTTAGACTATTTGTAATGAATATTTGTATACTGGCTAGGGACATGATGACTTATCCGGTGTTTAATTTATTGTCGCATTGTCCTCTCCACATTGTAGAAGTCACGGGGTTCGAACTTGAACTCCTCAGAAACGGCTTGACCGATTCTCATGAAACTTTGTGAGCGTATTGAGTAGGTCTGAGAATCGGCCAACATCTTTTTTTCATCCCCCTAAATGTTAAGGGTAGTCCGCCCCTAAATTTTTATTTTTTAGACAAAACTTTTAGTTTCTATTTTCTTATGATACAACATACAAAAATAAATCCTAAATTTTCACCCTTCTACGATCAACCCTTATTTTTTATTTATTAATTGAAAATTGAAATCATATGTATGGCAAATCAACGTTTGCCGGATCAGCTAGTATATATATAATTTATAAATAATCTGTTTTGTCACTTTAAATTTGATTCATTTATAAATTATCGGGGAAAATTAGAGGACGCCCCATAGTAGATCATTCATTTCGAGTCTGAACTTTTTTTGAAGGTTACCAAGGAGTTTTGTAATGTGTTGAGGTAATTGAAGTGTGTACAAGCACATACCTTTAGTTTCTATCGCCAGTTCCACGTAATGTGTTATTAAATCCGACGGCTTGTTCAGGCGGTTTCTGAATAGTTTTGAAACCTCCTTCGCTTTTTTGTAGTACCTGTAACAGAAAATTACATCAACTTTTACCCGTAAATATGTCAATCCACTAATACATGATAGAGACTTATGTTTGTAGCGTTTGACGTTTGTAGGTATAGTCTGTGGACTAAACTCGCGCTTGGAAATATTCCCGCCAAATTGTCCTTCGCGCGCTTTGTTATCACAGACCTATACTAATTATAAAATTAACCTTGTATTGGTATATGTTATATTGTGTCACTAAGCATTTTCAATATTATTAATATAGCGAGTGTTAATATATATAAATTATTATTATAATCTACTAGATTGTATAGAAGTCACAGCAGCAGTACAAATAGCTATGACGTAGAGCGAAAAATGTCTTAAGCTGACGAGTTTTGTGAGCACTGAACTATGTGATCACCTTTTCTATACTAAGAGAAGTCTGTCAAAGTTATACACAATCTACAATATCAATAATTATCTTAATATATATAAATGTCCTGTCACGATGCTTGTCCGCGATGGACTCCTATTTAACCGATTTTAAATTAAATTGGCACACCGTGAGCAGTCTGGTCTAACTTAAGAGATAGGATAGCTTAGATCTTTAAGTATAGTCGTAATTTTATTTTATTGCAAATTATTTGTCTATAATTAATTGACAGTCACAATTATCTGTTAACTCCAGAAGATTCTAACAGATGTCGATACTTTTCGACTGGGTTGAGTAAGTAATCAATAGATGGCACTGCTATGGTAAACCGACAAACGTGTCATATAAAGATAAATTTATTAACCTAAATAAAGCATCCTTTTATTGTTTAAAACGCTTTCGATTATAAACGTGCACACTTAAAGCTGATAATTATTTTTCTTGAACTAAAAAATGATTGCTAGAAATCACATTTATGGCAAAACAACGTTTGCCGGGTCAGCTAGTTTAGTTATAAATTTGACCAGAAATATAAAATGTAAAACAACTCAATTCTATAAAAGTACATTTTACAAATGGAATATGAATTTAAAAAAATTAACATTTAACATAACAATTAGCTTTTGCACTTCCAAATATATATTTGTAGTCGATAAAAAAATAACTTGAAGACTTAATTAAACTGTCTGATTATAAAACTCTCGTGTCACGGGGTCCGTAATTGAACTCTGTCGAATCGGGTCAAATTTTTATGATATTTTACATATTTAGTAGGTCTGAGAATGGGCTAACATCTATTTATTATGTTAGTGGCCCCTTTCATTAACCCCTAAATTTTGTTATAATAATAAGTAATGTTAAATAATATTATCTTTGGATCGATTTATATACGTATTTTATTTGAGGCAAAATTTAAAAATACCACCGATACTTAAATTAGTCACTCGGTTTTTGTTTTTTTATAAGAGAGATTGCGGGTGGCCTAAGCGAACAACCGCAGCGCATAAACACCTATTCATGGGTGCGTTGCCGGCCCCTTAAAATTGATATCACTTGTAGTCTTTCTTATATTCCCATTTAGTTTTTATTATACATATTGTACAGCTTTAGTGATAGAATTTACATTATATGTTCATAACGCTTTTTGGGTTAATAAAAGTTCCATCACAAAAGTTTTAGGTCTAACGTGTTTTTTTTTATTATTACTATTTAATACATTTATAAAAATAAACAAAAATAAAATTTTTAAAAAAATACATATGTCAGGCACCAAAAAACACAAAAAAAAAACACCAAAAAAAACCCAAAAAACCACTAGTTTAACCTTGTACCTGCAGAGCCATACCGAGATCGATTGTGGCAAAATTAAAAATAGGTTAATAAACAATAATATTGAATATGAACATTAAAAAAAAAGTTTTGTACGAATAATATAAACATGGATAAAAAAAATCACTTAAACACAATAAACACATTGAGAGATTAATAAATTAGCATTCAACAAATGTTAATTTATTAAATCTACACAGAGCATTTGTGACTTGGTAAGGTGTATGAAGCAAGGAGTTTTTATTTGTTTGGTAGTTATATATCCCCATGTGTCCTTAATATAGTCATAAAACAGTGTGTTCACACCATAAAATATATCTAGAATTTCTTATATAAACAATACCCATTGCAACATTATATTTTATTAACCGAAATGCTATTACATATTTCTACAAGCCACTCTTACAAATTGTTTCCTCTTAAGAGCGTGAGAATTACGTATCTTTGAAGTTAGTAGTAATAAACGGACCTCAAATCGGAACGGTTGTACTCTTATGGTTTAAATATTTATTAAAAACAATTCGCGGAACCGCTACTTGACAAGTTTTTACCTATGGCTGTAATTAAATAAATAAAACAGTGTTTTTCAACCATTTTCATGATGCGACCGATATTGATATAAAAAATTCGCGACCCCCCTTGACCTATTGATTACCATTAACAATATTCATTGTCTTTAATTTTGTTTCTTTTCACTAAAGTACCCATTTTTTCCGACCTCTGGCGACCCCCCTACAGAAGCTTCGTAACCCCCTGGGGGGTCGCGACCCACAGGTTGAAATACAATGAAATAAAACAATTGTTTACCGATCATCGGACGTGTGTACTCACCTGTCGTTACTTAGCATTTCGTCCAACGCGACTTTAACATCCGGTGCCATCTCCGCGGAATATCTGACGCGTAGCGCGTGACCGCCTTCCACACTTCTCGCAGCGTTGTGGGGTTGGTCAGCGAACACTGGAATCGCTAATACTGGTACGCCATATTGTAATGACTCCATTGTACTTAATAATCCACCGTGGGTGATGAAGACTTTCACGTTAGGGTGGGCTGAAATTTAAGAATATCTAAGTATATTTTTTATTATTGCAAAACACACGACTAATACCAGATTTTGGTGCTCAATTGTTTGACCTATCGTGACCCTTCGGTATTAGTTATCTTTAGGTTATTAAAGAAATAGTGTTAGCTAAATTAAGTAGCAACTCATTTTAATGTTCGTTAAAGTTTAATCGAAACAAAGTTCATTAATAACTACTATTTGATTAACTAAATTAATTTACGGCTGAAAGAGCAGTGCGGCGAGTGGTGAGGTCAATGATCCGAGATGAATGAACGATACGCTACTACTACTATTATGTTTATATATATAATTCTTCTGTGAGTGTGTATGTCACTGAACTTCTCTCAAACGACTGGACCGATTTTGATGAAATTTCTTGTGTGTGTTCAAGGGGATCTGGGAATGGTTTAGATTCACAAAATTATATAAAATTCTCGTGTCACGGGGTTCGAACTTGAACTCCTCCGAAACGGCTTGACGGATTCTCATGAAACTTTGTGAGCGTTCTGAGTAGGTCTGAGAATCGGCCAACATCTATTTTTCGTCCCCCTAAATATTAAGGGAAGTCCACCCCTAAATTTTATTTTTTAGACAAAATTTTTAGTTTCTATTTTTTTATGATACAACATACAGAAATACATACAATCCTAAATTTTCACCCTTCTACGATCGACCCTTATTTTTTATTTATTAATTGAAAATTGAAATCACATGTATGGCAAAACAACGTTTGCCGGATCAGCTAGTATACTATTACTAGTATTTTCTTGTTTATTTAAAGACAGCAGAAAACCAATGAAGGAATTCTCACCTAGTATACTAGATTGAGGCATCCAAGATCTGATGTGAACATTCTTTGGCAAATCGTCCATCTTTTCGTCGAACTTCCACAAAACAGTTTGCTTGAGGCTTCCGAAGACTTGGATCAGTTCTCGCCTGGTCTTTTCTTTTAAAGCACTCGCCTTCAGTACGGAGCCCAAGCTGAAGTAGATAACACCCTGAGGTGAGGCGTCCAAGATTTGCTTGAGGTCCTGAAATTGCATTTTTACGCATTATTTTAGGTATATGAGGAGATTTTTTTACTTTGATTTCATAAGAAAGAGTGACATTTTTTTTTATAAAACAGGGGGGCAAATGAGCAGGAGGCTGATGTTAATACGGTTAGTGATACCGCCGCCCATGGACACTCGCGAAGCCACAGGGCTCACCAGTGCGTTGCCGGCCTCTAAGATGCTTATAAGCTCTTTTCTTGAAGGTCCCGATGTCGTAATTGTTCGTAATTTGTCTGACTGACTGTTTTGAGGTAATAAAGTGGTGTATAAAACTCGACGTAAGCGTTGGTCCTACGGGCCGGACACTGGATCGACTTTCGAGTGTCATTGTAGGCTGGAGAACGGACCCGATAGGGATTTAAGAATTTATAATAACAATAGCTATACATATTACTATTATTGCAATATATTAAAGACTTATTTTTAATCCCTCGCTCATGGATTCAAAATAAAAATAAATAATTTAGCGGAACATATGAGACGAATTTTTTTTTGTAATTTTTCTGTGTAACAAATTACGAACAAATATTTTTTGTTATTTAAATTAACCGACATCTGTTCAAACCAAACTAGGTATTGGTTCTGTCAGACTACTAAAGGCGAAACTTCGAAAGAATATAATTTGGTATCGAATTATCTTTATTAATACCTCACTTTTATAATTATAATTATTTTGGATGTTTGTGGTCACAAAACCGCATACATTTTGAAGAGATCGAATAATAAATAATCCAAGGTCAGGTCTTTCAAACATTTCTTTTGTGTTTGATGCATAAAATGTTTTATCAGACAATATATTAACTCAATAAAAGATATCTTAAGAAACAATTAAACATTATAAACAAATCGAAACATAATATGTCTATTTATTAGTAAATGTTGCATTATGTAATTATATTTAAATTTTTGCAAAAAAAGTTAAAAAGTGTTTTTCTTTAAATGAGTAACAGTTATGTTAATAAAAGACAATATTAAATTTTGCATTATTTCTTATTTGAATTGTAGATTTGTGATTTCAAGATAATGTAGCGACAATGGTTCATCTTTCTTAGTTTTAGTTATATAGATAAAAATCGCACTATAGAGGAAAAAAATTCTTGTTAAACATAAAATGAAATGTAATATATAAACATTAATCTCTTATAAAACTAATATTTTCTTCACAAAACTTTATGGGGTCGGTTAGCTAATTGTGAGTGCTAACAGTCAGTAATCAGTTAATTTTCTTTTTCTTTATTTATAGTTTTTAGTCACCACAATTAGGCACACCTCTAATCAGACTGTGACTAAAAAGTCTATTGGTTGAGTTGCTGTGTCCTTAAAAAAGTTTTTATTAAAAAACTAGCGACCCGCCCCGGCTTCGCACGGGTGCAATGCTAAATACACTACAGAAAAATAAACGCGTCCGAAAAATGTAATTATTTACGACATCACATTAGAAAGCTCAAAAATACAACAGTACTTCTCTACTATTAATGGATGTTATTATACATATAAACCTTCCTCTTGAATCACTCTATCTATTAAAAAACTGCATCAAAATCCGTTGCGTAGTTTCAAAGATTTAAGCATACAAAGGGACAGAGAAAGCGACTTTGTTTTATACTATGTAAGTAAGATGTTCAAACAAATAAATTAATTTTATATATAAGTTTTGTTTTCTCTGTAATAAAAGAAAGCTTTAAATTCTCCATTTAGTCTGTGGCCGATTGCAATGCGCGCGCAAAGTAAAATGATATTTTTGCCGCCATAGCGAAATATTTTTCACTTTATAATGAGTTATTGTTATTATTTTAATCACAAGTGTGTTGAAAAATATCGTGTGCATTGATGATTACCGTCCTCAGCTCTCTTACGATCCTTATAATCACCAATGTTACACACTAGTACCATAATATAACATTGCGTATTTCATATAATTAATTGAATCAGGCGTTACTTTGCGGAAGTCCATTGTTCAAAATCCCAATAGACCAGTATGAAAGCAGTACTCCGCGAAAAACCCACAACCACTCGACGCACGTTTCGCTCCGACACCGGAGCATCATCAGGAGATGTTGCCTCTACGAACAGCGTTCGATGAGATCGAGTGGTTGTGGGTTTTTCGCGGAGTACTGCTTTCATACTGGTCTATTGGGATTTTTTTTAATGTATTTCATCATTGAAAGTTAATTTAAAAAGCACAGATTCTGGAAGCATTTTCTCAAATTTCCCTAACTATTTACATTCATTTTAGAGTTTGTTTTGAATGTAGAGCTAAGATTAAGGTTATATTATGTTATTAGTCTTAATATTTCTGATCCTGTCATAACAATGATCAATATTTGATTAGGTGATAGATATTTGATTAACAATTCAGTAAGTGGGAAGCAGCTGTGGGTGTCTTGAAGTTATTAATATATACTAAGTTTGGATATGGGAGTTTTATGAAGAGGTAGGACTAATAGGGTAAAGGATAGGATAACGGTGACACAAATTTAAAAAATATATTAATAAAATAATATTACGGGAAAATGAATTTTGTTAGTGAACATTTTTGATGCGACTTTTATATCCAACTATGTGGTGACCGCGACTTCATAACTTTGTTTGTTGTTTTGAATTGTCGATATCGATTTACCATAGCAGTCTCTATTGATTGCTTACTCAATCCAGTCGAAAAGTATCGACATTAGAATCTTTTGGAGTTAACAGATAATTGTGACTGTCAATTAATTATAGACAAATAATTTGCAATAAAATAAAATTGCGACTATAATTAAAGATCTATGGTATCCTATCTCTTAAGTTGGACCAGACTGCTCACGATGTGCCAATTTAATTTAAAATCGGTTTAGTAGTTTAGGAGTCCGTCGCGGACAAACCTCGTGACAGGAGATTTATATATATTAAGATAATCCAAGTGTAAATAAACGTAATCTGCAAGTGCTTTAATCTATTAACAAAATTCTTTACCAATAGTTTCCTAATAAAGTAAATGAATTCTGACGGACAGGCAACCAGACAATAATCAAGTATTCACATTCATAATAAGCAAACATTAACGACGTCAATGTTACACATACAATATAAACATTCGATACATCAAATCGAATAGTCCAGACGTACACAATGTCATTATTTTCCTCGGTTTTATTCCTCCAACTGATTATCTGCGACGGTGCCAATATTTTATTTTTAATCGCATCACCACTGTACAGCCATCAGAAAACTCTCGCGCCTGTCTATTTGGAGATGGCAAAGCGTCACAATGTAACGGTAGTTTCCAGTTCAGAAATGAATGAAAAACATTTAAACATAACATACATCTATTTGAAGGAGACCGTGAGCCGTATGAGACAGTTTCTTGCGGAGGATATGAATGGCGCCGACACAGTTAAGTCACAGCAAATGACCACGTTCAAAAACACGAGGATCGGCTTGGAGGCACTGCTGGAGGTGGACATGGTGAATTTAATTAAAAGCGGAAGGAAATTCGATTTGTTTGTAACGGAGTTGTGCGTGCGATTCGCGATGATATTCTCGAAGGTGTTCCAGGCACCCATGGTGTTGATGAGCACGCTAGGGGGGAGTTTTGACACATTCAGCATTGTCTCATCGCCGGAGCATCCAATTCTGTACCCAATCGGCATCCGCGCGAGGTACACCAATCTAACAGACGTAGAGAAATCTTTGGAGGTCTACCGACACTACGATTCATTGAAACTGTTTAACAGTATGGGTCATTTTGAGGAAGACGTTGTGAGGAAGTATTTAGATGCGGACTTCCCCTCTATTAATGAGATGAATAATAATATAGATTTGGTTTTGTTAAATTTACATCCGATGTGGGATTCTAACCGACCGGTGCCGCCTAATTTATTGTATCTTGGAGGTCTACATTTACAGGAGCATCGAGATTTGCCACCGGTAATGTATTTTTTAGAATACCACTCATTTTGACTTCCCTCCTCTTTGCTCGTTAACTCACTATATGTTAGTTTATTTGATCGCGCTGGTTATTTATTTAAAAAATAATAAGAGATCGGACGGCCACGAAATTCCCAAGGAATAATAAATTTTAATTAAGTAATAATGGAAAAGAAAGACTCATTAAACACGAGGAAAGAAGAAATTTAATTAATTAGCCAAATTAAGTCACTGACCTCCGGACGTCCTTCTAAAATGGTTGTCGTCATTGAGGGGGTGCAATAATTTTGCACGCCTGATGAAATATGTAGCGAAATGCGGTGGAATGGTGATTTAGGATACTTTAACAGGATAATAGGAAGTAACGTTTGGGGGAATTAAAAAGTATTATCCCTGATTCGCGCCATCCTATTCTTTAGCGTAACCATTATTATATTCTTTACTTTGTATGATGATCTTTGTTTATATATATTACATTATTATTATATTTCGTACTTTGACTATTTTAATCATTTCTCGCAAATATCATCTATAGACAATTAACATTTCCTTTAATCTTTCTGTTAGCATTATGCACAGCAAACATGGAGTTTATAGTGATACTGCTATAGCAGGATTCTATTCCTGGCCGCTGTATATCATAAAACATTAGTTCGGAAGTCAATATATTAACAGATTATGTATTTCTATCACAGCTTTAAATAAAATGGTAGAGAATAAGAACAGCTATCAATAATAATAAAGATTTTAAATTATTTCAAGGACTTAATTTCGATACTGGAGCAATCGTACGGTGCGGTTTACATGAGTTTCGGAAGCAGCGTGCGATCAATTAATCTAGATCGAAAGAAAATTTACATGTTTGTGGATGTACTGTCTAAACTAGCCTATACAGTGTTGTGGAAGTGGGATTTGATAGTGAAAAACGTACCGGAGAACGTTATAATTAGGAAGTGGTTCCCCCAGCGAGATCTACTGAGTGAGTATTTTTTTATTTCATAGCTGCGATTTCACCTGTGTTGGTCTCGCGCACGCCACATACATAAATACACAGATAATATAGTATGTAATACATACAGGAGTAATAAAAGTATCTAGTTTCCTTAAAGTATCAAATTATGTGAATTTTAGTCTTTATTGTAACTATGGCTTAATATTTTGCATATAATGGCTTACATAAGATATGTTTTGTGTAGGATTATATAAGAGACAGAAATGTATCTCTTAAATCTATATCATATGATGATGGATTTCCATCATCACATATGTGTAACGGGCTTTGGCAATGCAAGAATCGCTTGCAAATCGCAGACTCTTTATAAATTCTTAATCTTATACATCATCAGCAAGTTGGCGAACAGCGCTCGATGAGACATCATATTGCTTACATGCTGGTCTATTAGGGTTTTATCTTATAAATTGTATAAGTCATTAAACACCCATCATTCTATAATAACAAACATTCGCGTAGGACATTAATTTGTCGATGTTTTCAGATGTATCAAAGCCACAAAATTCAATTTATATTAGTTAAACCAAATCTTCAGCGCTATAATCTTGTTTTAGTACCCATAAGTATTAATTTTAATCCAGGACATCCCAAAATGAAGCTGTTTATAACGCAAGGTGGCCTCCAGTCGATAGACGAAGCTTTAGACGCTAGAGTGCCGATGGTGGGGGTGCCAATTCTATGGGACCAGTTCTACAATGTAGACAAAATGGTGGATCTAGGAATCGGTGTTATGTGTGACATTCGCACAGTTACTGAGAATCAATTCAAAAGTGCCGTTGACAATGTACTGACAGATAGGTAACGTCCTAAATGTTTGGCTTGGAACGTCCATGAACTTTTACTATAACATCAAATCTTTATATCTATTCTTCTGTGAGTGTGTCACTGAACTTCTCTCAAACGATTGGACCGATTTTGATGAAATTTTTTGTGTGTGCTCAAGGGGATCTGAGAATGGTTTAGATTCACAATGTTATATAAAGTTCTCGGGTCACGGGGTTCGGACTTGAACTCCTCCGAAACGGCTTGACCGATTCTCATGAAACTTTGTGAGCGTATTGAGTAGGTCTGAGAATCGGCCAACATCTATTTTCATCTCCCTAAATTATAAAATAATTATATTAATTATGAATAGGCATCAGAAATAATTGTACTTATACATCTCAGGTATCGCGTGAATATAAAGAAGCTACGAGAAATCATGAATGATAAAATGCAAAATTCCTTAGAGCGAGCAGTGTGGTGGTTGGAATACGTCACGAAACACAAAGGCGCCAAACATTTGAGATCTCCGGCTTTTAATATGAGTGTCAGAGAGTATTACGAAATTGATTTATTGTTATATTTAACATTGACATTATTTATTGTTATCTTCTTTGTTGTTAGAACTACTAGACTTATTTGTAAACGGATTAAGCAATACAATAGACAATAATATTACCATACACTGTTTTATTTACGCCGTAAATATTTTCCCGCGCAAATTGGTTAACGTCACAGAACATTGTGGCAATAGCAATAATAATCGACGATGTCAATTGTCACCCATAGATAAAGAGATCTTTATTAGAGTCCACGCCACCAAAGAAGTCCCGCGGCAAATTAATGAACTAAAGTTGACAGTTCGGCTATGTTGTTGTTGTTTTGGATTGACAGTGGTTGCGTGTATGCGGAGATTTGTCGGATTTCATTAAAAATTCTGCGTTTATATCCTTGTTTACCATGCCTAAAGTAATAACAGATGCGGAAAAAGTGATTCTCAAAGTTAAAGAGTTTTGTGAAGCGGAAAAGATCAACAAAGGCGTTCTTATCCCATTAAATAATGTTCGAGTCCGAGTTGCAGCCATGACAGGTAAATTATTTTGGGTTGCCATCAAATGAATAGTTACCCCGATTGTTCAGAATATTACAATTAATTCATAATAGAAGTTTATTCGAATGATATTTAATTTATTATTTTTATATTAATAAAAAAATTAAGTGTTAATGTTATATTTTTCAGGTGTTTCTGAAAAAACCGTGTCTAGGATTACTAAAGAAGTAACCAGAGGTAATATTGTTACTCCTGGAAAGAGTCGACCACACCCGAAAAAAATTAACCTTGATGATTTTGATATCTGTGCCATTCGTCACAAGATACATGAATTTTATACTGTAAAAAAAGAATTGCCGACCATTAATAAATTGCGCATTTTTGCGAAGAATATTAAAAACCATGGGATTTCAATTTAAACGATGCCAATCTAAAAGAAAAGTATTGATGGAACGGTATGACATAACTGCTTGGCGTGCCAGATACATAGGAAGAATGAGGAAAAATAGATTAGTGGACAAAAGGCCCGTTGTTTTCTTGGATGAAACGTATATTCATCCTACATATCACGCTAAAAGTTGCTGGCAGAGTGCGGAAGAAGAGGGCCTTTTAGTTTCTGAGTCCGTAGGTGGGAGCAGATATATAATCGGCCACGCTGGATCTGAAAAGGGGTTTGTAGATAATGCATTACTGATTTTTAAATCTCAATCCAAGTCTGCAGACTACCACGACGACATGAACTCCAGCAATTTTTTTAAATGGATGTCCGATAAAGTTATTCCAAATATACCAGAAAACTCTATTGTAGTAATGGACAATGCCCCTTACCACTGCACACAAATCAATAAGGCGCCAACAATGGCCAAGCTTAAATCGGACATGCAAAATGGTTGCAAGAAAAGGGGTTGTTTTATGAAGAGAGTTGGACTAAACCAGTGCTTTATGATGTCATAAAAAAAAATAAAGGAGAACCTATATTTGCCATTGCGTAAACAATGCGTACACGTACAGCACCTGGAAGATGAGTACTTTAAAACTGACAGACTGCTTGACGTGGAGATGGAGAGATTCGTCATTTCGACGGAAAGCGACAGCGACACTAATTCAGACTCATATGGTGATCGTAGCGATAGTGATTGCAGTATGTCGGGTATTGTACCATTAAGTGACCATAATTATAATAAAATTTTATAAATTCAATATAATTCTAATAAAAACAAAAGATAGTTTAATTATCCTTTATCCTCGATCATCATCTAAAGTCTATGAACAAATTTTGTTCTTTAGAATTGCTATATAATAAACTATAAAAAAAGCAACCGTAAGTTGATTGCAGTATGCAGAAATTTTGAAATACAAAAGTATTATTTTATATTTCCCTACTTTTGGGGTATGTAAGTTAAATAATGTTGGCAACATTCCTTCTTGCGCTAACAGCGCCGCGGCTACGGGACTTCTTTCTTGGCGCGGACTCTATTCGCGCCGTAAATGTTTTCCCGCGCAAATTGGTTAACGTCACAGAACATTGTGGCAATAGCAATAATAATCGACGATGTCAATTGTCATAGATAAAGAGATGTTTATTATTCGCTCTAATTGCATTATTTTTAAAACGTTTACGTATCTGTGTCTTTTTATTTAAGTAAAGTTAAAGTCCTTTTCACGAAAGAAGTCCCCCAGACGCAGCGCTGCAGTCGCGCGTCATAATGTTGCCAATTATGAGTAAAAAATTTACCTATTTTACATATTATGTAGTTCATCAAATACTCGATGAAACAATATAAGCTCTTAAATTGTATTAAAAAATAAATACATTTTAAATATTCATTTTAAACCATTTTTCTTAATGTAAAAACTATGTATTTATTTCGTAACTAAAGCGAAGTTCTACCTACTTACAGAGTAAAAGATGAGAAAATATGGTAAAGAAAAGCGTTAAAGAGTTTTATTCAGTTTTATTGAATAGCTGTGACCAGCGGTCATAGAAACGTCACTATCTGAAGAGTGAATGGAAACAGAATCAGATTCTGTTTCACTATCAGTAGCCGTAGATATATTTATTCGGTCCATCTCTTTATCCATAAGGCCGTCATCTTTTAAATATTCTTCCTCCAAATGTTCAACATGCGTGCACTGAGCTGTCCAATCTTCCGGCCTAATAGACTCAAAGGCCTCTTTCAGTTTTTCAATGCCTTTTGGATCTTGTGCCACATTCTTATCTGCCACTTTTCTTTTGACAAGGCTCCAAATTTTTTCAATTGGGTTGAGGTCGAAATGGTAAGGTGGCAACCTTAATACTTCGTGTCCATGAGCTATTAATAATTTATCCACTGCGAACTCCGGTGGACCTTTATTTTGTTTACTTAGCTCAAACAGCATAGCTTTTCTCCAGGTGTTTTCAAAATAAATACCCTTTTTTCGGAGCCATTCCTGCATACTACTCTTTATATTTGACATTGAAGGGTACTCGCCGCTGTTACACCTTCTTTTGTAATTCTTGATACAGTTTTCTCTGATACACCTGCAATGAAATAATGAACTATTAAAGTACTGTAAACTTATATAGTATATAACTATGTAATATATAATTTATAATACTTATGTATTATGTAAAATGTATTATAATTTCAGTTACCTAGTTAGAATTTATATCATAATTCATAAAATCCCATTTAATACAGCAAATAATATTATCTGGTAACACTAAAAAGTACCTGTTATGGCGGCTACTCTCTTCCGAACATTATTTATTGGTATTAATACACCTTGATTCTTTTGTTCCGTTTCACAGAATTCTTTCACCTTCAATATCATTTCTCGAGCCGAACTTTTTACAACTTTTGGCATTGTCAATAGTCTTTATGATGGACTAAGCTAATTAAAATCTCACAAAAATCTACAATAACAAATGAACTTGATAACATTGACGAACGACAAAATGGCCGACCTGTCAACTTTAGTTCCAATAATGACCGCGGGACTTCTTTCGTGAAACGGACTCTACGATTGACTGATTGTGATTTTACAATGTTTGTTTTCGAAGAACATTGTTGTGAATTCATTTACTACAATGGGATGTAATGTTTGATTTATATAAGAAGATTTTTAAGATGTGATAACAAATATTCTTTTTAACTAACGTACTCTTTTCGTTTTGTCAAATTTTGTTAATATAGTTCAAAGGAAGGTTTAGTTACTCAAAACACTGCAATTATACATTTAAAGAGTAATTACTAATTAGATTGATTTATTACCATTTTATTGTATATGAATGTATACAAATTGATAATTATAATTACTCTTCAAGATTCTCCAGTCGTATAGGTATTTTTTTAATGTAATCACTATTAATATAGAATTTCAATAGTGATTTTTTTTATCTACCGAGTAACATTAAAAACATTACATTATTGTTTATATCAATTTAAATATCTAGTTGCGAATGCTTATTGTTTAAAAGCATTTAAACGTTATTTAATTTACTAACTAGCTGCCTATCACCCGTCTGACGTGGACTTATAGGTAGATTTTGCTAAAGAATATTATAATATCCATTTTGTTATGATGCATTTTACTACCTAATTAGAAACATTGAACCTGTCATTAATGAGTTAAAGCTTAAATATTATAAAATCGATGATTCAAAGCTTCACTAATTAGTAATGGATGCATTAATAATTTTACGAGACGCTAATGTTCTCTTTAACAACGACAAACTGTTATCTTATCGTAACTTGAATCCTGTTCAATCGCTCGGCATATGCCATGGCATACGCACACATCTTCCTGCATCTGCTCACGATCGTGCTCTGTGACGGCGCAAGGATTTTGGCGATATTTCCTGCGCCATGCTACAGCCACCAGCTGGCGTTCCGCCCCCTAACACTGGAGCTGGCGAGGCAGGGCCACCACGTCACAGTAATCACGTCATTTCCAGCCTTCAGCAAGGGAAACGCGCCGGAGAACATCACGGAAATAAGCATCGATAAGTGCATGGAGGAATTGTCGCAGAAAGCACTCGGTGACGAAATGAAGGACGCCAAGGATATATATTCGCAACAGGCGATCGCGTTCAACGCGGCGAGGGACGCCTTCGATGTGATAATGACGGAGTTAAAGGAATTTGTAAACAGCGGACGGCGTTACGATCTAGTTCTGGGGGAGGCGTGCGCGCGCTTCACGATCGTCTTTTCGGAGATCTTCGAAGCGCCGTTTATACAAGTGAGCTCGTTCGGCGGCACGCTGGACACGTTCAGCATCGTCGGTGCGCCCATACACCCGCTGTTGTACCCGCTGGCCATTCGGGAGAGGTTCAAGAACTTAACCATGGTGGGGAGGATGTTCGCGCTGTACGAGCATTACCGTATATTCAGATTGTACTACGACTCCGAGGAGGCGGAGAACAGAATCGCGAGGAGACATTTGGGCGAGGATTTTCCAACGATGAGCGAATTGACGCGCAACGTGAGAATGGTTTTTCTGAACGTACATCCCATTTGGGACTCCAACCGGCCGGTGCCACCCAATCTGGTTTATTTGGGTGGGTTGCATTTGCAGAAGGAACGCGAGTTGCCGAAGGTAAGACAATTTTACAGGTCTTTCATATTGTATATCCCATTTAATTCTTTATGTATCCGGTATAAGGCAAAGTAAATATTTACTATGCACTCATGCTTTGCAGTCGAGGTTATTTGAATTGAGTGAATATATTGCAGACAGTACATTAATTATCTTATCTATGTTATTTATACTTAAAAGGATCATTTATCGTCACATCTTAATAAACGATTATTTATTTACGCAAGATTCATAGATATAAAATAAAATGCATGCGTCTATTTTATGTTACATCACAATTAGTAACATTTTATTATTATTCATCACCAGGATCGAAAGCTTAGTTTTTACAAGCAATTCAAAGTCGCGCCTTAATTCAATCAAATCGTAAGACTGTATAGAATATACTTTATTATCGTAAGGTAGTTTCGACTGAACTTCTCCTACATTGCAATTGATACAAGAACTGTCCAATATGTTCTCAGTTATTACGCAGTAATGGACACTGCTTAAAGAAAAACACTTTACTTTAAAAATCCTTCCGGTTTCGGTCGATACCACCTCCAGGGCAATAAATACAGATAACACACAACCTCTCTGCAGCTGTGACACTTATTTTGACAATTAACACCTTTTGTCTACAGTCTACCGTGACCACGCACGCTGTAAACCACGCGAAACGTCGTAGAAATTTAAAATAATGCGATTATATTTAAATTTTGCAAAAAATACATAACTTAAAACCGTTAATAAAGTGTTTTTCTGTAAATTAGTAACAGTTATGTTAATAAAAGACTATTAATGGACACTGTTTGCAGCGATTTCAAGCTTGGCATTTGTGAATCCACATTACATTAACACAAATTAATACTGAATCCTTTTTTTATGTTTTAATATTCCTAATTTGTCGTATAATTGTTTATAGATAGTTTATGGATAAGTTAAGAAGAAACACAATGTTTAATGCAATACAATTACAAAGCCTGTAAAGTGTATTCTTTGTAGGAGATCCTAATAAAATAAAATCCTTCACAGGACTTAAAAGCTGAACTGGACGCGACCAAAGGCGCAATTTATATGAGTTTCGGCAGCACCATACGCTCCCATATACTAAGCCAAGAGAAAATAAATATAATCTTAAATGTGTTGGCACATTTGCCGTACACAGTGTTCTGGAAATGGGATCTACCAGTGGAACGGGTACCAGACAACGTCGTTGTTAGAAAGTGGTTCCCGCAGGCTGATGTACTAAGTGAGTATCTTAATATATATAAATCTCCTGTCACGTTTGTCCGCGATGGACTCCTAAACTATTTAACCGATTCTAAATTAAATTGGCACACCGTGAGCAGTCTGGTCCAACTTAAGAGATAGGATAGCTTAGATCTTTAATTATTTATTTATTATTAAAATAACAGAGTGTGTGTAATGTATCGTATATTTACTAACTTCTACAAGAACCAATTGATATAGAAATAAATTAAAATTCCAATACGCCAAATGTTTATCAAGTTTAACAAACGGTTTTTAAAATACGTATCGTGGTTATGTTGCTAAATACTCTCCGTTTTTCTTAAATTTTTAAACTACCCTCTTATTCGTAAACAGTAATTTACTGTTTACAACAGCTGATACAGACATGTACTAAAAAATATTTGCCCGACATGATATGGTCAAACCTTTGTGTTACTAAAGCTGTTATAATTATATACGAATTAATTTCCGTGTAGGAATCATATTAGCGAGCCCTGTTACCATGGTAACCAGTATTTATAATTAAGAGAATCAGGCGTTTCTCTATGAAAAGCGTAGTATAAAATTCTAATTCAGTTTACTAGTTACACAAATATACTTCAGGGATTTTTCACGGAGCTAGTAAATTGGTTTTATATAAAAGACAGACCTATATACGAGCAATACTATACGAAAAAACCCACAACCAATCGACGCCCGTTTCGCCCCGAAACCGGAGCATCCTCAGAATGTTGCCTCATCGAACGCTGTTCGAAGTTGCCTATTAGGGTTTTGTATTGACCTCCGCAAGGAAACGCCTGATTCTATTAATTATATGGTTTTATATAACTTATTACTATTAACGTAACGAGTGGAGATCCACCTTTTTTATATTCATTTTTCTTTTATGACACAAAATATGCTGGGTACAAGATAAAACTATTAATACACTCATCTCAAACGATTTAGTATCTAAATAGGTCCTATATAAAACCTTTTATTTATTTATTTATTTAATAACCTGAGATGGTTCGGTCACATGGAAAGAATGAATGAGGATAGACTGACAAGGCGTATATATAAGGCGAGTGTGGATGGTGAGGGTGAGGCTGGGAGACCTGCCCAGATGTTTTTGGATCAGATTCAGAACGTTCTGGAAAAAGGGCAGGTCAAAAGCATCCATAACCGACGAAAATGCATGATGAATTTAATGAGTGTGGAAGAAGCGAGAGAGGTATACAAGGATCGTAGCAAGTAGAGGTATGTGGTCCCTGCCTACCCCAATGGGAAACTGGCGTGACTTATATAAATAAAAAAAAATAATAAAAAATTAAATAACAGCCTAAAACATAGTTCAAAACTACCTTATCCTTAATAAATAAAAACTCCTTGCTTCACACAATCTTACCAAGCCTGTCACAAATATATCCTGCTCTGGTGCAGATTTCATAAATTTATTAACTAACCACCAACATCGCTAATTTCCGGCGAAGCACCGTTCGCGAATCCCACTCTGACAAAATAAGATGCCCTCGCGACCTATAGTTGACCATATAACTATAGAAACGATCATAGAACTATATTTATAAATTATTTTCCTTTCAGAACATCCCAAAATGAAGCTGTTTATAACGCAAGGTGGGCTCCAGTCGATAGACGAGGCTATAGACGCCAGAGTGCCGATGGTGGGGGTGCCAATTCTATGGGACCAGTTCTACAA
The DNA here is from genome assembly GCA_963693355.1 of Pontia daplidice. Taxonomy (NCBI): domain Eukaryota; kingdom Metazoa; phylum Arthropoda; class Insecta; order Lepidoptera; family Pieridae; genus Pontia; species Pontia daplidice. The sequence continues at coordinate 410,502 of CAVNZL010000023.1, read as the reverse complement.
TGTAGACAAAATTGTGGAGTTGGAAATTGGTGTTATGTGTGATATAAAATCATTGACAGAAGACGGCTTTAAGTTCGCCGTTCAATCGGCTCTTGGTGATCAAAGGTATGTATTAAGATGTGGTATTACAACTGCATTATACTGTCTAATTGCTTTAAGAGGTCGCTTCTTGTAAATCGGTTTTTAATAGTAACGTATTTAAAGATAAACACTTTTTTAACGGATTAAATATATAAATAAATATATTACATAAATATACATATAATATAATATACTAGCTGACGCGGCGAACTTCGTACCGCCTTAGCGTAGCTTTGATGCACTATTTTATATTGTATAGTTGACCTATCTTATTTCGTACTATAAGAGGGAAAGAGATAGAAATAAGCCATGACTCTCTCACTCTCATGACGTTGACATTCGTTCTGCGCGTTTTTTAATGCAATATTAAATGTATATTTTTTAATATTTTCTTAATATTTTTTTTCCGTAAGAACCATTCCACAAACATTTAAAAAAAAAGAATTATCGAAAATGGTTCAGCCATTCACACGTGATGCCGTGACAACGCGAAACGGGTTTCATTTTTATATATATAGATGACATAAATTTCCTCAAAAGATGCAGAGACCACAACGTCATTCCTAATTGTGTACGATTGGCTCCAAGAAAGGAGATAGTTGGGAGCGGCATTCAAATACATAATTTATTTAACAAAGTGTTTTTCTTTAAAGGAGTAATGGGTTAATAAAAGACAATATTATGCAACAGTACTGAATGGAAAAAGTATCTTATTTATCTTATATATAAATCTCCTGTCACGATGTTTGTCCGCGATGGACTCCTAAACTTAACCGATTTTAAATTTAATTGGCACACCGTGAGCAGTCTGGTTCAACTTAAGAGATACGATAGCTTAGATCTTTAATTATAGTCGCAATTTTATTTTATTGCAAATTATTTGTCTATAATTAATTGACAGTCACAATGATCTGTTAACTCCAAAAGATTGTAACAGATGTCGATACTTTTCGACTGGATTGAGTAAGCAATCAATAGATGGCACTGCTATGGTAAACCGACAAACGTGTCATATAAGCTAGCTGTTATTGAGGCTAAAGTATAAATTAATTTATTTTGTAGTAAACGAAATACCGTGAAATACAATTATTTCTACTCTTTTTATGTTTGGTCTTAGCATAGCCAACCACGTGTTATTTAGAAGTGTAAATCAGAGACCTGCGCGGACGAAGTCGCGGGCACCAGCTAGTTTATATATAAATTAGATTTTTTGACGTTAAATCTCAATTACGTTCTTACTTTGAATAAAATTAACTAAAATGTTTGACGCCTTATCATATTTTGAATACTATAATAATACTAGCTGATCCGGCAAACGTTGTTTTGCCATAAATGTGATTTCTAGCAATCATTATCATTAATACATTTTAAACAATAAAAGTAGGCTTTATTTAGGTTCCAACCTAACCTAACCTATTAGGTTGGAGGCCTTTGCGAAACTGGGGCAAACAGACGAAATTGTCGGTGTCGAAGACTGCAGAGTCTTAGATTAAGATTAGCATAAGACGAAATTGTAAAATTATGTCTGAATAAAGGCTATTATTATTATTTAGGTTAATAAATTAATCTTTATATGACACGTTTGTCGGTTTACCATAGCAGTGCCATCTATTGATTACTTACTGAATCCAGTCGAAAAGTATCGACATCTGTTAGAATCTTTTGGAGTTAACAGATGATTGTGTCTGTCAATTAATTATAGACAAATAATTTGCAATAAAATAAAATTACGACTATACTTAAAGATCTAAGCTATGCTATCTCTTAAGTTGGACCAGACTGCTCACGGTGCGCCAATTTAATTTAAGATCTGTTAAATAGTTTGGGAGTCCATCGCGAAATAACATCGTGACAGGAGATTTATATATATTAAGATTGAAATCAATGAAATAGATGAGGCCCGAGACGTCACTTTTCTGCATAAACCATATATCCCAACCGTGATAGAATATCTTCAAAGATGTATTTCTATATAAGAAATATGAAAAACATAATAATATTAAAACAGGTAGTTTACAAAAAACATATAAATTCACGCGTAACTAATGAAAATTTACTCTTTCAGATACAAAGAAAACATCGCGAAACTCAAAGACGTAATAAACGACCAACCGCAGACTTCCCTCCAGCGGGCAATATGGTGGATCGAACATGTGTTGCGTCATAAAGGCGCGAAATATTTGAAGTCTCCCGCGTTCAATATGAGTGCCACAGATTATTTCGAAGTTAATTTGGTATTATCTGTGATTGCTGTCAGTTTTGTTCTTTTGTTAATTGTCATGTTTGCCATTAAATGCACATTGAATGTATTGTGGTGTCAAAAATTAAAGATGGATTAAACAGATGTTTTATTTTTATCCTAGCGGTTTTTCGCTCATAATGTTAAAATTACATAATGAGCCCCAATGAGCCCTTGAAAGATATAAAATATGAAAACATTCCGTTTAAGAATATTTAAAGAATTTTAATGCTTATTTTTATGATATAACTTTGTATAATTATACAAAAATTACATATTTTGCATAGATTTATAAAGTTCTACGAAAACTAGAATCATAAAAAGTATTATCAAAATAAAGTAAGAATTTCGAATAATGTCCGCTCAACCAGCGAGCAACACATTCATTCCATTAAAATCATCTAACTAAAAAGTTATTTTTCGTCTTTTTCTGCAGAATTATGATTATGCTAAGATAAAGAGACGTAAATTAGTTAATTAATATAATCAGGCGTTACTGCGGAAGTCCATAGTACAAAACCCTAATAGACCAATCTACGAGCGCGAAAAAATCCGCAACCACTCGACGAACAGCGGTTTTTTAGACGTAAATTAGATGTTAATAGACTAAATAACAATACATGACAATTTTTTAATTATGAATTTGAATTTATCGATAATAGTTTATTGATAATTTATGTTCTGGTATGGAAAAGAAATCTACAACGACACGATGTTTTCCATACATTGTAATATATAATATTATTAATCCAGCACTAACCTTCGGCAATTCGGGAATATTGGCATCGATGTGGTATCCAGCTATCTCGACAACGTTCGGCGGTATGCTTCTAGCGGGTGAGAAAGAGGGATGGCTGTCCGAGAGCAGGATAGATACATTTTTGTAAACATCTTCAAATGGCGGGAGAGCGATTCCTCTGGCGGCCGCTAGAGGGCCGAAGTTTTTTTCATAGTCCGATTTCATCGTTGGATATGTCATCCTGGAATTATTTTATATTTAAGAAAAGGTTACATTTAGTTCATTTAAATTTCGTTAATGTCGGTTTTTAACAAATTCAACATTTATTAACGAGACTAATTTTAATCATGGGTGTGCAACAAATTCTCACTTTTTAGATTATATGACTTAATTCTTTCTTTTTGTTACACCACCCTGACATTCCAGCTTTTACGGATACGTCAGGTTGACTGGAAGAGATCGCTTGTAAGCGAGTTTTATAGTGTTTTATAAATTTATGACTGGTGAAATATGAATTTTTAGTTTCTATTTTTTTATGATACAACATACAAAAATACATACAATCCTAAATTTTCACCCTCCTACGATCAACCCTTATTTTTTATTTATTAATTGAAAATTGAAATCACATGTATGGCAAAACAACGTTTGCCGGATCAGCTAGTTGTTATATATATTCATCTCATTCTTTTGTCGATATACTGAGGTTTCACTTCTATCGTGTGTGAATACACACGCACACAATCGCACACACACCCTTTTTTACAATACAATACGAGTTTGACAATTGACTGACCACTCGTCTAACGTCATGAATCCATATATGAGCGTGCTTTGTAGCCGTTGCCAAAACGTCATTGGTATTTGATGGTCAGCAAGAATACTTGGTATGATCGGGACTGTTCTTACAGAATCCACCATCTGCTCCACGTAGTGATTGAGCACATTCCCACTTAGAACTATCCATGGAACGCCCTGAACGGCTGCGTAACTGAAACAATTTTGATTTGAAACAGTTTATGTTAGTGTTTTGATAGTATAATTATGATCGCGGCAATTATTAATGTTATAATAATATAACATTTTATAATATATAATGTATAAAATTACCACAAAATTCTCGTGGAATTATAAATTTATTTATTTATTTAATAACAGCCTAAAGCCAAAACATACTTAAAAACTACCTTAACCTAAACAAATAAAAACTCCTTGCAGGCTTCACTCAATCTTACCAAGCCTGTCACAAATATATCCTGCTCTGGTGCAGATTTAATAAATTTATTAACTAGAGACACGCGAATTCCATTCAGTCAATATAGGATGCCCTCGCGACCTACAGTAGTTCTCCGGTACATACAGCCGGAGTAATAAATTTTAATTGAAATATATAATGGGTAAGAGACGAGAAAAGAAGAGAATTAGCCGAATAATTTTTGTGTACATAGTTCAAGCCTTTAGTTATTACTACTGACCTCCGGACGTCCTAATAGTATGTCATTGAGAGCGTACAATAATTTTGTACGCCTGATAATAAATGTGGCGCAATTAGGCGGTAAGTACTTTAGATTATTTTTACGCAGGCTGTTAGGAATCTAGGAAGGAAAGATCTCTAAACATTTTTGGCATCCAATTCTTTATCGTAACCAATTAAGTTTATGTTGTATGTGAATAAATGTAGTTTTGAGATCCAGAATATTGAGAGTCGTTATTATAATTAATGCTTATATTAAGTTAAAGACAAATAGAAACCCACTCACCCAGCTTCGGAATATGAGAAGAACCACTCAGTCACAACGGCGTCCAGGCTTTCTTTTACCATCACTTCACGTATCTCCGGCGTCTTGATTGTCGCCAGTGACAAATTTCTGGCAAATTCTTTGACAACTTCCATACTTACATTGGGATCCGACATGTCTACCGCTAAAAATCAAAATACATATTCTATTGAACCTGGTCTAAAATTCCTTGTGGTTAACCCGTCGGTATACTATCATCATGCTAATAAAACTGACTAGCTGACCCGGTAAACGTTGTTTTGCCATACATGTGCTTTATACGGCCACGGCGCTATGGCGGTTTTGTTTACTGTTTGAATTTTTTAATTCGTAATATCTTTTGAATGGAAAGTCCAATTTAAATCATTTGAAAACTATTTTATAGGTAGTTAAATGGTCTTGACCATAAAATTTATTTATTTCGATAAGGATTAATATAAACACATAAATAGCATGCTTTGAATTTGGTTAGCATTTTCATTAATGTTTAAATTGAAAAAAGTTGTTGTAGTGACATAACTACAATAGTTGGACATATGCTACCGCGGAGTTTTTTGTAGACATTATGATGTTCTTCAATATTGTTGTACATTATTTTGTTCTATCGCTAATAGTTTCGGCAGCGCATTCGACGAAAGACATTTTGAGACTCATTTTTCTACACCTTCGGTTACATTGTTCAAATTTTACCAAGGATCCCTAATTTTTATCAAAATGAAATGTAGCCTATGTCAAACTGGAAGAATGTAGCATTCTATTGGTGAAAGAATTTTTTAAATCGGCCCAGTACTTTTTGAGCCTATTCATTACAAACATACAAATTTTTCCTCTTTATAATATTAGTGTAGATAAATCAAACTTAAACACAATTTATTTTCTCCAAATTTTTATACAACTTAGTCTCCAGTAGGATCGTTGTCCACCCAGCAGCCGAAATACAGTTCAAGATCTTCTTAAGCTTAGGCATAAGTAAGTACATATAGATGTATACAGTCGAAAGTCCTCCAGTCGGACATTCGGACAGTCGGACATAATTAGCCACATAACTAATTAAACATTAGCCAGAACAGAGCCATTATATTCCATACTTTCATAAGAAAAAAGAAAATTGATTGCTAAAGCCTATTACAGGACCGCGGATCTGAATGACAGAAGTGCTTGGGACTAAATTGCTCCTGTTCTAAAAATTATAAGTTGTAAGCATGATCAAAAAAAAAGACAAACCCGACTGAGTTTCTTGCTTGTTCTTCTCAGACTCGGGCGCGTTAGTGAACAAGCCTATAAATTTAGTTTTAAGTGACGTGCAAATGTGATCATGTAACGATCCTACTTGAATAAATGAATTTGACTTTGACTTTACTAGCGACCCGACCCGGCTTCGCACGGTGCAATGCTGATACTAAATACGCTACAGAAAAATAAACGCGTCCGATCGCTGCTAAATTCAAAGTGTGTGTAAAATCTGTAATATCTTTGGAAATTTTCACTTAAATCATACGGTGTAAAGGGACATATAGATCTATATTAAGTGAACAATGTATTCAAGGTATTTAATTGGTTAAGGGTTAATGCTCTATTGGTTAAAATCGCTTCGAAAATTAGCCATTATTTGTCGTAAAAAGTAAATGATAAAAAAAGTTACTGTGGGTTATACATAAGAAATAGACTTTTCTGTAGACCTGTTCAATGTGTACAATACTTAGTACATTATTTTGACAAAACTCGTAGGGTTCAGCCTGCGTTTGCAATGTAAGCGGAAAAAAATATTTACGACATCACATTAGGAACCTCAAAAATAACATTCTCCACTATTTAATGGATGTTATTATACATATAAATCTTCCTCTTGAATCACTCTATCTATTAAAAAAATCCGTTGCGTAGTTTCAAAGATTTAAGCACACAAAGGGACAGAGAAAGCGACTTCGTTTTATACTATGCAGTGAGTTGATGAGCCAAATTAAACTTACATTCAATAAAGTGTCTGTTAGCGCTCAAACTCAATGTTGTGACGTTCGGATGTTGCTTCACAGACTCCGGGAATGTGGTCGCAAAGATGACCTGAAATTGTATGTTTTTTTTTTTATAAAACTGGGGGCAAACGAGCAGGAGTCTCACCTGATGCTAAGCGACACCGCCGAATGGACACTCGCGAAGCCAGAGGGCTCACCAGTGCGTTGCCGGCCTCTAAGATGTTTATACGCTCTTTTTTTTGAAGGTCCCTAAGTCGTAATTGTTAGGGAATACCTCTTTATATAAATATAAAGAGGTATTTCTTATTTATTTTAATATATGTACGTCATATATGTGCCCAAATTAATGCTTTTTACCCTTAAATTTGTTTAGTTAAATCGAGACAATCTTGGCTGTACGACAGAAATAAATCAATTAAAAATATACTATTCGTTACTACTCTTTGACGTGATGTGGGTACACATATGTTGCTCAGCAAACGAACTGTTTGTTGTGCACGTAAAAAAATACTAAATTACTATTCGTTAAATTTTTCACAATTTATTTTTAACCACACACCAGTATAATAGATATTGACAAAGATATTGGCTGTAAAGCACGCGAAACGTCGGGGGGAAAAAAATCAAATAATGTAATTATATTTCAATTTTGCAAAAATACATAACTAAATCCGTTCAAAAGTGTTTTTCTTTAAATGAGTAATAGTTATGTCAACAAAAGATAATATTAGATATTGACAATTCGACTTAAAATGAATTTGAGTTTTTTTTAAATAGACGCACTCACTCCGTAATAGATCTTGATATCAACTGAATAATAACCTTTATATAAAACTTCACTTATCCAACTATATAAAATGTATATGCTAAATGAATGACATTGCTAATCTAAAAGTATAAAATACGAAAAAAATATTCGTATTTAAATATTTTTTGAACCATCTCTGACTATAGGATGTCTTCTGCATGTTACCTGATGACCAGCATTGAGCAGCGGTTGGACAATCCCGTTCACCAGGTGGAAGTGGCTCTTTGATGGGACCATGTGGAGACAGAAGATCCTGTAGCTGACCGCAGAGGTAGCAAGAAGAAGAACAAGATATAGGTGCTTCATCTGAATAAAGAACAAGATTTAATTTTTAACATTTGTATTCTAAACTGTAACTTTCTTATTATATTACGTAAATAAATACTAAGAAGAAAATTTAGGCTATTATTTTATTTATATCAGACCGAACTGCTCGGCAATCTGCGAACATATACTTAAAATATAGTATTTTATATTTCAAGCTGATCCGGCAAACGTTGTTTTGCCATAAATGTGATATCTAGCAATCATTTTTTCAGTTCAATAAAATAATTATCAGCATTAAGTGTGCGGAGATATGTTTATAATCGAAAGAGTTTAAAACAATAAAAGTATGCTTTATTTAGGTTAATAAATTAATCTTTATATGACTATAGAATCTTTTGAAGTAAACAGATAATTGTGACTGTCAATTAATTGTAGATAAATAATTTGCAATAAAATAAAATTGTGACTTTAATTAAAGATCTAAGCTATCCTATCTCTTAAGTTGGACCAGACAGCTCACGGTGCGCCAATTTAATTTAAGATCGGTGAAATAGTTTGGGAGTCCATCGCGGACAAACATCGTGACAGGAGATTTATATATTAAGAAGATTAGTAATACGCTGTGATAGATTTGAATAAAACGTTATAGAAATGACTTCAAAATGGCGTTCAAAGGTCACGGTCGACTCAAAAATATCTGTAGTAAGTAAATTTCACTAAAATATATGTGTATAAGCGAAGTTACTCTAGCAAGTAATTTCAAGCCCTTCAAGGCGTGCTGTGTCAATTATTATGTAGTAATTACATAATAAAATGTAACGTAAGCATTGAAGAACAATTAGTTAGATTTGATCATTAATTTTACTTAATTTAGAGTACATAACTTTTTACAACAGAACCGCAAGCAAAATATATTCGCCTTGGCAAATGTACTTGACGAGATTTGTTTGTTTACCCAAAATTCGAATTTCAAATATGAACGAGCGAAAAACATTTTTTTACAATTTGAATTCGGAATGTTTCTATTCTGTGTGCTAAATTATCTGCAGCTGCCGCTGTCAATAAAATGCGCGCGTAAAAAATAAAGACTAAAAAACGCGGGAAACTCATTCGTTCCTTATAAGCGTCATTTTTAAATCGCTCAAAACGAAGCGACATTTTGATAATGATTTGTTTGAAATTCAAACTTCCTTGATTCCTATTATCAACCGTCATGAGTTGACAGTTTTCTTATCATTAAATCATATCGTCGTGTTACTATAAAATAGATAATTTAAATATTGTAGCGATTATAACCGGTTATATATGAATGGATACGAATTTTTTGGTTGACCTCTAACAAATGAATAATTCAAATAATTCGTAATGGCGTGCGATGAATGAATAAGCCTTATTAGCATGTTTTATTGATTTTTTAAATTTGATACTTAGCTAAGACCGAATTCATGTTAGACCAGTGGCTAATTTAATTTCTGATTCATAAATTATCTCAAATAATTATTAATACTATTTTTTTAATTTGTATATCAATTGTATTGCTGTGCTGAAACTAAGAAAATATAATTAATATTAGGAAATCACAAAATAGCTACATAGCATTAAAAACTTCGTTCATTGAGTTTTTTTTATAACACAGTTTTTATGTTAATTGGAACCGACCTTATATAATACATGTCCCTATATATAATAGATATTATAGTTTAGACTTCAGCAACAGTGCTTAGTATAGATTTTTATATCCACTACAGCGTCGTGCCCAAGCATTTACTATAAACTGTGAAATTCGCAAATTTGAGCAGCGAGAAAATGTGACTTTACGATTAAAATCTATTTACGCTTTTAGGCTCATAAGAAGGCGGAGCTGTTCATGAATATCGCGATTTTTGACATAAAAAAATAATAAATCTAATATTAGAATAAGAATGAATTAGGATAGGAATGTGCAAACATTCTTGTTCAAATTCGAAAATGGAACGACGATAATAAACAATGTTTGTCATAGACTTACGTTTTGAATCCAATTCGCGCTCGATTTAAAAATGGAACGCGTTCATCTCACACGCACGTCTCCAAATCACTAATAGAATATAGTCGGCAATCACTATTATTACAGTGGAGTCTTATCTTAATGCTCTTGAACCTAACGTTCAAAATTACATGATATTTTTTATGTTTGCTTCCTGTTAGAATAGCGTACGCTTTTGCTCGGTGACTCATCGCAATTCACAATATTGCACAACATTGATTGCTTATCGAATTGATGTTCAATTATTATTTGAAATGTGGAAATTCTTTTTTTAAATTTAAACGATGTTCTATTGTCCATGAAATTACATTAGTTGAATTTGTGAAATATATTCATAAATTGAATTAGTCGTAATATTTATAAGTCGAATGTATTAAATAGTGTATGTAACTTATCTACTATGTCATGGTAGATAATTTATTTAAGTATCACTCAAGATTAAACGGTTCTGCCACTTGACGACCCACTGCGCAATTCCGGGCTGCCGAGCAAGTTCGATCGATTCAGTGAAAATTTGAACCACCTAATTTTAACGGTTCAAGAGATGTGACAAAATAGTTCAAAATACTATTTTTAGTATAAGACCACCCAAAACTTGTTTTAATTAGTGTTTTACTATTCGTATGGGGTAGATGCAATAGAAATACGTCTGCTGTGAAAATTTGAAACTCCTAATTTTAACGATTCAAGAGATATAACGAAATAGTTCAAAATACTATTTTTAGTATATGGCCACCCCAAACTTGCTTTAATATGTGTTTTACTATTCGTATATGGTAGCGGCAATAGAAATACGTCTGCTGTGAAAATTTGAAACTCCTAATTTTAACGATTCAAAAGATATAACGAAATATTTAAAAATACTGTTTTTAGTATATGGCCACCCATTACTTGTTTTAATGAGTCTTTTACTATTCGTATGGGGTAGAGGCAATAGAAATACGTCTGCTGTGAAAATTTGAAACTCCTAATTTTAACGATTCAAGAGATATAACGAATTAGTTAAAAATACTTTTTTAGTATATGGCCACCCAAAACTTGATTCAATTAGTGTTTTACTATTCGTATGGGGTAGCGGCAACAGAAATATGTCTGCACTGAACATTTGAGCCTCCCAACTTCAACGGTTCAAGAGATATAACGAAATAGTTCAAAATACTATTTTTAGTATATGGCCACCCCAAACTTGCTTTAATATGTTTTTTACTATTCGTATAGGGTAGCGGCAATAGAAATACGTCTACAGTAAAAATTTCAACCTCCTAATTTTAAAGATTCAAGAAATATAACGAAATAGTTCAAAATACTATTTTTAGTATATGGCCACCCCAAACGTACTTTAATATGTTTTTTACTATTCGTATATGGTAGCGGCAATAGAAATACGTCTGCTGTGAAAATTTGAAACTCCTAATTTTAACGATTCAAAAGATATAACGAAATATTTAAAAATTCTGTTTTTAGTATATGGCCACCCATTACTTGTTTTAATGAGTCTTTTACTATTCGTATGGGGTAGAGGCAATAGAAATACGTCTGCTGTGAAAATTTGAACCTCCTAATTTTAACGATTCAAGAGATATAACGAATTAGTTAAAAATACTGTTTTTAGTATATGGCCACCCCAAACTTGCTTTAATATGTGTTTTACTATTCTTATATGGTAGCGGCAATAGAAATACGTCTGCTGTGAAAATTTGAAACTCCTAATTTTAACGATTCAAGAGATATAACGAATTAGTTAAAAATACTTTTTTAGTATATGGCCACCCAAAACTTGTTTTAATTAGTGTTTTACTATTCTCATGGGGTAGCGGCAACAGAAATACGTCTGCTGTGAAAATTTGAAACTCCTAATATTAACGATTCAAGAGATATAACGAAATACCTAAAAATACTATATTTAGTATATGGCCACCCAAAACTTGTTTTAATTAGTGTTTTACTATTCTTATGGGGTAGCGGCAACAGAAATACGTCTGCTGTGAAAATTTGAATCTCCTAATTTTAACGATTCAAGAGATATAACGAATTAGTTAAAAATACTGTTTTTAGTATATGGCCACCCAAAACTTGTTTTAATTAGTGTTTTACTATTCGTATGGGGTAGCGGCAACAGAAATATGTCTGCACTGATCATTTGAGCCTCCCAACTTCAACGGTTCAAGAGATATAACGAATTAGTTAAAAATACTATTTTTAGTATATGGCCACCCCAAACTTGCTTTAATATGTGTTTTACTATTCGTATGGGGTAGCGGCAACAGAAATATGTCTGCACTGAACATTTGAGCCACCCAACTTCAACGGTTCAAGAGATATAACGAATTAGTTAAAAATACTATAATTAGTATATGGCCACCCAAAACTTGTTTTAATTAGTGTTTTACTATTCTTATGGGGTAGCGGCAACAGAAATACGTCTGCTGTGAAAATTTGAACCTCCTAATTTTAACGATTCAAAAGATATAACGAAATATTTAAAAATACTGTTTTTGGTATAAGGCCACCCATTACTTGTTTTAATATGTTTTTTACTATTTTTATGGGGTAGCGGCAACAGAAATATGTCTGCACTGATCATTTGAGCCTCCCAACTTCAACGGTTCAAGAGATATAACGAATTAGTTAAAAATACTTTTTTAGTATATGGCCACCCAAAACTTGTTTTAATGAGTCTTTTACTATTCGTATGGGGTAGCGGCAACAGAAATACGTCTGCTGTGAAAATTTAAACCTCCTAATTTTAACGATTCAAGAGATATAACGAATTAGTTAAAAATACTGTTTTTAGTATATGGCCACCCCAAACTTGCTTTAATATGTGTTTTACTATTCGTATGGGGTAGCGGCAACAGAAATATGTCTGCACTGAACATTTGAGCCACCTAACTTTAACGGTTCAAGAGATATAACGAAATACCTAAAAATACTATATTTAGTATATGGCCACCCAAAACTTGTTTTAATTAGTGTTTTACTATTCTTATGGGGTAGCGGCAACAGAAATATGTCTGCACTGAACATTTGAGCCACCTAACTTTAACGGTTCAAGAGATATAACGAAATAGCTAAAAATACTATATTTAGTATATGGCCACCCAAAACTTGTTTTAATTAGTGTTTTACTATTCTTATGGGGTAGCGGCAACAGAAATATGTCTGCACTGAACATTTGAGCCACCCAACTTCAACGGTTCAAGAGATATAACGAAATAGTTCAAAATACTATTTTTTGTATATGGCCACCCCAAACTTGCTTTAATATGTTTTTTACTATTCGTATAGGGTAGCGGCAATAGAAATACGTCTGCTGTGAAAATTTGAACCTCCTAATTTTAACGATTCAAGAGATATAACGAATTAGTTAAAAATACTGTTTTTAGTATATGGCCATCCATTACTTGTTTTAATATGTTTTTTACTAATCTTATGGGGTAGCGGCAACAGAAATATGTCTGCACTGAACATTTGAAACTCCTAATTTTAACGATTCAAGAGATATAACGAATTAGTTAAAAATACTGTTTTTAGTATATGGCCACCCCAAACTTGCTTTAATATGTGTTTTACTATTCGTATGGGGTAGCGGCAACAGAAATATGTCTGCACTGAACATTTGAGCCACCTAACTTTAACGGTTCAAGAGATATAACGAAATAGCTAAAAATACTATATTTAGTATATGGCCACCCAAAACTTGTTTTAATTAGTGTTTTACTATTCTTATGGGGTAGCGGCAACAGAAATATGTCTGCACTGAACATTTGAGCCACCTAACTTTAACGGTTCAAGAGATATAACGAAATAGCTAAAAATACTATATTTAGTATATGGCCACCCAAAACTTGTTTTAATTAGTGTTTTACTATTCGTATGGGGTAGCGGCAACAGAAATATGTCTGCACTGATCATTTGAGCCTCCCAACTTCAACGGTTCAAGAGATATAACGAATTAGTTAAAAATACTTTTTTAGTATATGGCCACCCAAAACTTGTTTTAATATGTGTTTTACTATTCGTATGGGGTAGCGGCAACAGAAATACGTCTGCTGTGAAAATTTGAACCTCCTAATTTTAACGATTCAAGAGATATAACGAATTAGTTAAAAATACTATTTTTAGTATATGGCCACCCCAAACTTGCTTTAATATGTGTTTTACTATTCGTATGGGGTAGCGGCAACAGAAATATGTCTGCACTGAACATTTGAGCCACCCAACTTCAACGGTTCAAGAGATATAACGAAATAGCTAAAAATACTATATTTAGTATATGGCCACCCAAAACTTGTTTTAATTAGTGTTTTACTATTCGTATGGGGTAGCGGCAACAGAAATATGTCTGCACTGAACATTTGAGCCACCTAACTTCAACGGTTCAAGAGATATAACGAAATAGTTCAAAATACTATTTTTAGTATATGGCCACCCCAAACTTGCTTTAATATGTTTTTTACTATTCGTATATGGTAGCGGCAATAGAAATACGTCTGCTGTGAAAATTTGAACCTCCTAATTTTAACGATTCAAGGGATATAACGAAATAGTTCAAAATACTTTTTTAGTATATGGTCACCAAAAACTTGTTTTAATGAGTCTTTTACTATTCGTATAGGGTAACTAACGCCTGATTCTATGAATATAAAACATAATTGACCTGCACAAATTACTAAAACAGGTGAAGCAGTAAACAAACTGCAATTAATATTTAAAAAAAAACAATGTTAGTTTCATAAATTAACATTTATTTTCCTTATTTTGTTGTACTAAATCAAGAACAATTAATTCGCTTAAGGAAATCTACAATTATAACAACGAAATGTAATTTCTAAAAACGTTCATACTGTTCTTCTGTGTGTGCAGTCTGTGAACTTCTGCATCTCCCTCCACGGTTAGGAGAACCTGCAGAAATTATATGTCAAATAATAGTTTGATATAATTGAAAATTAAAACGGCCGAACTATTAATTCTGTTCAAAGATCCGCCGAAAAATAAAAAAAAACCCTTTGTTGACGGATTAAGTTATGTATTTTCCAAAATTTAAGTATATTACATTATTTTAAATTCTTCCGACGTTTTAGACGACTTAAAATTATCAAACACCTGGCATCCAATGATACAAACTTAAATCTCATGAAAAACAATCCGGGAAAATGGAGGACACCGTGAGCCAGTTCTGTAAAAATCCTTCCGGTTTCAGTCGATACCAACTCCGGGGCAATAAATACAGATAACACACAACCTCTCTGCAGCTGTAACACTTATTTTGACAATTAACACCTTTTGTCTTCAGTCTACCGTGACAACGCACGCTGTGAAGTACGCGAAACGTCGGAAAATTTTAAAATAATGTAAAATATATTTAAATTTTGCAATACATAACTTGTTTAAATAAAATTAACTAATAACTAAAAAATAATTACCTAATAGGCAAACCGACACTTCCGATTAGTGACTCGACTACAAAACGATTACGTGCCGCCATTACAAAAACATGTGACGTCACGTTTACCTACTACAAGAGTCAAATCAGCAACTTAATCTTTAAAAGTTTTCCCCTTCTCCGATGTGTATAATAAATTTCCATGAATGTCAAAAGTAATTTCTTCTTAGCTGCCCTTTGTGGCAAAAAACACTATGATACAAAGCTCATGAAAAACAAACCGCGAAAATGGAGGACACCGTGAGCCAGTTCTGTAAAAATCCTTCCGGTTTCAGTCGATACCAACTCCGGGGCAATAAATACAGATTAACAAAACCTCTCTGCAGCTGTGACACTTATTTTGACACTTTTTGTCTACAGTCTACCGTGATCACGCACGCTGTAAAGCACGCGAAACGTCGGAAAAATTTAAAAATAATGTAAAATTTAAATTTTGCAAAAATACACAACTTATTATGTCCCTATAAAGACTTTTGTGCACTATTCTATGAACCCAAAAGACAAGTTATTGTTTCAAGCCGCCGCAACCCCACTTTTTTAAATACCATTACTTTAAATTTAAATAAAAGCTCTTTATTTAGATTATAAAAGATTTAAGTTGTCACTACACTGTAAGAGTGTTTCATTTGAACATCCGTCCGACGAACGCCGCCGAACCTAATTCTCGTCTTACAATAATTGCGCGCCTGACAATAAATATGGAAATTTACTTTGTCTGTGGTGGCCTATAAGTATTTATAACAATTACATAATGATTTTAAAAAGGAATAGCAAAACGTCAAAACTGAGTCACATAATGATTTTAAAAATGGAATAGCAAAACGTCAAAACTAAAATGAGTTACATAATGATTTTAAAAATGGAATAGCAAAACGTCAAAACTAAAATGAGTTACATAATGATTTTAAAAATGGAATAGCAAAACGTCAAAACTAAAATGAGTTACATAATGATTTTAAAAATGGAATAGCAAAACGTCAAAACTAAAATGAGTTACCATAATGATTTTAAAAATGGAATAGCAAAACGTCAAAACTAAAATGAGTTACCATAATGATTTTAAAAATGGAATAACTAAACGTCAAATTATCGTTCATAGACAGATGATAATTTACCATATTCCGATCCGTAGCTTGACATTTGTTCACGCTGCTCTCATACACCTTGTATGGATGTATATCGCTATGTGTCAGGTTCCATACATCCAAGCGGCAGTTCACAGTAGATATTATGTAGAATGGGTCAGACTGGGACCACACTAGAGAAGACACTGAGCGCTGGAAATATATGTACATCGTTAGTTATCTACACTAATATTATAAAGAGGAAAGATTTGTATGTTCGTAATGAATAGGCTCCAAAAGTACTGGGCCGATTTAAAAAATTCTTTCACCAATAGTATGCTACATTCTTCCAGTTTGACATAGGCTACATTTCATTTTGAAAAAAAATAGGGATCCTTGGTAAAATTTGAACAATGTAACCGAAGGTGTAGAAAAATGAGTCTCAAAATGTCTTTCGTCGAATGCGCTGCCGAAACTATTAGCGATACAACAAAATAATGTACAACAATATTGAAGAACATCATAATGTCTACAAAAAATTCGCGGTAGCATATGTCCAACTATTGTAGTTATGTCACGACAACAACTTTTTTCATTTTAAACATTAATGAAAATGCTAACCAAATTCAAACCATGCTATTTATGTGTTTATATTAATCCTTATCCAAATAAATTTTATGGTCAAGACCATTTAACTATCTATAAAATAGTTTATAAATTATTTAAATTGGACTTTCCGTTCAAAAGATATTACGAATTAAAAAATTGAAACAGTAAACAAAACCGCCATAGCGCCGTGGCCGTATAAAGTATGGCAAAACAACGTTTGCCGGGTCAGCTAGTACTATATATATACTTTAGCAATTTAATAAAAAAATACAGCATTAAAATGCCATTATTTAAATACGTTTTCTTTAAAAACATTATCTTTCATTTTGTTACCTTGGATTCATTATATTTGCTCCCACATTCATTTGATTTAACCGCTACGGTTCCCATATATCGACCCTTGCTATCCGCCTGGTACTTCTCCATTGGTAACGATGGGGCATTCCTACAAAACATAATATCAGTCATGCTATCTCTTTCTTAATCTGAGAGAGAAAGAGGGATAGCTGCTAAGCTCAATTACCGGCTGTCCAGTGTAAGAAGAACCCTATGCTCTAACAAAGAACACAGATGTATGGTTCCCGTGTCGGTGGCTGCTAAAAAGTATGGCAAATTCGCCGATACTTCTAATACAATTATCGTCGACGAATCACCTGAAAACAAGTTTCTATTAATATAGCCTTACGATAATTTATTTAGGTATCTTAAAGGCCGGCAACGCGCTAGTGACGCCTTTGCGAGTGTCCATGAGAGGTATCATTTTACATCAGGTGACCCTCTTGCCCCTGTTTTATAAAAAAAATAACTTAAAGAACCACATACTATATTTTCGACAATACTGACAGAATTAACCAACGCAATACAATTATTTCAGATTTTATTATACAATTGAAGTTAATTTTAATATCATAAATCGAATATATAAAATTCTCGTGTCACGGGCTGCGTAATTGAACTCCTCCGAAACGGCTCGACCGATTCCTATTAAATTTTATATGCGTATTCATTTTGTATGCAGTATCAGAGCAAACTAATAAGAAATTTTGTTAAAAAAAAAGTAGGGGTGGACATTAAGGGGGATGAAAAATAGATGCTAGCCGATTCTCAGACCCACTGAACACGCACATAAAATTTCATGAGAATCGATCAAGCCGTTTCGGAGGAGTATGGGAACGAACAATGGTGGCGATTCTGATGTACAAACTCTAAACTAAAAATCTCTAAATTTATCTTTAGACCTGTCAAACAGTTTTAGAGAGCGTAACGTATTCTGTGCATCTCTAAATTGATAGCAATAGGGTTTAAATTGTCAATGTAGAAACATATAGAATAGGTTACACACGTTTGACAGGTCTAAAGCTAAATTTAGAGGTTTTTAGTTTTAGAGGTGAGCATCAGAATCGCCACCATTGGGAAACTCATAAGAATTTTGTTGAAAATTACATATTAATATAAATGAAATATAGTGGTGTACATAATTAAGTTTTGAATCAAGTTTATTAGTAGATCACTTGTTTGAATGATTATAAAATACATACCAGTTACAAGCAATCTCTCAATATTAAAACTCCCGCCGATCCTTTTACAAATCAAAACCTCCCCACAATTTTTTCCAATCAAATAACAATCGTTATTTTTGTTGCTGGCAATTTTCAACGCGGCACAAACAATTCCAGTCTCCCAACTCGAGTTCTGGGGGATGTTTGATCTGGCAACATTTCTGTCAAATGTCATCGCTGATTTCGGGCGCGCGGCCATTTTGCCTTGACGTTTCTGCATCAGTCGTTTCTTGGCTTTATTCAAACTAAAATCGAATTGAATTTCATTTGGTAGAATATAGTCACTAATATTTATATCCTGATATTTCTCTAGTTTAACTCTCGACCAATACGCCTTCCCTATGTCATTAATTATATTTTTACTCTTCTCCTGAATGATTGAGTAAATAATCATTATCCCACGTTCAAGCAACACACAAATCTATAAAGAAAAACATTTATTTTTCAATATATATTTATTCAGTCCTTTATTTTTATCGAAATAAATATTATGACATGATAAGTCAAACCCACCATTGTAATAATTAATAATTAAATGTCAATTATTGACATTTTTAGTTTGAACGGATTTTAGAATTTAATTTTGGCTTTCCTATGCTCAATATTGGTAAATATATATAAATCAAAATAACTTTCAAAATATCATGGTCTACCTAATTCAATAATTATCCAGTTGAATTATCGCTGAATTAATAAATTATGTCATACTATACAAGTATAATAATTATGAAAAAATTGATAAAATAAACACCTCAGCATATTTTCTACGAATGACTTGTACTGAAGTTAAGGTACTTCTTCACCTCACCTGTCCCAAAAGTTTATTTCCATTATCCAAACCCACTGTGTTGCCAGTAATAAATTCTAAACCAACAATGGTGTCTAGTGAAGGTCCCAATTCCATATTCGAAGCACTACTTGTGTATGCGCATTGACGTAATTTGTTGCCTTTAACGCTAGTGTTGCCAGAGCATAAATTCCAATTTGCATCTTCAGAGAGGTCCCATAAATGCACTGTTCTAAAAACGTAGATTATATATACTAATCGTTAATATAGTACATTCGTATATCATTTGTGATCAAACAACCCTCCATGATTAGCAGGTTCAGGTAAATTCCTATAATTAAGTTAAAATATAGATTTTTATTGTGATGTCTGTGATATGCCTTCTTGGAAAAATTTATTATCCAGTTAGTAAGTGTATTCAACTATTTCCTTTGTAATTTTATCTTAAATAAATTTTGTAGACCCTGTATAAAAAAAGCAATAGGCTATTTGACAGTATAAAAAATAAATTACTTTTTTGTGTAATCCATATATATATATATATATATATATATATATATATATATATATATGGATTACACAAAAGTTTTTGAAGCGATTAAAATTAATAAATGATATAAATAATAACTTATTTATAAATAAATCGTCGAGAAAAAAAATATTTTTTTAAAATTACCACGTGACCGAAAACATACATGATTGGCTGCATCTGCCATGACGTCACAGCTGCGTTTATTTACAAACAATAAGTACTAGGAGCAAGCTGTGACGTCACCATGGCCGCGAGACGCCATTTTCAAAGTTGTGTTTTGGCGGCATATTTGAATATCATGTTTTTATTTTCCATTTTCTCAATGAATAACTACAAAAATTTAAGAAACATGTGTTTTGTCTGCTCTATAAAGGTATCTTAATAATTTGAGACAGTTTTCAAAACCTTGTCAAATAGCCAGCAGCAAATTATTCTTATAGCAATGGTACTAGTCAATTCTCACCCGTCCTTAAGCGCCCCTACAAATATTCCATCCGATTTCCCCCGCAATCGCCCGATTTCCACCAATTCTGCAGCAATTAATACTTTAATAGGTTCTATGGCAACATTCAAATCCCACAGGCATAAAATACAACTATGTTCAACCGTTGGTTTAGCGTTGCCATGTATTGTAATAACTGAATTTGATTTTGTCTCTGAAATCACTACTCCAACAATTTTTGTGCCTTTTAAAAGCTCCAATTTATTTAAATCTTGATTAGATATCAAAACGTAGCCACTGCTAAACGGATACTTCGCTGTATTTATGAGATTAGTTGAATTTGTGTCGCCTGTATTCCTGCTCAAAATATTCGTTATCCTACCATCAACCTTCTTAAGAAACTGTCGCAATTTGTTCACATTGTAATCGCATTTTGTCTTGGAAACATATAAATCATATGGCAACATTTTATCATCACCGGCGCCATCTTTCTGTTCTAAATATATTCTTAAAGGATTTGTTTTATAATCCTCATCGATTTCAACATCAGTTGCCTGCTTATGTTTGACTAAATCATTTATCTTAAGCTCAATTGCATTTTTATCATTATTTGTATTACAACTGTTCAAATGAATATCATTTTTAGTAAATTTGATTGGATACTGTATCCATTTATTGGCATATTCAATGTCATCAGTTTGAACCTCTTCAGTGATACCATCATCAAATGTTTGCACAGCTACTTGCGTATAATTAGCTCGACCAAATGTTGCCATATAGAGTTCGTAGGGAATAGGCTTCATTTCAAACAGGGTGAATGACATTTGGTGCAGTGTTACCATGCTTAAAATGTCTTTCGCTCTCTGTTTTAGTTTTTCAAATATGCGACGCTTTCTTCTGTTTTCCTTTGATTTTGTGAAGTCAATAAATAGCGGGCTGAAATTATAATTTATAGCTTTAATAAAAAATTGAAATTATTTAGTAATGAGGCTGAGAATTAGGTAATATAGATAATGCAGCTAACTGAATACATCCATTGCTTTACCTTAATTTTCTCAATATATAATGTAGATTCATAAATCACATATATACACTGTAAATGTGTATATATGCGATATTACAGATTTTTTTTATTGAAACCTTCGATTTTCGCTTCGATAATGAAAAACCAAAAGCCACTAAAGTAATTTTGTATTGAAATTAACAATAATTAAGACATCAGAATAAGTTAAGCTTCGTTTTTTAGAGTTAAATAAAAAAAACGACTTTTCTATTGCAGCCTCTACCTTAAAATACGGACCCTTAAAAAGATTTCACAAGTCATATCAAGCAAATACTAATACATTTCATTAAAAATTTTGCATGACACACATAAAACCTTACCGTTCTAAAACTTCCACGTGACCCGTCTTCATGCTGGATACGGCACTGGAACTTGACATATCCAGGAATCCCTCGTCGGTAAGCGACGTCCTCTTCTCCGGATCTTCTAAGATGAAGTCCATTGGTACTGCTTTTGCTGACCGCTCCCTTAGCTCGAAGGTACCTGTAAAAGAGGTTTACCACCCACACATTTCAAACACGCCAAACAGGCTTCGACTTTTTACCTCGTCCCGTTTCGTGTTTTAAAAAAAAAACGTCTTTTCGACGAAAGTATTTATTATATATATATATAAATATATATATATATCAAAGTAGTGATAATTAATTATCACTACTTTGACCACTGATTACTTTAATATACACTGACAGAAATTCCAAGTCGTGAGTTTGAATAGAGACTGATCCAAAATATAAAATAATAAATTTCAGGGTTCAGCATTATATGCATAAAAACCATAGTTTGGTTGTGGCCTGGCAATGTAATATATGTATCACTTGTATTAATAAACAAAATATTCACTTTAAAATTAATAGCATCAGGCGTTACTTCGCGGAAGTCCATAGTACAAAACCCTAATAGACCAATCTACGAGCAATACTCCGCCAAAAACCCGCATCTTCAGGATGTTGCCTCTACGGAGATGGAGTGGTTGTGGGTTTTGTCCAACCGCTTTACTTAGATAGGCAAATAGCTAAGACCGTAATGTAATGCATTTCAACTGTTCACGAGTTCCATTACCTCGTTTAGGGTCTGCATCCTATTATGTACCTTCTCTTATCAACGATGGGAAAACCCTTTCATAACCCCTACGCCGAGACACTACACACATGGTATGAGGAGTGCAGGGTCAAGAGCCCACAGAGTAATTTCCCGACTACCCTCTAAAACCGACTTTCCTTGGCTCTGCTAGCGAGTGGATTTATCCAGACTTACAGCTATCTGGTCTTACACCGCAGTATCTTATTTATTTATATAATCTGAAATTATGGACAATCGCACAAGCTGAGGCTATATTAAACTTACCAGAGTCGAGCATGCTCTCTTCTTTTATCTGTTTCTCCCTCTCTTTTTCACTCTCTGAGTCTTCAGTGTGAGAGGAGCTATGGTAAGACTCGAAATCTGACTCGTAGCTCTCAAAGTCATCCTCATAACTAATTTCTTCTTCACTAGGAACCTGATTCTGGGACTGTTAAAATAAATTGCTATTATTATTAGCTGTGTGTGAGTAAATGTAAACGGAAGAGTCATAAATAACCTTCGGTATGCAGACGATACCGTCCTCATAGCGTCATCGAACGAACAGTTGCAAAATTTAATCAACAGAGTCCACACTATTTCTGAGAGAGATGGTCTGTCCATTAACATTGCCAAAACCAAGGTTATGATAGTCTCACAGAACGATTATTAAACGATTATTAGCTGATTTCACTTTACCAATTTTTATTATGCTCTACTCTTATCGACTACAGTGAGATCACCCATGTCTTCTCCGTGCCTCGAGAAATTAAATTGTGCTTACATTAGTAACTTATTAAAATTTGTTTATTTAAAATCTTCCGAGGTTCGCCTGGAGATTGGTTTACGACCTACCGATCTATGTCTTGTGTACAAAGAAGTTATTTGTCTATGTGCCTAGAGATTCTCAAAATTATGTATATATAAAGCATACAAGTGATCCGGCAAACGTTGTTTTGCCTTACATGTGATTGCTATCACATTTATGTGTATTATGTGCTGAGTGATTGCTAATATTTTTTTTAGTTCTATCAAAATAATTATCAGCTTTAAGTATGCGGGGATTTGTTTATAATCGACAGCGGTTTAAACAATAAAATTGCGACTATAGTTAAAGATCACGGTGTGCCAATTAAAATTAAAATCGGTTACGTAGTTTAGGAGTCCATCGCTGACATCGTGACAGGTTTATATATATTACTAGCGACCCGTCCCTGCTTCGCACGGGTGCAATGCTGATACTAAATACACTACAGAAAAATAAACGCAACTACAGAATAATAAAATATAGATCTATATTAAATCAACAATGTATTCAAGGTTAAGGATAAATGCTGTATTGGTTAAAATCGCTTCGAAAATTAGCCATTATTTGTCGTAAAAAGTAAATGACAAAAAGAAAGTTATTGTGGGTTATCCATAAGAGATAGACATATACCATCACGGACTTTTCTGTAGACCTTTTCAATGTGTACAATACTTAGTACATTATTTCGATAAAACTCGTAGGGTTCAGCCTGCGTTTGCAATGTAAGCGGAAAAAATGTAATTATTTACGACATCACATTAGAAACCTCAAAATACAACAGTATTTCTACTATTTAATGGATGTTATTATACATATAAACCTTCCTCTTGAATCACTATTAAAAAAAACCGCATCAAAATCCGTTGCGTAGTTTCAAAGATTTAAGCATACAAAGGGACAGAGAAAGCGACTTTGTTTTATACTATGTAGTGAAGATGTGCATACATAAAAAATAAATATATAAACAGTAAAAATTATTAATACCTTCTTTTGGCCGGTCAAATCAACGTAAAACGCTTTCGGTTGAGCTTTTAACTTCAGAGCCAAGTTCATCATTTCACTATTATTATCTACTTCAGTTAGAACCTTAACCTCGTGCTCTTCTAGAGTCCTAGTGTTTTTCCTTTGTCTCTCCACATTGTCCTCATTTGATTGTATTTCTTTTTTTGTATCGCTAACAAACGATTCCTGACTAAAATTTGCCTTCCGTTTCGTGATTGGCGAATTCACAGCGACCGAAAATGGCAATACTTTTGACATTTGACTTTTTGGCTTTGACTTTGACAGTCTGGCAGATTCTATTTTTGAAATTTCAGTTTTACTTTTCAATTGCGACGTAGACGGCGTAGAATTGATGTTCCTAAGTGAGGTATTGGTTGAA
This sequence comes from Pontia daplidice, assembly GCA_963693355.1. Classification (NCBI taxonomy): domain Eukaryota; kingdom Metazoa; phylum Arthropoda; class Insecta; order Lepidoptera; family Pieridae; genus Pontia; species Pontia daplidice. The sequence goes on along the minus strand of CAVNZL010000023.1, from coordinate 385,844 downwards.
TGGGTCGGTTTAGGTTTCTTAGGTTTTGAAGCGCTTTTTTGCCTCGCGTAAATATCCGCCGTGCTAGACTTTTGGGTAATAACACGTGGTGTGGTAACACTATACATGCTTTTCTTTAGTTTTTCGTCTTGTTTCTTTGTGGGTATATCATCTTGAGTTTTTTCTTTTACTTTTTTGGCGACTGTTTTCTTTATGGAATTCATTTTATTACAATTCACTTTTACCTATATCTGTAAACAGTAAAGACACAAATTGTAATCAAAAATTCACTTAACATTTCTATTCGGAATAAATAAACGGACATATGAAACCTAAGCATTTAAAATGTTTAAAAACAAATCTATATAAACTTTAAAAATATTATCCCTGCATAAAAACACTTAGCAAAATCTCTACTCTGTGTATGTCACTGCGAAAAATAATTTTTCACGGGAATTTGCAACAATTATTTTACGGATCTAGTTGTAGGAAAATTATTTCTTGTGTATACCACGTTGTCCAGGATCGAAATTAATTCTTAGTTGAAATCAAAAGAAATCTATAGAAAAACGTGCTTACCAGCTCTCATAAAATCTATTTAAAACTAAAACACTTACTTTATACATAACTTATTTAGTATTTTATTATTAACTACTACGACACCATTTGGAATGTGTTGACGTCTGCGTTGCCATGGCAACTGTCACAGACTAAAGTGGACATACAAATAATGTGCGATGTTTTTTTTGATATAATATTATGTTTCTATCTATAAATTTGATTTTAAGAACGCTAAATGATATTTTTTTTTATTAATGTTACCGGTTCTGGCGATAATCGTAAATATATACATATGATAAAATATAAAAAAAATAAACGAGATTTTTGCTGAAGCCAAACAATTTGCGTTACTCAAACTTAATTCGTTGGGTTCTTAATTTTAGTCGAAAATAGCAAATATTTTTTTTACTATAAAAAAGAAATCGAGCGATGGGAATGTCAACATTTTGTTAATCTCTTCCCGCCATCGAACTTTGTCAGCTGTCAAGTATAAATTTCAAACATTTTGGCGCTATATTTCTGCACGGGTCTTCATGGTTGATATTTGGAACTTAAAATCAGGGTTTGAAATGAAACAATATAATATATTCTTTAATGTTTTATTAAAAACTCATATTTACAAATACGAAGGGCATACATCTTTCAGTTTCCATAAATAAAAATTGCTATATAGTCGATAAAGCATATCCTGAATAATCTGAAAGTCTACGAAAGTTGAATAAAAAAAGAATAGGACAATACGAGATCTTTATTGCTTTCAAATAATCATGACACATTTAACTCTATCGTCTCTTCCTGTCAAAAAGCGTTGACATGTTAAAAAGAGGCAGACGAGTAAAATATTTATAACCTATGGAAATATTTTTCGTTCGGGTTAACCAGGCAACATGACAATTCACACAAATACAACTTTGACACATCGGATATTCGAAATTCAAAATTTTCGAACGAAAGACAACTTAGAACGTAAACAATATTGTCATAAACAACGGAATCTGTTGTCTATGCTTCATCAGTGTTCCCTATTCATATTTTCGAGTTGTTTTATTCTGACAGGCACCTGTACGGCTGGTAGATCGACGCTATTCGCACGACGGCGGCCATTTTGTGACTCTGCGTTGGCGGGTTTCAATTCTGGCGGGAGAGGCTCGAGATCAGGCAACGTTGGCCTTTTTCGCGCCAATTCTGGTGTTTTTAATATTCCACCTGTGTAAAATAGTGTTTTTATTTCTTTTCAGTAATGATAATCTTAATTAAATGTGTCAAAGCCACAGATTATATAAGAATTGATAAAAATTTGTCGGATAGATATTTCAATGGTTAGTGTTTATTTGTATGAAAATGTCTTGTAAAACATAATTTAAAATATGATACATTTATGTTTGTTAATAAATATATATATAACCTATATGTATAAAACAAATCTGTCTTTCCCCCAGCGTAAATGAAAACAGTATGCAATGAATTCAATGCTGTGAATGAGTTGAATAGGTAAAGGTGTTTTTTCATACAAACCTACATAACGTGTAATTACATAACTATGTACCCTTTCTCCTCTGTGTCTGCTCTTCGATTTCTTCTTTCTTCTCGCAGCCATCAGCCCTCGTTCTAGCGCCGAGATTCGTTGAACTGTACAGAAAAATATTATTTAGGAGATAGTTAAAATAGATGCAATTAGAACGAAAATTGTTTTTTTTTTATAGAACAGAGGGCAAACGAGGCCTCACCAGTGCGTTGCCGGCCTCTAAGATGCTTATACGCTCTTTTAACCACACACAATCTTACGTAAAGAAATAATTATTGTAAAAAAAGTAAATGTTTCTGATCGTTTGTTGTATTTTGAGCATGGCTAGCACACTTAAGGACCTTCAACAAACGAACGTATATCGTAGCGGTATCTGAAAGGACGGCAACGCGTTCGCGAGCCTTCGGCAGTGTGAGTGTCAGGGCAGCGGTATCAGGTGAGCGTCTTTATTTACCTCTTATCTTTATATATATAATTCTTCTGTGAGTGTGTATGTCACTGAACTTCTCTCAAACGACTGGACCGATTTTGATGAAATTTTTTGTGTGTGTTCAAGGGGATCTGGGAATGGTTTAGATTCACAATATTATATAAAATTCTCTTGTCACGGGTTTCGAACTTGAACTCCTCCGAAATGGCTTGACCGTTTCTCATGAAACTTCGTGAGCGTGTATTTTTAATCCCCCTAAATCAGTGTTTTTCAACCTTTTTCATGATGCGACCCCCCTGGTATAAAAAATATTTCGCGACCCCCCTTGACCTATTGAATATTACCATTAACAATATTAATTGTCTTAAATTTGGTTTTTTTTACTAAAGTACCCATTTTTTCGACCTCTGGCGACCCCCTACAGAAGCAAAATTTTTAGTTTCTATTTTTTTATGATACAACATACAAAAACACATACAATCCTAAATTTTCACCCTTCTACGACCAACCCTTATTTTTTATTTATTAATTGAAAATTGAAATCACATGTATGGCAAAACGTTTGACGGATCAGCTAGTTTTATATAAAATACATTATATACCATTGTCCATCAGAAACAAATTATATTAATAATTAAAATTCCCGCTTGTAATCTTATTATATTTTCGTTAACAGTAGCCGGGGAGTTCCATACTTAGGTAGTGAATGAAAAATTTCATAAATTTTTATTTATAACTAGCTGACGCGGCGAACTTCGTACCGCCTTAGCGTAGCTTTGATGCACTATTTTATATTGTATAGTTGACCTATCTTATTTCGTATTATGAGAGGGAAAGAGATAGAAATAAGCCACGACTCTCTCACTCTCATGACGTTGACATTCGTTCTGCGCGTTTTTTAATGCAATATTAAATGTATATTTTTTAATATTCCTGAAAGATTTTCTTAATATTTTTTCCCGTAAGAACCATCCTTGGACTTCCACAAACATTTAAAAAAAAGAATTATCGAAAATGGTGCAGCCATTCACACGTGATGCCGTGACAACGCGAAACGGGTTTCATTTTTATATATATAGATAGAAGATATATATAATAATAATAATAATGAATTTTTTCATTATTATTATTATAAATCAAATAGATATTTTAAAGAAAACAGTTTATCGAATAAAATACACTACACAAACAAACAGAAGGAGTAAAAAAGAAAATTTAATAATTGCGTCGACACGAGTAAAAAAAACCACATTTTTTATCTATTGACAGTGTGTCATGGCAACGGACTGTCATTGCAGACCGGCCTGCACACCTAATTAGAAATGAAATTACCTACGTAGGACCTACCCCTGTTCCGCCAGCAGCTTGCTGAGCCTGGCGACCTCGGCCCTCAGCTGCTGCAGCTCGCTGTCCTTCGCGCGCGAATCCTGTTCGGCGGCGCGTTCCCGCGCTGCCAGTCGAGCGCGCATGTCGTCAAAACTGAACACATTCGACGATTTGAATTTCGAAGCTTCGTTTTTTTTGTTTTTGGAACGTCAGTTCAAACTAAAGGGTTTTCGACCCGTCGAACCACAGACTCGCAGGCTTGACATAAAGATTTGACAGCGCGATTCAGAGTGACGTCACCGTACTGATTGCTGACTGATTGTTTTGTTACGGAATATTATTTTACGAGCCGAATATTTCCGAATGACTCGTAATTATAAAAAATATTTAATTAAAATTACTTTTTTGAAGTCGGCTTAGAAATCGATTCTAGGAGTTTTCTTCAACATTAAATTTAGTCCTTTATTTTTCATAAGTCCAATTGTACAGTTTAATCTTAAGTCACTATCTGCGCGAATTAAAAAATAATTGACTGATATCTAATAATATTTGAATAAAAACTGAGTTTTTTTATATTTCACGTTCAATTAAGCATCTGGGCTTATAATATTAAAAAACAAACATACTGTTAAAAATCTGCTGGGCATTTTTGCTCGTTAGCATATTCGTTGAAAAAATACTTACAGTTTTCTTAAACAGGCGCATTTCCTTGTCAAATGCTCAATTTGCTCCCTCGATGCGTTCTCAACCCGCTTCAGTTTATCCGCATCTTCTCCCCTCTTCTCTCGCAACTGTTTCTCTCGCTCTAGTGCCTCTCTAGGTAAGTTAGTAAGGGACAGAGATATTGAGTATATAGAAGTTTGTATTGAAATGTTTTAAAGAGGTTGCGTCGCGTATTCTAGCGCGCCTTTTCGAATTTGGAACATACTCGAAATTGTTCTTGTTTTGTGTATCAAGATTTTACACATATTTTAAGAGCTTCTTCTTTAAGCTTTGAATTTAGAATAAGTCGCTAATAATAGAATAAGAAAAAAGATAAATTTGAAAAGGAAGACGTCATAGGTTATATAGAAATGATTACCGCGCGTATTGCTAGCGTATTTGAATTTGGAATATACTCAAATGAAGAATTAAACATTAAGGCGGGAGATTTAAATTTAGAATTTATTCGAAGTATAATAACAGTCCAGGTTGTGTATTTATAGCGGGCTTTTTTGAATAAAGATTTCTTTGTTATCATTTAAAACTGTTGTCCTTTAACCGACATTATCTATTTTCTTTAAAATATTTTTTTATGGTTTGAGTAATAATAATTAAAAACTAACATCACGTTAAATCTTTATTTGTCCAATATATGTGAATTAATATTTCAATAATTCTTATGAATATGATTATTTATATATAAAAATCAGTAACATATGAGTAGATAATTATAAAGACTAGAAATTTGAGCGAAACAATGATTGGTATGACTAGAATGGTTGTGTGAGAAGCTTAAAAATATATTTTGACTCAGTCCAAAATGGCAGTATACATTAAAAACACACGTAAGTGAAATCACGATTAGATACTAAAATTAGTTAGATTATTATTAAATTTAAATCGCGCCACCTAGTGTGGCCTCGCAACGTGACTTTTGATTTTCCTCATGCGTGAATAGAAAAGGAAGGCTAATAGTACAAGAAAGGTTGCTAGAGCGAGACGGAATGATCCTGTGAGGACGCACGTGAAGCAGGCCGACAGCATAGCGCCGATCCAGCCGAAACTAAAAACATTGTTGTTTTTGAATTTCGAGTTAATTATGAAACAGTACAATTTACGCTCTGTGGTGTTCAATGAGCCAACTTAAAACTAAAGAGTTTTCATTAGAAAAATAATAAAACCTCGACTAGGTTTAGAAAAAATAATTTTAACATTTTTGAAAATGGAACAAAACGATCTCTTTGGCCAAATGAATAATAATGTATATTTAAATTTAAATGTAGAATATGCAATTCCTAGCAGCACTTTATTTTATTTCTCATTTTATTTCCTCTCTGTTTATGATTCCTTTATATTTGCTTATTTTAGTCCCTTGCATTGTAACAATACTATATTTTGGTTACCAAAAAGGTACACCTGTATTTTATTTCAAATATTAACATCCATTTAAGAAAAGCACACTCCACAATTCGATGATACACTTGAGCTGTCAAACACTTGACGCTTGACGTATAGTGTTACGTCATTGTCTACTGTCTATTCCTAATATTTTATCTATGCATTTTAATACTGCCCTTTGGACTGAATGAGTTTGATGGATGACGTGTACGTTAAATGACATTAGCATGCGATGGCAGTCAAATTTTTCAAAAATATGGAACTAATTTCGCTACCAAACGATTAATGTTAATATCAGAACACCTGTTAAGTTATATTAAAGCAATTTGAAGTGCATACATCTTTTTAATATACCCATATCTAATTGGTACAGAAAATATTCATTTAAAGCATTGTCTTTCAACCTGTGGGGGGCTTCTGTTTTTTCGACATCTGGCGACCCCCCTGGTCGCCAGATGTCGAAAAAAATGGGTACTTTAGTGAAAAAAAACAAAATTAAAGACATATTACATGATAAAAAACCGAAGGTCAAGGGGGTCGCGAAATATTTTTTTATACCAGGGGGGTCGCATCATGAAAAAGGTTGAAAAACACTGATTTAAAGGCTTATTTATATCAATGATTTTTTTCGCAGTCTGACTAAATTTTAATTTAATAAATTTAATGTACTTTTGTTGCTTCATAAGTGCAAATGAAATGGCAAATATCAAAGTCAAACATAAACCATATTTAGGACTTAACTTTGGTTAATATAAAATCGGATTTGTGACGTGAAAAACCATTGAATGCTGGATTGGTTGGTTGTTAACTTAAAAAATGGATGGATTGGTTTAAACGCAAATCGAAATGAAAATAACAATGGTGAGTAATTATTATTTAGGCACGATTATTAGTGAATTCATACTAAATTAAATCCATTCGATTCGTTATATGGAAGAATTGTGATGGCCATACCTTAGCTCCTGTTCGGTGACGGCCAGCGTTCGTCCGCAGGACGCGGCCTTCGTCGCCAAACCCTCGCACTCGAGATACTTTGACTGCACTTGGGATTTTAATTCTAAAACAGAGAAAAAGCACAGCTTTTGTATTTCTAAAAAAAAAATTATTTTTTCAATTGTTAATAAAAAACGCAGCTTTTTTTATGCGACAGGGGGCTAAATTAAATTAATAAAAAAAAGCGACAAATAAAAGCTTTTCAATTAAAAAAAACGGGAAATAACAGATTTTTCAATAAGAAAGCGGCAAATAAGAGCTTTTTCAATAAGAAAGAGGCAAATAAGAGCTTTTTTAATAAGAAAGCGGCAAATAAGAGCTTTTCATTAAAAAAAAGCGGCAAATAGCTTTTTCAACAAGAAAGAGGCAAATAAGAGCTTTTTCAATAAGAAAGCGGCAAATAAGAGCTTTTTTAACACCTAAAAAAGTAATTTACAGTATTTTTAATATCACAGCTTTTGTAATTCTAAAAAAATCTTGTATACATAATAGAATACATAGAATAAAATATTTTATAGATGTAGTATGAACAGTGCCCACAATGAACTCATGTCAGTCGAGTATTGGAAATACCTGCGATCTCCTCCAATAAGTCTCTCTCCCTCTTGACCCTCTCTTCGTCTCCCTCTTGCCGGCACTCGGACTTCATTCGTTGCAAGCAGTTCTCTTTATCTTCCATGAACTGCTCCCATTGTTCTTCTGTTAGGAGATATTGTTAGTGCTCTGATATTCGGAAGGAAGACGATCACTTGATGTTCAAAATTATTATGGATCTTTTTCGGTATCAATTTTTTTGGCTGTTTTGTGTAAAATTAGATGTAATATAAGCTAGCGCCCATACGCTATAAAAACATTTGACCAAAGATATATATAAACATCTTAATATATGTAAATCTCCTGTCACGATGTTTGTCCGCGACGGACTCTTAAACCATTTAACCGATTTTAAATAAAATTGGCACACCGTGAGCAGTCTGGTCCAACTTAAGAGATAGGATAGCTTAGATCTTAAATTATAGTCGCAATTTTAATTTATTGCAAATTATTTGTCTACAATATTAATTGACAGTCACAATTATCTGTTAACTCCAAAAGATTATAACAGTTGTCAATACTTTTCGACGGGATTGAGTAATTAATCAATAGATGGCACTGCTATGGTGTCATATAATTATTAATCTCTTAACCTAAATAAAGCATACTTTTATTGTTTAAAACGCTTTCGATTATAAACATATCCCCGCACATTTAAAGCTGATTATTTTTATCGAACTAAAAAATGATTGCTAGAAATCACATTAAGCTCACAGCTATATTATATATATATCCGGTACATTAGAGATTCTAAAGGCAATTTTATGTATAGGCTAAAACCTATAGATTGGACAATTTTTCAAAGCACCATTAATACAATATTTTTAAACATCCTTCTGCAGCAATGACATACCCATTTCCAGACGGTGTTTCTCCTTCAGCTTGCTGATCTGATCATTCTTCTCGGCTATCAGTTGGCTCCTGGTGGTCTCCAGGGTCCGCCTTGCCTCTGCGGCATCAGTCGAGGCTTGCTCTTCCACCAGCCGCAGTCGGGTCGACCATTCTTCTATTAATCGCTCTGAAAGGATTATTTGAATTAGACAGATTAGATACAAAGTTTTTTTTACAAATTTAGCGAGATACATTTATTTGCACCGAAATTTGACCCTTTGTTTACTTTTTTTTTTAATTATTTCAAGAAACACAACAGACACATCAATGTTTTACATACATACAGAAAGATATACATATAGATGCGTTCTTAAATGCGTTTCACAAATAAGAACAGTGAATAATTAAAGCAGGATAAAAAGCAAACTGTTTGATTCCTTACTTTTTAATTCCCTATACTTAATATTGGTGACGATTCTGATGTACACCTCTAAAACTAAAAGTCTCTAAATTTAGGTTTAGACCTGTCAAACGTGTGTAACCTATTCTATATGTTTCTACATTGACAATTCAAACCTTATTGCTATCAATTTGGAGATGTACAGAATAGGTTACGAAAAACACTGACTTATACCATTGGCCACTTGAGATTCTTGGTACGCGATTATATCTACCTTCGTCCACCTCCATTAAATAACTATCCGAAACTAAAACTATCTTAAATTGATCAAATAAAATAGACAGACTTTGATATTCAGACAGAGTAGTATATTAATGTATTATAAATAATTTACCCATTACGGTTTAAATATCGCTTTCTGCGTTGACCACCGCTTTTGTCTACTAGGTTTCTATTGTATGTATATCTCTTTTATTTTTATTATAAATTAACCAATGTTCATAATTAAACGACATTGTTTTGTGTGTTTTAAATGCATGTTGTGTTTACTATTAAGGTGTACTATAAGTACTTAGTATGAGCTTTAGCCTAATTTAATAATGTATATAGCTAATCCTTGTTAACCATTAAAACAAAATTGTCTTCAATCACCTTTCTCCTTCTCGAACCTCTCGTTCATCATGTCGACATTATTCGCGTAGTTGATGTCCGCCTTGTCCAGCAGATGTCGCAGCTGTAGGATGTCCCAATCGGCTTTGCTGTTCGCCTCGGCGATTGCTCGCTCGAACTGCGCTTCCTTCGAGGCCAGCACCTCCTTGAGGTTCTCCAACTATAAAATTATCACCATTTGGATTTGTATCATAGTAATATTGTCTTTTATTAACGTAAATTACTCATTTAAACAAAAACACTTTATGAACGGATTGAAGTTATGTATTTTTGCAAAATTTAAATATATTTTACATTAAAATTTTTCCGACGTTTCGCGTACTTTACAGCGTGCGTGGTCACGGTAGACACGTGAAAGTCGGAGAAATTAAAAATAATGTAAAATATATTTAAATTTTGCAAACAATACATAACTAAATCCGTTAACAAAGTGTTTTTCTTTAAATGAGTAACAGTTATGTTAATAAAAGACAATATTAGTTAAATTTATGTTTTTTGTGTACCAAAACTATTATTTACTCGAGCCATCAGGAACTCGGTACCTCTCAGTAACTCAACTGACAAAGGCGCTAAGAGAAAATATATAGAGCGATATCGATAAGACCAACAATAGACTAGAGACGTGGCATGTCTTTGTAGACACAAATTGGCATGTCTTTTGTCTTATCCAAATAGTATGACCGGGTTTTAAGGACATTATAGTTCACAACTGTAAGTTCGTTCTATATACTAGCTGATCCGGCAAACGTTGTTTTGCCATACATGTGGTTTCTAGCAATCATTTTTTAGTTCAATAAAAATAATTATCAGCTTTACGTGTGCGGGGATATATTTATAATCGAAAGCGTAAACAATAAAAGTATGCTTTATTTAGATTAATAAATTAATCTTTTATGACACGTTTGTCGGTTTACCATAGCAGTGCTATCTATTGATTGCTTACTCAATCCAGTAGAAAAGTATCGAAATCTGTTAGAATCTTTTGGAGTTAACAGATGATTGTGACTGTCAATTAGTTATAGACAAATAATTTAATAAAATTGCGACCATAATTAAAGATCTATCCCATCTCTTAAGTTGGACCAGACTGCTCACCGTGGGCCTATTTAATTTAAAATCGGTTAAGTAATTTAGGAGTTCATCGCGGACAAACATCGTGACAGGCGATTTATACATTAATTAATTTTGCGTCAGCTGAGTGTGTAGCAAGCTGGTTTGGATAAACTCACCCTGGCAGTGACCTCTCTGAGCTTCCTCTCGGCATTCTTGGTATCCCTCTCAGCCTCCGCCCTCAAGTTGGCCAGGGCTGTTCTGGTCTTCTCAGCATGAGCCCTCTCTAGGGCTGCGCGAGCGCTGGCAGCACTGGCCAGGGCTTCGCAGTGCTCCGATTTGATCGTGCTAATGTGTTCCGAGTGTTGCTGGTTGAGACGGTCTATTGCCTGAAATAGTTTTTGGTAAATATACAATAGTATAATATTATCTTTTATTGACATAACTATAACTCAAAGAAAAACACTTCATTAACGGATTTAAGTTATGTATTTTTTAAGTTTAAATATATTTTACATTATTTTAAAATTCCGACGTTTCTCGTACTTAATACTTTTAACAATGTTAAAAGTATATGATACCGGTTTAGCCATTATTTTTTCATTCATCACAGCTTAAGAGGATTCGATGGAAAGAGACAACAGAAATAAACGGCTTTATATATATAGCTAAAATTTTTGTAAATATCAATAATTTTTAATTATATTAATATTTGACTTTAGACTGATTATCAAACACTTCGTTAAAGGGATTTCAGTTATGAAAAGAGGGGTTATAGCTGCAGACAGATGTCGGCTATATCGATGCAATTAGACTGATACAGAATTATTTATAATTTATTTTATTTACATGATTCAAAATGTATTTCCTATCATCGTCAAGGCCTCTAAGAAAAGACTCACCAACTGGTGCTGTTCGTCCTTGTCCCGCATGGCCCTCGCCTGCTTCTCCAGCAGATCCTTGAGCCTGTGCACCTCGAGCTTCAGGCTCTCCTCCCTGGTCTCCACCTTCTGCAGCTGCAGCGTCAGGGCCTGCACGGAGCGTTGCTGCTCTGTGAGGAGCCCTCGCAGCTGCTGGAGCTCCGCGATATGGGATGGCGTCGGGGGAGATGACCTCATCTGCTCCACTGTTTCTGATAACTGGAAGTTGCTTCCGGTTAACAAAACCCTAGTAGACCAATCTGGAGTGTGTTTGAGTGGTTGTGGGTGTTTCGCGGAGTATTGCTTGTATATTGGTCTACTAGTCTATTAATATGGACTTCCGCAAAGTAACGCCTGATTCTATTAATTATTAATTACGGTTATTCAAATGTAAACACTCGCGTAACATCATCCGTTATGGTTTGTATAAAACATATAAATATTTTTACTATTATCGCTATAGTCTGAAAACGGCCGATTCAGTCCAAACTTGCGCTTACTACTAAATTTTGTATTTTTTTTTTATTCATAGCATATCATAGTCATAGCAGAAAGGAATTTGTAAAATAATACATTCAATGTGACGGCGAATTTAATTGCGATATATGCGTATAATTAAATTTCACTGAGTTTTGAAAGATGTGATTCTGAATGCACATAGTAATAAAAGCTTAAGCAGCTGACTGTTTAAAATTTTATGATTGTCTCAAATCAAAACGTAATAATCATACCCTTAGTGGAACACGCGTCGGAACAAAAATGTTGTTTTGAAAATATCATCAGGAATAGAAAATCAAAAGGTTGATAATCAGAAGGTGGACAATCAGAAGGTGAAAAATCAGAAAGTAAATAATCAGAAGATGGAAAATCACGAGTTTGTCTCCTAAATTATTAATCTGATATATCTTTAAAAGCTAACCTCTTTCTTCTCCCTCTCTGCATCCCTCGCCCTCTTCTCCAACTCTCTCATCTTCCACTCGCAGTCCGCGAGAATCCTCTCCGCTCTCGCCGCCGCTTGTGAACGGGCGGCTTCGTGAGCGGACCGCCATTTCGAAATATTCGCCTCCGCGGCTGATAAAGCCTGAAAATACAGATATTTATTTATTGACCAGCTGACCCGGCAAACGTTGTTTTGCCATAAATGTGATTTCTAGCAATCATTCTTTAGTTCAATAAAGATAATTATCAGCTTTAAGTGTGCGGGGATATATTTATAATCGAAAACGTTTTAAACAATAAAAGTATTCTTTATATAGGTTAATAAATTCATCTTTATACGACACGTTTGTCAGTTTACCATAGCAGTGCCATCATTGATTACTTACTTAATCAAGTCAAAAAGTATCGACATCTGTTAGAATCGTTAGGAGTTAACAGATAATTGTGACTGTCAATTAATTATAGGCAAATAATTTGCAATAAAATAAAGCTGCGACTATAATTAAAGATCTAAGCTATCCTAACTCTTAAGTTGGACCAGACTGCTCATGGAGTGCCAATTTAATTTAAAATCGGTTAAATAGTGTCGGAGTCCATCGCGGACAAACATCGTGCCAGGAGATTTATATATATTAAGATTATAATCAGTCCAATGGCCACTTTGAAGTGCGTGATGCTAGTGTGTCGGCGGCCTATTATAATCCATAGCAAAGTTTTCTCATTTGAACTTTTGACCGTATTTAAAAATGCACTATTTAATGTTCAAAGCTCATAAAAGAATATACCTCTTGAGCTTTCTGCTCCTGTATGAGTTTCTCCTGCTCTAACCTCGCTCTGTCCTGCTCTAACACCTCCACCCTCGACTCCAGTTCAGCACATCTTGTGTTCGAGTCTTCCAGCTCAGCTCGCAATGCTCGTACAGCATCATCTGAAGAACGTAACCGATATCAAAAAGACGGTTTTGATCTCCCAGGAATAAGACAAACATAAACAGAGAGTTTTCAATTCTGTTAGACATTACGCGCGTCGAGTGTTTGGAAGGTTTTTTCGCGGACCAATTGGTCTAATAGAGACTTGACTTGACTTGACTTCCGCAAAGTAACCTGATCCTACTAATATAAAGGCTACGCACGCTGTAAAGCACGCGAAACGTCGGGAAAATTTAAAATAAAAAATACTTAAATTTTGTAAAAATACATTATTTAATCCGTTAACAAAGTGTTTTTCTTTAAATGAGTAATAGTTATGTTAATAAAAGACAATGGTGGCGATTCTGATGTACACACTCTAAGCTAAAAATCTCTAAATTTAGCATGAGCCTGTCAAACAGTTTTAGAGAGCGTAACCTATTCTGTGCATCTCTAAATTGATAGCAATAAGGTTTAAATTGTCAATGTAGAAACATATAGAATAGGTTACACACGTTTGACAGGTCTAAAGCTAAATTTAGAGATTTTTAGTTTTAGAGGTGTACATCAGAATCACCACCAATATCCTAATAATATTTTAAACGCAAAGTTGATTGGATGTTTGTCACATAAAAACAACTGAATGGATTTTAATAAAACTTTACAAGAGTAAAAATCAGAATTTTTTAAGATATTGAGTGAATTGTGTAAATTATAAAAAATCGCTTTGTGAGGCACTTTGGCGTGCGCTGCCGAGTTAAACCGATAGTTACACATATGTAATCTTAAATAGTCCTACAAGAAAGCCACAGTATCTATATCATATGTGTAAACGAAAATAGTGGAGCGAAAGTACAAAAAAAAGATATTATTTTTACGACACACAATTTGGTGCCTAATGAAACTAGATACTTTTATCAAATAGAATATTATAACGAGATTAGCTCTGCCAATGTAATATGTAAACATGATATACCATTCCGTCTATTCAGCTGATCAGCGAGGTCTGCGGAACAACTCCTGGCTGCGCCAAGTTCCTCCTCCAGCGATCTACTCCGCTGGCGAATCAGCTCTGATTCCTTGTACGCGGCTGCGAGATCGGATTTCAATTCTGAAATACAAAAAAAAACAATCAACAAAAACGAATAATTTCGGAAATTTTGCCAAAAATACATAACTTAAAGTGTTTTTCTTTAAATGAGTTATAGTTATGTCAATAAAAGACAATATTATGGTACTGATTAATAACGATTTGGACGGAATAATCAACTCGAAGACTTGTTTCTTCAAATAAATGATTTGAAATTGGACATTGAAGTTTGTACAAAACCCCAATAGACCAATATACAATTTTATTTTTTCAGATAATTTTTATGTTTGTTATTTCTTTTATTTATAATGCTTTTTTTTAGTCGATTTTCCTTCATTAATTTTACGTCTTTCAGATGGGTTTCCATGATAATGGCGTGTACGCCTACAATGGTTTTCACAACGAAATTTGTTGTTAATGTTTATGTTAATAATTTATCTGTGTACGAACAGCGTTCCAACATCCTGATGATGCTCCGGTGTCGGAGCCAAACGTGCGTCGAGTGGTTGTGGGTTCTATTGGTATTTTGTACTATGGACTTCACTAACCTGATTCTATTAATTACATAAGTTTGTAAGAAAAATGGATTCAAATGAATTTTCCGAAACATAACCTCTATGTTCACGCTCCTTTGTTTTCTATAGATTTATCCAATGACGTCACATCTGAAGGTTATCCTTTTTGAATACAAGGAAACAGCGCTGGCGCATCGCCAACGTGTGACTTGTGATGTTAATGCACTTTCTTTGTTTAATATAAGCTGCCTATGTACGCGACCATACGAGCTTTTTAATACTTTTTTACTTTATAATTCATTATAACCATATTCAGTTTATATAAATACTAGCTGATCTGGCAGACGTTGTTTTGCCATACATGTGATTTTCAATTTTCAATTAATAAATAAAAATAAGGGTTGATCGTAGAAGGGTGAAAATTTAGGATTCTATGTGTTTTTGTACGTTGTATTATAAAAAAATAGAAACTAAAAATTTTGTCTAAAAAAATTTAGGGCTGGACTACCCAACATTTAGGGAGATGAAAAATAGATGTTGGCCGATTCTCGGACCTACTCTATACGCTCACAAAGTTTCATGAGAATCGGTCAAGCCCTTTCGGAGGAGTTCAAGTTCGGACACGAGAATTTTATATATAAGATTATTAAGACGTACCAATTCCCAGTAAATTATGAGTTAGCAATTATATCTTAAGCTTTAACTAAATATTGACGATATTTTAGAATAAAACTTCGAATCATGAGTGATTGTGGTAATATTTTTAGCTATATGATGAAGAGGAACATGAAGAATGTACTTACGTTCAATTTCCTGGTCCTTGGCATCTATCTCTTTCCTGAATGTGGCGATAATATCCCTTGCTCTTTCGATCTCATCGCATCTTTTGTCGGCGAGATCTGTGAGCGCTGCCACGCGTGCCTGGAATTTGGTCTCCTGGTTGACTAAGTCCTTCCTGATGAGGGAATATATAATTAAATCTCCGAGTATCTTAATCTTCATCTGGCACCTTCAAACCCACAGCCAAAAGATAATGTGTTCACCGTACCATGAATCTAAGACCCTCAGTTAGTCGGTACGGTATGGTCGAACCATTGGTCTAATACAAATTGACTATTACAAAATCAATAATTATTTATTTAATTACAGCCTATAGCCAAACCATACTTAAAATCTACCTTAACCTAAACTTACAAATAAAAACTCCTTACAGGCTTCACTCATTCTTAATAAGCCTGTCACAAATATGCTCTGGTGCAGATTTAATAATAAATTTATGATATTATTTTATATATTATTAATTTATATATTACTAGCTGATCCGGCAAACGTTGTTTTGCCATACATGTGATTTCAATTTTCAATTAATTATTCGAATATTATTAAAAATTTGACACTGCGATGGTAGCGCCGTCTGTCGGATCCAATGTAAAACACTCCAAAATCAACAACTACTAATAAATTAAAAATTAATTAAAAAAACATTGTCCAGCGGACAAAATTGTGAATCTAAACCATTCCCAGATCCCCTTGAACACACACAAAAAATTTCATCAAAATCGCTCCCGTCGTTTGAGAGAAGTTCAGTGACATACACACTCACAGAAGAATTATATATATAAAGATTAACCAATACGTCCATTTGTCAATGAATGTGTAAGACATATGTCTACCATACACGCTACGATCTACCGTAACAATGGTAGGTTCAAAACCCACACATATTCCGGTCTACCTGCACAGGTGGATCTCTCCGGTGGACCGTAGTGTGCCTATACAAATCATTTAAAACGATCTAGCCTAGAGAAAGACTAATGAGTAATTTAAAGCTTACATTGCTAAAGAATATATAATATAAGAATCCATTAGCACATCTTACAGTCTCTAATGAGGGCCTGACACTTTTTGGATGGCTATATTTAGAAAAGACATAGACCTCCGCTTCTTTCAATACCTAAAACACGCATGAACCTGCTTGCTAAATCTCCAATGGTGAGAACCATTCGTACTCTCAACTTTGTTCACGTAAAAGCTGATTTTATAACGTCCGTTGGGTGAATTAATTATTAATTATTTTACTAGCTGACGCGGCGAACTTCGTACCGCCTTAGCGTAGCTTTGATGCACTATTTTATATTGTATAGTTGACCTATCTTATTTCGTATTATAAGAGGGAAAGAGATAGAAATAAGCCAAGACTCTCTCACTCTCATGACGTTGACATTCGTTCTGCGCGTTTTTTAATGCAATATTAAATGTATATTTTTTAATATTCCTAAAAGATTTTCTTAATATTTTTTTCCGTAAGAACCATCCTTGGACTTCCACAAACATTTAAAAAAAAGAATTATCGAAAATGGTGCAGCCATTCACACGTGATGCCGTGACAACGCGAAACGGGTTTCATTTTTATATATATAGATAGATAAGCTTAGATAATAACATTGTAGAATTAATTAGTCGCGCTTTATAAAGGTATGTTGAAGTCTTACAATAATTGAACATTAGCTTGTTAATTTCAAGGATAAGATTCATAAAGTAATGTATAGTATTATCACATCTTAATGTATTAGATTAAGTTAGATACAGTCGCATTGGGGCCGGTCCCTGTAATGGCGTACAAAAAATTAATAAAAATAAACATTGGTATAGAAAGCTCGTGCTAAAAGCTTCACATTTAGAAAAACCTAACAACGTTAATACAAAACAGACGCGGTACTTGAACAAACATATTTAGATACTGGAAACATTGAGATTGATTTATTGTTTGATTCTATAAAGTATTCAAATACTTATTGGTTTAACTCGATTTTACTTGAAATCAATAGGACAAGGACTCAACGTATTTTTAGTGTTCTTTAAGGATATCGGGGAACTGGAAAAAATCCTCCTTTATTACACAACCTAGTCTTAGTTTTAGTTTTTCACGATATTTTCCATCAAGGGATTATCATTTACGACGGACGGTAGATTACTCAAAGAACGGTCTGACAGATACTAACTACGAAACCCCAATAGACCAATATACAAGGAATATTCCGCGAGAAACCAACAACCACTCGACGCACGTTTTGTTCCGACACCGGAGCATCATCAGGATATTGCCAGGTGATTGTTGACTGACCAAACTTGACTGACGTCACCATTGATCAATTTGTTTGGGGGGTAGTGGTGTATAAATGGGAGGGTTTGGTTAGCAGCGTTCTATCAGCGGTCTATTGGGGTTTTGTACTATGGACTTCCGCAAAGTAACGCCTGATTCTATTAATTAGATACTAACTAAATCATATACTAAATACCCTTATCAAGTCCATAGCGATCATTTTCTATTAGCAGTCAGAATTATATATATACTCATATACTATATGATAATTAACAAAGGATTAGGGATGACATTTCTGTTAATATAGTTTACCTTTCAAATTAGTAATTCCGAAAGTACAGATTAGTGTAGGGTTTAACAGAACACTAACCATAATGATTAAGAAATAAGGATTCCGTTTCAAAATACATCTCAAGTTTCGGCTTGTATCAAAATATCATGCCAAGAATTTGTAAATACTGATTGCATTGATGGATGGGCTGCCACTGGGCACAGGTTGCCTTTATATATATACCTACTCTAATCTGCATGAAATGCTATTTAATTTTTAATTATAATTGACATTATAAATATTTAATTTTATAAACCACTAGCCACCCGCCCCGGCTTCGCACGGGTGCAATGCTGATACTAAATACACTACAGAAAAATAAACGCGTCCGATCGCTGCTAAATTCATAGTGCTATAGGGAAAACCGCGGCCTCATTTTTAAAACTTCGAAAATATTCACTTAAATCATACGGTGTAAAGGGCCATATAAATCTATATTAAATTAACAATGTATTCAATGTATTTAATTGTTTAACAATTAATGCTGTATTGGTTAAAATCGCTTCGAAAATTAGCCATTATTTGTCGTAAAAAAGTAAAAGACAAAAAAAAGTTATTGCGGGTTATCCATAAAAGATAGACATATACCATCATGGACTTTTCTGCAGACCTTTTCAATGTGTACAATACTTAGTACATTATTTTGATAAAACTCGTAGGGTTCAGCCTGCGTTTGCAATGTAAGCGGAAAAAATGTTTACGAGATCACATTAGAAACCTCAAAAATACAACAGTACTCCTCTACTATTTAATAGATGTTATTATACATATAAACCTTCCTCTTGAATCACTCTATCTATTAAAAAAACCGCATCGAAATCCGTTCGTAGTTTCAAAGATTTAAGCATACAAAGGGGCAGAGAAAGCGACTTTGTTTTATACTATGTAGTGATCTGACATTATATATTCATTGTATCTATAAAATTCTCGTGTCACGGTGTCTAATTGAACTCCTCCAAAACGGCCCGATATATTTTTATGAATTTTTATATGCGTATTCAGTAGGTCTGAGAATTGGCTAACATCTATTTTTCATACCCTAAATGTTAAGGGTGGTCCCCTGGTCTATGGTTGTGGTATTTTCAGCCCTCTACGATCAAACCCTAATTTTTATTTATTAATTGAAAACTGTAATTCTTTTTAGAAGAATTATTTTTTTATTTTGACATCAAAATATGTTTGTTACCGTAATAGATTAATTTATTAACCTAAATAAAGCATACTTTTATTGTTTAAAACGCTTTCGATTATACATATATCCCCACACACTTAAAGCTGATAACTATTTTTATTGAACTAAAAAAATGATTGCTAGAAATCACATGTATGGCAAAACAACGTTTGCCGGATCAGCTAGTGTTATATATAGATTATATGTTACCTAACATAATACCTACGCTAATTGGTAAGATATGATATCAGTGGAAGTATTTTTAACATACGAAAGAAGTAATTAAAATCTACATCTATGATCTCACGTTTTGAAATTTCCCAATAACATTGGCTTTAATCCAAATACTAAAATGCAATTATAAACAATATCAAAAACATCACGTATATATTAATAACTATAAATAAATAAAACACATTCACTTACCTTAGTTTTAGTAACTATTAGCACAGTCTTTCGTCTTGCTATGTAACCAAAAATGACAATTTACCAGCGAAATTGAGTCCAGTTAATGGCGCCAAAATCTCGTAACACAACGCATGATTAACGCTACCACAGGTAAGTAAACATTGAAATGAGACGCATTTGCTTTTAATTAGAACTATAATGATGAATTCACAGTATTATGGCAAATATTCCATAAAAAATAAACGAATAAAAAACGCAATTCTGTTAAAAGGAAAAATTTAAATCTAATTAGAAAACAAGTAACTATTAATAAGTGACTTTTTGCGTAAACACAGAACAGAATAATAAATTTAACCTGTGAAATAAGCAAAGATAATGTAAATTTGTATGCATAAATAAATAGGTTATTATTTTTAGTGTTCAAGCGGAGATTTTGGCTTGAGATAGTATTAAAATAAGAGTCTAACGCTGTTCAGGCGTTATAGGAAATCTGAGAATGTCATCGTTGAACCACAAAACATCAATGAACTGTCAAATGTGTCATATGTCAACACATCAATATTAATAACAATTTAGAATATTATACTTTCTGTATATAATTTATGTGTATTTTTCGTATCTATTATTAGATAGATTATTCAAATTTTTGTTAAAGAAACTTCGCAGTCTTGTACCGTTTTATTCCAAATCAATCCGTGGATAATTCCTAAAGAAAGCCGTAGGCGCCACTCGTACGAAGACGCATTAGTGTTAAAAATAGTCTCATGGGCATTTTACGTCAACGGATGTTAATGAAAGAACGACTCTGAGTCCAGTAATGCTTCAGTATTGCGATCAATAAAAAATAATTCATACAAATGTTAATACCGTTTTGTCTCTTTCTTTCAAATTGTGTTTACGTTGCGATGAAAAGAGATAGGCTAAGTAAGGCAACTATATTTTAGGAGAGGATTAGTCGCGTCTTAGTAGTAAAATATGATTAATTTTTTATGTGTTAATGCTACTTTTATAAACAACATTATAGTAACATAAATCATGATACAAGGAATTTCCCTTTCCCGCCAAAATTAGTTTCTCTCAATCCCACAGACTACTACAATGTTTCACAGAACATATAGGTATATTTACAAAATAACACATTTGTAAAACTTCCCTTGATTTTTATATAAACCGTTATCGACCGTACTCTATTAAGAAAGTACATAGTATAAAACAAAGTCGCTTTCTCTGTCCCTTTGTATGCTTAAATCTTTGAAACTACGCAACGGATTTTGATGCGGTTTTTTTAATAGATAGAGTGATTCAAGAGGAAGGTTTATAGGTATAATAACATCCATTAAATATTAGAGAAGTACTGTTGTATTTTTGAGGTTTCTAATGTGATGTCGTAAACATTTTTTCCGCTTACATTGCAAACGCAGGCTGAACCCTACGAGTTTTATCAGAATAATGTACTAAGTATTGTACACATTGAAAAGGTCTACAGAAAAGTCCATGATGGTATATGTCTATCTCTTATGGATAAACCACAATAACTTTTTTTGTCATTTACTTTTTACGACAAATAATGGCTAATTTTCGAAGCGATTTTAACCAATACAGCATTAACCCTTAACCAATTAAATACCATGAATACATTGTTCATTTAATATAGATCTATAGCAAATCTTCATGGTATAGAGAGAGTTGTTTTACTCCAAATTTAACGCGTGCGGGCCACGGGCAATAATGAATAAATCAAAACTACTGGATCGATTTTAAACACATAGGCTATATATTTTATACCCGTGCGAAGCCGGAGCGGGTCGCTAGTACATATATACAATCGGTATTTTGTATTTCTATATTATTATTTATATCTAGCTTACAATATCTATAAATCCATTATTGATAGACAAAATACTACCAACATAACACTAAGCTTATAATAATAACTGTGTGTTCTAAAACACAGCCGGCTCGACTTTTTACAGGCTAACCCTCAAATATTACATTCCCATTTTCCATCCATAATATAACGTACGTTAAATCGTAATTAAAAAATATAAAAAAAAAAAGTAAAAGAGAATATGTAGACCATCCAGACACAACTGGAGCGTGGGAAACAAATACAATAGACGTGTGTTTGTTTGACGGAGCGGTAAATCTGGGATATAAATGTTTATATATATAATTCTTCTGTGAGTGTGTATGTCACTGAACTTCTCTCAAACGACTGGACCGATTCTGATGAAATTGTTTGTGTGTGTTTAAGGGGATCTGGGAATGGTTTAGATTCACAATATTATATAAAATTCTCGTGTCACGTGGGGTTCGAACTTGAACTCCTCCGAAACGGCTTGACCGATTCTCATGAAACTTTGTGAGCGTATTGAGTAGGTCTGATAATCAGCCAACATCTATTTTTCATCCCCCTAAATATTAAGGGTAGTCCACCCCAAAATTTAATTTTTTATTTTTGAGACAAAATTTTTAGTTTCTATTTTTTTATATACAACATACATAAATACATACAATCCTTAATTTTCACCCTTCAACGATCAACCCTTATTTTTTATTTATTAATTGAAAATTGTAATCACATGTATGGCAAAACAACGTTTGCCGGATCAGCTGGTAATAAGTTCATTTGTAACAACCATTTATGGTTGACATTTGTGTGTTTTTACGTTACGTCAATGTAATATTTGATTGTTACATATAAAATAGAAATAATTCTAATTCTCATATATCGCAATATAAATGGATTACTTGATCTACTAACCTATCTGAAACCCAGCTCACTGCCAAGTGGGGTTTGGTTTGTAGGTCGGTACACTGTTTCATAGATGTATAGTTAACGGAGTAAAGCAAATCTTAATATATATGAATCTCCTGTCACGATGTTTGTCCGCGATGGACTCCAAAACTACTTAACCGATTTTAAATAAAATTGGCACACCGTGAGCAGTCTGGTCCAACTTAAGAGATAGGATAGCTTAGATCTTTAATTATAGTCACAATTTTATTTTATTGCAAGTTATTTGTCTATAATTAATTGACAGTCACAATTATCTGTTAACTCCAAAATATTCTAACAGATGTCGATACTTTTCGACTGGATTGAGTAAGTAATCAATAGATGGCACTGCTAGGGTAAACCGACAAACGTGTCATATAAAGATTAATTTATTAACCTAAATTAAGCATACTTTTATTGTTTAAAACGCTTTCGATTATAAACATATCCCCGCACACTTAAAGCTGATAATTAATTTTATTAAACTAAAAAATTGCTTGCTAGAAATCACATTAATGGCAAAACAACGTTTGCGGGATCAGCTAGTTTAGATATATATTTATTGTATATGTATATATTGTATTAAAGATATAAAAATCAAAGGAAGATTTAGAGCAATGATCGTAAGACTGCAATATTAACTAGCCAATCTAACCTCACAACCGAAAAGTGAAAAGCTAATGTCATAATTTCAACATGCAATGTTTTATTTATTTATTTTTGTACGCCATTACAGGGACAGGCCCCAACGCGACTGTATCTAACTTAATCTAATACATTAAGATGTGATAATACTATACATTACTTTATGAATCTTATCCTTGAAATTAACAAGCTAATGTTCAATCATTGTAAGACTTCAACATACCTTTATAAAGCGCGAATTATTACAATGTACTATTATCTAAACTAATAAAATATATTATGGTTTTTGCTAATTCACCCAACGGACGTTATAAAATCAGCTTTTTCGTGAGTTGTCTTTCTAACCTAAAAATTGAGACGCCTAGATCAGCGGCAAAGCCGTGACGTACATTATTTAGTATATATGTAAATTAATCACGTTTTCCTATTTATATATTTATTAAAAATTGTACATATGACTTTTAAAAGACCGCGAAGAAAGTCTCGAACAGCTGAACTTCGCTAATTCTTTTTTATGTCTTGATTTTTAAGTGAAAACTTTTAAAAAATGTAATACAACAAATCTTTACGACTATACAAACGACTAATATACCTCATATTAGTCGTTTGTATTATTGGAGTGGTTTTGTGAAGATAAAAAACTATAAAGGAATCGACTGGTATGCGGTAGACATGCCAGAGGTATTCCAGTAAATATAATATATTTGATTGTAAAAGCAAAGATGTTATTTTTTAAATATAAACAATATAAAATTACAAAACACTTACGCATCGGTTGCCTCAACGACGACCATATCGCTGTCCTCTTCCAGCTCCTCCGGCCTCTCTATCTCCTCTTCACTCTCACACTCACTTTTCACACTTGTCTCATCACCCGACTCCTTATCACACTCAAGGAAACCACTATCACTATTGTCGCCGGATATCTGCTTCAAGTCTTCCACACAGTCAATTCTAACCAAAGGACTCTCGACCTTGACACTCTTGTTTTCATAATCTGTGACATCTATATACTCCGTCTCCTCAGAAGTAAGCGATTCGAACGACGAATCGGCTTCTTCGTCAGTCTGTTGCTCGCCATCATCGAAGATGATATGTTTTCTGAACGTTACACGCTTCTTTCCGCTATCGGACCTGTCGTCATCCGAACAGCCTTCATCGGTGCGCGGCGGCTTCAGGTTTGACTTCTTTATGAACGCAGCCGACTCTTCCGACTCTATTTTATCATCATCCACCTGTAACAACTTCTCCAATTCACCTTTGAGCTCATTTTTGTACGCGTCAATTTGCTCCTCAACCGTGTCGTATACTGGCTCTGGCTTGCTGTTGTCAGTTCCCATTTGATCATTGAGCTCACAGTCTATGCTCTTCGCGATCTCACGTAGGAGTGCCTCGGCATGTCGTTTCTCGTCCAAATTCGCTTCGTTAACATACACGAGGGACACGTGTTGCTGTTTGGGAGTTTTTGCGTATTTCGATAGGACAAGCGCCCGAACGCAGTCGGCTGAGTCGTCGGAGGTGCGCGGCGCGTCTTCGGTATTTTCGGCACGTGTAGGCGACGCGGGGCGGTCTGTAGTGGCACGGCTCGGGTTCTCCTGGATGCGAAACGAGTCCCGCTTCCGTTTGTTGCGTCTCTTTCGTCCCATGATGTTGAGGAATGCACCAACAGCGGTCTTCTGGCTGTAGTCGGTTTCAGGAAGCAATAGGTTCACTACATCTTTGCGTATTGTTCCTGCCCTCTCGTTTGTGACATTGTCGTTTTGCGTGCGCGCGTCGACTGAAATAAGCTTTGTGTGATCGCTCGGCTGTTTCCGGACGGGCTCGGGCGTGCTCGCGCTCTCGGGTTTCGCTTTCCTCTTGAAAAAGTTGAACATGGTTTTGTCAAGGGGCTTTCTTCATGTCCGCCACGGCTGGAGTGAATATGTGGACTGGTATAAATAAAACACTTGAATCGTATGAAGTCCGATATTTATACGTCCATCAATCAATGCTGGAGTTAAATTCCGCTCGGTTTATTTTATTCGAATGTTTCGAATCGACCGCGCGTTTCGTTATGATGTTTTGTTATTAGATTAAGGGTAAATAATCCAGCTGTCATTAAATAATGTAAATAAAATACTAACGAACAACTAGAATGCATTAAGTTTTACGTTAAACGTGGGCTTTAAAATTTTTAATAGACAGTTTTATATAAAACCTTTTAGTTTTTTCAACATCAAACAACAGATCATATAATCGCCGTAATAAAATAGATATCTGTGGTTCTTTTGATAAAATACGAGCAGTAAAACTATGACTATTAAATGGCTAACATTATTTTCTTTTAATATTTGTATAGTTAATGGCTAACATCTTTTAATTTTTATATAGAATGAAATTTTATCGTAATTCCTGCGCCTGGATGTCTAGCTGGCTAATGCAACCTGTGAGGTTATATATATTTCTATTATAATTGTCACATTTGACAGCGCGTGAAATTGACATGCATAGATCGAACTTGACGTGAACGAAGGAGTTTCTATAACATCACATTCAAACGTCATCGACTTAGCCGTTATAAACAAATGTATTTGTTTACACAATTTGTGAAGTGGTTATGATTACCTAGATATTGTTATTTGAACACCGGCCAATTCTAATTTTTGCTGCGTGCCACTTTCTATGAACGCGGAGGTTTTATCCTGGAATGCAGTTCAACTAACGCAAATTTTGTTTACGCCACCATTAAAAAAACAGACTCGGCTAAAGTCTGGATAAGCTTGGTAGTATAAACACCGCTTTCGTCTGGCTCATTTGCTTGTTTTTCGCGTCAATTTTCAATAGTGTTAATAATAACTGATAATTGCTATGCAAAGTAACAATTATTCCAGGAACTTTTACGAGATAAAACTCAGACGAAACGTCACTGTTTTTGTATAATATAAGCGATTTTTATATAGATACGAGCAGGTTAATTATCACTACATAGTATAAAACAAAGTCGCTTTCTCTGTCCCTTTGTATGCTTAAATCTTTGAAACTACGCAACGGATTTTGATGCGTTTTTTTTTTAATAGATAGAGTGATTCAAGAGGAAGGTTTATATGTATAATAACATCCATGAATAGTAGAGAAGTACTGTTGTGTTTTTGAGGTTTCTAATGTGATGTCGTAAATAATTACATTTTTTCCACTTACATTGCAAACGCAGGCTGAACCCTACGAGTTTTATCAAAATAATGTACTAAGTATTGTAAATTGTAATTTAGCAGCGATCCGACGCGTTTTTTTCTGTAGTGTATTTAGTATCATTGCACCCGTGCGAAGCCGGGGCGGGTCGCTAGTTTATTAATAAAATCCTTTATTAAAATAATTAATGGCCTTTAGTGGCCCGCAGTTGCGTATATCCGTTCACAGGTGTCTTAGTGTTGGGCTCATTTTTTTAATTGTATCGATATTTTTATTATTCCTTCATTGCAATAAGGATTTTTTAATATATAATATCCCACACACTCTCTCTAATTATATAAACTGTATTTCTATCTTCACAACACTAAAGAAGTATTTTTTTGGATATCTCATGTTTATACTAAGTGTTAACCTACTTTGCCTTGTATAACTTCTTTATTAATAATATTCTTAATGTTTTCGGATATTTGTAACTTTGGTTTGCCTATTTTAGATTTGTTTTGTTACATTTTGTAAACGCATATTGTTTTATCACAAACAGTGCAAGTTGTGACCGCCTTCAAAGGGTGTAACTAACTCTTAATTTATTTCTTGTGTATTTTATTAGTCTAAGTTCTATTGTAACAACCACTGGCTGTCCTAATAAATAAATAAATAAATAATAAACTTGAATCTCAATTTGTAAATTGTCATTTGCTAAACGTACTGCTCATTTCTCGTTTATTTCGAAAACTATTGTTACAGATATTAATCATATTTAACTTATCTTCATTTCATACCATAGACAACATCTAGTAATCTGTCTCTATAGTCTACCGCCTTACAGCTTAACCCCTCCAGTTGATTGTTATCAGTTGATCACAAACGCGGTCTTTAAATAACTAGCGGCAAGCAGCAGCCAGCCATTCGATCTTTCGTTGCCGTGGATAAGAGTGAGATTTTGTTTTAAAATATCTACTATATGTCTACCAAATAATTAAGGGAAGTGATTATAATAAGTTGTATAAAAATACGACGCCTTATTAACACTATATAATTAATTTCATATCTCCATAACTAAATACATTCTTAAACGTTTCGATTTAAATTTATCGTCTTGTTTTCGTTTCTTAGTAAGCATTTTGTTTTCCTTGTTCTATATGATGTGTCATGTATGCGTGTGACAAATACATATGAATTAAACACATAAAGAACTATGTAGCTCTCTGTCAAAGATGTTCGCGTCTTTGACGATCAACAAAACAAATCGCAACGTTTGGAATAATTTCAATGCAAAAGCCATTATCGAAAACTAAATAGCGCGAATTGTGACATAACGCAATAATTCGCAAATAAATCAGCGTATGTCATTACCACGTGTTTTTATTTTTAACAAATCCGTGACTCAATGAGATCATTGCCAGCAAAATGACAGGATTGATGCGTAGCTGGCTGCGCACTGACCTGCTGATTGATCTGTTTATGTAATTATACACTAATAAGTTTGATACTTTAGTAAATTTGTTCATTTCTCTTAGCTAACTAATATTAACTAACTAATATTAGCTAATATATAACTTTAAGTGCAGCTCGCCTTCTTGAAATTGACGAGTATCGAAAAAAGAGCCGTCGCGTGCACAACACTATCACTATATTTTGCTTACCATCTATATTATCCCTCGTCTAGACTGTTTGTTTGTACATTGGGAGGGTTTAATATATTAACTTTGGTATAGAGAGTATATTTAAACAGAGTTTCAGTATTATTAGTATCTATTTAAAACAATCGTATGTCTCATATGTTTGAGCTCAAGAGATGTTTGATGATGAGAGAAAAAAGGAATATAATTAATATTTCGTGATATTTTTAAGGTATCCGACCAGTATGTAGGTAATAGCTTATGTAGGAAATATAACCGGGGTTAATATACTTTCTAAGCAATGTATTTTATTATAATTATTATTATATGAAAATCCAGACGTGAACGGAGCATCTAAAATTATGACGTCATCAGCTCATAACTAAATTGTGTAGTAATCTGTGTATCAAAATCCCAATGACGTTGACACAAGCGCACGCTTCGTTTCGCGCCAAAACGAGTGCATCGTTTTTGAAATAAACACCAACGGTCTATGCTTACTTTATGTTTAGCACAATTTTGATAGCGATTCTGATGTACACCTCTAAAACTAAAAGTCTCTAAATTTAGCTTTAGACCTGTCAAACGTGTGTAACCTATTCTATATCTACATTGACAATTTAAACCGTATTGCTATCAATGTAGAGATGCACAGAATAGGTCACGCTCTCGAAAACTGTTTGACAGGTCTAAAGCTAAATTTAGAGATTTTTAGTTTAGAGTGTGTACATCAGAATCGCGACCTTTGCCTGTCAATTTTTGGCGGGAAGTGAGCTATCTGTGTACTCAACGTAAATACAGAATCCCATATACTTTTAACAGACGGTTGTCATACTTAAAGTACAAAATATGTATTTGGAAAAATCTTTATAAAGAATTTTTCCTAATAAAACTTTACACGGTGTTAAATATCAATTTAAAATGTAAAAATAAACTATGTCTAGTCCCTAAATAAACTAAATTATAATCTATAAATTATTTGAAAATATAATTTGTAATTTAATACATCGAAGGATTTAAATGTTATAATATATTTTAACTGACAAATTATTAATTAGAATGTGAATTAGCGGGAAGAACTATAAAATTATATAATATGTTTTTTAGAACAACTGGGCAGAAGACACCGCCGCTAGACATTCATACATATACAGGGCTCGCAAGTGCGCTGCCGGCCTTTTATAATACGGTACGCTTTTTCGTGACCAATATTTAGCTACACGCATATGACAAATGGTTTATTTCTATGCCCGTACCCTACCGCAAATACAAAAATATCGGCAATTAAAAATCTACGTTTTGACTGTCGAAAAATCGATTTTTTTTTAATTTTCGTTTTCGCCACTTTTTTTTGACCCGCCGAAAACTCTTTTGTGCAGATTGCGATCTATTTTCATGTTATTATTAGTTGTTAGCAAAATAATTTATACGTCACTAGCTGATCCGGCAAACGTTGTTTTGCCATACTTGTGATTTCAATTTTCAATTAACTATTTAAAATTGGACACTGCGATGGTAGCGCCGTCTGTCCAATGTAAAACACTCCAAAATCAACAACTACTAATAAATTAAAAAAACATTGTGAATCTAAACCATTCCCAGATCCCCTTGAACACACACAAAAAATTTCATCAAAATCGCGCCAGTCGTTTGAGAGAAGTTCAGTGACATACTCACAGAAGAATTATATGTATAAAGATTATTTTCACGTTTCTATGTAATCTTCCTATTATGTTAAAAGCTAATTAATACAACGAACTTTCCAGAAATCTATAAAAACGCATCCGCTCCGCGCGTAGAGGAAGTTCGTTCGTCCGACCGTTCGTCTTTGATGTCTTGTTGACGTATTTAGATACAAAAAATTCAGGATGTTTTCATACTAAAACCAAGGTCTTGGAAAGGATATTAGAGCTATAAGATTAATATAACTGTATTATAAAATTAATTTAATGACGACATAAGAAATAGTGTCTGACTGACTGCATCATTGAATTATTAATCATCTCGTCTCCTTTCTATGAAGTTACTCAAATTATGTAGACTTTAACCGAATATAAAGGAATAAAAATATATAGATAACTAGCTGATCCGGCAAACGTTGTTTTGCCATACATGTGATTTCAATTTTCAATTAATAAATAAAAAATAAGGGTTGATCGTAGAAGGGTGAAAATTTAGAATTGTATGTATTTTTGTATCATAAAAAATAGAAACTAAAAATTTTGTCTAACAAAATAAAAAATAAAATTTAGGGGTGAACTACCAACATATTTAGGGGGATGAAAAATAGATGTTGGCCGATTCTCAGACCTACTCAATACGCTCACAAAGTTACATGAGAATCGGTCAACCCGTTCGAAGGAGTTCAAGTTCGAACCCCGTGACACGACAATTTTATATAACATTGTGAATCTAAACCATTCCCAGATCGCCTTGAACACACACAAAAAATTTCATCAAAATCGGTCCAGTCGTTTGAGAGAAGTTCAGTGACACACACACTCACAGAAGAATTATATATATAAAGATGGCATCTGTTCAGTCTGCGAATTTCAAAGATGGAACGAGAGATTCAAAACAAAACATCACAACAAAACGCACACATTCACGAATTTCGCGCGCGTTCTGACAAACGACACATCTGCAGAGGCACCGTGACAGCTGTCAAGACCGCGCGCACAGACGATATTTGTTCGCGCGTCGCGTCCGCGCTCCAGTATGCCGCTCAGAGACTGGTTAATGTTACGATTGTAAATAGAAGTGTTATTTGTGACGCTCTCATTTGCTTTTTGCTTGACTCACATATGTTAGTAATTTTAGGAAAAGGGCAAAGGCCCGTGCGGGTGTATCAACTTAGGTTTAACATCGAAACAAACATCTTTATTAGCGGGTTATGAAAATAATATTCAGCTGCTACAGTCAGCCAACCAACATGGCGTGCAAAAAATGTCAATCATAAACAAAAAAGACATGTCTACTGATTATTAAAAAAAATAGATATATATAAAAACTATTAAAAATAAAATAACAATTATCTAGCATTGAGGTTTAATGTTATCAATTTAGAAATATACAGAATAAGTTACGCATGTTTGACAGGTCTAAAGTTAAATTAAGAGTACATCAGAGTTGCCACCATTGGTTTACAGATAAGATATAGACATAAACTGTGGCGGTCTTCTAGTATCACTATTTAAATTAAATATTATCATCATACACAAAATATAGGTAACTAAAAACAAACAAAATATAGTGGTTATGGCAACGCACCCTAGAATAACTCACAGACTTGTGAATAAATAAATATTTACAAACAAGAAACGTGATTTATTTTCTAAAGTACGAAATTCGTTTCTCGCAATTCGGACTCCATTTGCCCGCCAGACAAGAGGCAGGTCGGCAGACCAGAAGAATAGTGAGAAGATGATATAGCAGGAAAGAGTGGATCCAGCCAAGATAAGGAAAAATGGACGAAAATGGGTGAGGTCCAAACGGGGTCCGATATTTCAAATTCGTACACAACTAATAAAAAGAAAATGTAACAAAGTCTTCATTATTATTATCCTTATATATAAAATTCTCGTGTTCCAGTTTTCGTTCCCATACTCCTCCGGCTTGACCGATTCTCATGAAACTTTGTGAGCGTATTGAGTAGGTCTGAGAATCGGCTAACATCTATTATTTATCCCCCTAAATGTTAGGGGTAGTCCACCCCCTAAATTATTATCCTTATATATAAAATTCTCGTGTTCAGTTTTCGTTCCCATACTCCTCCGGCTTGACCGATTCTCATGAAACTTTGTGAGCGTATTGAGTAGGTCTGAGAATCGGCTAACATCTATTATTCATCCCGCTAAATGTTAGGGGTAGTCCACCCCTAATTTTTATTTTTTAGACAAAATTTTTAGTTTCTATTTTACTATGATGCATACAAAAATACATACAACCCTACATTATTATCCCTCTACGATCAACCCCTATTTTTTATTTATTAATTGTAAATTGAAATCACATATGGCAAAACAACGTTTGCTGGGTCAGCTAGTAAGACTATAAAAATATCCAAACTCAATGCACTGCGAAATAATCAGTGAAAGTTTTCGTTCGGTTCATTGATTCATTAAATATGTATTAACGCCTTCACATCGCGTTGTCCATGTTATGCATTTGTTTCCTTGTATACGATGGCAAGAAAGTGCCTGAAGCAATTAACATTTTCAGAAGTTTTATAAGGGACTAAAGATACATAGACGAGATAGTAGGCTTTGCCAAGAGTTTAGCAATAATAATATAACGATACTTGGTGTTATAATGTCTGTTATTATACATACAGTAAGGCTTACAGTAATCATCTAAGTTTATCACTACATAGGCCTAACTACAACCGAGGGAGAATCAAATTATGTACATGACAGAATTATACTACTCATATAAAAGGTATAATATTGACCATACCACTGAAGTGAAACTTCTTTCGCTCCATATATGAACGTCATATTAATTCTTATGTTTTCATTGGTAAATTAATATTTTTTTAATTCTATTATTTTCATTATTGGATGCATCAGTGTACTGTGGTTGATTATAATAATAATCGGCTAAAGGTATGAGAAGTAAGATACAAATATTTTCGAATTAAAATTAGGCTAGAAGAAAGACAGGCAATCAAAGCGTGCCCTCACTCCCGTTCACCTCGGCCGATCACACTTTTCGTAACGCTTACGTCACGCGTTCGCCGGCTTACTCCCTAGTCCTAGCGTGCGTGAAGAAGTTTCTGTATAGAATAAGAACTGTACATAGTAAGAATGTTTTAAAAACCCAACGTTTTACAGAGCGATAGTATTAGGATTTGGTTCGTAGCAAACTGAAGTTTTTTTTACAACGCATTCAATTATTATGAATGCGCATAGCCACGTTTCTCGTTTTTCCAATTATACCAATTGTTCCGAGGAATGAAACTAGAAATATAAAAAATATTAACAGCATATAACATATATGTTTTTATATAACTTAAAAACATATTTATGTATCTATTAAAGCCTTGCGCGTTACGCGGCGTTACTTAGTCATGGTACAAAACGTTGATTTATATATAACGACTCTTTACGTATTATTTTTATCTTATGCTTTATGCTGTATGACAATTTCACGTAAAATATTTTTCCTATGAAGATAGATATTAACTTTATAATTTTAAATGATTTTTTAATGTGTAAATAAGTGTTTTAAATGTTCTTTTCTTTCAGGTTAGTTAATTTAATTTTTATATGTTTAATTTAATATGTTTATAGTACATTTACTTTAAGAAAAGAAACGCAACTAGTATTTTAATTATAATATTATATATATATAATATATAAATTTTTTACATGTTTTTAAGAGTCTTATGGGATTTCGCTCTGTGTATATTAAAAATATCTACGACTTTAACGGATCCATATCTGTTATATTTAATAGAAATTATGAATTGTAAAGTCTACAGATTTTATCAAACAAAGATTTTGTTATTTTTATATTATTAAAAAATAAGTCTTACAAAATAGAAATCGATTAATTTCATCGTTATCATTAAGCTAAAATGGTATTTGATGTTTAACAACTAAACTATATGAAATTAGAACGAAAAACACTATATTTTAGATTTATATCATCAATATTTTACAAATAATTTGGTACTACAAATATTTCTAATCGTGTTGCTACAAATATTTCGACAGGCGTTAAAAATCTATGCACAGTTTTGATATAAGTATATTTTTTAACTATCATTATGTTTGCTTTTGAAAATGCCTGATTCGGGAGACTATCACTGAATAATATTTCCAACGATAAAGATTTGTTGTTAGTTCTAACTTCATTCATTCAGGTACAGTAAAGATAATTATAATTCCCGTACGAGTGACTAACACTGCCGCTTTACAAGATCTATCGAAGAACGTAAATAATCATGATTTCTCTTGTATAGATATGTTCACAATCTTTCTTCTTCTCTGATCATCTACTGATATTGATGAATTAAGGCTCTTCAAGCTCCCAAAACTAACGCAACGCATCTAAACTAAAAGGACGCCTGAAAACGCATAAACTCGAGAATTTTTCCTTATGAACCTTGGACGTTAGAGCAGGCGCTTCGCCCATCAAAACCTAAAATGGCTTAAACAGCATCGGCTGTACCAGGTGGATTCTGTGATAGAATATAATCGATCATTATTTTACTTTGGGGTATGAATCGCTAGAACTGCGGAGGAAGTATGTAATGCTAATTTAGTTGTTGTTGCCCCACGCCTAACTCCGTCTGTATGTTCCGACACCAACTTTAGTTCGAGGTATTGGTGGCGATTCTGATGTACACCTCTAAAACTAAAAATCTCTAAATTTAGGTTTAGACCTGTCAAACGTGCGTAACTTATTCTATATGTTTCTACATTGACAATTTAAACCTTATTGCTATCAGTTTAGAGATGCACAGAATAGGTTACGCTCTCGAAAACTGTTTGACAGGTCTAAAGCTAAATTTAGAGATTTTTCGTTTAGAGTGTCTTAATCATAATCGCCACCACTGTCAGAGTGGAATTCGCGAACGGTGCAATACCGTTCATCGATAATTAATCAATTCATTAAGTACACTTTTAAAATGTATTAAATTATCGCTGTTTGAAAATATCATTGTCTTGATTATAGTAAATAACAATGATTTCTGAACGATATCTATTCCCTGACGATATCTATATCTTCTAATACTGTGAATCGCTATGATAATTATTGTCAATTATAAGTATATATAGCCAATATTTAAAAAATGTTTGTTTGTGTGTTCGTTTTAAAATATTTCGATTGTAACAAGACTTGTAGCAGTGAGCATTGAATTACCAATTTAATATATTATACTAGCTGATCCGGCAAACGTTGTTTTGCATGTGATTTCAATTTTCAATTAATAAATAAAAAATAACGGTTGATCGTAGAAGGGTGAAAATAGGATTGTATGTATTTTGTATGTTGTATCATAAAAAAATAGAAACTAAAAATTTTGTCTAAAAAATAAAATTTAGGGGTAGACTACCCTTAACATTTAGGGGGATGAAAAATGTTGGTCGATTCTCAGACCTACTCAATACGCTCACAAAGTTTCATGAGAATTTGTCGAGCCGTTTCAGAGGAGTATGGGAACGAAAACTGTGCCACGAGACTTTTATATATTTGATTAAGAAAAAAATATTCGTATTAAATAGCGTGACTGATAGACAATGAACAAACTGTGGACATCGCCTATAGTTTTAATGCGAGTTATATCTTATCAGAGATAAGCTGAACGAACTACTTAGTATTAAATCGAAAACAGTCGATATGGGTGATGTCAATTTTGTTGATGGCGACGTAAGTATTATTTTTAAGTCAAAAACCCTAAAAACCTAAAAGTTTAGATATATAATAATCATTTTTTTGTTAAACACGAATTTGGCGATCCGGTTAGTCTAATGGCCGGTATGGTCTTTGAGTGACTAACTGAAATATCTGTTAGCTATGGTTTGATATGTTTTGCAGTTGTATAAGCTTATATTTTACTGACGGCTTATGAAACGCGTCCCGATATTACTATTATATATATACCGTAAACGTAGTGGCAATATAACCTTAATAATACTATTAATATTGCGTCCTATCCAACTCTAACTTACTCTGTGTTCTGGCTTCCTATTTGACCTCTCTTTCCCTCCTATTTCTCCTGTCTCACTCTCATCATCGGTGCTCCTGCGCTACTCGACGGTGAGACTGCAAGAAGCTATCGCGAGTGACGGATGTGTAAAAAAGTGAATTGTGTCGTGAAAAGTGAGTACCTTCAAAATTCCTTATTCCTATAGCCAGACTCAAGTCTTATTACTCTGTGCTTGTTAAAAGTGCGAAGATTTATACAGAAAAAAATATTTAATGTTCAAACAAATATATAGATACGATATTTATATATTCCCACTCTAATGATTAAGCAAAATTTTACGTGTCGGTTTACGCATTCTCTGTGTGCTTTTTATGTACTTTTCTGCCATATATACCGCAGACAAACATGGCCTGAAGAATATTATTTGATCTAGCATATAGAGCTTTTAAGATCGGGCACTGATCGTGATTGCAATCGTCTACTTAATTATGCGAAATCTTTATCCAATCTAACAATAACGATCCGTTAATCAGCCTCACATTTTTCCGCAAAAATCATCTCTGTAAAATCTATATAGTCATAGGAAACAACCAAAGAATAATGTAGTATCATACAGAGCGCTACAAGGTTGCTTCTTCACCAGGAATCAGAGCTGTTCACATTGCCCTATTTACAAAGACAAAAGCACTTATAGCTATTATTATTTCGTTATCATTTTTATAAACCTAGACGTGACGGCATAATTCAGTAACTTATTTGTTTCGTTTGTATTAATTTGATATATATTGCTAGATATTTATTATTTAGATTTAAAATTCAACTTTGATTTCAGAATGGCGTGCAAATCGCAGATAACGATTATGGTGGGGGAGTGAACGTAGTTGACAATGATTATGGTGGGGGAGTCAATGTAGTGGACAATAATTATGGTGGAGGAGTCAACGTTGTAGATAATGATTACGGTGGGGGAGTCAGCGTAGTCGACAATGATTATGGTGGAGGAGTCAATGTTGTGGATAATGATTATGGTGGAGGAGTCCACGTTGTAGATAATGATTATGGTGGAGGAGTTAACGTCGTTGACAACAACTATGGCGGGGGCGGGGTCTACGTAGTGGACAATAATGATGGGGTGCAATTTGTAGATTAAAAATTTCAATTTAAAGTATGTCAATACATGATTATTGTTGATAATAATATAAAAAAATAAATATTTGTTATTTCTTTATCATAGCATATTCTTATTTATTTATAAAATGGGGGGTAAACGGGCAGGAGATACACTTTGTACATGGACTCATAATACCATGGCAAATTCATTGAAATAATTTCAGATGATTTTAGCCAACGATTATAAATGAAGGTTTGCTTCATTCAGTCATCTATATATCCTAAACATATTTTATGATCATTCGATTCTATTGAAATTAATAAGACAATGACGTCTCTTGACACATTTTCTTTTTATTTATCAATATGTAGTAAATCCCATTTTTATGTAAGCCATCCAGAGATTACCAGGTCAATCTTAAACATTTTACTTAGTTGTTCAGTTGGAGAATAGACGTGAATGTTAATTTTCGTTTGTCGTTAAAAGTTTTAGATTAAGTAACGCAATGATGTCCGATTTGCTTATACGATTGAATTTGATGAATCCTATACAGATTTACCTTTAAAAGTAAAATATTAAATCACCGAGGTGTTTTATACAGCTTCCTAAGTGTCGAATTTCATTTAAACGAAATTAAAGAGTTAATTTTGCTTATATTATATGTTGCAATGTGTAATATTAAATCGATGTTTTGCTGGCATTACATTTGAAGAATGTTAGTATATTAAGTTGTTAGTTGGGATCAGACATCGATGGTGTTAAAAGTTTTCTGACATTTCTATTCTGTCAGAAACAATTTGGCTATTCAAAATAATTTAGACTTCTGTTGGGGTTTGTAATTATTTTGCTTGGTGACTGTTCTCTTTTTAAAACTTAGGCGATGACTTAGGCGCGCTGCCATAAGAATTTAGCAAAAAAATCTAGGTTCTATTTGCGTAAAAGCTGTGCGGATTTCATGGTGAGTATTCGGAGGAATAGTGCTGTTGAGAGCCACACCTACACTGCACTTTCTGTCCGTACTTGGTGGAACCAGCTTACAACAGAGGAAGAGATATCGATAGCTCAAAGGCCGACAACACTTGCGGCTCCGGCAGCGTAGTTACGCTAAGTTTAACATCCGCTATACGAGTAAATGTATGTTTTAATATACTAACCAGTAAGTGAAGAATTCCGCTAGATCCATGCAGTCGATGTCCCGTCTTTGTGGGACTGGTTCGTCAGCTATGCCAGAGTCGACGTCTTCCTCACAACTGGAGCATTCGGAATCGCTTTCGGAGCGAGCACCACTCATTGCCGTAGGGTCGCCCTATGTCATGAGCCTGTAATGATTGAAAAACGTTAGTAATATATATATATATATATAGTGAGAGAGAGCTTGCATTTATCACATAGTCATATTTTGTAATATATGCAACTTTAAATAAAGGCTTTGTTAATATTATACTCATAGATTACATAAAACGCGTATACGTGCTAGCAATGAGGAATTGATTGGCCCAAATTCTGTCGTCTGTCCCCAAATGCTTGTTACGTGGCTAAATGTCGCGCAATGTTGCCAGGAATAATAGTCAGCAAACTTAATGCGTGACTATAAACATTATACTTTATTTATAGCATTGTTAATTTGTATTCTATTTAATTGGTGTATTATAAAGAAGGCCATAATAAGAATGTTCATATATAGCTCAAATGGAAACATTGAGCTTCAAAACAATTTGACGTTACAAGTTAAGACAAGAAAATCCCACGAACCGTTTTTCTTAACACTTCGTTCAAAAAAAAAATGAGTCCACTGTTCTTAAAAGACTGGAAGCATTTTTTAATAATTAACTTAGTCCATGTACCTATGTTTATAATAATAATCGGAAAAACACAAGGCTGAGAAGTGAGGGCAACCTCTTTCGTTCAGCAAACGGTGACATTCTTGACATCTGACTATTAGTGAACAGTCAAAAACAACATATTCCTAATTCCGTTTAAATTGTGTTTATGATGTCAGTGAAAAGACACTAAGGTGTTAAATTACCATAAATTTAGTATAAATTTTTAACAGACACAACTATTAATATAAGTTCAATGACTAAGGAGCACTTATTATTTTCTATTTGTACTCTCATTTTGACGTATTGCCAATACCAGCTGGGAGATGAAAGATGTACGCGGTCACTGAGGCTTAAAAATGTGTCAAAATAGTTACGTCATCCTAAAACGTCATTGCCAGACGCGTGCCTGTCAGTCTACGGCACAGATTATGTATACGAGTTTAAAACGATAACTTTATTTATCGTTTATAATCCGAGAATTAATAATTTCGTGTTACGAAACTTTGTTTGTTGAAACAAACACAAAAAACATTCGTGCAGATAATTATGTACAGTTATGAACGTCAATAAAAAGGTTTAGATATTTCAACGAAACAAACTGAGAAGAAACACAATTCAATTCAGACACTGATGTTTATAATCACGAAATCTAAAAAAAAAAAAACAGAAAAAGTTACGTCTGTTGTTTGTGAGTTATCTCAAACATAATGAACATTAATATAATATATAATTAATAGTGACATTATCTGTAAAAATGTAATATGTATCAATAATATGGTTTTGCTTCTAACCCGTTGATAATGCAATTGTATATATTCAAATGTGGCACATCGAAAAAAGGTATTTGATTTAAAAAGGAAACGATTAAAAACAGGTAAGTTCTATATAAAGCTTTATTCTATATTTGTTATATTTATATTTAAGCTTTTGAACAAATCATTAGAAATTAATTCTAGAGGACTTTTCCTTCGAAAAAACCCATTTTGAGAAGAGCCCAGTTTCAGCGATTCCATGATTATAGCGATACGATAGCTTATATCAGGGTCACATGCTTTATGTGATTTAATCAATTTGTTTCTATCAAAAGGAAAATATAATATACATTTTGGATAGCTTAGATCCTTGTTCATTGATTTGTATTTTCTAATTAATACGCGAAATCTAGCCCAAAAATAGTTTATTTTTTATCACATATAAGAAACACACTGTGTGAAAATTTAACATCAAGCTGAAAGTATAATTATCAATTATTATTTTTTTTAAGATTTCTGGCTTGGTTACAAGACCTTTAAGCCATGTCAGTAATTATCAATTAGTAAGTTGTCGTTTACAGAATGTAAAAATGTGATTTTGTTGCAGAGTAAATACATTACTTTACATAGTGATTTTTTTAGATGGACTGGATACAACAGGTTCATATATATATTAGTAAATATAGCTGACCCAGCAAACGTTGTTTTCCCATACATGTGATTTCAATTTTCTATTGATAAAGAAAAATAGGGGTTGATCGTAGAGGGGTACAAAATCGTAGGGATGTATGTACTTTTATATGCTGTATCATAGAAAAATTTAAAAAAAAATTAAAAGAAAATTAGCGGTGGAGCACCCTTAACATTTAGGGGGATGAAAAATAGATGTTGCCCGATACTCAGACCTCCCCAATATGCACACAAAGTTTCATGAGAATCGGTCAAGCCGTTTCGGAGACGTATGAGAACAAAAACTGTGACACGAGAATTTTATAATATGAGATTAACACTTCAATAAGAGTGCGACAGGCGACATAAAGCGACCTCTTCCGGACATTTTATTTAGTAATTAATATACTAATATAATAATGTAAAATATTGAATAATTATGAATATTCCACTGTTTCGTTATTATTAAAAAAAATTGATAATGAAGGTGACATCATTGTGGACAACAGAATTCGAGACCCCTGGTTTTAAGGCACTATCGAATAAGCTACAGCAGTGTTTTTCAACCTTTCTCATGATGCGACCCCCCCTGGTATAAAAAAAATATTTCGCGACCCCCCTTGACCTATTGAGTATTACCATTAACAATATTAATTGCCTTTAATTTTGTTTTTTTACTAAAGTACCCATTTTTTTCGACCTCTGGCGACCCCCCTACAGAAGCAGATGCCCTGGGGGGTCGCGACCCACAGGTTGAAAAACAATGAGCTACAGAATAACATAAAGAATATCGCTAATAAAACCTTTTTTCGCGTATTATATAAATACACAAATATTTGTGTGCTACGTCTCACTTTCGCCTATTTAACTAAATCAATATTTAAATTATAAATAGCAAGCAGATACAAATCACAAGATTTTTACATGTTTCTATCCTCTATATATTAACTATATTATTTTTGATTCCATTAAACACTGGCTATAAAATAATAATCCAAACCAGATATACCTCTCTATACCTACACAGAACACCAGATATTGATCACTGTATAATAACCTCCTTATATGAACTTTTAGTCTTAATTGCAAGTTGTTTTGCTAACAGACGAGATCACACTGGTGTTAAATCTTTGGTGGATAGTTGAAAACGAAATGTATGGAGTGTCTATTCTAAATAATTTTTATGTCAGGCGTTAAATGCTCTTTCAGAACGTTGCTGTCTTTTAAAAACGCTGGCTTTTTGAGACTATTATTATCTCTATTTTATTGTACATAATAATTGATGATATAAGAATAATTTGGCCGTTGGTCGAGTGTTTTGTTTTTGGTTTGGTTGGTAAGTTAAACTATATAATCTGTTGTTAATATAAAACTGTAATCTCTGCACTTGATTTTTTTTTTTAGCAATATGATAGGAACTTGTTTGAACAAAGTTTCCGTTTAATTTATATTAACCTAACCACCGAGTCGTAATTTTTATATCTCTAATATGTTTATTTATAGCGTGTTGGCAAAATAATTTTTCGTCAGGTGTCAACTGATTCATAAATTGAAAAATTCAGCGAAATATATCTATAGCTAACAACTCCACAGTTTCCCTGTTCACAACGCAGCCAAACACTGGGTGTTATTTTTGTTCGTAGTTCAACGCTGCAAGATAAATGCACCGGCTATTATGCACACATAAATAGCTAATTATTTGACATTTACTCACTTAGTGTACAATTTTAAACTATTACTTTCCCTCTATTAATCCTTATTCATATATATTAAAAAAAAATCTTAACCAAACCGCAATATTCCAGTTTTGTAAAGACTGTTTATAGCTGTAAAGTTCTTCAGTAATTGCGAGCTCCAAAACTGTTTTATTTAGGTTCGCAAATAGCAAATAAAAGACGTATTAAACTACGTACAGCATCTAAGCATCTTAGAGGCCGGCAACGCACTGGTGAGGCCTCTGGCATTGCGAGTGTCCATGGGCGGCGTTGTCGCTTAACATCGGGTGAGCCTCCAGCCCGTTTGCCCCCTGTCTTAAAAAAAAACACTTCAAAATCTGGAAGTGTGTTTCATGTTTCCTATAGTTATTTGTATGATAAATCAACCGCATTGAAATCCATGCTTCGCAACGCTCAAAGGATCAGCCCATATCATAGGATCATAAATGATCACAAAAAGAATTTTTCAGACAAAAAGAAGTTAGATTGAACTCAATTGACAATGAATTGAAAAACTATAATGACCTCAATGGCTAAGCTATACTAAATTTATTAATGATATATTTACAAAAGGTATTAATCGATTTCGCGTTGAGTTAATTGCGTGTAAAACGTACATAACCTACTTGGCAAAAACAATTTCTTTAAATATACTCCTTTGTTGTTATAATTAGAAATTACGTTTCAAAATATTAATACGTTAGATACATTTTTCTTACAGACAACATTTTTTTAAATATCGTATAATCGACGCTACGCGTCACAGCTTAGTCTGTGCTGTTAAATAGGTCAAAACGCGTTTTTAAAAAATATATATTTAATTCAAATTTATATTTAACTAGCTGATCCGGCAAACGTTGTTCTGCCATACATGTGTTTTCTAGCAATAATTTTTTAGTTCAATAAAAATAATTATTAGCTTTAAGTGTAGTATTTCGTTTAAAATCGAAAGCGTTTGAAATAATAGAAGTATAATAAGTTTGTCGGTTTACCATAGCAGTGCCATCTATTGATCACTTACTCAATCCAGTCGATATCTGTTAGAATCTTTGGGAGTTAACAGATAATTGTGACTGTCAATGAATTATAGGCAAATAATTTGCAATAAAATAAAGTTGCGACTATAATTAAAGATCTAAGCTATCCTATCTCTCAAGTTGGAACAGACTGCTCACGGTGTGCCATGCCAATTTAAAATCGATTTCGCGATCCATCGCGGACAAACATCGTGACAGGAGATGTTGAGATATACCGGTTACAATGGCGATTTGCTTAAGACTAACTTAGTGTCTAATATTTGAAACCCGGAGCCAGAGATTTAGTCAGCAATATTCATGAGAAATAAACATAAGTATAGTTACTACTAAAACTACTAAATAATTATAGGACACTAGCTGATCCGGCAAACGTTGTTTTGCCATAGATGTGATTTCAATTTTCAATTAATAAATAAAAAATAAGGGTTGATATAGAAGGGTGAAAATTTAGGATTGTATGTGTTTTTGTATGTTGTATCATAAAAAAATAGAAACAAAAAAATTTTTCTAAAAAAATAAAATTAAGGGGTGGACTACCCTTAATATTTAGGGGGATGAAAAATAGATGTTGGTCGATTCTCAGACCTACTTAACCTACGCTCACAAAGTTTCATGAGGATCGGTCAAGCCGTTTCGAAGGAGTTCAAGTTCGAATCCCGTGACACGAGAATTTTTTATAATATTGTGAATCTAAACCATTGCCAGATCCCCTTGAACACACACAAAAAATTTCATCAAAATCGGTCCAGTCGTTTGAGAGAAGTTCAGTGACATACACACTCACAGAAGAATTATATATAGGCTTAAGAATACATGTGGTTGTATCTTATTAAATATAAGAAAATATGTCTTGTGAATGTGTTCTAACCTACCCTGTTATTTATCCTACTTTAAAAATACTGTAAAAGATAAAAAGACAATGTGACTGAAGGTCACATTGTCTTACTGTTGTGTTAATTATAATTTGTTTCTTAAACCTAAAAACTCATCAGTAAAACTAATTAGGGACA
Organism: Pontia daplidice; assembly: GCA_963693355.1. Classification (NCBI taxonomy): domain Eukaryota; kingdom Metazoa; phylum Arthropoda; class Insecta; order Lepidoptera; family Pieridae; genus Pontia; species Pontia daplidice. Next base: position 342,016 of record CAVNZL010000023.1, on the reverse strand, counting down.
TTTGATGTAATGCAACCTAAAACTGGAGGTCTATTGGTCTATAGGTATAGACCTTACGTACCTGTATAACAGATACTAAATATAATACCCAAAGAGTCAATACGGACAACCCTATTACTTAAACTTCGCTGTCCGTCTTTCCCTTATGTCATCAGACTGAATTAAAATGATTACATATGTATTTTATACGCCTGTCTTGAACGCATTGTGACCAAATCAGGACAATCTATTGAGAGTTACATAAAGTCTACGAGCTCTGCCAAGATAGGGCCGTCGCGTTGGCAACTAATCAAAATCATTTTAATTTCCTAAAATATTAGTCTATGGTAACAGATGGGATTATTAAGATAAACAAGTCTGTTTGATATCCGCGCTATATCTCGTGCTTATGACTATATGTTATCATAAAATAAAGAAAATAAACTCGCTAACGATACTTAATTTCATTATGCTGCGTTTGACTTTCAGACACGATAGTCTGTGGACAACTCTCGAGACGTCACACACATACGCTGTGCATTGAAAATTTTCCCGCCAATTTGCCTTAGTAACTTATTCATGCTAAATGACTTAAGGAGTCTAGCCAATCTTACACGGTAAGATTGACAAGTTAAAATGAAACCACACATAAAACCGACTCAATTTATTAATCATCTTCAACCGCATCTGAATTTTCTTCAGCCGTTCTTTGTTTGTTTTCTTCTTTCTCTTCTTCACATCCTCCTCAAACTTGAACTTACTCACAAAAATCGGCTTCAATTTTTCAACAAAATTAATCTCCAAAAACTGCTCCTGGCACCGACTACACTTCAATAGGTATCCTTTCTTTTTACAAGTACTAATTATTCTACATTTTGTTTTAGAAATGGTCATATTTGTAAAACAGTTGGGGCATAGTTCAACAACATCAGAGTCACTTTCATTGCTGAAGTGATAAACATTTTTGAATGTGAAATTTCCATAACATAATTTCTTCCATGTCTTTGTCTCCGGTCCCCAACTAAACAGATTGTGATGGTAGTCGAACAAATGTTTTTTATAACTTGCACATTTAAAATTACATATTACACATGTCATGAGATTACAATTCGTTTTAATGTTCCAATGTTTTTCGTTCATGTGACTTTTTAGATCATTTGAACTAAAATATTTATCGCACACATTACAAAAGCTCGGTAGAATGTCTGATATTTCCAAATGTGATATCTGATGGAGTGTGAGGGCGTATCTAGAACAAATTGGATGAAAAGGTTTAAATTCAATGATTACATAGAAATAATCTTTGTGTGTGTGTATATACAATATAATAATAATATATAAGCATTGAAGATTATTTCTACTAGTATTATTAAGAAGATCGCTGGAGCTGATGACTGAAAACTTCACCATCGTGTGAATGTTGAGGCTATCCAGCTTCTAGACACCACTGGTCTAGTAAGAAGATTGAAAAGCAAAAAACCATTCGAGTTAGTGTCTTAGTGCTAGTGCAAAGATTATATTTAAAAATTTTAAAGTACACATTAAAAAGTGTCAGGTCGTTATTAGAGACTATAAAAAGTGCTAATGGATACTATTCTTATTGATACTTTTTGACTGGGTTAAGTAAGTAAATCGTAATAGATGGCACTGCTATGGTAAATCGACAAACGTGTCATATAAAGAATAATTTATTAACCTAAATAAAGCATTTTTATTGTTTAAAACGCTTTCGATTATAAATATATCCCCGCACATTTAAAGCTGATAATTATTTTTATCGAACTAAAAAAATGATTGCTAGAAATCACATGTATGGCAAAACAACGTTTGCCGGGTCAGCTTAATAGCTGACCCGGCAAAAAATTAAAAAGATAAAATATATAATATAATAATTTATATTATATATTTTATCTTTTTAATTTTTTTGTTATTTTTTTTAATACATGTAATGTTTGTTTATTAAGAAAAAATATAGTAAATAATATAATAAAATATTAAATTATATCTACTAAAACTTGCAATAAACTATAATGGTACCAATTATTAAGACAAAGTTGTAGGTGCTCTCTTACTTCTATACTAAGTTAACTTGTTGGTTTTGGTTCAATTTCATAAGTTTATGGGCAGAAGAACTTCAACTTGGCTTTTTGTAACAAGCTAAGTTTTGGTCAAATCACAAGATTAATTTAACATACCTGTTCGGGAACATGTTCACGTTTTGACACAACTTGCATTTATATTTGCATGGTTGGGTTAGGTCATTATAATGGACACTTAAAAATCGCTCTTCATTTAAATTTGGTAATATTTGACAGTCATTTTTGTTCAATGCATGTGAAGCACTACTCCTTGACTTTGAACTTTTTATTGATGATAGTGCATTGTCGAATGTTGAATTAGTGTTTGGTGATATTTTGATATCGTAATACACATCCGGTAAAATATATTCTTCACTCTTAATATCAATCATAGAATCACACAAATTATAGCCCGTCACCTTTTTATCGATCGCCACATTCCATGTATTATATATTTTTTCATCTTTAATATTCACATTGTTTATATTAGATTTCCCCTTTAAGCTCATAACCAATGGTGTTTCTTCACGTTCAATTTTCTTGGTCACAGATAATTTCCCAAGACTAGAAAAAGATTGCAAAACTTCTTTAATATCTGTTTTTCCTGATTGAACCTCATTAGAAATATTAACAATTTCATATTCTTTATTTGAATTTGCACTTGAAGCGTTACAGCCTTGTTTATTTCTTGCTTGTTGAGGCGTGACTCGGTTATGTTTCTCTAGAAGGTGTTTGACTAGCTCATTGACTGTTTGAAAATAGCATAGGCATTCTTCACATTGATGAAGCTTCTGCTTCAACAGAGGTATAACTATGTGATGTCCATTATGAATAATGTTTGAATACCTATAAAATGTAAATAAATTTATGTTTGCTGAAATGTGTCAATAGTCAAGATATACCTATATTATTTAAATTATAAATAATAAAGTAAGGAAACACTACCAGCATTCAGGGTACTTAGCCACAGGGGCAACTGTTCTTAAATTTATTTTAAAGTAATAGTTTTCAGAAGATTGATTATTTTAATATACAGAATGGAACAATGTTATTTGGCAAGACATGAGTTTTAATGTTTAATTTTATTATAAAAATTTATAAGATTTAGTTGAACCCAGTTCACAACATTAGAAAGTAATGCCTCAATTTCAGACATGTCTGGTATTCAGGTAATCAAATCGAATCAATGCCAAAGCAAACTCTTCAATCTTCATGCATGACCGATAGCTAAGCCGATCACTGTGGGCATTAAAATCAACCAGGATCATGATTTCAGCTATTGGAACTGTTTTGAGCAGGGAATCAGCAGCCGATTGATGGTGCTCCATGAGTCGGTCAGCTGGTCCATATTTATGTTGGATTTTTAATTTTTATATTGTTGTAGTGTTCAGACTAAGCTTTAGATGGTTTTAGTATATATTAAACTAGATACATATGTAACATATATAAGACAGTTTTAAAAGCAATTATGTCTACTTGAAGAAGAAATTATTAATAATTAAAAACAACATACCTGCTATCAAATGTTTTATCACAGAAATCACAAAGAAGTTTTTCTTTACATTTCTTTAGTAGCATACAATATGAGTTCTCATCAAATTTGCCTTTCTTCTGTTTCATAACTTGTCTCTTAAGTTATTGCTGAAAATAAAACAATTATATATCATATAAAGGTGAAGCATGTTTTTAATTTATTTTTAGTGTCTAGTAGGTTCATTCTATTACAGAACTATTAATAGTAGTTGGCCTTGATTTACATTTAGTTATATCATATGTACGTCCCAATTGAGGAGCAAAAGCATAAACTATATTTAAATAAGATTACAAGCTAGTCGGTGAAAAACAAGATAAGTTGTATCTGCTACTAAAGGGAAATAAATACCTGAATAACTGACGCAATTTGCGTCACATTTAGTACTAATTGAGTTAAAACATTCGGTTTAGAAAGCATGAGCATTGATAATTATTACATTCTCTTATGAAAATACAAATTCACATAAATATTAGTTAAACTAGAAAACAAATAATCATTTGTCATTTATCAACAACATTCTGATTGCATTATAAACCAAGACCCATATTTTTCCGTTGACCAACTGTCAATAATGGATTGACGTAGATATTATATTATGTAAAATAATATGCCATATGTCAGGCATGACAGCACCAGATACCGGATGGCACTTACCACTTACTGTGTACTGAGTGTATATTCATTTAGCTTTTATAAGTTACAACTGTTTTGAATGAAAGGTGTCTCTAAAAATTAAAATATATTATTTTCAAAACTTTTTTCTCTCTTTAAGTTTAGTATGAAATGAAAAGCGCACATGCTACCTAATTACCACGTAGTGCGTTGGTTATCAAAATGGTATGTACACCAATTGAACTGTATTCTGCTAATTGTTGTTACTTTGCGATAAATTGTGCATTTTTATATTTAGGACTTAAAAACCTTCGCTGAAAATGATTTTGATCCTAAGGAATGGATCAATCGAGCTTGGAGCATTAGTGGGAATCAAGAAAAAGAGGTGAGTACTTTCAAATTGGATTGTTATTATTCCATAAAGTGTCTTGTTAGTGAGAGGCGACATATTGTTTGTTCCTTTTATTTATTTCAGATATTTGTAGCAAATACTGTGACACGACTTCAACTTTATATGAAACAACTCAGTAACTCCTTAGATGAAACTACGACACAAGTAAGTTGCTAATAGTAATTCTCTAGTGATTGGTTAAATTATATATTCAATATGGATATTACATATTTGCAACCACTTAATAAAAGTGTAAATGCATAAGAGTAGTTAATATGTACATTCCTATTGACATCTACCCCACTTTAGTGATGTAAAAATAAAATAGGATTAGGAATAGTATTGAGGAATTGATCATAGCTGCATATTTATTTATTTCATTAGCAACTATATTTTAAGTTTAGTATTTAAGTACTATTTTGCTATACCAATTTTTTTTTCACAAAAATATAATAATTTCAGATACTAACAACAGTACCTCGAGTTCTTCAAGATGTTTCTTCATTACAACTTGAAGGAGCATTACTCCAACAGAAGTTAAGGAGTTTAGAGCAGCAGGTTCAGAGTGTGGAAGAAGAGACGGGACACTCAATTGAAAGCTTGCAGAAGATAGATTTATTAAAGAGCAGATTAGAGGTGACTATTTTCTCATAAAAACCTTATTAATTAAGGGTCTTTACGAGTAAGTAAGTAAGTAGTAAGTAAGATTTTGGGAGACTAGTTGCTACTATGGCATATATAGCAAACATTGATACTATTATAAACAATGTCATCGCTCGCGTGATGTGTACACTTCCACTATCTAGAAAAAAGACTGACATTCAATTATTGTAGTTTGAATAATTCTTTAATATTGCTGCATCTCATATTGGAATAGTTATCCAATGTTTATAAATTATATAAAGATATATGGTAGTAAGTTATTACTACAAACATTGCCTTAGAAGCTATAATTTTGCAGCGACGGTAGATTTCATTTTTTTGGTCACACTAGTTTGAAATGTTTTGCATAGAATGCAGCATCGGCTCTCCGTGAGGCGGATAAATGGGCGGCATTGGCTTCTTCGCTCGAAGACACCTTAGAGGCAGGCATTCCAACACAGCTTGAGAAGCTGCAAGAGGTGGCAGAACTTGCAGCCTCTATGACTGATAGCTTAGAAGTATGTTTACATATATTTTAATTTTGGTATGAAAAACCCATGCTCATTATAAATTTGTATCTAAAGTGCTAGTGTTTGAGACAAATATTTTAATTTCATATGTTGAACAAAAGATCCTATGAAAATTTATTGTCCTTCCACGTAACATTGCCCATTTACAGAATAAAAATAAGCCACTATATTAAAAAAAGTTTAATTCAATTGTGACAATATTTCATTAATTTACATTCAAATAAAATTTTCCAAAGGTTGGCTAATCAAACCCCTTTATTTGGTTATAAATGTATAAATATTATTCAGATGTCACCGAATGTGTTATTGAAATTGTTTGATTAACTTATTGGACAAAACAATTGGTACATTATGTAAGATAAATCTATATATCCCAACCAGATATGACTTCCAAGGGCTGTAAGTTAAGGGCTGTCAACGCAAACAATAGTTTGGTAGTGTATGGTCTGCTTGCACTTAAACTACCAGCAAGTTAGCTTCCCCCATATTTTTCTAAGAACATCTATCAATTACTCACATGCAGTACGTTTTAGCTACCTATCCCTTTTCATCACAGATTAACACAATGTGACAGAGAAAGACAAGGGTATTTCAGTTCAAATAGGTGATGTTCTCCTGTGAAATAATTTCACATATGTTAATCAGGTGCTAAGTGATGCTTCCGATTATGAGAAGATGCGTACGCAGTTGGAATTGCTGTTTAATAGATTGGAAGCAGCCATAAGCCCACCGTTCATTGAAGCTCTCACTAATCTGGATGCAGGTATGAACATTTTTTTTTTTTAATGGTCTATAGCTTACTAACTTTTATTTTGTTTGTTTGATACATATATTCAAAATATTTTGTGTCTTCTTAGCTAACGTTTTCATCAAAAGTAAATTCATACTAATAAAAAAAAACTGTTTTGCTCATTAGAGTTAAAATCTTTTGAACAATCACTTTGACTGGCAACCTTTGATTGTCTGATAAGCATAATTATTCATTAGGTTAGCAGCTGTATAAAACATATAAGCTTACTTAATAATATTGTACGACAGACCGTACGAGTGCGTACGTGTCCATATTTAGCGGTATGAATCGGTCCGTGTCGGCGCACCGCTGCTGGCGTCGCGCCGCCGCCGCAAGGCACTCGGCGAGTTGGCGGCGTCTAGACTCGCACTCGCTAGCGGCACTCACGAGGCAACTCACTAGTGACGCTAACAGGCAGGTGAGAAAGATACGAGTGTGCTTTTTACGAGTATAATTATTTTCTTATTGGTAAATTAATATTTTTGAATATAATGAAAGACACCTGTCTGATATTGAATAGTATCGTTTCTTTGTATGGCAGTGAAGAAAGGGTGGGAGCGAGTGTACAATAATCTGTTTCAGGTCGAGTGGTTGACTACGGTGTTAAAGTCCGAGAGGCCCATAGCGGAATTGATCAGGCTTTTTACGGACCTCCTCTTGTCTTTGGACCCATCGCCCTCTAAGGTACTCCCTCTAAGGTCTTGGGGTCTCTGTAAGAGAACCGTTATGAGTTTTATTCTTTAACTGCGTGATCATTGTCATATTACATTTGGATTATATTTAAATTTGGTGTAACCGACTAAAATCCGGTCTCGAAGGACCACAGCCTGGTTTTATGAGTTTTGTGATAATTAGTCGCTATTGAGTGGACGCTATTATTTTGATTCATCTATGATTAAGAAAATTATTTATCAAATTACGAGCGTTGCTTCAATTTTTTGTATATAATCTTTAAAAAAATTCATACTAATAATATAAAGTTGAATGGTATGTTTGTTTAGTCGCAAGTGCTTAAATTAGGAATTGTTAATGCAAATTGAAGAATCTTTTTATGTCGGATAGTATAGCTTATTACAATAATAACCTAGTCTAAATAAAAATTTAAAAAAACGAGGAATATTCTGCATGGGTTGGGAAATTTTGTAAAGGGTACAACTAGATATGCTGTTATACAATTAAATATTAATTTCCTATACTTTTTTAAATCTAATTTAAGATATATGAGGTAATAATTAATAGAATCAGGCGTTACCTTGACGAAGTCCATAGTACAAAACCCTAATAGACTAATATGCAAGCGAAACTCCACGAAAAAACCCACAACCACACCAGTGATATGAATGATAATTGAATTATTTTAGATAGTCTCAGCCAATTTTAAATTGTGCCAATCAGCTGAGGAAGGGATAACACTGTTGATCGATTTGAAGGCAGATATAGACGAATTTATTGATTGCATTATGAGGCTCATAGGTGCTGGTAATAGAGGTATGACCCCTTTTTAAAATAACAAGCTGTGAATCGCTCCGTCACTTGGGAAAATGTGTGAATGCGTCCTGATATATTAAAAAAAATTGAGAGGCTCACTCAATGATAGCCGACAGCTGAAGCCGCCACTCACAATGCCAGAGACCTCACGAGTGCGTTGCCGGCATTTCAAACAACATTAATTATGGAAATATATCATGTTATATGTGAAAGGGACAATTTTCCCCAAAAATATTTTTCATTAATTAAATCATTAAAGGTCAGCGAATAAAGGATATTATTATTATTGATAGAATAGTGCTGTTATATAGCCTATATCCTTTCTTGATAAATGGATGAGCAGTTTCTGAGATTAGCTCATACAAACAAATCGAATACTTCAGTGTTAGTACAGGTATACATTGAAAATCTATTAAACATGTACCAATTTTGAGGCTACGTCTAAGTTATGTTAAATTTTAAAAAAAAATTTCAGAAAAATTATCAAAAACAACACTAAGGGAATTGGGTAAAGTCGTATACGCCCCGTTAAGGGAAATGATGCCAAGTTACCAACAGCTTCAGACGCAGATATTTCTCGCATATCTGGATGATCCACGATTGAATGAGGTATGTACATTTTTTTAATTTGGAGGGTACTTGCAAAATTTTATAGCTTATAATTTATCCAACCACATAATGGTTGGTTGCGAGAGAAAATCTCCGCCGGTAGATATTTCACGCCTATCTGGACGATTGAATGAGGTATTTTGATTTATTTTAATTTTGAGGGTATATACAAAATATCGTAGCTTAAATGTTTTATGTTTACACCTGAGTCATGTACCAACCCTAATCGCAGGTGCTGAAAACATAATTCGTGCACAAAGGTTCGAACAAATTGTTACTAAATTATAAAATTTAACGACAAAAAAAAATTGTAAAAATACAAAATTTGTATCCTCTAATCACCCTCATTTTTTACATACAGATTTTGCACAATTGTTTACAAAAATCTACCTTGACAATTGAATAAAATTAATTGTTACAATATTTTCAGAAAGACCTTCTAGAAAACTCTAGAGCCATACAGTCAATAGCAGAAGAGAGTGACAACTGGCTGACTTCGAATTACAACAGGGGGAAAAAGATTGCAGGCGACGCCATATTTGCCTGTTTTAATTCTGCTTTGGAGGTACATATTTATGAGTAATTTTATTTAAATACACCTTGAATTTATCTTTATATATATAATTCTTCTGTGAGTGTGTATGTCACTGAACTTCTCTAAAACGACTGGACCGATTCTAATGAAATTTTTTGTGTGTGTTCAAGGGGATCTGGGAATGGTTTAGATTCACAATATTATATAAAATTCTCGTGTCTCGGGGTTCGAACTTGAACTCCTCCGAAACGGCTTGACCGATTCTCATGAAATTTTGTGAGCGTATTGAGTAGGTCTGAGAATCGGCCAACATCTATTTTTCGTCTCCCTAAATGTTACGGGTAGTCCACCCCGTTTTATTTTTTAGACAAAATTTTTAGTTTCTATTTTTTTATGATACAACATACAAAAATACATACAATCCTAAATTTTCCCTTAAACCCTTCTACGATCAACCCTTATTTCTTATTTATTAATTGAAAATTGAAATCACATGTATGGCAAAACAACGTTTGCCGGATCAGCTAGTATATATATATATATACTAGCTGATCTATTATAGCTGATATATTTTATACAAACGTACTTTATTTATAATCTAAGCGAAGTCAATATTGTGTTTGCCTGCTATGTTATTGATAAATCTTAATATATATAAATCTCCTGTCACGAGGTTTGTCCGCGATGGACTCCAAAACTACTTAAACGATTTTAAATTAAATTGGCACACCGTGAGCAGTCTGGTACAACTTAATAGATAGGATAGCTTAGATCTTTAATTATAGTCGCAATTTTATTTTCTTGAAAATTATTTGTCTATAATTAATTGACAGTCACAATTGTCTGTTAACTCCAAAAGATTCTAACAGATGTCGATACTTTTCGACTGGATTGGTGGAAACCGACAAACGTGTCGTATAAAGATTAATTTATTAACCTAAATAAAGCATACTTTTATTGTTTAAAATGCTTTCGATTATAAATATATCCCCGTACACTTAAAACTGATTGTTTTTATTGAACTAAAAAAATGATTGCTAGTCATCACATTTTTGGCAAAGCTAAAAAAGCTTTGGAAAAGCTGGGTCAGCTAGTATTATATATATGTGAAGAAATTCATTACCTGATTGCTTTTTTTAATTTTGAATTTGTCGCTATATCACAACAGTCACTGTCGGTTGGAAAATTGAATTTGGTTAAGTTTTGGATTTATAAAGTGTAGAGCTTATTTCCTACAAAATAATATCAATTAAATAAACCTTAAATAGAGGCTTAAAATGTTTTTTTGACTTTATAGGTAAGTTGTTCATATGTTTAGGACTGGAATATTTAAGTGGAAATACATTGCACACTAAACTTATGCTTTTTTTAATTATTTAATTGAGTTACCCCCAGCTACATATCGCTAGGGACGTTATTTAGTTTAATGAATTGATTTGTCTAAGAAACACAGCCATTCTATTTAATCAGAGTCGAATACTGATCATTTATCTGTTGGTGGCCTTGGTAAACTTATGCTTGCTAATAAAAATATATATTTTTGTCTTTTCATAAAAACGCAATATAATATTGTCTTCTATTAACATAACTGCTACTTAAAAAAATAAAAATAATGTAAAATATATTTAAATTTTGCAAGAATACATAATAAAAACATTATATTATATGTTTATCAGGTAGTCTTATGTACTGGAGCCAACACACTGCTGTTAGATTTATTACTTTATTTTGAAAACACCGAATTATTACTAGTTCTTTCAGAGGTTTACAATTATAATTCACCATATTATCATAAATTTCAGATGTTCATGACAACGTTCCTTCGTACTATCAGCAATCATATGCGTCTCATAGAGTCTAATTTCCACTCGTCATCGTCGAGGGGTCAACACGATGGTGTCCTCAGCGTGACCTTCCCAGCTTCCCTGATCCTGGAATCGGCTGCTGGTGTTCTCATTGATGTACTGGTTAAGTGGCAGACAGCACCAGGTATATATTAGTTTGATGAATGTCAGGAACTAGAATTGTATAATTTTTTGTCACGTCGCTTACATCAATAAGAGTGGTCATAGTTGTAAAATATTGTGAAAATGTGGAAAATTGGGCGGATATTTTAAACACGGATTGTATGTATATTAGTAGTATATATATTAGTATATCGAAATTTAATTTAGAAACGGTCAAATAATTCAGTTAGACATACTGATGACACAAAATATTTATTCCACATTCAAAAAAAGATGATATTAAATGTGTTGTGTTGTGTGTGAATGAGACGGTCGGCCCTCTCATTCACACACAACACGGAACCGGAATGCGCGTAAATACACACTTATGTGTTATATTCCAGAAACTCACATTATAAAAACTCTTACTCAAACTTGGTAAAAATTCATTCAGTAAATTGGATGCGTTGCCGGCTCATTATTTTGTAGGAATGTCCAGTATCTTTGTATGTAAATAAATTTTCAGAGGTGATCTCCGAGCAGCATCCCTTATTCGATCTGCCGGTGCTGCTGGGCCAGGAGCCCCGCGAAGGTCGGGCTTCGCCCTCGCTGGCCGAGCTCCGTCGTGTGCGAGACCAGTTGAAGGCCCTCGCTAGGACTATACTGAGGAATCCTGTAGATGTCCAATTAGGTGACAATTTTTTTCTATGTTGTAATAATAAGATTTAAAACGACTGGATCGATTTCAAAAATTCGCTACCCACCACGATTCGTATCGATAATAATAATATTTGTAAAATTTAAATGTGTTAATTAACCGAATGTATATTCGGTTAGTCTAAAACATGTTTTTCAACCTGTGGGTCGGGACCCCCTGGGGGGTCGCGAAGCTTTTGTAGGGGGGTCGCCAGAGGTCGAAAAAAATTGGTACTTTAGTAAAAAATACAATAAAGACAAGTAATATTGTTAATAGTAATACTGTAACATACACATACATACATGATAAAAAACCGAAGAGTCAAAGGGGGTCGCGAAATATTTTTTTATACCAGGGGGGTCGCATCAAGGAAAAGGTTGAAAAGCAGTGGTCTAAAATGTTGTCATTATTCCAATAAAGTTTTTCAAAAGTGGTTGCCACAGTTACAGATTCATAAGTCAAATAATTTCTGTTTTATTATTGCTGGGGATGTAGTTACTCGCGTCCGTAGGATTTACCACCTTTTCCTAGGCCCACCCTACACGTGTCCCCTGGGTGGTGCTAAACGAGTAACAACGCCGAACATCTGGCGGCGGTAAATAACCGGACTCACTTGGCTTAACAAGCCTCGTTGGCATCGGGAGGAAATTCCCATTGCACCCGTAACCTCACGGTCATGTCTCGCGAGCATGGGGGTCTTGGCTTCGCCGCCCGGACCAAGAGGAAGAACCCCTCTATAAAAATTACCCTAATCCCAAGATTGGAAACGCGTCGAGGGGATGCGTGGCTGATAGGAGTTCAGTCTTTAGCGTCAAACCTCGGTGGACCTGGCAAACACCGTTGAATCGCCTTCTTGCGGGAATGGGCGTCACCCCGCAAGTGACCTTACTTTTTCGACCCTACTCGTGGGAACAAAATGTACCAATCGAATTCAAAAAACTCTAACACTAACCAAAATAACACCTCAAATTCAGAAACTGAAAATAAATCTAACAAAACACTAACTCAGCAGATATTCCATCCAGCACTCTTCAACAGTCCAAGATCTCAGAATAGACCTAGAAGTAATTCTTTGGGCACTGCACCAAATCGAACTGGGAGCCCAAGAAAAAAGCAGGATGCCAACCCAACGGATGTAACAAAATCACCGACCAATCAAATTCAACCCCCTGACTGGCAAAGAGTTCCAATCACCAGGCAAATCAAGAAGAGAAAAATGGCAACCTCTCCACTTTCTATTTCACCAATAGATACAACTAACCGGTTCAGTCAACTTCCTACTGACCAAGCCGAAGAAGCGCCAACTGAAGTTTCTCAAAAAAAGCCAAACAAACCACCTCCTATAATCCTGTACGGCATAGAAAACGTTGCAAAGCTCACCGAAGCACTTGAACCAGCTGCTGAGAAATCTCAGTTCACATACAAAATTATTAACAGAAACCAGCTGAGGATAAATAGTTCCGATCTGGAAGTTTACAAACGGATCATATCCAGAATCCGAGAACTGGGACTGATCGGGCATACTTTTAATAGAAAGGATCAGAGATGCTTTAGAGTAGTTATAAGAAATTTACACCACACCACACCTCACAGCGAAATAATTGAAGCTATCGAAAAAACCGGTAATACTGTTAGTGGGGAAATTATAAATGCAAAATTTGGTCCTCAAAAAATTCCGACTACAACCTTTTTTGTAAACATTGCACCAAGCCCAAATAATAAGGCTGTGAAAGAGATAAAGAGTATTTTTCACCAAGCAATAATAATTGAAGACCCAAAAAAAAGAAAATCTATAGTCCAGTGTCAACGATGTCAACAATATGGCCATTCCAAAAACTATTGCATGAGGCCTTATCGTTGTGTGAAGTGTGCTGAATCCCATAAGACCTCGGAGTGTACGAAAATAGATCGCAGCGTACCAGCTGTATGCGCCCTCTGCCTAGGACCACATCCTGCTAATTACAAAGGGTGCGAAGTCTATAAGGAAATACAGAAGAGAAAAACAAATAAGTTTAATCCAGACAATGCAAAGCACAAAACCATTCCAAGGATGCAAGACAACAATAGCAGGACTTCCATGACAAATAATAGCGCAAATAATGTTCCTCAAGAGGACAATTATCTCCCATCAACAACAACCTATGCACAAGCACTTAATTTTAAAGAAAATAACAATAACAATCTAACAAAAGAATGCACCCAACAACCTGCAGCAAATAACATAAGCATGCTAGAAATACTTATCCATAAACAATCTGAGAAGTTTGATTCCCTCTTACAACAAATGAGCACCCTATTGGGCCTCATAACTACACTGATTTCTAAACTAAATTGAATGGGCGTAACAAATCTAAAAATCGCCACCTGGAACACAAACGGGCTACCCCCGAACAAACACGAAGTGGAAAACATATTAAATCTGCACAGCCTTGATGTCCTCCTTGTATCAGAAACTCACTGCACTTCTACTAGTCTTATAAATTTCAAGAACTATCGGTTATACAGAACTGATCATCCAGACGGCACAGCACATGGAGGCTCTGCAATATTGATAAAATCGTGCATCAAACACCATGAGCTCCCAGGTTTTAAAACATCACATATCCAAGCAACCTCTGTAACAGTCGAGGACAAGCAGGGTAACTTTAATATATCTTCCGCCTACTGCCCACCGAAACACAAAATTACTGAAAATCAATTTAACCAGTACCTGCTATCTCTGGGCGATCGTTTTATCGCTGGTGGTGACTGGAACGCCAAACATGTGCACTGGGGTTCGCGTCTAACGACTACACGTGGCAGAGAACTGAAAAAATCTATAGACCGCTATCACCTCGTAACCCTATCAACACCAGAACCAACCTACTGGCCAACAGATCGCAATAGGCTACCTGATGTATTGGATTTTTTTATAGTCAAAAACCTTTCGAAATTCTCGCACCACCTAATACCTTGTCTAGATGGCTCATCAGATCATACAGCAGTAATTCTCTCAATCAGTACATCTCTTCTTAACAGCAGTAGTCGACCGTCATTATATAACAGGAAAACAGATTGGGAGTGTGTCCGAGAACTGGTAGAAAAAGAATTGGACCTAAAAATCTCTCTTAAAGATGGTGAAGACATAGAAAAAGCCACAATGCTATTGACGACCACTATTCAAAGATCCTGTTGGATTAGTACTCCCCAAAGCACTTACCCGCGCGGAAAGACGAACAATGTACCAGAATTCATAAAAACGAAAATACTAGAAAAGAGACGACTACGGCGAGTTTGGCAGACAAGTCGACATCCCGAGGACCGAAAAGTATTAAACAGAGCAATTCGGGACCTGAAATGTTTCCTTAAACAGACAGCTGACGATGCCGCAACTGAGTATATAAGTTCTCTTACTGCTACTAGTGCCACTAATTACTCTCTTTGGAAAGCATGTAGAGACTCACACAAGCCAATCATCCCTAAGCCTCCCATAAAAACCTTGGACGGATCCTGGGCACGGTCAGCACAAGAAAAAGCAGACCTTTTCGCTGATCACCTCTCAAAAATTTTTACCCCAAATGAGCCACATAATCGAACGTATGAAGTAGAAGACCTCGACGAAGTTCTCAACCAAGACTTACAGCTCGATATGCCCATAAAACCAACCTCACCCCGCGAAGTACTTACTGTAATAAAAGGACTAGACAGCAAAAAGGCTCCTGGTTTTGACTTAATAGATAAAAAAGTACTTAGCGAACAACCTAGGAAGGCTATCGTATATATAACAGTTATCTTTAATGGAATATTGAGAACAGGCCACTATCCATCACTGTGGAAAGCTTCCAAAATAATAATGGTCCCTAAACCTGGAAAACCAAAACACGAAGTTACCTCATATAGGCCCATTAGTTTGCTGCCAACATTGTCGAAGGTGTTCGAAAAGATCCTATTGAAAAGATTGACGCCAGCCCTTTCAGAAAATGAAATCATACCGAGTCACCAATTCGGCTTTAGAAAAAAACATGCCACAATTGAACAAATACACCGTGTATGTAGAGTAATAAGGGACTCTCTCGAGAAAAAAGAATTCTGCTCAGCAGCGTTCTTAGACATACAACAAGCGTTCGATAAGGTGTGGCACAAGGCTCTTCTGTACAAAATAAAGACGAAGCTTCCGCATAAATTCTACCCTCTCCTGAAATCATACCTATCAGATAGAATATTTCAAACTGTAGAAAACGAATGCTCATCTCCCTTCTATGATGTTCTATCAGGGGTCCCCCAGGGCTCTGTGCTCGGTCCAGTACTGTATACAATCTATACACATGACCTCCCCCTTACGCCAGGGATGACAATAGCAACATTCGCGGATGACACTGCAATACTTGCCTCTAGTCCTAATCCAGAAGAAGCCTCAAAAAAGCTCCAGACGGGATTGAATGCCATCGAAAAGTGGTTAATGCGGTGGAGAATTAAGGCCAGCTCCTCTAAATCTACCCATGTAACATTCACATTGAAAAAAGAGAACAGCCATCCAGTCTTTCTATGCGGCAATCAACTGCCACACAGTGATTGCGTCAAGTACTTGGGAATGCATCTTGACAGGAAACTAACTTGGAATCACCACATTCAGGCCAAGCATGACCAGATGAACTTCAGTGCTCGAGAGCTTTACTGGTTTCTGGGCAGAAACAGTAGACTGTCTCTAGATAATAAACTTCTAGTGTATAACCAATTAATAAAACCGATTTGGACATATGGCATCCAGCTCTGGGGATCAGCGAGTGACACAACGATAAGCAAAATCCAAAGAGCTGAAGACTCGATACTAAAACAGCTTGCTAACTCACCCTGGTTCATTAGGAACTCAGAGGTTCACCACTACTTAAACACCAGAACTGTTAAACAAGAAATCAAGTGGCATGAAGAAAAATATAAACAGCGTTTAGCGCAGCACCCAAACCAGCTCGCCAACCAGCTTACCATTCCCAGTGCACTGAGACGACTAAAGAGGCGTCACATATTAGAACTGGGAGATGTCCCAGTACCTAAGGAGTAGTTCCAAGTGTGGAATAACCTCCACCTGCCATTGCATCTCGCCCAATCAACGCATCTGTTAATAGTCTAGAGACTGATTGCAAGATAATTGATTTGAAAAAAAAAAAAAAAAAAAAAAAAAATATTGCTTTATTCTAAGCCCCATCAGTTTTCATCCAAATCTATTCAGCAGTTCTTGGGTTAGATATTTACACCTACAAATTCATCCTCTTGGCAAGTAGCTTTCCTTATGTGGTAGTTTATGCTAACTAAAATAAATTGATGATCAGAGATAAAGGTTCTAAATTTTTGCAGATAAAATACCAAATCTATCATTGTGGTACAATAATGATGCGCTGTCAACTGATCTTCCTGACTTTGCTCTGTCGCCGCAGGAATATATCACCGAGGTTTGTTCTATAATTAAGTAAAATCTACCTAGCATTCAGGGAATAATACCCATATCAAATCTCGGCTCCACCATTTTAATTTTAATCACCTAGTAAATATTATTCACCTTGTAGTTTTTGTTCATCCAGTACATTGTTTTTCAACCTGTGGGGTCGCGAAGCTTCTGTAGGGGTCTGTAGGTCGCCAGAGGTCGAAAAAATGGGTACTTCAGTAAAAAAAAAAATACAATTAATATTGCTAATAGTATTACTGTAACATACATATACATACATGATAAAAACCCAAAGGGTCAAAGGGTGTCGCGAAATATTTTTTATTCTAGGGGGATCGCATCATGAAAAATGTTGAAAAACACTGATCTAGTATATTTTTTTCACCCAGTAAATTTTGATCATCTGCTAATTTCACCTTGTAATTTTTATACAATTAGTATATTTTATTCACTGAGTAAATTTTCATCACCTAATAATTTTTGTCCACCTACCAAATATTATTCACCTTGTAATTTTTATACAATTAGTATATTTTATTCACCTAGTAATTTTTAATCACCTAGTAAATGTTTTTCATTGTTAATTTCATTCAAATAGTAAATTTAAGAGACTGGGTGTGTTGAAATTGAATTATTAATATTCTTATATTTCAGATTGGTCAATACCTGATGACGCTGCCTCAGCATTTGGAAATGCATCTATCGGACAAACAAGCTCCTTGGCATTTTTTGTCCGAGGTATGTAGATAATGGAGAAACAGTGATGATGGTTATATATGGTGATGGTGACCACCAGAACCACTATAACCAAATTCAGGCCGAATTTGAAGTTTGAAGTCAAACTTCGAATAGAAAAAGTGGATTTCTTGAGAAATTTATGAAATGCGGTGTTTTCTTAGAAATTTCATTGTTTATATTGATTAATACGAAACGTAGCTTAATAGTTAATTTGACAGCCAATTTAATCTATGATGTTTCGAAGCACTATTCCAAAAAATTATAATTGTGAATTGTCACATAGCAAATGTCATTTTCAAATCTGACAGATTGAATAAAATTGAATTATAATTGCAGGTTTGCACCTATACGTGTGAAGTTTACGCCGAGAAGATATTGAATATTCGTAATATGGATCCGCTTGGTACTAAAAGGTGTCTCACGGATATAGGTAAATAATAAGGCAAAATTGGTCATTTTTAATCTAACTTGTTCCATGTGGTTGGGGTTTGGATATGGAACAAAAGGATAGGAATATTTGTTCCAAGAAATCATATATTGTGTATATATATACACACATAATATGATATATATACTAGCTGATCCGGCAAACCTTGTTTTGCCATACATGTGATTTCAATTTTCAATAAATATATAAAAAATAAGGGTTGATCGTAGAAGGGTGAAAATTTAGGTTTGTATGTATTTTTGTATGTTGTATCATAAAAAAATAGAAACTAAAAATTTTGTCTAAAAAATAGAAAATAAAATTTAGGGGTGAACTACCCTTAATATTTAGGGGGATGAAAAATAGATGTTGGCCGATTCTCAGACCTGCTCAATAATCTCACAAAGTTTCATGAGAATTGGTCAAGCCGTTTCGAAGGAGTTCAAGTTCGAACCCCGTGACACGAGAATTTTATACAATATTGTGAATCTAAACCATTCCCAGATCCCCTTGAACACACACATAAAATTTCATCAAAATCGGTCCAGTCGTTTGAGAGAAGTTCAGTGACATACACACTCACAGAAGAATTATAGATATAAAGATAATAGCAAATTTACTAATTTAAAATGTCCGTTTGCCTTTCAGTGTACTTGACAAGTGTAGTTGAAGATTTAGGGACCAATGTGACGCCCGCACTTAAGAATTTGGAGAAATCTATGCGCAGTGCAACAACCAGCCATTGATGTATTTGTTTGTTACATATTTTGTTAAATATATAATAAAAATCGGCTCGCAAGTACTTTTGCAGCATTGACTACCCTCTTTTCTTAAAACACCTTGTATGTTTTCAAACACATTAACCGTTTTTTTTATATAATTTATTTCTGTCTTGGAATGTCCTTTAGAGGTACTTTCTACATCAACCATCACATAGTCTTGTCAAAATCGTTACTTAGTCTTCCCAAGTTGGTAAATTTGAATTTTCCGAGAAAATCCAATATCAGTATATCTGCCACAGAATAACGGATAATGGTACTATTCAACTTAATTTTTTATGAATATTGCATAAAAAGTATTTAGGGTACATTAGGAGTATGACAGTACATTACAAAGCACATTGTACGGATCTTAAATAAACACTTATACTAAAAAAAGGTTTGTACGAATAATAAAAACACTTAATTACAATAAACACATTAAGAGATAAATAAAGAATAGTTGTAATAGTTTAAAGAGTCAAGCAATCACACCCAGACTTTTCGATAAAATACCTTTTTAGGGCTTTCTTAAAATTCTCTGTTAAATAGTTATTTTTTGTCAAACATAAATTTTATTCTATGGTGCACGTGAGATTGAGAGGTCTGTCGATTATCATTATTTGTGAATTGTCAGTTGTCATCCGACACTTGGTTGGCATAAACTAAAGTCCTTTGCCTTTCCCATTTGGGATAAATTAAAAAAAAAAAAAAAAAAAAAATTGGTTGGCATAAAACTTTGAAACTTGAATTATGATTTGAAATTTGAATGTTTCCAAAGTGTTGTTTGCATTTTGGAAACTTACTTTTAATTTTCAATGATAAAATATTATTCTCGATGTAAGAAAGACAAGCTCAAACTAGGCACCATTATTATATCATGAATATCAACAATAAACGGATGAATAATATGAATG
The DNA here is from genome assembly GCA_963693355.1 of Pontia daplidice. Taxonomy (NCBI): domain Eukaryota; kingdom Metazoa; phylum Arthropoda; class Insecta; order Lepidoptera; family Pieridae; genus Pontia; species Pontia daplidice. The sequence goes on along the minus strand of CAVNZL010000023.1, from coordinate 321,926 downwards.
GTAAATATTTTGTTTATTCTAGCTAACAAATTGAGTTAAAGAGCTTTTGGACTTTTTTAAACATATCATCATCAAATATAAAGAAATGTTTTAAAAACCAAGTCCAAGTCAAGTCAAATATTAACTGAGAAATTCATTTCTCTAAAGCAGGAAATTAATAAGATTTTTAAATTCACTTACACAACTAAGATATATAAAACCATTAGTATATTCAATTTCCAGATGCTCAGAGTTCAAAAAGAGTTAAACGTGAATGCAGCTATGGTGATAAATGTTATAGACTAAATCCAGCACATTTTCGAGAATTCAGTCACCCACATTGTAAGTGTTTTATTACTTTATTTTATATGAATTAATTCTGCTCAAGACTTATGGTCGGTTGCGGTATATTCCTGATTGCTCTTAATTTAAACTTGAATTTTTTGTGGATGTAATGTGATTTGTTCTAATCTTTGTGGTCTACTTTTTATTAATTTTAGTGGAAATTATACTCGACACATATGAAGGTAATGGTGACTATGATATACCCCAGAAATATGCCATGCAACGGAGTCAAATTATTGATCAATTAAATATAATTGTTGAGAAGAAGTTGTATGTTGGAAAAAATGAGATACAACCATCTAAGTGAGTAGAGTATATTTTCTATTATTTTTGCAATATTCTGAAGGTACCTAATTAGATAATAAATCATAACTGACCTTTATTATTTGTTGAAAAATACTTTTGGTAATCAAAATTCAAATCAATGGAAAGTGATGTTCTTAAAAATTATCTTAGAACCACTAATCTTAAAAAAATTTCTCCAAAGCTTAGATTAATAGATATTTTCTATATGCAAGTTGAAGTGAATATTGTGTATATAGGTTTTATTATTGAAAAACAACAGGTAGGCAGGCATGTAAGTGGTAACTAATGGTAAAAACTGGTAAAACTAAGTAGAAAAATTTCTCCTTTCAGTAATATACAATCCAGCACACAGAATATAACAGATGGGATACCAAGCACACAGAGCACAAATGTAACACAAATAAAACCACAGACAGAAATGGACACTCAAAAGAATCTACAAAAAATTCAAGATATTGAAAAATTAAATACAATAAAAACACCGAATCAAGAACATCGTGTTAGAGGTATGCACACACAATTTTCAACATTATTGGTATCAAAAAATTTGGTAAAACATGAATATTATTTAAAAAATCAATGTTGTATTTTATCTACGAGTAACACATGTACTCAAATGGGTTTATAATACCTCAGTATGATAAATACATAAAAGATAAATGGATAAAATCTAAAGTCAATCTAATAATGCTCTCCATAACTATTGTTCTCTGTCTCTCGTTCAAATTGATAAACATACACTTAAATAAATATGGTTAAAACAATCAATTATGATCTCAAGATATTCCACCCGAATTCTCCCTGTTATCTTTTAATTTATTCTATTCATTTATGAAATTAATTCGCATATTAACATTTTGATTATCTAAATAGAAAAGTAGCGTAGTAGCGTATCTAAATAGAAAATTCCATATAGATACTGTCTATTATCATCTTTTTTCAAATAACCTGGATTGTATCTTTGTAGACTCAGACTATAGACCGATTGTGCCACCTACTCGCAAATATTCCGAATACTTTAAAGTGGTTCCTCCGAAGAACAAGATGGCGGCTAAGCATGATGCCAGCGCGCCGTATTATATATTCTATACAACCATTACAGATGCGAAAGAAACACATTCGCAGCCGTTTTCTATAAGTTTTCAAGGTGAGTTCACAGATTATTGTGGCTGTGATAAACAGTGGCCTATTTTAATCAAACAGGAACTTATTATTATTTAGCGATAGTAAGATTCGCCTTAAACAGATATAATCCAACAAAAAAATCATAATGTTAATAGCAATCATGAACTGATGAAAAATATAAATTAAAAAATGTTCTATAAAATGGTATTTTACAGAGATATTAGATTCCAGTCTGGGCGAATTGAAGTGTTCGCTACAAATAAACTTTATGGTGGACGTCAGCTGGCTCCTTGCTCAGTATTACTTCGCTGGTTACAGGTATTATATATCTAATATATAAAATTCTCGTGTCACGGGGTTCGAACTTGAACTCCTCAGAAACGGGTTGACCGATTCTCATGAAACTTTGTGAGCGTATTGAGTAGGTCTGAGAATCAGCCAACATCTATTTTTCATCTCCCTAAATGTTAAGAGTAGTCCACCCCTTAATTTTTATTTTTTAGACAAAATGTTTAGTTTCTATTTTTTAATGATACAACATATAAAAATACATACAATCCTAAATTTTCACCCTTCTACGATCAACCCTTATTTTTTATTTATTAATTGAAAATTGAAATCACATGTATGGCAAAACATCTAGCCGGATCAGCTAGTAGTTTATAATATATTTAAAAACAAAGACAGATAAAATTTTATTATAAAAAGAGCGGCGGCCTCGCGGTTTGTGCGCGTGACTCTGAAACCAGAGGTCGTGCGTTCGAAGCCCGGCTTACTTGACTTGATGGAAATAGCGGTTTCATTTTCTGTGGTAATAGTCAAAGTCAAAGTCAAATTTATTTATTCAAATAGGATCTTTACATGATCACCTTTGCACGTCACTTAAAACTAAATTTATAGGCTTGTTCACTAACGCGCCCGAGTCTGAGAAGAACAAGCAAGAAACTCAGTCGGGTTTGTCTTTTTTTTTGATCATGCTTACAACTTTTAATTTTTAGAACAGGAGCAATTTAGTCCCAAGCACTTCTGTCATTCAGATAATCCGCGGTCCTGTAATAGGCTTTAGCAATCAATTTTCTTTTAATAATATTTTTGAATTTGTTTATTGACAGCTCTCGGAATTTGCTTGGGACTTTATTATAATAGCGAGCACCATTTCCTTGAAATGAATTGCTTATTTTATGCAGTCTTGTGGATTTAGCACATAAATCGTTTTTATTTCGGGTATTATATTGATGAAAGTCACAATTAGTACTAAAACGATTTATGTGTTTTCTAACATACATGATATTTTCATAGATATATTGACCAGCAAGCGTCATAATATTTAAATCCTTGAATCTCTCTCGCACCGACTCCCGTGGGGGCAAACAGCAAATCGCGCGAATTGCCCGTTTTTGTAAAATAAATATAGTCTGAACCTCCGCAGCATTACCCCAAAGAAGAATGCCATAAGACATTACACTGTGGAAATAACTATAATAGACTAGTTTGGCTGTGTGAAGGTCGGTGAGGCTGCGGATTTTCTTGACTGCATAGGCAGCAGAACACAATCTATTTGAGAGATTTTCTATGTGTGCCCCCCACTGGAGTTTACAATCCAATGTTATACCTAAGAAGACAGTGCTGTCTACATAATCTATCTCCCCATCTTTTACTTTTAATTTGGCTGTATTACAATTTTTATTACATGTGCTAAATCGTACACATTTGGTTTTCTTTTCATTTAACATTAAATTATTTAGGTTAAACCAGTTAACCACTAAAGAAATAGCATTGTTTATCGTATCAATAACTATGGCTATATAAAGAAATATTTTTTTTAAATATGACCTTGTATATAATATTTGTAAATAATACTAGTGCGAAAAAGCTTACAATACTCTACGGCGAAGAGTCTCCGGACTTAAAGACGATTAGCCAAAAGAAACCGCATGTTGACGCCCACTACGTTACCATGGCAACGCCTTTCGGTAAACATCACACGTGAGTATTCGTTTTTTTTTAATTGGCTGACAACGAGGCATTTCGCCAAGTTTTGGTTTTCACTTTTCCAAATTTAATTTTTTCCCTCTGTATTATATGTATGTACTACATTATGTTAGTATATGGATTTTTCCCTCCAAATAATAAAGTTATTTTAAGAATGCTATACGATTTAGTCACCTATCTCAAAATCGATTATAATTTAATTGTTTCTTCAACCATTGTGTGTATATCTATCCTATTTAAGTTTATTTTAATAAAGAACGACTTGAAATTCTCTCAACTTCAGAAAAATGATGGTGTTATGCTATGAAGATGGTTCAGTGAGAGTAGTTGTGTCAACCGCCAACCTATATGTGGATGATTGGGAGAATAGGACGCAAGGGTATGTATCTTGTATATTTTCAAAAGCTTTTAAAAAATATATATTAAAAAAGGACTTCGATATAAAAAGCATATGTTTATCAGTATTAGCATCTAAAACAAGCTATTAATAGCTACGGTAACCGACCTCTTATCTCACGCTAACCGACTACTTACCTCACGCTAACTGACCTCTTATCTCACGCTAACCGACCTCTTACCCTACGCTAACCGACTGCAGGTATTTGTGTGGACTGTTTCAATTAACAATTATCAATTTTTTTCAGACTTTGGTTCAGCCCCCGTTGTCCGGAGTTGCCATCGGACGCGATGCCTCATGATGGAGAGTCTCCAACTGCGTTCAAGAAGACATTATTGCGCTATCTGAACCACTACCATTTGCCGCAACTCGCCTTTTATATCGACAGAATAAAACGATGCGATTTCTCACATATCAAGTAAGAATTTTATAATACAGCCAGCTCTAGGTTCACATAAAATTCTCGTGTCACAGTTTTCGTTCCCATACTCCTCCGAAATGGCTTGACCGATTCTCATGAAACTTTGTGAGTCTAAGAATCGGCCAACATTTGTTATTCATTACCCTAAATGTGAGGGGTAGTCCGCCCCTAAATTTTATATTTATTTATTGACAAAATTTTTAGTTTCTATTTTACTATGATGCAGCATACAAAAATACATATAACCCTGCATTATTACACCTCTACGATCAAACCCTATTTTTAATTTATTAATTGTAAATTGAAATCACATGTATGGCAAAACAACGTTTGCCGGGACAGTTAGTATTAATATAACTTTGACGACTTGGTTGAGGAGTACGGGGTTCGATCCTCGGATTTTTGCGTGATGCACATTTATTATTTTGTTTGACAGCTCTGTTATCCATAACAAGCTACGCTTACCTTACGCTAACCGACCGCTTACCATACGCTAACCGACCGCTTATCATACGCTAACCGACCGCATACCATACGCTAACCGACCGCTTACCGTACGCTAACCGACCGCTTACCTTACACTAACCGACCGCTTACCATACGCTAACCGACCGCTTACCATACGCTAACCGACCGCTTACCCTACGCTTACCTTACGACTAAACGATATTGCAGCGTCTTCCTAATAGCATCGGTCCCGGGTGCCCATTTCGATTTGGATTGGGGCATGACTCGCGTCGGGGCCCTTTTGCGTCAGCACTGCTGCCTGCCGCCCTCCGAGAACAGCCGTTGGCCCTTACTGGCACAGGCCAGTAGCATCGGAAGCTATGGAAAGGAGCCCAAGGTATTGTCTATGGCTGACGGATGGAATGATAACACTTAATATAGTCTTTGGTTTTTTATTGTATGACATTTGAGGTTTGTGAACGCGTGACGTAAGCGTTACGAAATGTGAGATCGGTCGAGGTGAACGGGATTAAGTATCCAATAATGAAAATTATAAGATCCATTCAAAAGTATTAATTTACCAATGAGAACATAAAATAAGTTTAAATAATTGTAGAAAATTATATACACATATATTTATACATACAGATGGAGCTTTAAAAGCTCCCCTTCGTGTGGTCATAAGCACACTCGATTTTTTAATACTCTCTTACATTCTTCAAAGCACATATCTGGTCGAGAGGCACCATCGATGATAGACTTCGCTTGCTGAACATAATTTTTAAATAAAATTGTTCCTAACCTAACCAGATTGCCTGGAATAAATCTTTATTATTATAACTATTCAGGATTGCTATAATAATTAAATAATATTAAATTTCCCTTTTAATTATATAAGAAAAATACTTTTTGCGAAAGAATTACATATATTTATTTATACGGTAAAATGGAGGACACCGTGAGCCAGTTTTGTATATAAATCCTTCCGGTTTTAGTCGATACCAACTCCGGGGCAATAAATACAGATAACACTAAACCTCTCTACAGCTGTTACACTTAATAATATATTTTATTTACATTATTTACCGGCAGGATTACCTCTATCGACTAAAACCGGAAGGATTTATTTTTTATTTTTTATCACACAACCTCTCTGCTGCTGTGACACTTATTTTGACAATTAACACCTTTTGTCTTCAGTCTACCGTGACCACGCACGCTGTAAAGTACGCGAAACGTCGGAAAAATTTAAAATAATGTAAAATACATTTAAATTTTGCAAACAATACATAACTTGAATCCGTTAATAAAGTGTTTTTGTTTAAATAAAATTAACTAATAACTAAGAAATAATTACCTAATGGGCAAATCGACACTTCCGATTAGTGAGTCGACTACAAAATGGTTACGTGCCGCCATTACAAAAACATGTGACGTCACGTTTACCTACTACAAGAGTCAAATCAGCAACTTAATCTTTAAAAGTTTTCCCCTTCTCCGATGTGTATAATAAATTTCCATGAATGTCAAAAGTAATTTCTTCTTAGCTGCCCTTTGTGGCAAAAAACACTATGATACAAAGCTCATGAAAAACAAACCGCGAAAATGGAGGACACCGTGAGCCAGTAATGTAAAAATCCTTCCGGTTTCAGTCGATACCAACTCCGGGGCAATAAATACAGATAACACACAACCTCTCTGCAGCTGCGACACTTATTTTGACAATTAACACCTTTTGTCTTCAGTCTAGCGTGACCAAGCACGCTGTAAAATTAAAATAATGTAAAAAATATTTAAATTGTGCCAAAGTACATGACTTAAATGCGTTAATAAAGTGTTTTTCTTTAAATATATTTATTTATGTAATCGCAAACCTGCTGTAATTAAGCTAATTTATGTGTTCGTGGTAATGATTTTTTGACAGTTATGGCTGACGGGAGATTTCCTCCACCATTTCACGAAAATCAAGGATCAATCCCAAATGCTCACCGCACCAGCTGAGCTGAAGCTAATCTACCCATCTCTAGGTAATCACCATTTTGTAATATGTTTTAACGGACTTTATATAATAATGTGATTTGTATTTTTTTATTTTTTTTTCATTTTTCAGACATGTTTTTCGTTTTTTATGTCAAATAACCATATCTCTATTTGTAGAAATGGCACAGCGGATCTTATCAGCGAAATCGTATTTTGGAATATTTTTTTACATTTTTTTAAATGATATCTTTATATATATAATTCTTCTGTGAGTCTGTATGTCACTGAACTTCTCTCAAACGACTGGACCGATTGTGATGAAATTGTTTGTGTGTGTTCAAGGGGATCTGGGAATGGTTTAGATTCACAATATTATATAAAATTCATTCTTATGCAGTCACTTCACCAGTAGCACAGGTGTATCAATGTCACTATGAATTATAGAAAAAAAATTGAGATTGCTCGCTCTCCATATAAATGATTTTGTTTATATGCGGTAGAAACATAATAATTATATAACAGCTATTTTATGAAAATAGCGTGAGTATAATGACAGCATCGTTGTCCCAGAAAACGTGAGACAGTCGCATGACGGTCTACTGGGCGGTGGGTGCCTTCCGTACGCCGCAAGCGCGCACTCCAAACAGCCTTGGCTCAATCAATTTCTCTAGTAAGCATTTATACCACTTTTCAAACTCGGTTAGCCCCAAGGAAGCTTTTATAGCTGACCACTTTTACATTGTACTGAAAATTAAAAGAAAAATCCTATTTAATTACCAATTGTGTCTTGTGTTTATTATTTTATGATGTGTCATGAGCCGATAAATTTAAATAAATCACTTGAATTTAAAGCCAATGGCGAGCCACACACACGAACCGGAACAGAGCGATGCCGCATATAAAATCCTATACCCGGGTATCCCCGGATAGCAAAATGGCGGCGTACTACCTCCTGACTTCCGGTAACGTGAGCAAGGCTGCTTGGGGCTCCATTAATAAAGGAAACAAGGCTTTGAGGATTATGAGCTATGAAGCTGGAGTGCTGCTGCTACCTCGTTTTGTGGTAACATATATCTTATCTTTTTTTTCATATTTTTGTCTTTTTTCATATTTTTTATCTTTTTTTTCTTTTTCTTTTTTTGGTACTGAAACAGTGCTTGTGACTATAAAAATTAATACTGGAATTATTTTGAAGCTTTGCAGTTTATTTTTGATGCATTACAAAAAGAAACTGCAAAGCTTAAACATTTTTTTTTTAATTTTGAAGCTTTGCAATTATTATTAATAGTTTAAATAAATCAATATTATAATATAATATGTTATATACTCAAATATTATATATATATTTGGATTGGATTATATATCTATATATTTGGAAAATGAGTTTGCTATAAAAGTTTTTTACGATAAAGCGAAACGCTTTCTTGAGTATATTTTTTTTTAGATAAACGAAGACCTGTTCCCTCTGAGTGAAGGACACAACCGCCTAATCATACCATACGATATACCACCAATAAAATACACTAGCGATATGTCGCCTTGGGTGTCTGATTATTTGCATTGAAATGTGCGTGTTGTAAATCTGTGATAAAAAAAAAGTTTTTTGAACAATTCATCTTAGAACAGAATTCTTATCTGTATATTTTTGCCAATAAAAAATTTAAAGAATGTTTTTTTATTTTTTCCCTTAATCAATTATTACATGGATTGTATGGATAGGAATTGTTTTTAATCTATATATATATATATATATGCATTTCATTAAAATTTTAAGCTTTCTCGTTAAAAATCAAATGCGAACACTGTGTAAAAATAATAATATTTTTATTTATTTGCTAAATATTGGTTAATTACAAATATCTTAAAATCACTAGTTGAAAAAGAAATTCAATGAATAAATAATAGACTATATACCGGGATCACTTCAATCGACCTTTGGAAAAGGACAGTCGGTTTATTTCGGAATTGTAGAGCGCTATCTCTGTCTATACAGTCAACGCCTGTAGACAAAATAAAGTACGTAGTTCTGAATTGAATATCTGTCAAATAATAAATATGATAATGGATGGATACGACATTTGTTTTCGGAAATGCGACGACTGCCGATGTGCACGTAATGGCTGGCTTTGTAAACACATCCACAAATAATTGTTTGTAATTAAATGTATAAATATATTGAATGGCTTTTCTTTACACCTATCAAATTTAAAAAATTATTCATATATATAAATTAACAGTACTTTAAAACAGATATTAAAATAAAATGCATGAAAATTCATGCGCTATCGCTCAAGGCTAGTTCTGGGCAAACGGAATGACGGAAATATGCCAATTTGTTGAGAAAGTCTTAAGTCTTATACTTCCTGTATGAGCGACGTTTTTTATTCATCCTCAAGAGTTCTTGCATCTATGGAATATTGTTAGACATTCTTTGATCTATTTGCCAATATTTTTTAGTGATTTGTCCACAAATTTAAACCGTGTTCGATCCACGGAAAAAGGAAAAAAATAGCCTGACATAGTGAAAATTTAAATGGTTTTGTTTTTTGTGTGTAAACAATAGAAACATACAAAAACAAAAATGTTTCTACTATTAATATTTAGCTTCTAGACACCACCGGTCTAGTAAGAAGATTGAAAAGAAAAATCATTCGAGTTAGTGTCTTAGTGCTAGTGTCATTAGTGATAATATTTAAACATATTTAAAGTACACATTAAAGAGTGTCAGACCTTTATTAGAGACTGTAAGAAGTGTTAATGGACACCATTCTTATATTATTTATTCTTAAGCAATTTATAGATGTAAATTACTCATTAGTCTTTACCTAGGCTAGATCGTAATCTTTTAAATGATTTGTATCTGTGAAGGCAATTCATCCCTATTAAAGATTTTAAAAAATACTATTAATATAAATTTTCTATGTATAACGTTTAAACTGAATTATATATATATTTAAATATAGTTATTAATTAGTTATAAGTTCTAGTGAAGTTGAATCTATTTGTGCTATACATTTTTAAATCTAAATCGTTGTTATATAGAAATTTCATTTACTTTCTCTATTGTAGCAACGTGGTATTTCATATACTCAGCCATTATACCGTGAGTATCAACACTATTAATCAATCAATTACATTAACTATTGCAGCTACGCTCCACTTAATATGAAGAATCTATATATACAAGGAAATTTTCGTTAATTATTTGTCTACTCTGTGCCGTCGACTTGAACGCCATGCGGGTGAGTTTCGTAACCTTTGACATTTTGACAACCTGACAGATGTCACCCGTGACAAAAGCACCCGCCGGAATTTATTGTTATTATCATTTTTAACTTCTGATTTCTTATTTAGTCCTTTATTATACATATTTCGGCTTTAATAATAGCATTATATGTACAATGTTAATAAATAAAGAAGCAAATCACTCGAGTAAGTAAATAATGTAATAAATTCACGTTCAACTAAGCGTATTGTAAACAAATAAATGCAAGGCATGTTCAGATGTGTCGTGTTAAAAATAATCGTATGAGGTTTTTTTATATTTAAAGCTAATTTAGCAGTTTAATTTGTACCAAGAGCGCAAATGAAATATCTATTGAATGCAAATTCGAAGATTTCGTCGGTTCAGGCTTGTTGAAAACGATTACTGTGAGACGATTAGTCAAGAACCTTCGGCTGTAACGTTCAAGTAATCAGCTTTCAATCAGATTTAAAAGTTTTAATATAATTATTTATTTACAGCTCATATGTTTTTGGTGTGTGTTTGTGACGGCGTGTGCGCAGGAGTACTACGCGCCGCAAACGTTCAGTAAGGTAATGCAGTTTAGTTTTTATAATGGTTTTTTATTATTAGCGTTAGCCGTGCGTTTTATCTTCATCTGTTCAGTTTGCTAGAAAAATTTACATTGATAAGAAAAATTAACAGTACAAGTAATAATGTGTAAGTGTAACACGCGAAGAGAAACATTTTTATTAGTTTTCCCAATAGTTTTCGTATATGCTCCGATCTTATTGAAAATAGCGAAATATTGTTTCTCGATGAACTACACATTTTTTTTTTAATTTTAACGCCTCGGATTATCCTGTACACTCAAGTCTTCAAAATATTAAACTATCAACAGTAACTTAATTTATTCGCACTCATTCAGATGCGTTTATCATAGAGATTTAATCATAACATTTTCTTAAAATATTTATATATTAAGATTGCAGCATGTTTATTAAATTTAGGCAGAATTCATAATTGGTTGCACCCTTTAATGTGAGCTTATTAGCTATTATCTGTGTGCTATATTCTTTATATAAAACCCTAATAGACCAATCTACAATACTCCGCGAAAATACTCGATGAGATCGAACGCTGTTCGTAGAGGCATCATCCTGAGGATGTTCCGGTGTCGAGGCGAAGCGTGCGTTGGGTGGTTGTGGGTCTTTTCGCTGAGTATTGCTTGTAGATTGGTCTATTAGGGTCTTGTACTATGGACTTCCGTAAAGTAATTCGTTGAACTGAGGTTTGTTATGTTGAGGTTAGATTGGCCTAAAATTCGTTATAAAGAGGTCTTTAACAATAGTGACGTGCAGGTGTTTACATTACTTTCCATCAAAACAACAATGATTACTTTACAAACAAAAGCGTGTCGAATGAATCACATTATAAGATTAAGATTTATATTATTGGTGGAAACTTTATATAAAGGTTTTGGGTTGGCAAAACTCGTTAATTAGAGGTATGAATACTTTTTCTTGATAGTTGAAAATTCGCTATAAACAGGTTGTACGTATAGAATGTTCGCAATGTAAAGGTATATTTTATATTGACTCTTATGGATAATTCAAGGGGCTTACGAAAAATTTGTTATATCGAGGAAGTCGTTATATTGAGGTACGTTATAATGTTGCACTGTATTAACTATACAATTATTCAGAGTTGAGCTGTTGAGTTTTTTTATTTATAACTAGCTGACGCGGCGAACTTCGTACCGCCTTAGCGTAGCTTTGATGCACTATTTTATATTGTATAGTTGACCTATCTTATTTCGTATTATAAGAGGGAAAGAGATAGAAATAAGCCACGACTCTCTCACTCTCATGACGTTGACATTCGTTCTGCGCGTTTTTTAATGCAATATTAGATGTATATTTTTTAATATTCCTGAAAGATTTTCTTAATATTTTTTTCCGTAAGAACCATCCTTGGACTTCCACAAACATTTTAAAAAAAGAATTATCGAAAATGGTTCAGCCATTCACACGTGATGCCGTGACAACGCGAAACGGGTTTCATTTTTATATATATAGATAATTGGCATTATAACTATCAAACAATTTCTACATGACATAAGATATGTGATGAACTGATATTACTGCAATTATATGTAAAATCGCTCAGGCGTTACGATTCAAACTAGCATGGGAACGCTTGACAACTTTGACTTTATTCGACACCTACTTTGTCAATCATTTTTATAGTATGGACAGATATGATAATCTATTACAGCTTCTTATGGGTGCTAAATCTACGATCTGGGTATTATATCAATAAATATTTGTTCTCTTGTATCTCAATTGTTTGAGGTCTAATCTAAATACTATCATTACGAAAATGTTGACCATAGGTCGAACCCGAGACCCTCAGTTCGCCAGTCCTTCATGGCCATTGCACCATATCGAACCATTGCAGACAGTTTTTTTTATTCATAATGTCAGCACCCCTCTTCCCTTAGCGGAAGAGTCCTTATTTACATAAATTATCTTAATTACGTTGTCTGTATAACTATATATATATATATATACTAGCTGATCCGGCAAACGTTGTTTTGCCATACATGTGATTTCAATTTTCAATTAATAAATAAAAAATAACGGTTGATCGTAGAAGGGTGAAAATTTAGGATTGTATGTACTTTTGTATGTTGTATCATAAAAAAATAGAAACTAAAATTTTTGTCTAAAAAATAAAAAATAAAATTTAGGGGTGGACTACCAACATATTTAGGGGGATGAAAAATAGATGTTGGCCGATTCTCAGACCTACTCAATACGCTCACAAAGTTTCATGTGAATCGGTCAAGCCGTTTCGGAGGAGTTCAAGTTCGAACCCCGTGACACGAGAATTTTATATAATATTGTGAATCTAAACCATTCCCACATCCCCTTGAACACACACAAAAATTTTCATCAAAATCGGTCCAGTCGTTTGAGAGAAGTTCAGTGACATACACACTCACAGAATAATTATATATATAAAGATTATTTGGTTTTGTTTCGTGACTATATTTACACCGAGTTGACCCGAATTACTTTATAGAAATGCGAACTACTCGTATATGAAGAAATTAGCTCAAACGGAGCCGAGCGTGAAGTTATTCACTTGAATTAACATTAATTTCATCACAGCATAACACATTTACGTATAACCACTAATTCAATATAAATTCTTGATTTTGTATCGAACGAACAAACTTCAACGAGGTAAAAATTTAGCATATCTAGCCATATGTGAATGAATCAAACTGAATCAGTCTAAATGAATTATACAATGAATCTAAATGCGCGATAGTAATACTTTCGTTTCCCGCAATTCTATGTTTTTAAACACGTAAAGGATCTACTTTTAACCGTGATTTTTAGAAACGTTCTCTCAGACCAATTCGCTAGCAATCCGCGAAAACACCCTTAAACACTCGACGCGTGCTTTGCCCCGATACCGGAGCATTCTGTTATTAGATTTTTATATGGAGCAACGCCTGATTCTATTAATTTTGTAAAAAGCAACCCAAATTACACAAAAATCGATCGTTTCATACGTTCGTAGACGCAAAGATTCTCATAAAGTTGTATACAAAACAGGACTACAAAATGTTCGAGCCGGAACACCTTCCGTGGAACTCAGCATTGCGAAAGGCAAATGAAGTAAGCTTACAAATATAATCATCATTAGCGAATTACGAATCTTTTCATCTCACTCGCACTCTTTCTCCGTCTCTTTCTAGCTTTACGCTGCCTAAAGAGCCTTTTAGTGAGGTTTCCTTTAAAAGCACAGTTAATTTATTTATTGATTTATTTCAACACACAGTACAATATCTTACAGGTTCAAACCTAATGCGACATTGATGCCTTATTTTATTTTACTATTTAATCCTAAGTATCGAATAATAAGCTTATATTTTACAATTATTAAAATTACATGTAGCTAATTTTATAATAGAACATTTGTGATTTCACTCAAAGCGCCTGATATTCATGTTTAGACATATTCATGTCTGATGAGTTTTATTAATGATAAATGTGGGGATTATTAACAGGCTGGACCATACTACAGAGAAATATTTACTCGCGACAGCAACGTGGCAGGTTCCGTGGCGCAGCCGTGGAAGCCGGCGAACGAAGGACCAGCGTACGACGACTATTCAGACAGGGGATACAGAGGTAAATTAATTACATCTAAATTGGTATTCTCAAATGCAAGAATTACTTAACATACAAACACATCTTCATGATCTACGATAGACGCACAGTATGTGGAACTGCATATAGAGTTATTTACGAATAGGGTTGCTATCCGGTTTGACCGGATTTGTCCTAGTTTAGAGGGCGTCCGGGGAGCGACCGGGGAAGGTTTCATTTGTAGACCGAGTTTTAAAAAATAAATAGATTTGGTATTTTAATAAGGTTCTGTTTTCTTGTTTCAAGAATTTAAAATGCTGATTGATATAAACAATTTGTAACAAATTGTAATATGATTATGTTTTGTTAAAAAAATGAATGAATAAAAAAGGTGATGTACATTTTCAACTGTTTTTTATTACATTGAATATGTTTGAAAGATCTTGTTGATATGTCTGGCTTTCGGACTCTAAAATCCGGGGTTTTCACTCGTCTTGGCCTGTTTTCCAAATTTTAGAGATGGCAACCCTATTTACGAACCAATACGGCTTAGGGACTCGATAGCAGAGCGTAATGCCTTCAAAAAAACAGCTGCCAATTCAAAAAAGTCTTACTAATTACACAATCGTTTTTAATTCCTTTGATTATATTCTGTATCATATTATAACAAATATGAATACGAAACGATAAATTGTAATCATACATGATATTCTTTGAATAATAAATCTCCTGTCACGATGTTTGTCCGCGATGGACTCCTAAACTATTCCACCGATTTTAAATTAAATTGGCACACCATGAGCAGTCTGGTCCAACTTAAGACAGGATAGTTTAGATCTTTAATTATAGTCGCAATTTTATTTTATTGCAAATTATTTGTCTATAATTAATTGACAGACACACTTATCTGTTAACTTCAAAAGATTCTAACAAATGTCGATACTTTTCGACTGTATTGAGTAAGTAATCAATAGATGGCACTGCTCTGGTAAACCGACAAACGTGTCATATAAAGATTAATTTATTTAATAACAAGCATTATTTTTATTGAAGTAAACAAATGATTGCTAGAAATCAAATAATAGTAATAATTTATTGTGTATAAACATTTGTTATTTTGAAATGCTCATAAGAATTGTTCTATTTTTTAAGAGTTGTCGTTTGGTTCTCAGATTCTTGAGCTTTTGTTTTGTCGATTTGCATACATTTAGAATAAAATGTTCAGGATTGATAGGTAATAGGTATTTCAGGAGAGCCACCAGCGAAAGTTGAGAGTTGGCGTCCACAATACGGTGTAGGCAAGGAGCGCCAGGCATCAATACTGCATCACAAGCAGTCATTGAGTTCCGGTGAGGAAGCTTCTATTTAAGATGAAATCATATTAAATTTAAGTCTCGTACAAATTTCTTAAATATTTGAAACATGCCTTCCAAGCTATCTATCTAAGTTCTGTCAAATATTTTTAGTTTGGTTTGGATTTCGTAGGGTTGCTTTCGGTAGATTTAATTGGTATTTGAGTTTTGATAATTGAATAAATCTGCGATTCGTCCATGTGAAATCTAGCCAAGTGTCTTGAATAAACTAATAATCAATAAAGATGATTTTCTTATGGATAAATTTTAGAAACTTCTAAAGATTTTATTAATAACATCATTTGAGTAATTTAATAACTCAAAACTTTACTATAGTTCTTTTTGTTGCAATATAAATTAATAATATAGAACAAAATAGATAACATTTCGTATTTCTCTCGAAATACTACAACGCCCAGACTGCATGTCTAAATTTAAGGAATCGTCTTATGTATTTTCAACTGATCCTTTGATACATTACCATTAACACTAGAACTGTCCAAAATGTGCTCAGTATTTAAGCAGTAATGGACACTGTACCAGCAACTTAGTTGATGTCTTGCCTATTTTTTGCCTTTGGCGAAATGCCTCTGTTATTTAGAATAGGTCTAAATCAAAGATCTGTTTACATCATAAGATGGCGCCTTCCGCTTCGAGTATGCGTCAGACAATGGTCTGGCGGCGGGAGAGATGATAGAGCCAGATGGCTCCAGGGTTGGGGCATACCAGTACAAGGACCCAAGTGGGCAGCTGGTGAAACTGAAGTATAGAGCTGGAAAAGATGGATTCCAGGTGTGCACGCGAATAGAAAGTTGTTCGTTGTGATAACACAATGGTGGCGATTCTGATGTACACACTCTAAACTAAAAATCTCTAAATTTAGCTTTAGACCTGTCAAACAGTTTTAGAGAGCGTAACCTATTCTGTACATCTCTAAATTGATAGCAATAAGGCTTAAATTGTCAATGTAGAAACATATAGAATAGGTTACACACGTTTGACAGGTCTAAACCTAAATTTAGAGACTTTTAGTTTTAGAGGTGTACATCAGAATCGTCAACACTGTTTGAAATATATGTGTTTATTATTATTTCTTTCTTTATTACATTTATTTCTATATCCTTAATTTTGAATCGAATTACATACGTCTTTTTTATTTAAATTGTGTTACAAATTTAACAATTTTCGGTCAGTATAGGATACTTGATAGAGAAAAATTAAAATAATGTAAAATAAATTTAAATTTTGTAAAAATACATAACTTAATCCGTTCACAAAGTGTTTTTCTTTAAATCAAACATAGTTTATCATATTAAGTGTACATTGTCTATTACAGATTCTAGAAGGTAGTCACGTACCCAAAAGTCCGGTGCCAACGAACCCGCAGAGCTCAGGTATGTAAAAAAAATAATAAAGTACTTTTTTCACAAATGTCGGTTAGCCCCAAGGTAAACTATTTCTAGCTTTAAATATAATAGATAAATTGTTGACTGGTGCTATCGGAGAGCTTCAGTTCAGCAGCGTGAAATTCTGACCATTGCTTACCTGGTTCGGCAAGTTCACAAGGCAAGAAACACATTGTATCGATTATCAATTTTCCGAACAATTACGATTTAGGGACCTTCAAAAAAAGATCGTATAAGCATCTTAGAGGCCGGCAACGCACTGGTGAGCCCTCTGGCTTCGCGAGTGTCCATGGGCGGCGGTGTCGCTTAGCATCAGGTGAGCCTCCTGCTCGTTTGCCCCCTGTTTTATAAAAAAAAAAAATTAAAACAATATTATAAAAATATTGTCTTTAAAAACACTAAGTTATGTATTTCAGCAAAATTTAAATTTATTTTACATTATTTTAATTTTTGTTTCGCGTACTTTACAGTGCATTGCAAAAAATACTTAATCCGTTAATAAAGTGTTTGTCTGTAGATTATAAAAATCTTGGCAGATAAGTGGATACTTTATCAGCTGTTTACTCAATTCTAAACATGAGTATACGCTACAAAACAATTTGAAATGCTGGCTCTACGAGACAGGCTATATTCTATAAAAATTTGTCTACATATTATTTGGTTTCAGATGCATACTACGAGCCGGCGTACGATCAGCAACGCAGACAGTATGAAGCACCACAGTACAGTCAGCAACGACCTGAACCTAATCAAGTAATTTTCATATTAAGTTGATATATTTATGGAATTATAATTTGTAGACTCAACGAACGCCTTGATTAATATTATAAATTTAATTAGTAAATGTTGTCTCATGAAAAGTTTTAATTGCTCCAGGGTCCTCTAGAGCCACGTGGTGCTGGCGGACAATACCTTGCACAGAACTGGAGGCCCGAGAGCCCTTCCGGTGGCAAGGTAACTAAAGTAGTATTATATAAATTAACTGGCTGATCCGGCAAACGTTGGTTTGCCATCATGTGATTTCAATTTTCAATTAATAAGTAAAAAATAAGGGTTGATCGTAGAAGAGTGAAAATTTAGGATTGTATGTATTTTTGTATGTTGTATCATAAAAAATAGAAACTAAAAATGTTGTCTAAAAAATTAAAATTTAGGGGTGGACTACCCTTAATATTTAGGGGGATGAAAAATAGATGTTGGCCGATTCTCAGACCTATTCAATACGCTCACAAAGTTTCATGAGAATCGGTCAAGCCGTTTCGGAGGAGTTCAAGTTCGAACCCCGTGACACGAGAATTTTATATAATATTGTGAATCTAAACCATTCCCAGATCCCCTTGAGCACACACAAAAAATTTCATCAGAATCGGTCCAGTCGTTTAAGAGAAGTTCAGTGACACACACACTCACAGAAGAATTATATATATAAAGATAATACTTACCTACTATACATTAATATACATTTATTTGTAAAAAGACTTTTGGGTTAGCTACACTACTTGAGCTTAAATAATCTGTTGTAAAAAGTTAATCTTAAATCGTCACATTTTGAATCGCTCATCTTGCACCTGGAGAACGGTGGCGATTCTGATGTACACACTCTAAACTAAAAATCTTTAAATTTAGCTTTAGACCTGTCAAACAGTTTTAGAGAGCGTGACCTATTCTGTGCATCTCTAAATTGATAGCAATAAGGTTTAAATTGTCAATGTAGAAACATATAGAATAGGTTACACACGTTTGACAGGTCTAAAGCTAAATTTAGAGACTTAGTTTTAGAGGTGTACATCAGAATCGCCACCATTGTTTGGTACTACAGATTCATAGCGACGATTTGACAATCGAATTTGACATTTGACAACTGAATTTGACAATTCATTTGCAGTACCGCGAAAACGACGTTGAACCGAACAGGGGTCCTCACTCGTTTGGCGAAGGGTACGCGTTCGCTTTCCAAGGAAGACACAATAACTACTAAGAGATATTAATAAAAAAATGCTTTTGAAAACATTGACTTTTATTTAACGCCTAAGTAATAGCGAATTCATATCGTACCTGGTAACAAAGATTATTTTATAGTACACTGTATCTGATGAACCGTAATATTTCTAAAGTTGCAACACAGACTGTGTATTTCAGTTGCAACACAAAATTTTATTTATTTATTTTAATGGTTAACAAGCAGGCATTAGCTATATACATTATTAAATCAGGCTAAAGCTCATACTAAGTACTTATAGTACACCTTAATAGTAAACACAACATGCATTTAAAAAAGTAGACAAAACTATGTCGTTTAAATATGAACATTGGTTAATTTATAATAAAAATAAAAGAGATATACATACAATAGAAACCTAGTAGACAAAAGCGGTGGTCAACGCAGAAAGCGATATTTAAACTGTAATGGGTATATTCATCAAATACTTAGAAACAGAATAAACTACATAGAGGGCGTTCAAACGCAAATTTTTTTTGTTAGTTTTATAGATATACATATTTTATATATGTATATATATATATATATATTACATATTATATTTTATATTTTTTTATATATATTTCTTCAAGGTATTTGTATCCATTGTTGTCCGGATAAATAAATGTTATTATGAAATTCGAAATCCGGGAGTTTTGATCATACGACGGAAATTTTCAATAAAATTTTAAAACTATGATTTAACAAAAAAATGTGAAAAAAGTTTTGTATGAATTGATCTGTTTTTCAAAAGCCATATTGATCCAGTCAATTAAAAGGGATAATCGGGATAAGGATACAAGTCGGTCGATATATGATAGATAACTGAATATTTAGTAGGATTTGGCAGATTAGTTTTGCACCCTTGCGGGATAAAATGGAATTAGAATGTATGAAGTTAGAGACGTCATTGCAAATATTGATTTTTTTAGAAGACTCCACACAATACGGCCCGAGATGGTTACTGGTTTTTGAGTCCAAATCATAATTGATAGTGGCCTCAATGAGCTTTTCATTGGTGTATGCTTTCCAATATTGCTATCCTTTTTCAATTGAACTGAGTGCTTCTCTCTTGTTACCAATTGTCAGTTGACCTTCTAATCGAAGTGATTCTTAAGAATTAAGATTCTCAATTTCCATATCTTGTTCGTGCATTTTTATGAGCTCATCAATTTTCCGTTCTTTTGTGTGAATGTCAAAACAAAAGCTCGAAAAATGGAAAGCGTTAGCGTTATTCAGCCTTAATAAACACTTATATATTAATAGAATCAGGCGTTACTTTGCGGAAGTCCATAGTACAAAATCCCAATTGACCAATATACAAGCAATAATCCGCGAAAACCCCACAACCACTCGACGCACGTTTCGCTCCGACACCGGAGCATCATCAGGATGTTGCCTCTACGAACAGCGTTCGATGAGTTTGAAGAGAGTTCGATGATGATGACATATATATTGTGTTTATACAATATAGTTATAAGCATCCATTGCGAGATATAAGCAGCGTATCATGGTGCTAATTAAATATCAACACAATAAATCTTTAGCGGAAAAGGAATCACTCGATTTTGAGAAAATAAAACAGCAATTCAGTTCATATACCCACATTTTATTAACCACATAAACAGACAATAATAATTTAATATTTTTAACAAAATCTATCACATTAATAACTAATATTAGTATATTATTGTGTTTAAATACAAGATTTTCGAAAGAATGTAAAAAAACAACAATTTCAAAACAAACCTTCCAAGCATAATTAGTCTAATGATAAATGCCACAATAAATATCACTATAACTATCACACGTGGCCGGTTCCAATATTCAACTTACGGATGAACTACAAAATGTCCGTAGATTTAATACGGGGGCGTAAATAGACGACAAAATAGCTCCTACCTACATTTCAATATTTGAATGTATACGTTATTAAAATATTAATAATCTTCAAATCTATTATTACTACCATACACTTTCAGCGGTTCGCTGCTCCTTAGTCTAGATATAATAAAACATTACGCTAATTTTTAAATGTCATCAAATGTGATAAAAATATCGGCACGTTTTGCGTTTGAAGAACGAGTATTGAAAAGTAATGGCAACATTGAGTAGTCAATTGTCATTCTTTGTATGACAGTTTTAGTGGCGTATATATCAAATTTATAATTAGCACGGCCTACCCTTTGGGCGGACACTAAAAATAATAAGATACTTCTGTTTTATATACTAATAAACGAGGTCCGAACCAGCTATTGTATTAAAAATATCTAAAATACAAATATGAATACATTATGAATTCACTACTAAAGATACTACTAGACTACTTGTGGAAGTATATGTGATTATTCAATTATCTACTTTACTACAATATAATATGATATAAGTCGACGAGATCTGCATTTTTGCAGAATGTGGCAAATGACGCCATTAAAATTCTATCGACGCCATATTGCCAGTTGTTATAAATACGATATGACTACGTTATGATTGTACTACTAAATATTTTAAATATATTTGATTTTAAAGAGTATGTAATAAATTATATATTACAGAAGATATAATAGATATATAATAGATCTCTGTATGTAAGGGTAAATGTATGACGTCAGATGATATCGCTATTTTTTTAGGGATTGCGTCATGGCTTACAGAACCTATAGTAGAGACAACGCATACCAATAGTAGATAAAATGTTATATATTTTTAACTGTATTATATAGTTAAATATTAATGAGTAGCGACTACATACATAAGCTAATACAAGATTGAAAATGTAACGGACAAAATTTCAACACCTTCCACCTTTCTATAGAACGCAGCCATACGCAAATAGAAGTGTTTAAGGTCACAGAGTAACGCAATTGTTACTAGGCGCAACAGACTTCCAATTTCATATGTCACTTTTGACAAGCGGGAGATTTTTGACAATTTGGACGCGCGAATTTATAAGTTGTGCCTTAAATAGTATTGAAATAAAGTTCCATTACATTAAAAATAGTATGATAAAAGATGCAAAACTACAATCTACGATTTAATATGATTATTTGAACAAGATTAACCTACATACTGGAATATATTATTATAATGCATTCATATTTGGTAAACATTGTATATCCTATAAATATATAACTACATACTATATGTAACTGGTATAAGCTTTATGATATATAAAAAATATTACATTTTGGTCCAATTATTAAAAGTGCAAAATCAACCAGTGATAATAAAGTTTTGTCGGATAAAAACAATATTGTCAAAGTCACATATGCAATAAAAGGTATAATTAAATAATTTTTTCTTGTAAATCGCTATTGTTAAATTGGTCACAGCTGAATATCATATATTCTACACTAGGCATATACGAGTATACTCCGACGTCTAACTAAGCTAACTTCCACACCTCTTGACAGGTTAAAAATAAATCGGGCGGGTCACAAAATGGCGGACAACATGGCGGCTTTACTCTTCCTCCTCGTTTTGGTAGCTCACGTAGCGAACAGATGATTTCTCGCTTATTATCAAACTCTAAAAACCCAATTTATATATGATTAAATCTTATTATAAGAACTTATGAAACCACTAAAGATATCGCTCGTGGAAATTATTTCTTGAACAAATATTTGTTTAACATACGATAGCAATGGATTGTTAAATTGGATTTTAAACCGAAAACGATATTTGATATTTGCCATCAGTTTTTTAGAACTCCATACCCAAAGGGTAAAATAAAAATTCCCTGCAGGCTTCACTCAATCTTACCAAGCCTGTCACAAATATATCCTGCTCTGGTGCAGATTTCATAAATTTATTAACTAGCGACACCATTCGCGGTATCGCTGATTTCTGGCGAAGCACCGTTCGCGAATTTCTCTCTGATAATAATATATTAACGATAATATTGTCTTTTATTGACATAGCTATTATTCATTTAAAGAAAAACACTTTATAAACGGGTAAACTATTATTTTAATTCGCGGCGTATGTACCGCATAACGAGAATAGAAAAAAACCAACGCGATCAATACCTGTTTTTCATCTCTAGCGGGTGGCGAGCGCAGCAGCAACAGGACCGGCGCGTACGCAAAGTTAAGTATCGCGATGATCACCAGCATCCATTCGAAGCCGATGCTATTTACGAGCGCACCGGAAAATGCTGGACCTGATATGATATTTTAAAAAATTTTAGTCTTAAACCGAATATCCTTTTTAATACTTATTGATTTTTTTTTTCAGCAACCGTGGTCACGGCCAGAGTGCCATCACAAAGTCGGTCAAATTTAAATGTATGGGGGTGATGTTGTGAGAAACGAAAAAGCAAAGACTGCCGTTGCAAAGTATTTTATTTAAAGTAATATTTTATTATTTTATGTCTGATTTATTGTTATTTGAATTCACACATTAACCTTAACATCTCTGAAAAAAGCTTCTTTGAAAGCTTACGGCTCACAACCTCCAAATCACAATTTAAGAATTTCGATTACTGAATATTTAGTAGGATCAACCAATCGTCGCAGATTTATATTATTTTACGCTTAATCTGTTTAGACAAAGTAAAATGATCTGTAAATTTTGTATAATGGGCGCATGAGCTTCTGGGTATTGTCAAACAGAGCCTCCGTTTGGTGTCCAGTAAATTACAACTGGCCGTTCTCATGTAAGGTATATCAGTCATGATACAAGATTAAAATAATCTAAGGTACATAAAACCTCTTTGTAAGTACTGGCATGTAAATAAAAAAATGATCGCCAGCGTCTGTCAGATTAGACAGACAAGAAAAGTGATATATTAATTTCTTCGTGCACATTATTTATTATGTTTTAAAACTATTTAATAGTATTTCATTTGAATTGTAAATTTGTGCATGATTGTAAATATTTTGTATTATATTGTAAATAACAAAAGTTTTATTCACTGAATTAGTGACCACCGACCCACTTTAACTTTCAACTTTGTGTGGGTCTAATGCGCTAAAATGTGACTCACCAACAGCGTACCCCAAGCAGAAGGCGGTGTCACCAATTGCATAGACGGAGCCGTAGACAGCAGCATGGCGAATGTCGACCAGGAAACCCAGTTCTGGCATCATGGACGAATCGACCATGCCGATCGCGAAGCCCAGGCCAGCGTTCGGGATGATTAGGTGTTCCAGTTTGCGAGCCATTGGGATCTCAAATATAAATATAGAATATATAATAAATTTTGTAAAAATACATAACTTAATCCGTTTGTGTTTTTTTTTAATATTAATGATAATTATAATTTATCTCAAAAGTGGTAGACGCGATTATAGAGTACAATGTATATATTAAAAAATATTTTATAATATATTTCATTTAATAATTGAAGA
Source organism: Pontia daplidice (assembly GCA_963693355.1). Lineage (NCBI taxonomy): Eukaryota > Metazoa > Arthropoda > Insecta > Lepidoptera > Pieridae > Pontia > Pontia daplidice. Next base: position 297,458 of record CAVNZL010000023.1, on the reverse strand, counting down.
ATTATAAACATTAGCTTTAACAAAACTACAATTGTTCGGCTTAACTTGAGTGTAGCAACCTTACCAGAATAAGACACAAGCCAATGATGATCAGGCCAGAGCAGGCAGCCAGCCATCGACCCATTTTATGGCCGAGGGGTCCGAATAGATTTGTCCCTGAAAAGATTTTCCCAATCATTCTTCGAACCGGCCAGAAATTCTTATAAACAGGATGGAAAATTGGAAATCTGCTGTGGAAGAAGTAGATCACTATGATCCACAACAGGTAAGAGATAGTATATAAAAAAAAATTATATAGAATATAAGAAATAAGTCTATAGTTTTAAGTCGATCAATTATTAACAATATATAAAATTCTCGCGTCGCGGTGTTTGTGGTGAAACTCCTCCGAAACAGCTTCCCCGATTCTCATGAAATTTGGTGTGCATATTGGGTAGGTCTGAGAAGCGGACATCTATTTTTCATCCCCTTAAATGTTAAAGGTAATTCACGCCTCAATTTTTACCCCTCTACGATCAACCCCTATTTTTTAATTTATTAATATGATTTTATTGAACTTGTTATCTATATTATTTATTATAAACTGTTATTCTACTTTTTGAAGGTATATGCAAAAACTGCTTGTTAAAACGAGAATTCTTGTGATATATTTTTTATTTTTTCCGATCACACTCCTCGTAACATATCATAGATTTTTTTTTAAGTTAATTTAATATGTAATTTATACATTTTAATAGGACACAGTAATCAATTTAATATAAAACATAAATCATATTTCACAATGGAGATCACAACCAGACACGAGGTTGAATTTAAAAAGAGAGTATACTCCTCCCTTAAGGGCCGGCAACGCAAACACTGTTGGATGTTTATGGATACCTATTTTATTAAAGAAATGTTTAAACTTACAAATAGAAAGTAGTAATGGCGAACATGGAAATCCTCACCAATCAAATAGCAGATGCTGGCGGGTAGGAACGCTACGCCCTGCTGCCAGCGGCGGGCCTCCATGGTATCAGCCATCCAGATGGGCAGACTCGGCTCCAGCATGGCTATGCCCACATTCGCGAACGTTATTGCGCCTGGAATCGTTCAAAAACAATTGTTCAACTTTTCTCTAAGATTCGTGGCTGCGGAACGTTCAGAGAAGAAAAAAAAAACTACAAAACGATCTTTAAAGGTTCCGCCCTCTTTTAACCATCATTTCCATGGTACCCTTTGTGAAACTTGCTAACATTTTTAACTAAGCACGATAGAATATCCAACACTTCCAAAACAAAGTACATTCGAAACGACGACCTTCACGGGACCTTAATATAGAGGATATCAATAGTATTATTAAGAAGATCGCTGGAGGTCACGACCGAAGACTTCACCATCGTGTGAATGTTGAGGCTATCTAGCTTCTAGACACCACCGGTCTAGTAAGAAGATTGGAAAGGAAAAAACCATTCGACTTAGTGCTTTAGTGTCATTCGTGATGATTATATTTAAACATATTTAAAGTACACATTAAAAAGTGTCAGGCCCTCATTAGAGACTGTAAAATGAGCTAATGGATTCTTATAGTATATATTCTTTAGCAATTTAAGTTAGATAAATTACTCATTAGTCTTTCTCTAGGCTAGATCGTGATCTTTTAAATGATTTGTCTCTGTGAAAGCAATTCATCTCTATTAAAAAAAGTACGATAGAGTTAAATTACTAAGAAGTTCCTGTTGCCAGCTGAGTTCACTATTAACAATTATCTTGATATACATTTTTTATCTAGTTCTTGCACCATACATACAAACATACATGTAATTTCAAATGAACTTTCGATACATGACAATTGACACTGGGACTGTCCAAAATATTATCAGTCATTATTCAGCAATGGAACGTGTTTTCGACGATTTCGCCGTTATAAGTGTGCTAACTATATTTAACCTTTGCCATTCTAATCATAGTGATCATAATTCCTCGTATATAGAAGATCTATTATAAAGTCTTAAATAAATTCAAGGAAAACTGATATAGAAATTTATTAATTCCTAATTATACCTGCAGCGACCAGGATGTAAGGATCAGTGATGAGGGCTTTGAGAGATGGCGGTTCGGATTCCTGACGAACAACTCCAGGCTGAAGGATCATAAGTTGCAGCACTGGAAAATTTAAAGACTTAAGAGTTATTGTAACCTCGGTGGTAAAATCAGATCTAAACTGTAGAAAATTTATTCCTATTCAGCTTATTATAAGTTTTATAGTCGACGAAACTCTTGAGTTTGATCTAGACATAAATAGATTATATTATTATTAATAGAATAGATTGGTAATATTTTACATATTACCAATCTATTATTTAGAATATTATGTGACTGTATCTCTATATGTATGTCATTCACGACTAATCCAGCGATACGATTTGAGGGAAATTTGGTACTAAGACTGAGACGAGACATAAATACTATTTACCGATTTGAATACATTTTGGTGCAAAAAAAAACCAGACAAGTTAGAGTTTTTTGAATAGGAATTGATAAACAAGTAATTTCCAATAGTTTCAAACTTATAAAGAATCCTCCTCCCTTTTGGTTTGACCATTTAGAATTTATACTTTTTATAATATATAATTTTATAATATATATTTATATAATATTACTTTATACTGGTGAATATACTTGTATATACGCTGGAATCAGATGGCGAAGTTATTTAACCAAGAATACTTGCATCCGTCTCCCAAAGCCAAGGCGGACAGCATCAGGAAGGGAGCTGTCTTGCCAACGAACTCGTACATCAGCCCACCAAAGGGAGGCCCGATCAGAACACCCAGAGCTAACCCACCTAAGGCAATACCCATGGCGTTGCCACGTTCCTGGGAATTTATATATTCTATAATATGAATAATATATATTAACTTTTCCCATATTTGATTGTATATACATGTATTGTAGTATGTCAGGGTATTTCTGTCTTTTGATTAAAAAAATTAAATCGTAAACAAATTTGAATTGCGTTTTGCACAATTTAATGTAATTTCTATCATCCCATAATATCAAATATATAGATACATATTTGTGTATTGAGACATTATAATAATAAAAAAATACATTAATTTGTTTTCTCACACATGAGTACATAAGTTCTAAAATGTTAGGAGGATGATACTAGGAGACCTGAATTTAATATTGTCTTTTAATAACATAACTATTACTCATTCAAAGAAAAACACTTTAGTTCATTAATTTAAGTTATGTAAAATTGAAATATATTTTACATTATTTTAAAATTTTCCGACGTTTCGTGTAGGTACTTTACAGCGTGCGTTGTCACGGTAGACTGAAGACAAAAGGTGTTAATTGTCAAAATAAGTGTCGCAGCTGCAGAGAGGTTTTGTTAATCTGTATTTATTGCCCCGGAGTTGGTATCGACTAAAACCGGAAGGATTTATACAAAACTGGCTCACGGTGACCTCCATTCAATTGAATTTGTAAATATCTTGTATAATAATATCAATCTAGCTAGGGTACAACTTGGCTTAATTAAGAATATGCTAACCTTGTCATCCGGATATCTCTCAGCTAACATGCCCATACCGGAAACGGAAGAGCACGACGAACCGATACCTTGCAACGCTCGGGCAATGAAAAGCACGCTGTAGGATCGGCCGAATGCGAAGACTGAGTAATTAAAAAATATTATTTAGATCAAACATATATTGTTAATATTTAAGGTGAAATTTTAAAAGCGATACTTAAAAAATTTTGAAGTTTCAAATTGAAATTTTTCATTTAATATAGTGATCAAAGACAAGTTTAATTTGAATTAATTGTAAATTCAATTATTATTATGAAGTAGTTTTTGAGTAGCTTAGGGATTTGTTTTGCTTTATTAATTGAAACATATTATAATTTGAATTAATTAAAATCACGGTTGTCGCCATCAAAATTATTTTAACAAGATCTAATGGCATACTGCAGACAATATTTGATAGGTCTATTAGTCAATACTTAAAATAATCATTGTCACTATGAACACAGAACAATACTATTATAATATTTAGCTATGCTTAATCATGACTCATAACACTTGCATGAATGAGAAGCTCGTGCGGAAAGATTTCGTTGTATAGACCATTTAACAAGGCAATATATGTCGCTACTATAAATGTAGGGGAGCATTACCATTAATAATTGTAAAGACTGGAATAAATATTCCATTTCTAACCAGAGAAGGGGAAGTCTTTAAGTATAAGAACTTAGTATCAAAATGAGTTCACACGAGACGAATAGGCTGGTCCAAGACAGACCAGAACATTCTAATATTAAGGTTTTAGGACACGTGAGACCTGAGTCGTAGAATAAAATTTGTAAGGTACTTTTAAGATTTGATTTGATGTTAGTGTAACGTATATATGGATGACCTTTTTAAATGAATAAAAATAAAATCTGTAATTGTCGTATGAAAAATATTAGAGACTGTAAATTATTAGCTACACTTACTTATTGTCGAGAGAAACATTAGGATGAAACCACTGAACATGGGCACGCTGTATCCGATTCTGAAAATTATATTCATTATATAGTTTGGCTGATAGCATCATAGCATGCTTTGTGGTCAGGGTTCACTCAATCGATGTTAATTGTTTTAATTTTATGTCATATCATGAGTATTGAACTTTTTCAATCGAGCGAACCGTCTGTTTTAATATTATTATTATTTTACCACTATCTTTGGCTGTAAAACTTTCGTTACGTATTTAAGATGGCTGATTTTTGAAGCTGTATTAAGATTTTTAGAAGGCATTATCTTTGTAATGTGCTTTTCTATCTCCTGGTTAATTCTTTTGTTGGGTTTTTGAATATTCGGGACTGCTATGACGATATGTGATTCTATCTAGTAGTACTATATATTATGCAGCTTTTCTCACGGTCCAAAGAAAAGTAAGTACCAACTGTCGTATATATTATATTAGATAATGATAATAGAGAACTTTGCAAAATTTTTCTGCATCTCTCCAAAAAGATTAACAGCTTTCCGGAGTGGTTTATAAGTTAATTTACTTTATTACAAGAAAGTGCACAGTAAAACAAAATCTTCATCGCATTCTATAGTCGGCGGTACCTGCTCGTATTCAGTATTTTATACCAAAACATTCTTGGACATACACAACTACAAAAATATAATTATTTATATACTGTATCTGTCACAACACATCCGCACTCACATTTGACACATTGACACGGTCAACTGTCAACAAATTGTGTACAAATAATGTGTGACGTGTGCTAACCGAGTGTGTGTTTAAACTAATCGATATCACTGAATTACTTGTGCGTTAGCGGTCCGACGAACGGGTTAGCAAGTAGTTGTACAATCGCTTTGCTCGCAAACATCACACCCACTGCCACCGTTTCGTGGATCAGCTCTTGATGGCGGACTTCCTTCTCCGCTGTTATGTTCACTGTGGAAAGAGGTTTATATTTTATGTCCTGTTTTAACTGTACACTGTAACTTATATAAAAGTTTTAATTGATATGATTTAATGAACATCTGAACTGTAGGCATAATACGCAGTTCATTTTGCTGAGCCAGGTGGCGCAATGGTCACCAGGGCGGACTGCGGTTCCCATTGGGGATTTAATTAAATTACTTTGTTTCTTCTATCTTCATGTATTATTAAACTAGGCATAACTTAGATACACTAGTTTGGTAAAAATTGTAAACGCTACTAAACACAGACCATTGTAAATTATAAATTCTATTTCTTTTTCTAAGTGAACAAATTGATCAACATCAGGGCAACGATTTGGATATATTTCTTATAGTTGTGCGAATGAGGATCTCCTATCGTACTCCGGCTGTATGTACCGGACAACTACTGTAGGTCGCGAGGGCATCCTATATTGTCAGATTGGGATTCGCGAATGGTGCTTCGCCAGGAATTGGCGATATTGGTGGTGATAGTTAATAAATTTATGAAATCTGCACCAGAGCAGGATATATTTGTGACAGGCTTTGTAAGATTGTGTGAAGCCTGCAGTTTTTATTTGTTAAGGTTAAGGTAGTTTTTAACTATGTTTTGGCTTTAGGCAGTTATTAAACAAATAAATAATAATAAATAAAAGGTGTCTTCAAAAGCTGCGCGAAGATGCGCGATACACCAACAACTCACATAAAAAATGTATATGTGTGTATATATGTGATTTCTATTTAAAGTGTATCTTCAACTCAATAAATTAGATTTGTATATTGTTTTGGCTAATTCATTTCTCGCGTCCTCTCAAAGTGTGTCGTGGGGAGGCTGCCCGATAGCTTTGACCAAATCTTGAACCTCTGATCTTACCCGTAGGGCTCCATCTGTTACCTTAGGTCTCATGGTGGAGACTTCCATTACTTATTTATACTATACTATTTATGGGTACGACTGTGGAGTTCCCTCCATAGAGTTCCTTGAAGAGAGATCCCTCTCACATACTCAGTCATTTTAGCAGTTTGCCAAACTCATTATAGAGCATTACTATACACAGACTCCTGACAGTTTTACATACAACCACACTACACAGTCTACTTACTGGCAGACTGTACTGTGCCTATGCTAATCCAAATTGGATAATATACAAAAAAAATAAAGATAATTTTCGCTTTCGCTTTAATATATACTTACAATGGGTAACGTTCTCCAAGGGTATGCTGGTGGTATTCAGGCAGGGGCAGTATGGTGGTGTGGGCGGGACTGGTGTAGTGATGTCCTCCAACGCCATGGAGAGCGGAGCATCCGGATGCTGAATGTCATACAAGAACTCCGGGATGATTGGCACTGGAACCAATCAAAATTCTTTATAAAAATGCAAGGCAGCTTAAATGGATTGAAAGCTTTGACAAAACTTAATAGGCGTCGGCTTGATATAACTCTCATGAATTGTAAATTTAATAAATGTGAATCAAATTTCTGTAACTAATACGCGATCTAAAATCATAATTTTTGCAAATGATGATTTACTTGGAAATGTTATTAATTTTGAATTTGTTTGGCATTTAGTCCGGTACACCCAATTTTATTACGACATTGCCTTGTTAAATAAAATTTGCGTTTAAAAAATACAAAGATTAAAATTAATTTCATTAATTAAAACTAAATCAAATTAGCAACAACACGCGAAGTGTTTTTACGCAGTAGTCTTTGCAGCTTGAGAACTACTTTTGTCCCTTGTATAACAAGCTATGAGAACCGAAGGTACCTACTTTATGAAGTAAGGTGGATGGACCATGGAAGTTTATGAGTAAACACTTATTCATTTTTTAAAAAGTGAAGGAAATAAACTACCAAGTAATAATTTTCTTTATATACCGTCATTTTTATGTACCGTATAAATGACTTTTTCTAATCATTGTTTCATAAAAATAAGTATAAAGCTTAATTCTTGCGAGTTGGATTTTTAAACAAAACATTCAGCAGTGCCGAAACAGTGATCAAATTTCGGTAAACGATACACGAAAAACAAAAATAAATAAACGAAAAACAAGGTATGTTTTAACTTTGTTTAAATTATTAATTCTATAACGCTCTCGAAATCATAATTCTGACATTATTTAACTTTACCGTGATATATTAGTAGCCATTTTGCATTTGACTTATCTACGTTGCTAACGACGTACTAAGTACCGAGCCATCAATGAAACTAGCTGTTTCAACTATGACTTGTCAATTCTATAAAATAAAAATAAGTACAATTTGACATATCACTTTAGCATTTGTGTTGAGTCTATCGAAGGAGGCCATATAAAATCGTAGCATAGATTATAAAGTCTCTTCGTCACAGAGTAAATATAATTTGACAGAAAGCGAAAGTTCTGTCAATTCAATTATTCTGTATAGACGATCCCTGCATTCATATTAAATATATTATACTAGCGACCCGCCCCGGCTTCGCATGGGTGCATTAAGGATTAATGCTGTATTGGTTAAAATCGCTTCGAAACTTAGCCATTATTTGTCGTAAAAAGTAAATGACATAAAAAGTTATTGTGGGTTATCCATAAGAGATAGACATATACCATCACGGACTTTTCTGTAGACCTTTTCAATGTGTACAATACTTAGTACATTATTTCGATAAAACTCGTAGGGTTCAGCCTGCGTTTGCAATGTAAGCGGAATGTAATTATTTACGACATCACATTAATGGATGTTATTATACATATAAACCTTCCTCTTGAATCACTCTATCTATTAAAAAAACCGCATTAAAATCCGTTGCGTAGTTTCAAAGATTTAAGCATACAAAGGGACAGAGAAAGCGACTTTGTTTTATACTATGTAGTGATATATGTTTAAAGAGAAGGTATAAAAGTATATTTTTTCATTTAGTTTCAATTTATTACTACCAAATGTGCATTTGGAATAAATTACCAATTTTTATTGTATTTTTATTCTGCCGTTATTGGCTTACACATAAGATGTAATTTGCTGGTCCTTTTCATGTTATTTAAATTAAATATTATCATCATACATTAAATGTAATTAGTTGCTTTGGCAACGCACGCCAGAATCGCTAGAAGTAGAATTTTTCCTACTCACGTGATATTTTGTAAAAATCACATTATCTGTTAACTCTAAAAGATTCTAACAGATGTCGATACTTTTCGACTGGATTGAGTAAGTAATCAATAGATGGTACTGCTATGGTAGACCGACCAACGTGTCATATAAAGATTAATTTATTAACCTATATAAAGAATACTTTTATTGTTTAAAACGCTTTCGATTATAAACATATCCCCGCACACTTAAAGCTGATAATTATTTTTATTGAACTCAAAAATGATTTATGGCAAAACAACGTTTACCGGATCAGCTAGTCTCTTTTTTAAATTATTCCAATGTACAAACTTACAAAAAAATTATTATCCGTCCATCCAATTTTCGATCCAAATCTTCAATTACACTATCACTCACTCGTTTTTAATTATTTGTTTATTTAAACCTTTAAATAGCAATTAAATCAAATAAAATAAAATTGTATTTAACGAAATTAGTAGTTATGCCGTCATATAATGGCGGAGGCGCGATCGATGGATTTCCATCCAATACAATTGTATAAGGGACTTTTAGGTTACAACCTAAAAGCGTCCAAAGCACAATTTCATAGATCTTTAGAATATTTTGGTCATAGGAATAGCTAGTATTCAAAAATAACACGATAGTTATGTAAGTGACCTTGAAAATTGAGCTTTATTGATTTCCGTTTGTCCATGTGCTTACAATACGTATAACCATAACAAACTCAAATTTTAAAAATGAAAGGAAAAATCCTTTAGCAATATTGAATATTGGAATTTTTAAATGAAATTCAATTTATCCATGCGACATCACTAGTAATCAGCTGTCATAACCAGAGCCACTCCATATCGAGAGTCGGATTCAAAGCGTTCGGCAAAGCCTCATTTGAAAATATATGGCCTGGTTATCCAATTCCAAATTCAAATTAAAATAACGCCAAATAGGTTTCATATCTCTTGTTATCTATTATCTATGACTTAATACTTAATAGCAATATTATCTATGACTTAACACTTAATAATCTGTACCCATGTATGAGCGTTTAATGTTAAAACACTTTCATTCTAAAATAGATTTCACTAAAACCTTTAAAGTCAAAACTATTGTCTTATAATTGAGTTCGAGTTGGACTCGAGTCGCGTCCTATAATTGTAGTCGATTCGAATTGGACTAGATGCTCTCTGAGTTTGAAAAATTGTTAGCATTTTTGCTGTCAGGCAGAAAATAAAAGGAAATATCGAAAAGTTTGTGAATAATTAACGAATTATGTTTAGTGCTAGCTAAATTTGATTCGAGTTAGTGAAACTAGAGCCAATTTGATTTGTGACTCGCGCGAACTTCATCAAAAAGCGTTAGTGATGTTGCGCTGTCGATAATTATAACGATAGTTTTATGTTTTTTTCTATTACATGTGATTGTAGAAATATATCACACTTTCTCATTGGATATCAACTTATATTATCATATTGTTACAAAAAGTTTTTAAACAATTTCCCTTAATAATGAAACGTGTAATTATTATTACTTAATTTAAGTTCGATCGAAAGTAAATCTATTCAAAACATTTATTTGCTTCAGTATTAAATATATTTCAGGAATTACAGTAATTCTGATATAACAGAGATTTACACAGAATTCTAAATGAAATTATCTTTATTTAATTTTGACATACGACGCGCTTTCGAAACGTCAAAGAAATCTTAAAGCGTGAAGCTCTACAAATGTTCACAATTTTATACCTAGCGATAGTTTCATCGATATGACCTCATCACTAGCGCTTCCTTTGATGAGGCGTTTAAGTGAGTTTCACTTTGATCTCGCCGCTCAGTAAATTGACTTGCTTCCGGCCACAGTTATATACGTAATATTATACTCTATATAATCTGTATAATATTATTTCCTACTTTTTAACGACACGCTAATATTTGACACGCAAATTCAATTACAGAGGAGACATATCTATGACGGTAGAGTTTCCGGGAAATGTCTTAAAAACTCATTCGTTTTAGTCCATATAATCACGAAGGATATCAATTATTGTTGAGTTCGTTTTAAAAAATACGTCCTGAATAAATTTATTCAGGATAATATTTTTTTTATCTAAATTACATACAACAATATTTAGTCAAAAGAGCTATTCGACATTCTCTGCCATTTTGTAATTCATTGTCATAATACGAAACGTCAAATATTTGTTTGTAGACCATGAAACATTCTTAAAATTTTCCTTTGTAGCTAAACTTTGTTGAAATCTTTGAAGAAGTTTTGTCTTTACACCAACGGACAGTACATTGGTTCTACAACCATAAACATTGAACAGAATTGATTTAATAAGGCGGGAGAAAAATCGAAAAGCACAGATAAATAATTCATGAAGCACTTGTCCGATTGGCCGCCATTTTACCTTTGCTCATCGCGCGCCAACTTCGCGCCTTAATGTACCATAGATGTATATAGACTATACAAATTAATATATCAATTGCTTTATTATGACTCGTTTCGTTATATAAACTCTTTTAACGTACATCACAATTTTAAAATGACTATTTTAATCTGTTCAAGTTGGCTGTCGTCATTTTGTAATCATTTTTATTAACCTACCTCATTCAAATCGAATCTGTCTAACTGTCTACTATAATTAAAGATCTAAGCTATCCTATTTCTTAAGTTGGAGCAGACTGCTCACGGTGTGCCAATGTAATTTAAAATCGGTTAAGTAGTGTAGGAGTCCATCGCGGACACACATAGTGACAGGAGATTTATATATATTAAGATTGTTGTATATTCGAAAATATGTTTACTTTCTGTACAATATTATTATTTTTTACAATAATCCCTAAATTAAAAAATATTTTTAATAGCAACATTCCTATGTTAATTGAGCTTCTTAATTTTATTGTTTAGGTTTGTTTGTATCCATAAATGTTTTTATTTTAAAACTGTCACCGAAAGGGAATTGAAACCCTGGTGTGTTCGAACGCACAAAACATAAAACGTATCGTTTTCTTTCAAACTGGAGACAAAAAAGTTTTGGTGTTCAACTTTCAAATATTGAAATACTTTGTAACATAAGAAAATTATTATAACAATGGCAGAAATACAAAGGTTTTATTGTAAAATGTAGTCTTAAGAGTAAAAAAGCCTTACCGACGGTGGTGAGCAGCATATTATCTAGAAGTAGGGCGATGGCGACGATAACCAGCACCAATTTGCGAGATTCGCGCATGGCGGCGATGCGCGCGCGCCACCCCATTCCGAAGCCGTCTGACGCGGCGCCCATGGTCTGCAAATTAATTTAATATTGAATTTCAACCTCGAATCTCTGGAATATTTGTTACTTTCATGTTTATATTGTCATAAAGTAGTTGAGAAACCTGGTCTTGGTTAAAGAATCGTCGGCAATATAATAATGGTGGCGATTCTGATGTACACACTCTAAACTAAAAATCTCTAAATTTAGCTTTAGACCTGTCAAACGGTTTTAGAGAGCGTAACCTATTCTGTGCATCTCTAAATTGATAGCAATAAGGTTTAAATTGTCAATGTAGAAATATATAGAATAGGTTACACACGTTTGACAGGTCTAAAGCTAAATTTAGAGATTTTTAGTTTAAGAGGTGTACATCAGAATCGCCAACATTGTCTTTTATTAACATAACTGTTACTCATTTAAAGAAAAACACTTTATGAACGGATTTAAGTTATGCATTTTTGCAAAATTTAAATATAACGTCGGAAAATTTTAAAAATAATGTAAAATATATTTAAATTTTGCAAAAATACATAACTTAAATCCGTTGATAAAGTGTTTTTCTTTAAATCGTCAACTTTGATTCGAAGTAGCACGAAATAATTAAAAATCGATACGAGTGTATAAAAAATAATTATTATAGAAAGTATTGCTTAACTGTGTGAAGTGTGTAACATGTTTTTAAACGACTGAATATAACAAATATTCGCAATTATTATTTTCATATTGCGATTGCAAAACGCAAACACTAGAGTGTATATTTATGGGTTACGACTGTCGCCAATTACATTACAACATTTTTCAGCGCTTACCTTAATCACGCTGCCATCTTTATACAGATAAAGTATCTATCTACATCTAGCATAGATCGTGTACATAAATTTTAAAAGTAAGAATTCATTTAAATACTCAAGATGACAATTGACAAGACGACGCCATTTCGTGAAAGGACTCATTAGCGCGCTAGCTTCCTGTCGCCATTTTGAATTCAATGGCACCCTTTATTTTAATTATGGCAATAAAGGACTGACGAGTTGAGATTGATAAATACTATTCAATTTTATTAATTCTTTACGTAATAAAACCGTTTTATAGTCTTCATGAACCAGATTATATAAAATTAAATACGATGAATATATTTTCATAGATAGGGATTAATAAGAAAAATATTATTAGTAATACAAAATATTGCTAATTTTATGATTTTTTTTTGCTGGACCGACGACCTTAGGAAGGTAGCCGGTAGTGGCTGGATGAGAAAGGCCGAGGACCTTGTGTTGCGGCGCTCCTTGGGAGAGGCCTATGTCCAGCAGTGGACGAATATAGGCTGATGTTGATGATGAATTTTGGAGGCTATTCTTGAACATGGATTTCAGGACATTTACCCCAAAGCGAGCTTTTTTATAGCTTATACTAATACTATAAAAATGATGCTAATACCAGAGATAAACATAAACTCGTAGTTAAAGCAGTATAACAATACAGTACTTGACAAAATACTATAATTATTTTTATTGACTTCAATCAAAGCTTTTTATACCTTATCATTAATATAAACAAACTAGCAATACGGTATGCTACGATTCTAGTTTTCAAATCACGGTTTTAATTTACTAAGAATTATATTTGATGATTACATTTAAATTTGTCATGTCAAGCAAAATCAGGACTATTTAACGGAAAAATAGTGCCAGCGTTACTTTCTACCCAATTTAATATGGCGTTGATGAAAACATAGTTTTAGTTGAAAAATCCAATTGGTTTGATTTTTTCTAATGTTTTGTTATTTAAGTAATATAATTTAAGTATGCCGAGGAGAGTCCCAGCTTCGATCTCCGTTACGGTCAAAATTTGTAAAAACCATCGTTACTCTTGGTGTTATAACTTAATAGGTATATATATATAAATAAATTTATCACTCGGCCTTAACCCTAGAATGCATAGAACAGAAAAGACACTTACAAAATATATATAGCTCCAGAAATATTAAAAAAAAAATATATTAAAAAGAATAGTTTCAAAGAGAAATTTATTATGATAATTTAACTATTAAAATTCACTACGTATGAGTATGTTGGGTTAGATATTTTTATAATTCACTACAAGGAAGAACTTATAGAATTGTTTTAACACATTTTGGTACTGAAATTTGCATCAGTAATAAAATTGATTCGTCCTTTATACTGAGACGAAAAGAGGTAGGATGTTCATTGTCAATTTGAAAGTTTCTGGATTTAATAATTTATTTAGTTCCGATGAAATCTTTTAATATTTTAATCGTGCACAGACAATATTCGCGTTTATTAATTAAATCAAATTTTTATGTGATTTATTGTGAATTTCTATTAATTATTATTTTTATATTTAGCATAAATGTAAGAATAAAGCATAGACAACGTGTAAGTTTGTTTGTTACTCTTTCATCCAAAACTATTCAATTGATTTCAATAGTAAAAGTTAGCTAAGGTTTTTTTAATAAATCCTTAAAGAGATCAAAATTTATGGGTACATCGAACATATAAAAATAACATATAATAATAACTCACCCTAAATACACTTAGGATACATCACGATATAAAAAAACGTCCGCCCTGTGCCGCATCTGAAGACGGACTGAGCGTTGCTTTATACTCAAAATATAGCTTAGAAGTCAGACCAGGGTCCAAGAACCGTGCTATATATCAACCTACCCCCTTTATACGACTAATGTATACGTAACGCGGGGGTTGGGGGAGATCTTCCACCTGGTCGACCCTTATCAGGAGCCTGATAACATCTGCAAGAAGAATTGAACGTTATGTAATCGTAATAAGGTCAAATTTCTAAAAATACGTAAGATGTATTATCATATAGTTCTTAGATATTCGAATATAGAACGTATTGTATTGAAATAAGGTGTGTTACAGTTTGTATAGGATCGTAGCGCTACAGGTTTGCGTTAAGTTTTCAGTAAGTGATTTGTGGGGCGTGATGGATAACGTCATGATGAATTTTCGGCGATGAGCCGTGACGTATTGTGCGGGCTCTTTTGTCTATTCAAATTTAATATGCTGTTCCAAATTGGACTAACAATTTGATACCGCATTATTAATTGAGCCATTTAATTTGAAAAACACGACAGTTTCTCGAGAAAGACTAGAATTACCTTTATAAAATTACCACTTTTCAATGGTGAGCCTTTTTACACAAATCTAAATCATTTAGTGTATAATAATAAGTCGCTTAAAGTTTATCTCAGTGCCCAATCCGTTGCGAAGCCTTTTATCGCCGGTATTATATACCGAGCGGTGAAAATTATGATATTATTTATTAAACTCGAGTGGAAAACTATCAAGGGGTGTCCTTGGTTCATCTTATTTAGTTCTCGGTTACAAACAAGTATCAATTTCTATAATGAATGCCTTCGTACATTGGAAATGTGTTCGTACTGAAAAAATTTCGTCATACACTTAATATCCTAACGTTTAGAACAATGTAAATATAAATTTTAATAAAAGAGACGCGCTTCGTAAAAACCCCTACCGATGGGCGGCGGGAGAATTCTCGAGTCCCTGTTCACTGGTGATTAACCGCCTGCGCCGATACAGCTGAACGTAATAATAATCTTACTTTGTGTTACTTCATATAATGTATAAATATATAAATCTTATGTATAATTTTTTATAGTCGCCGATGCCGAGTCGACCATACGCATATGCATGCCCATAATAAAATCATAATTAATAATGCTCTTAATATATTAAATTTTCTACTAATTTTTTTACAACCTCTAATATTAACCACTTCCAATATGGATTGATCGGTGATGGAATTAAATCATTATCCCGTTCGAAAATGAACCTTCGATGGTCCTCGTGGGGTTGATTATCGGTGCTGAGTTTCATAAGGTTCTTGGACATGGACATAATCAGGATCCACCTGGTACAGCCGATGCTGTTAAAAGCGCTTTAGGTTTTGTTCTGATGGGTGAAGGATGCTGCTCTACCATCCAAAGGTTTAGCCAAGATACATAAAATAAATTTACAATATTAATTCTTAATTTAGAATAGGTAGATTTTATTTTGTTAATTCAAAATTTTATTTTAACGACGAACGAGGCTTTTGTAATGATTTCGGGAATGTTGTTTTGATTAATAAGTTAAGTTACGTAAATAAAAATGCGGTTGATCTCACAAAAAGCTTTGATTTGTATCCCAATTAGTTTCCAGCTTGTCGTGATAGTCATAGCTTAAAAAATATTTTTACTCATTATTATAATTTTTCGTTGAGACCATGTGTAAATATTACAACTCTATGTATATTATAAGCTTTTATACATTTATTCAGTTATAGAATAAAAATATCATGTATAACCTTCTACGTCTGCACCATAACGTCATAAGAGATCCTTAATTTCCATTCCCATCTCTTTCTTACACACCCGAGACCATATTAGCATCTCGCTCTACATTTCTGCGAACATTCCTTTCGCATTTATGACCCATACATGTATAGAATACGGATTTGCTTATCTTTATTTTATTTTTAGTGGATATATAATATTTACGATAGCTTTTTTATAATCTACAATGCAAGCGATGGCCTCAAAACTCTGTTTTTCGATACGCCGAAATAGTTTCATAATTAGTTGTATCTGGAATTTAATAGTCTGAAAATTTTTAGTTTTCCAAGTACTGTGTGATAACGGGTAGCTACTGTTCACATTAAAACTCAAAATGAACTAAAATTATCGTAAATTAACTATTTTATATATTCTGTTACCTAATTTTGTTCGCTTTTTATACAGCTTAGCTATATAAAAAATATAAAAAATATAATATTTATTAAATTAATAAATCTAATAACATCGTAAGAATGGTCACGAATATTTTTTTAACGCTACGAAAACGTAGCTGCTCTCTACGAATACCGTAGAGCTTCCAATTGTAAATAGAACATAATGATTAATATTTTACATTTTTCATTTAAATATTTATATTTACATTGTAATAGTTATAGTTCATATATAAATGAATAGATAATTATTATTACCAAAAAACCCAACCAGTGTTTGAAGATTTTTGTAGTGGCGTAGCCGTACGTAGCACTCGTAGCGGCACCTCTACGAAAACCTTAGACCTAACATTATTAAGAGGAACTCTGCATTTGGGGTGTTCTCCGTAGCTTAAATCTATTTTAAATATTTCACTATACTAGTATATCATTATTTAGGAATTAAATTTGTTTAATAAAGGTATCGAAAACGTTCTAGAGAATGCAAGTTTAAATTGTCTGGTTAGTTTATCAAATATTGTTAATATTAATTTTCTTAATTATTTATCTGTCCGCCTAGAACATGGATTTTTTTGTTTCCTTTACTATATTTGAATAAATTTGTTTTAATCTTATCCAAACTAATACATAAAACCCAATTTTGAGCTTAGCCTTGCTGGGAACTGCTCAAACAAGAGTCATAAATTAGTATTAGGAATAATTGTAATTAAATGATCATAGTTAGGTTAATGAAGATAGTTTGTATAAATGGAACACTAGGCTTCCATATATTTGAAAAGATGCCTCTACTTCAGGATTTTTCTTATAAATTTTGCAATTTAAGTGTGGGAGCCGTGACGTCACGGATTAGAGGCAAGTGCAGATTGTTGTAGGACAGAATCGAATGGACTTAGAGAGATGTAGAGTCGTTTAGCTTGTTTCGATTTGAGATAACATTTTATTATGTTTATAAAAAAGTATAGAATATAATAAAATCATCATGCGCAGTTAGAGGTCATATGAAATATGACTGAGGTCATATTTGATTTCAAGGAGACTTTGAATATGTATATGTCGTACTTTAGTTTCTACGACCAGAATATACATTTATTTTCCTATACCGAAAACTGGTGGACATTCAAACCAAAAATTGGTAGAGGGCTCATCGCGTCTTTCAGGAAGTTAGGAGTCCGCTACAGAACGCGAACAAGATTAGCTTGTCACCTGTACATATACATAAATACTATTTTTACTGCTACCTACCGGCGCGGCTCCTCAACAGTTAAGTAAGATTAACAACATAAGTCTGAGATGTGTCGTTTATTGTGTTAATAACAGTTAATTTAAACATTAAATAATATTAAAATAACGAAATGTATCAAACAAATAACACACATCATCAATCTTTCAAATCTTCTATATTTTAAAGCTGATAAGTGAGCTTTTATTTGTAAGTTTTGTTTAAGGTAGTTTTTAACCTGAACCTGGCCAAGGGCTCGATGTTACCAGGCCTCGTCATGAGCGCAAAGTTTGGACCTTGGGGTTTTAGTAGTTACTTAGTAGTTTAGTAACTACTAAAACCCCAAGGTCCCAACTTTGCGCTGGGGTGGTCCCAACTTTTACAGGGGGCCATTACACTTACATCGGCCCCGAGTCCCACACTCCCCGCACCATATTCTTCATGCATAATCTTGTCCCGGTGCGGGGGTGCATAATAGCATTTCCCCAAGTAAAAAAAAGTTTTTAACAATATTTTGGCAATAAGCTGTAATTAAATAAAAAAATACCAGCACTGCAATGTAGAGGTTAGATTATTACCCGTTTGTGGTAAAAAAAGACGACTCCTAGATATCGCTAGTCTCATTTCCCAAAGGGTCGGTTTAAGTGCTAGATAGAGATGGACATAGTCGTACTACAAGTGAAAAAGAGATGGATGCAGATAGATTATAAAAGGAATCGAATGTCTCGTGACGATTGATGATTAATTGGAAGTTTAAATATATATTTTGCTGAGCTATTCAAAATATTAAAACATTTTGGCTAAAAATCTCCCTTACCTCTGTTTATTGTTGATTTTAATTAATTATATATGTTTATGTTAGCGATACTATAACTAACATTAGTTATAATATGTTTGTAAGCTAACCGATTGAGTCCTTTGAATAAGGTAAGCAAGCGAATACAATGATTTGACTTGCTCTTTGACGAATGTTTCAAGTTTACAAGCGATTCAACATGCAGCGATTTTTATGCAACCTAATGACAAAAATGCAATAATTAACCTAAAATCAACACTTTCTAATCACTCTCAATAATTCATTATTTATTATTTGACTAAATGTGTTAAGTTGCCAGAGAGCTTCTTCAGCGATCTCCGCACACGCCTTGATCTCATAGAAGTGCAAATTTGTTGATATAGGTACAGCATATATATACATACTTATATATATAAATACAAATTATTCTCTTCCCTAGAAATGTAGACTATAGAACAATCTATAAATTAGTCAAATATGGGTCTGGTCACGTACGCAATGCTGCAAGTTATTCAAAGTAATTGAAGAAGTTTTTTCCTTTATTAATAATCAAGTATTTATTTATTTATTTATTTACTAAGTATTAGTATACCTTTACATTGAGAACATTGCGTACAACCTTCTTATAACGAATTTTCAACTATCAAGAAAAAGTATTCATACCTCTAATTAACGAATTTTGCAATAATATAACTCTTAATCTTATAATGTGATTCATGTCTCGACATGTCTCGACACGCTTTTGTTTGTAAAGACCTCTTTATAGCGAATTTTAGACCAATCTAACCTCAACATAACAAACCTCAGTTCAATATAATTAATTGAATCAGGCGTTACTTTGCGGAAGTCCAGTGTTCAAAAACCCAATAGACCAGTATGGAAGCAGTACTCCGCGAAAAACCCTCAACCACTCAACGCACGTTTCGCTCCGACACCGGAGCATCATCAGGAGATGTTGCCTGAGCCCAGCGTTCGATGAGTCATCGAACGCTGTTCGTAGAGAGTTCGCAACATACGTTAAAAATTCTAACCTCGAGAAAAACTCTATGTTGCACGTTCTACAACATAGAGTTTTTCTCGAGGTTAGAATCCTGAAATTATGTAAGAAATATTTATGTCAATAAAGAATTATTATTATTATAATTTCAAAGTGTTTTTTTCTTGTCTTAGAACTTTTTTATATTCCAAAAAGCACAAGTCATAGATAATCATTATAATAAAGGCACAGCATATCGGAACAAAAGGATCTATATTTATAGAATTGAATACGAGGGTGGCAATTGACCTAAACGAGGGTTTGAGTAAAATTATAGATATGTTTTAGTTATTCGGTTTCCTCACTGAGGGAATAACGCAAATTTTATATTTACTGATTTTTTGTAAAGATAGCTTTTAGATTTTACGAGCTTCTACAAATAATGTCATTTTAGCTGGCCTGGAATGGAAAATTCAGATTGGCTTCAGATTTTTATTCCTTTTTACAAGAGGGGATTGATTGAGGGACTCACGATCTTCGACTAGTTGATCAACCGAACCTAGTATACTAGGTATATATACTATAGTTAGCTACATAAGTTACATATATGTAAATAGTAAAGCTTTTATAAATGTAATGATGTATAATTCCGTATCTATATTTTATTCTTTACGGCGTTAAGGAGTCAAAGACAGGATAATACGAGGCACGTCTCAGCACTGTGCTGCGCTTACATGGATCACATTTCTTATAAATTTGTATGGTATTAAAAGTGTGGTTTGGTGATGGTAAAAAAGACCAAATTTTGCTTTTTAAATTTATTGAAGGTTTAACCTTACTTTGCCAACTGGTATGACCTATCTATTCGACAAATTTATCTATAATTAACTTATACGGACTTTTTGTAGCCAAATCCTGATGAAATATCAGTTTTATAGCGACCCGCCCCGGCTTCGCACGTTTGCAATGCTGATACTAAATACACTACAGAAAAATAAACGCGTCCGACTGCTAAACTCAAAGTGTGTGTAAAATCTGTAATATCTTCGAAAATATTCACTTAAAACATACGGTGTAAAGGGCCATATAGATCTATATTAAATGAACAATGTATTCAAGGTATTTAATTGGTTAAGGATTAATGCTGTATTGGTTAAAATCGCTTCGAAAATTAGCCATTATTTGTCATAAAAAGTAAATGACAAAAAAAGTTATTGTGGGTTATCCATAAGAGATAGCCTATATCTTTTCTGTAGACCTTTTCAATGTGTACAATACTTAGTACATTATTTTGATAAAATTCGTAGGGTTCAGCCTGCGTTTGCAATGTAAGCGGAAAAAATGTAATTATTTACGACATCACATTAGAAACCTCAAAAATACAACAGTACTTCTCTATTATTTAATGCATGTTATTATACCTGTAAACCTTCCTCTTGAATCACTCCATCTATTTAAAACAACATAACTATTACTCATTTAAAGAAAAACACTTTACTAACGGATTTAAGTTATGTATTTTTACAAAATTTAAGTATATTACATTATTTTAAATTTTTCCGACGTTTCGGTTTGCTTTACAGCGTGCGTGGTCACGGTAGACTGAACACAAAAGGTGTTAATTGTCAAAAGAAGTGTCGCAGCTGTAGAGAGGTTGTGTGTTATCTGTATTTATTGGAGTTGGTATCGACTGAAACCGGAAGGATTTTTGGAAAACTGGCTCACGGTGTCCTCCAATCCGGGAAAATAGAGGACAATGTAATTTGTATAAATTTTGTAAAAATACATAATTTAATCCGTTAATAAAAGTCTTTTCTTTTAATAATCTTAATTTTAAATCTTTTTACCGTTAAGTAACCTCCAAGAGGCGAGTTAATGTATTATTTTAGTTTCACATATCATCTATGTTAGATATATTATCAAATTAAGATTTGACAGTTGATATATTAATTCCTGGACTTTTATGTTCACTAAAGGCTGACTAAAAATATGTCCAGCGTCATGTAGACCCAACCTTTGCATTCAACAGGCTGGCGCTGACATGGAGAGGGGCCCTCCCTGAGGGAGATGGGAATCGAAATTCCCATTCCCGCATTTCTGACCCGGTTTTATTAAAATATTGCATTAGCACGTGACGTCTCTCGAATTCGTAATAAATACGTTTCTTATGCGGAACCGACTTAAATGGATATTTAGAATGATTATAGAAAAAACGAAATATTACATAAGTCTTATCTGAAAAAGAACAACTCTAAATTACCATGAGTTAAATTACCAATGGTTATTTGAAAAGTTCCCCTTCGATGTAAAAATGTTTAATTTGTAAAAGAATATCCAATCTATGTATAAAATATTACATTTCCTAAGTCCAGTTCGATAGCTAAAATAATTATGAACGTCCAAACAAGACTGTCAATTCAAACCCTCTCCACCTAACTTGCCAAGAATAACAAAATGCATTACATCATTCTTATCTATACGTCTTGAAGCATTCCAGTGTTATAAATGAAATGGAGTCTATTACCATGTGGACTCAATTGTTGAGTTAATAAAAGCTACGCTAAGTGATATTAAATTATTATTATTATTTTTTATTCTTTGTTTAATTGTTAGGTTTAACGACTGTATTCTCTAAAACCGTCACTTCAAGAGAACACACTACTTTAAAATACATTAGTATATATTGCCGTACTTTTGAAAGATAATAATAACGAAACTTAAGTAGTTAACGAAATAGAGGAAAGAATTATAAATGTTATATTACAAATGTCTATGTTAATATATATAAATCTCCTGTCACGATGTTTGTCCGCGATGGACTCCTAAACTGTTTAACCGATTCTAAATTAAATTGGCACACCGTGAGCAGTCTGGTCCAACTTAAGAGATAGGATAGCTTAGATATCTAATTATAGTCGCAATTTTAATTTATTGCAAATTATTTGTCTACAATATTAATTGACAGTCACAATTATCTATTAACTCCAAAAGATTCTAACAGATGTCAATACTTTTCGACTGGATTGAGTAATTAATCAATAGATGGCACTGCTATGGTGTCATATAATTATTAATTTCTTAACCTAAAAAAAGCATACTTTTATTGTTTAAAACGCTTTCGATTATAAACATATCCCCGCACACTTAAAGCTGATATTTATATTTATTGAACTAAAAAATGATTGCTAGAAATGACATTTATGGCAAAACAACGTTTGCCGTGTCAGCTAGTGATTATATAAATAGTAGTTCTAAAAGTAAGGATTTAAAATTAATAAAGGATTTGGTTTTCGTTGGACGATATTTAATTAAAAAGTTGTTCATCATAGGTAGTGTTTTGTTGGGCAAATTCGCGTACACTAGGCAACATAAATAGACTTCGTAGAGGCAACTTTCCGAGGATGCTCCGGTGTCGGGGCGAAACGTGCGTCGAGTGGTTGTGGGTTTTTTCGCGGAGTATTGTTTGTAGATTTGGTTATGTACTATGGACTTCCGCAAATTAACGCCTGATTCTATTCATAAGTGGAATCGTTTGTTTGCTGTTTTAAGACTGTTGTGTGAAAATTATCTCATGCTTGTATGCCACATTCAATTCATTTATAGGGGCAATGGAAATCATGTGCACATTCCAACTGTCTTAAACGGTCAACGATGAAAATTTACAGCATCGGAGTTCTTGGTGTTGACATATGATGTTCAATTTTGCTACTGTTCTAACTTCTAGGCGGGAACTTCCCAGTACCAGCTCCTTCCTCTCGATCGCATCCAAAAAAGAGCACTTCGGATGGTCGACGACCAATCACTTTCTTGGCGGCTTGATCATTTGGCGCTGCGAAGAGATGTAGGGTCTCTTTCCATCTTCTATCGTATTTATCACGGAGAGTGTTCGGAGGAGCTGTTCGGATTGCTACCTGCAGCTGAATTCCATCATCGAACATTGAGGCAGAATACGTTTTCATCCGTATCACCTCGATGTCCGCCGTTCCACAACTGAGCGCTTCAGAAGGCACTTTCTGCCGCGCACCACCGCTATGTGGAACCAGCTGCCAAAACAGGTATTGCCAAACAAATACGACTTAGGGACCTTCAAGAATAAAGCGTATAAGCATCTTAAAGGCCAGCAGCGCACTGGTGAGGAATCCGGTATTGCGAGTGTCAATGGGCGGCGGTATCACTTTACATTCGGTGTACAAACATATAAATTATAATTAGTAATATATGTATCAGATGCGTTAGCACAACACTAGCTTACGTTGCTAACCGAACGTGTATGAAATGTATCTTAATATTAGAAAAGCATACATGAATGTATCGTAAAATTTTTTTATGTTTTTAAGAATGCGAAAAACTGAATGTTATCTACTTTTATCGTAATGAAAAAGAATATGTTTATCAATAATCGATATAAGTTATCAATATGATACAATAGTATATGTATATCTGTGGGTGTTAGACGTGATGTGAATTTGTTCTGTGAGGTAGGAACGGATTAGTATTAACGGAAACAGATAATATATAATATAAATTATCTCGTTTAAATCTAAAACAGGTAGATAATAAAAAGCAATTCGTTTTATGAATAAAATTAAAACTTAAAAATAACTGAAACAACGGGGCAGACATAGAAATGCATATCATTAACCTATCCTCGTGTTACGATATATATAAGATTTATTTCAAAATCCCAATAGACCAGTACCGACACCGGAGCATCATCAGGCAGGATGTTGCCTCTACGAACAGCGTTCGTCGGAGCGAAACGTGCGTCGAGTGGTTGTGGGTTTTCCGCTGAGTACTGCTTTCATACTGGTCTATTGGTATTTTGAACTATGGACTTCCGCAAAGTAACGCCTGATTCAATTAATTATAAGATTAATTTATTTCCCAATCAAAATGAATGTAATAAAACATCGTGCTGAGATAACTGTATCTATATTTGAGTCAAAGTCTTTTAGCGATGAAAAAAAATATTTAATAGAAAATTAAATTACATCGACAAGATTGCGAACAAAATGTTAATAGCTAAATAATAATAAAAATGTTTTACAGTCGTATACAAGCGAAAGCGCAGCTAACTTCACTCAAGTTAGTTACGTCGCAAACTTCACTCCCGTTGACAATTAAGCTGCGTACGACGTAACAATAATATAATAAATTCTCATTTATACAAGTGGTACATACGTCACCGCATGCATCTGTAGAAGAATAATGATTATCAATCATGAAATTTGTAAAAAAAACTTCATTCATTTATGAATAGAACTCTCCACAGCTGAAATTGTGAGGAATCTCCATTCAAATTCAAAGCCCAAAGCTGTCCGTAGAGGTTGTTTTTATCAAAACAGTTTTCTCGACCCGCAAGTTTTCACTCTTTTCTTTCTCTTCGATAGAAGCAGAGCGAACCGATGTAGGAAGGCAGCGTACCGCTGACTTCAAGTGACCCTTCTGCCCGTTTGCCCATTTAAAAAAAAACTACCACCATTATTAGAGAATTTAAACCTAAATATCTAGTGGAAAATAAAGCTGCACTGAAAATATGAATCCTATCCGCATTTTAGTGATTACACAATCTTTCCCTGACTTCTTGAAGCTTTAGTGAAAACAAATTCAGATTGGGAAGCTTTATGATAAAATCCAAAGTGAGATTTGTTTTCGCGCACCAATATTCCACCAAAAGTTACCTTTTTGGGAGCTGAGTTAAATATAAATTTTATTGTAAATTCGTATTTTGTAGCAACAAAACAAATAATTTGGATATTCTCAATACGGACACAAAAGTCTCAGTAATAGTTATCTTTTTCACCATTTGTAACCGTTATGATGTATCCAGATTCTTAACCTGGATAAACGAATTACTCTAATCTCTTTCTTTTAAATTTATAAACTAAACTATAATTAATAATCATTCATTATTTTCTTCATTTAAAACTTACGTTATCTAAACATTCCTTTGGCACACCCATCCGAATTCTTTTGGTATAAATAAAATTCCCAACAATTAATGAATAGAAATGTGTATATCAAAATTAAAATATTATAATAATCAGGGCATATTTTTATACATGGTTGGCTCTAAAAGTAAGCTATTTATAGGGTTTACTAAGTAGATGGTTTTTATTAATATATATAACGAGACCATAGCCAATAGCTCATCAGACTTTTGCCTGGACAGATTCCCTTGTACTCTCAGTACATACTGAGAATCGAATCCGTGAATCTCCGTTCAACAGTCCGCCACGGTGACCATGGCGCGAAGTGGGTCATCTAAAGTTTAATTATTTGAATTACCAAAAAAATTCAAGATAAAATGTGTGAATATTTTCCTTGATTAATGACTTCGTCTGTGCAGGATTAGTATTTCCAGTTACTTATAGCGTAACTGGCGTAGCGTGGCGTAGAAAATAACTAGGATTATGACATTCAAATTTTCAATATTGAAATCTTATAGTCACAATATAAAAATATATATTTTGTCTATTTTTGATATCAGAAGCGATAAAAGTATCTATTTTCATTTCAATTTGTTACCACCAAACCATTTGTAAATTGTCAAAGTTTAATTGTAGCTAAACGATTTGGGCTATAGTAGCTTACATATAAGATATACATACATATACGCAGATGTTTGGCATCGCACATCAGAAAAGCTTGCAAATGGTGGATTTTTCCCCACTTTATATTTCACATATTTATAAAATGTAGTCTTTAGTTATCCTTATGATATATTATTACAACAATATTTTTCGTATTATAAACCTTCGCATAATCTTAATAGGATCATCATCCGCCTTTGGGGTATTGCAGTCGGTTAAATCATGTTAAAATACCCTATATACCGAATATAAAAAATATACATTAATAAATTCGCAAATAATTATCGACGAAGTTAAAGATAACCTTATCAATAGCACTATCAGATTAAATTATTTATGGACGGCGTTGGTCATAGTCGTTTGCTGAAGTTCCTTATTGGCAGGTAATTTTTTATTTTAATTACTCTATTGTTCATGTCTTTATCTATAATAATAGCTGATCCGGCAAACGTTGTTCTGCCATAAATGTGATTTCTAGCAATAGTTCAATAAAAATAATTATCAGCTTTACGTGTGCGGGGATATGTTTATAATCGAAAGCGTTTTAAACAGTAAAAGTATGCTTTATTTAGGTTAAATTAATCTTTATATGACACGTTTCTAGGTTTCCAACAACCCAGTCGAAAGGTATCGACATCTGTTCGAATCATTTGGAGTTAACAGATAATTGTGGCTGTCAATTAATAATAGACAAATAATTTGTTCAAATTAATCGGTTCAGACGGTCGTGACATTTGTTTTTATAATCTTATATATAGATACATATATATACTGACCCGGCAAACGTTGTTTTGCCATACGTGTGATTTCAATTTTCAATTAATAATAAAAAATAGGGGTAGATCGTAGAGGGGTAAAAATTTAGGGTTGTATGTATACTGTATACTGTATGGTAGAAAAATAAAAAATAAGAAACATTTATTAACATTTAGGGGGAAAAATAAGATGTTAGCCGATTCTCAGACCTACGGAATACGCATATAAAATTTTATAAATATCGGTCTAGCCGTATCGGAGGTGTTCAATTACGCACCGCGTGACACGAGAATTTTATATCTTATATATGAAATTCTTATGTCACAGTTTTAGTTCCCATACTCCTCCGAAACGACTTGACCGATTCTCATGAAACTTTGTGAGCGTATTGAGTAGGTCTGAGAATCAACTAACGTCTATTATATCATCCTCCTAAATATTAGGGGTAGTCCACCCCTAATTTTTTTATTTTTTAGACAAAAAATTTAATTTCTATTTTACTATGTTGCAGCATACAAAAATACATATAACTCCACATTATCTCTACCCCTCTACGATCAACCCCTATTTTTTATTTAATAATTGAAAATTGAAATCACATGTATGGTAAAACAACGTTTGCTGGGTCAGCTAGTATAAGATATATTTATTATAGAGAGAAATAGAAAAATAAAAAATGGAATCTATTGGATATTTCTCGGTATGCATTCCAGAATGGACGACCCAATCGAGTCGAAAGTACCAGGAGAGCAGATCATACGAGGAGACGACATCGAGGCTGTGCAGTATGAGCCAGTCATTACCGTGACCCAGCAGGAGACGACTACAACCAGAGGCAACATCACAGCCCAGAAGATAACTGTCACCGAAGACATTTCGGTAAAGTATCAGCATTTATTCAAAAAGCAAACGGCGCCGGGTAAATCTATTGTCACGCAAATACAAACGCTGCAGTACAATTACTAAATAAATGTGTAATATTTATTTGTGTTTTATTTCTGACACTGTTTTGCTGATAACTATTTGCGACCATGACGGCATGATCATGTCGCGATATACTAGCTGACCCGGCAAACTTTGTTTTGCTATAAATGTAATTTGTAGCAATAATTTTTTTAGTTCAATAAAAATAATTATCAGCTTTACGTGTGCGGGGATATTTTTATAATAGAAATCGTTGTAAACAATAAAAGTATGCTTTTTTAGGTTAATAAATTAATCTTTATATGACACGTTTGTCGGTTTACCATAGCAGAGTAAGTAATCAATAGTGCATATCTATTGATTACTTACTCAATCCTCTCGAAAAGTATCGACATCTGTTAGAATCTTTTGGAGTTAACAGATGATTGTGACTGTCAATTAATTATAGACAAACAACTTGCAATAAAATAAAATTGCGATTATAATAAAAGATCTAAGCTATCCTATCTCTTAAGTTGGACCAGACTGCTCACAGTGTGACAATTTAATTTAAAATCGATTTAGTTGTCCATCGCGGACAAACATCGTGACAGTAGATTTATACATATTAAGATTACATGTAGCAAAAACCACAGGCTAGCATAAAAAAGAAATGAGATATGTGTAGGAGTTTTTTACATTTTTTATTCTTTATAGGATTATAGATTATAATAGAGTTCCGATTATACTATCTGTAATTTGGCATAAACTAATAACGACGTAAATATTTCAGGGCGACGGCAAAGAAAACCAACATGGTGGTAAGTTTCTAAGCATATTTAATACTTGAGATGAATTCGAATACAAAATGTAATGGAGGATTCATAGTACTGATTCGTATGCGGTATAAGTAAGATTTCTGCCCATGACAGAAAATAATGATCTTTGCAATCTGTACCAGTACTCAAAAAGCACTAAATTCAGGTACTACTCCGAACTGAAAAGAGTTTTTGTTTCGTTTTATAGTCCATGAATCTCGCTTCTTCTAATGTGTGTTGCATGAATGAAAATTTTTGTGAAAATTGTTACTTGCGCATACGCATGAGAAATTTGTTTCGAGTGAAATCATGTAACAGCTACTTACTAATAAATATAACAAAAGCAGTTCTACGAAAACAATATTACATGTATGTATTCAGTTTAAAACTAAATAAATTTAAATTACGCAAATACTCATACACTAGGTGACTAGATGATCCCTATGGCGTCACCCGCTTATAAATACACAAACAGAAGTGCTAAAAGTTTTTTTTCATTTAGGAATCAATCAGATTGAAGATTCTTTCCTGAGAACTTAATATTTTGAACAAATCACACATCTTTAGAAATTGTAGCTAATGTGTTATTCTGATGTAAAGTTTCATTAAAATCCATCGATAAATTTTACTCGAAAGAGTAACAAACACCCATACATTCACACTTACAATCTAATATTTGTAGAACTATCTAATAGTACTTTTTACAAAAAGAGAAGTAATGAACACAAATTTCCTTTTGCACCCATAACAATTGGATGTCAGGGGCTCCTGAAGTACAACTCGTACTACAATTATATATTATATTATTAATACTTATATTATGAAAACACTCGTAAAGAGAGTTATGTTAAGGCAGACCGAAATAATATTAAAAAAAGGAATTTATTTATTGGATGTCTTTACAATAATAAATCTACTACAAGACTAACAAATATTCAAATAAAAGCGAATACAATGGTTATTGGAAATAAGCTGTAGTCGGCGAAACGCTGAGTGCAACATCAGCGCTTACCAAGGGTTATGCCTTGGTAACTCCTCCGTCCTTCAGAGAGAAGCTGATCTTGCAGCTTCCACCAGTGTCCTCACTGGTAGGCGAGACCTGCAGTGTGTTCCTGGTGCATCTGCTTGACAACTTTTTGTAGATTTTCCATGATGCTGCACAAACCAATAAGAGATATAGAATGATAGTTGTCCAGCTTGGAGTTGCCATCATCTTAGGCCAGTCGATGCTGTCATCCTGCTTCTCTAGATCTTCAGCCTTGTCTAGCAGTTGCCGAATGTTGTCCAATTCCAGATCTTGCAATTTTACTTGATACCGCACGACATCCACCGATGATACTTCTTTTTCGGGCAAAGGTACTATTTCGTCAATGTCTATTGTCGTGACATGTGACCGCAGAGTCATATTCGCAACTTCTACGCGACAATCTTCGGTTATAGTTATAAGATGGATTCCCGATGCACGCTGGTAAGATGTCTTAGTCCCACATTGTATTCTTACGATCTCTTCTCGTTTAAGAATGACCAGCCACGTGTTGTCCCGTGTTTTCTGGATCTTGCTGTCACCTAGTACCATCTTAACGCGGCTGCAGTTGGCATTCTTGTGTTGTATGAGGTTGATGATACAATCTTCTGAAGCTGTGATGGATTTCATTTGCAGAGACTCGCAGAGATGGACGCTCTCGGTGATCGACTTGCAGCTGCTGTCAAGGTATGCGTACTGATCGCTTCCAAGCGCAAGGAAATTGGATTTGGGTATAATGGTTAGGTACTCGGTATCAGGGATAGAATATAAATGGATAAGGTCATATATACTTTTATCAATAGAAGGTATTTGTAAAATAAATGTTAATGAGTGCTTAGTACTGTACGCTTTTACTGTTATTGACCTTTCTAGCTCCCTTATATTTCCTATGATTAAATCTGTAATTGGTTCTAAATTGTATATATTTCTAAGCTGTATTAATTCATATATTAAATTCTGCGGACTTATAATACTAGGGTGCATTACACCTAATTGCGAAAATGTTATAGCATCTTCTAATATCATTAACTTATCTAATATAATTTGCAAACTAAAATCTATTTGAACGTAAATATCTAAGTTACGAACGTGATTGGCTAGCGCGTCATTCGTCTTTGTTGTATTCTCTAAATACAAAACTAACTTTCGCTGATTTTCATTGATTTTATCTATTTGAAGACCAAATTCTTTTATCGTATTTTCGGCTATTACTAATGTCTTCTTTTGAACCTTTTGCATAGACGTAACCTTGTTTTTGATGGCTAAAATATCAGCTTCAAATTGAAGAGCGTCTTGTTGATCTAAATTACCTGTTATGGACTTTATAACTGATCCTAAGCCGTTAATGAGACCGCGTTTGTGCCTAACATTCTGGGGAATAATATAATTAATTTTTCTATTCACTAAAGATAGATTATGTTCTATTTGAGCTCTAAAAGAATTTTGCACTTGATTTGTATGCATTGTATACAATTCTGTAGTATTTGTGCTTGCAAATAACGCCGCTAACTCATTAATGGTTTCCTGCAAATAAGTCATGTTATACACACATGCTAAATTAAAAATATCTATTTGTTTCATTATCCTCCCTTGTTTAAGCAAAAGGATTCCCGGATTGTTGTTGACAGGATTAAGGATTACGTCACCTCTTGAACAGAGCATGATGGCTCCTGCGATGAGGATTCTGGAACAAGGTGAGGCCTTCTTAGGAGTTTATAATGAACTCTAATCGACTTAGAATTTGGGTGACTGCCTATTATCTCAGCTATGTTATTGGGGTGAAGGTGAATAATTTTATACGGACCTTTAAAAACGGGCTTAGTTTTGTCGTTCCTTGCTGTTTTCGCCACCTGTTTATATACGGTTTCACCTACCTTGAATACGATGTCTTCGGCTTGCTTATTGCGCCTGGCTATTACCTGTTCCTTATTTGTTGACATAAGGGCAATAACCGATTGCTGAATAGCTTCTGCGTTTGCCTTATGCTTTAGGACGTAATCTTGATAAAATTCCTTCGGAAAGTGCAGCTCCAATGGGTTACGTGAAGTTGTGTGACCAAATAATAACTCATGTGGTGTATAACCGGTTGCCGAGTGAATAGCGTTGTTGTAAGCTATTATGGCATATTTCATTATTAACTGAATAGGATCGTCTTTATTGGTCATTCGCTGAATTCTAATTATTTCAGCTATAGTTGAATGAAAGCGTTCTATTGGTGAGTTCGAGTTAGGGTTATAAGGAGTTGTAAAATGAATGTTAATGTCATGTAGAGAGCAAATTTCCTTAATTACGTCATTGTCGAACTTGTTATCTGAGTCTGTTGTAATTTTATGCGGGAGTCCTAAGACAGAGAAAACTTGTAATAACGCTTCGGCTACGTGTATACTACTGCATGCGCTTAACGGAATTGCCTGTGCGAATTTCGAAAAATTATCTATTATAGTGAGAAAAGTACCGCCTCCTGCCGAATATAAATCCATAAATAAATGTTCCCAGGGCTTACGAGGTGTTTCAGTAACTACCAAAGGGGGTCTTAAAGGGTTCCTTTCATATTTCGCTTTTAAACAAATGTCACATTGGTTAATATACCTTTGAATAGTAAGTAACATGTTTGGCCAATGGTAATTTCTGTGCAATTGCTTATGTGTTTCCTGTATACCACGGTGTACTGTCTTACCTTCATGATACTTCTTAATCAACGCTTCTTGTTCGGTCTTATTCTCAACTAACGTAACGCGCGTGGTACATCGAATAAGTTTTGGGCCTCGATCATTAAATGTGGTGCTATAAACTTTACAAAATCTTGGGTACAGTTCATCATTATAAAAATAACAGTGAAATATGCGGTCTGCGATGGTATGCTCTTTGAGAAACCGAATTATTTCCTGTTCTGTGTTGTTTACGGGGATAAAGACGTCTTTAATAACAGTGCGTCGGTTAGTCGACCTATCTTCTACTCTGTAAGTGGTACCCGGGGTTGACCTAATATGAAATTGTTTTAGTTGCCTATCGATTGCGTCAGATAAAATAGGGATACCGTTATTTTCATTATCTGGTTGGGTATGATTAGTACTAACTAATTCTACCTCACTTAATTGATCTTCCTCTAAAGCTGATTCTGCAATTAAAGGGTTCTGTGGATCTAATTGTACGTCTGGGTCTAAGTTATCATCTTGGTTACTCGGGCCTGCTATCGGTTCGTCATTAGTCTCTCCGTCATTGTGTGGTGCTAAACGGACATTTTCAAATATTCGATCAATTAACTCGTCGTCATCGTTATCGTCAAGGTT
Source organism: Pontia daplidice (assembly GCA_963693355.1). Taxonomy (NCBI): domain Eukaryota; kingdom Metazoa; phylum Arthropoda; class Insecta; order Lepidoptera; family Pieridae; genus Pontia; species Pontia daplidice. The sequence continues at coordinate 264,514 of CAVNZL010000023.1, read as the reverse complement.
AACTGCAAGGGAGTCAATACTGTGGTGAAATATCTTGACTCTAGATAGTGCGTCTGCGTTAGTGTTCTGCAGTCCCTTTTTATAAACAACATTGAAGTCATATTCCGCCAATTTCAGTCGCCAGCGCGTCAATTTTGAATTAGGATCTTTAAGCGACATTAACCATGTAAGGGGTCTGTGGTCAGTAAAAATTGTGAATTTACGTCCAAAGATATAGGGTCTAAAATATTTTATTGCCCACACTATCGCTAAAAGCTCCTTTTCAATCGTGGAATAGCGTGACTCTGAGTCGGATAACGTACGCGACGCATAAGCTACGGGCTTGTCAGATCCCACTCTACCCTGAGATAAAACAGCTCCTAGAGCAAAGTCAGATGCGTCAGTCGTCAATATAAAAGGTTGGTCAAAGTCGGGGTACTGTAATATCGGATCGTTAGTAAGAATTTGTTTACACTTTTCAAATGACTCTAAAAATTCCGCCGTATGCACAATTTTTCTGCCTTTCTTTAAACAAATTGTCATAGGCTTTGTAAGCTTTGCAAAGTCTTTTATAAACTTATGGTAATAACCTACTAGTCCTAGGAATGATTTTACGTCTTTTTGGTTCTTAGGCAAAGGGAAGTCAAGTACAGCTCTGATTTTGTCCTTATTTGGTTTCAGTCCTTCGTCTGTCAGTTCGTGTCCTAAAAAATTGACTTGCTTTTGGAGGAATTCTGACTTGTCTAACTGAATTTTGAGGTTATGGGTTTTAAACCTCTGAAAAACTTCTCGCAGCCTTTCTATGTGTTCCTGTAATGACGTACTTATTACAATAACGTCATCCAGGTATGTATAAACGTTCGGTAAACCTCTAAGAATATGATCCATTAACCGTTGGAATGTACTAGGTGCATTCTTAAGGCCAAATGGCATACGCAAAAATTCATAATGACCTCGTTCAGTAGTGAAAGCTGTCTTCTCTATGTCGTCGGGGTGCATTTCTACTTGATGGTAACCACTAGCAAGGTCAAGGGTAGTAAAATATTGAGCACGTCCTAACCTGTCAAGTATGTCATGTATGTTAGGTAAGGGGTATTTGTCTTCAATTGTCCGGTCATTAAGTCGTCTGTAGTCTATTACCAGTCTCCATTTGACTTTACCAGATGCGTCCGGTTTCTTGGGTACGATATGTACTGGGCACGACCACGGTGATATACTTTCCCTAATAATGCCTTGTTTTAGTAAATTATCAACTTGGTTGCGTATTTCTGCACGTTGTTGTGGGGCTTGTCTGTAACTACGAACGTAAATTGGTGTATCATTTGACAATCTTAACTGATGTTTAACTGCATGTGTGAAAGTTAATGGTACATTTTCTGAATGAAAAATTTCGCGGTAACGATAACAAAGTTTGGTGATTTCTCGCTTTTCTTCCTCATTCATGTGACCAGTTCGAATTTTTTTCAGATTGTCACAGAGCTCTTGATCTACGTCTATGTTATCAGTTAATGTATTTAATTCTACAAACTCGTTCTTAGTTTCAGAATAAGCCTCCAACTCTATAGGGGAATTAACGGAAATAAACATGTTTTCGTCCGTAACATTAACAACAGTAGTTTTAAAAGAACCGGCTTTAACTGTAACTAACGCTGTGGGAGATTCTAAACCTTCAGACCAATAGTGTTTGTTATGAATATACTGTCCATCTATATAATTAGTCTTTATCCTTACTACCTTCTCACATTTGGGCTCAATTTTAATTTTACGCAAAGGATGATTAAAATAAATTGGTATATTCGCTGTTTCTGTACGTAGTATTCCTCGATTTAAATCAATATTACTTTTTAAGCGTCTCAGTAAGTCACATCCTATTAGTCCTTTGTATTTTGGGTCAAAGTCGAAAATTAAAAATTTATGAATTGTGTCTGTGTTAAAAATTGGTGGTAACGGAAGGTGTACGATGTACTTATGACTTGATCTACTATGTGCGGTGGATATTTCGAAAGGTTCGAACTCAACCAATTGTTCCCAAATATTGCCAAAAATAACGTCAGATGAAACAACACTCCTACTGGCACCGGTATCTACTAAGAACTTACCTTGAAATTCCGGCAGCTCTATGTACGGTAGATGGTCGGTATTTTGGACGTTGATTTTCACTACCTCCGGTCTTCCTCTCCTTGAGCTTCGTGAAAATCCGGGTTGTGTTCAGCTTCCTCCTGACAATAATTTGGCTCGAAATCGCCTTCGTCCTGTAGACTATTGTAACAATTATAACATGTGCCTTGGAACTCGGGGTCCGTCTTATAAGGATTATTTTCTGTATAAAATACCTCTTCAATTAAATATGGGGGTTTTTGGGGTTTTGACACCGACCGCATGGTTACATCCGAACTCTTATGTGTATGATGACCCTGTTGAGGAACATTGAGTGGTTTACGGAAGTTTCCAGAGCTCCTACCTGTTTGTTGGTTCTTCCACGGGAGTAACGACTTAACTAAATGCTGCCGTTGCTCCGTGGTCATATTGTTCTCCTGAGGTACATAGTTATCAGGCCTAAATTGAGGATGTGTGGGTGGAAGATGTTGTCGAGATGGGAAGGATAACCTGTTGTTATGTGAATGTGAAGGAAAGTTAGGTTCCTTTTGCTTAAACGTACCGTTATAGAACGACGAAGGGCCCGGCTTGTTAAGAGCAAGTCGCGCTTCTTCCTGTCTAGCTGCCACTATCGCCATTTCTAGAGTATCTAAATTAGTCTCATAGGCAATCGCCTCTATAGCTGCGCCACTCAATTTACTTTTTATTATGCTAAGCAATGTAGGATGGTCCCTCCCCGTGGCTTCTATTTGGTCGCGAACATTTTCTATTTCTCTAATATAAAAATTAAGTAGTTTTTTAGTTCCGTCATATTTGGGAATAAGTTCTACCAAATTTTTAAAATGTGGCGAATCTAATAGCGACATATTTGAAATTTAATTATATGAATTAATAAAGTAATAAAATATTGTAATTACTATGTAGATCCGCGTACACTTAACAATACGCGTAACCTGACGCCTATGGAATGTCCGTCCGATGTGAGAACAAGACAATAGCCTATTGTTATAATATTAGAGTTTTATACCGATTTAAGGTTTAAACACTCATTAAATATATATATAAGGCATGTAAAAAAAATAAAAACTATATCTAGGACAGGAAATAGAGCAGGGAACTTGGCTTAGCGATAGTACTCACCAGACCAGCAACTGCATCTCCCGTCGAGTCTCGTAGTAGCACGAGAGAACGCCCAATGCTCCAGGTGTACTCGCGTGGATCTCGGTGACCGCCCTTGATGAGGTTCCTTTGATTGCAGTAACGCGACTAGGGAGTCGCCGTTTACCAGGATACTTTGAAGAGTTTGATTCGCGGTTTTCCTAGTTAAACGTGCAATCCTACCGACTGCGCCAGTTATGTTAAGGCAGACCGAAATAATATTAAAAAAAGGAATTTATTTATTGGATGTCTTTACAATAATAAATCTACTACAAGACTAACAAATATTCAAATAAAAGCGAATACAATGGTTATTGGAAATAAGCTGTAGTCGGCGAAACGCTGAGTGCAACATCAGCGCTTACCAAGGGTTATGCCTTGGTAACTAGAGTCGGGACTTAAATTTTATAGAATAATGAAATTATTTAAAACACTAATGGACAACTCACGAACAGACCTGATGCTCCGGTGTCGGGGCGAAACGTGCGTCGAGTGGTTGTGAGTTTTTTCGCGGAGTATTGCTTGAAGATTGGTCTATTAGGGTTTTGTACTATAGTCTTCCCCAAAGTAACGCCTGATTCTGTTAATAAAATTATTATTATTAGGTTAGTATTAAAATACTGGTGGCGATTCTGATGTATACCTCTAAAACTAAAAACCTCTAAATTTAGGTTCAGACCTGTCAAACGTGTGTAACCTATTCTATATTGACATTGACAAATTAAACCTTATTGCTATCGATGTAGAGATGTACAGAATAGGTTACGCTCTCTAAAGCTGTTTGACAGGTCTTAAGCTAAATTTAGAGATTTAAGTATTGACAAACAGTGAATATTATATATTTTATGAAATGTCATGTATTTATTGACGTACTTCTTTTAATAAATTGCAAAAATCGAGATGAGATAATTCTTACGGACTTTTCAAAGTATTCTTGCGAGCCTGTTTCAAACTAGAAAATAGTAATTATACAATGGTTAGTTATCCTCATACAAAGCCTAATAATATGATTCGCACAACCACTACAGTTTAGTTTTAGATTTCCATTCTCAGATAAACCACTGTAACACAAATATAAATATAAATAATAACACAAAAAATATTGATCATCTGTTCTGTGTAGGTATCGCTGCGCGATCAATATATTTGCACATTATTTTTTTATTTAAACTTATCATAATTATTCTATTATATTGATAAATTATTCTTTATTATTGCAGAAAAAAACGAAGAGAAGAAAACTAAAACTAGGATACCTATGTTAAAGAAAGCTGTGCGCCAGGTTATCCAAGCAGAAGATAAAAAGAAGATGGAGGAAGATGTATGTATTACAGCCTTTATTTTAAGAATTGGACCATATATGTTTTTAGTATCAAACGTGTGTTATAACGATCTCGTAGCCAAAACAAGTAACAAGATAATATTCTATATACTTCTTATATAAAATTCTCGTGTCACAGTTTTCGTTCATGAGAATCCTCATCGGCCAAACGAAACGGCTTGACCGATTCTCATGAAACTTTGTGAGCGTATTGAGTAGGTCTGAGAATCGGCTAACATCTATTATTCATCCTTAGGGGGATTCATGTTAGGGGTAGTCCACCCCTAATTTTTTTATTTTATTTTTCAGCTAACTAAAAAAATTTAACCATTATAACTCATTATTAAATATTAAATGGAATCAATGCATTTCAGATACCAATACAAAGACGGAAGTCATCAATCCCTCGCTTAAGTGCAAAACATATCGCTTCATCAGCAAAAGCAGAGAAAGAGAACACAGATCCTAAAATCGTTGTCTCACCAAAGACAGAAGAGGAATTCGACAAATTATTCGAAGAAATAAAACAGAACTCTGATAGAATGTCGAATGCTTTTATTAAAGACCCAGTAAAATTGGAAATGAAATTTGAAGAAATAATTCATGACTACGACGAAAATAAAGTAGAACCACTTAATGTGGAGAAACTGAAAACGAGGATACCCATGCTTAAACGAAAGAGTGAACATGACATTGAAGCTACAAAACTAACGAACAGGAGACGCTTTTATAAAAAACGGTCGTCTATTCAAAACCCACAACAATATTCCAGAGAAACACTAAGCGTGCAATCGAAAACCAATGAGAAAGACAAAATTCAATCTGAAACAAACGTTGATGATGCATTAACAATAGATAGCGATAAACAAACGAACGCTGAAAGTAAACATCATGATGTTGCACCAAACGATACTGTCTGTGATAAAGATATTTCATTAGGTACATCTGAAACTTCAAATAATATGGATATTGAAAACAATGAGCCTGTATTAGATAACAATTCGGTTCAAAATAAAAATGACGAGAACAAAATCCTTAAAAAGAGTCAATCTATTGATATTTCTCATGAAAGTTCCAAACAAATTGAAATAAATAGTAGTTTAAGGCGTAGTCTAAGCCAGTGTGATAATGTATCTTCAAAATTTTTGGTACAGAGAGTTGTTGAAGATCGAAATGAAATTATAGATAGTGAACGACCTAATACATCTATTGAAATAGAAACAATGGAGGTGAAAGCTTCTGAAATGCATGAAATCAAACAAGTGGTTAACAACGAAATTGAATTAGTAAAACCTTTACCACGTGAAATAGAGACAGTTGATGATTCCACACAAATGACATTGAAACAGGGTATGGTATGCAAAGAGACATCAACGCTAATTCGTAAAAATCAAAATAAAATAGAATCGTCAGAAGAACCATTAAGTTTAGAAATGGAACTCTCTTACTCGACAACAGATTCCATTCACATAGATCAAAGTATACCTGTTGAACATGACCGATATCAATCAAGTGATAATACTGAAAATGCGGCATCCATAACATTAAACAATGAAATACATGTGCACGTAAAAGATAAAGCTGATGAGTCTAGCCAAGATGTTAAATATAATGAAAAAGAGATCGATGAATTGGATCAAGGCTCCATGCATTATGAATCGAAGCCAATCATTTGTAACACAGAAACAAAAGTTACAAAAGAAAACGATATTTCAGATACTCTTTCAAGTCAAAACATGGATTCCTCTTTAAGTAATCATGGAAATTCCGAAGGACATAAACCACAAGAAATACATAATGAATCTGCAATGTCATGTACAGAAGATAGTAATAAATATTTACAAGTACCGTCAATAAATAGTGGAGATCAAGTCCCGACTCGAGGTCATCCCGATGCCTTGTTTAATCGCCCAGAAACACCTATAGAGGACTTTTTACCGACGATAAAAGGAAGTAAGGAAAATTTAGCAACTGGCAGCCCAAAGACTGATATAACAGTCACTGAAGATAGTCAGAATAATACAGAGAATATCGATCGACAGATAGAGAACGATATAGAACGTATCCAAGAAGAAAGAAGGAGAAATAAAGAGAAAATAAACGAATTATTATCAGACGCTCCAGAGGAAGATATTATTATTCTGAAAGGAAAGGTTGATAGAGTTATTAGTCGTCTAGACTCTAGAGACTACAGTAACATAAAAAACAAACAAGAGATTGTTATCGAGAATGTTCCTAAAAAGACCGTTCTATCTAAAATAGTTCTATTTGAGGTAAATAATAAACAACGTTTCATTTTAAATTTAAATACATTTTATCCTTATTTGATAATGTTAATCTTAGCAATCCATCCCTTCATCAGAAACAACTATTTTATGGACAATCAAACGATTTCCGTAGGATTTTTCTTAAATGGGGCTAGACATACAAAAAAAAGCTGCACACTGCTATCTTTCTTTCTATAATATATTATATAGAGACAAAATTTGTTTGTTTATACTGAATAAGGTCTGAAACTATTCAACATAACTTCATTGGTAATATAAGCTATATTTTTTCGCTACTTCTCGTTATAGTGGGTCGAAACAATGTGCACGGGCAGTTTGATAAATGCGAGTATAAATTTCATTATTTAATTTACATAGCTTAATATTAAATAATATATAAAAGAACCACATAACGGGGTACATAGGCCACATCATATTTATAACAATTATAATGAATGTTATATAATTTGAATTTAAAATGATAAAATAATTATGAAACTTACAGCGGAAGGAAGCTCAAATAAATCAAAGAAAAATGTCGCGCAACCCAAACGCAGATTTGCCAAAAATCGTCGACGAAATTCTTAAACAGCCAAAATCTGAAAAAGATGAGAAATCAAAAAAACAGAATTACGCAGGAGAAGATAGAAATCCCAGAATAGAAATAAGAAGAGAGCTGTCCTACGCAGAAGTAGACTTGGGTGATGCTGTGAAGGGGAGAGTAAGAGACATGATTGTTCGTATGGTGTCCTTAGAACGGATGGACCTGGACAAGAAAGTAATTGATATTAAAGAGAAGCCAAGGAGCGGATCTGTGTCTGAAAAAATAGCTTTGTTTGAGGTACGCTTTTTAGCGTTAATCAGTTTATTTAGATTCTGTTCTTGTTTTGTTTTGAATGTCGGTGGCAATGACAACTCTCCTTTTTTGAAACTTTTAGAATATACGGTTATGATTTTAATAATATCAACTATTGGTTGATGTTCACCAAGAAAATATGAATTCATCACATGGTCTATAGGAATAACAAACCTTATTTTCCTCGAAGAAATACAAGATTATATACAATACATTTGCCACCGACATTATTTAACGCATACGCACTTTAGAAGCATACTACAAGCTGATTATCCACCGTGGCCAAAATATATTTTCAAACTATTACAGAAGGGATACAATATCAAATTAAAAGTGCTTATAACGATGCCCAAACATAAGCCGTTAGACAATTTCTTATTAAAAATTTGTGGAAATCAATTTAAAAAAAAAACTAGATTTCTATAATTTAGACGGGATTTTAGTTTTTCCATCATTTAGTACTTCAATGATATAGCAATATTGATTAATTTTCTTAATTACCATTACCATTACAGTTGAAATTTACATGTTTGCCGTAGCGTAAAGTGGCCCATCATTTGAAACATTATCGAATAAGATTATCTTTTCAACTCGAGTACTGATATCTGATAATGTCGAATTTGTTGCCCCAAAAGCATATCACATTTGCCAACACAGTGACTATTTGTGTTAGTATATATCAATATTTAAATAATGTGAGTAATACAAAACATTACACGTGGTCCTCCCGAACGGAGGGTTCGATCTTCGATACGAATCGATTGTGATGAGTATATTTATTTATTTATTTACTAACCTTAACAGCGTTATTAAACATATAGTATACAATTTAAATGCTACAACTAAAGCTAAAATAGGGTTACAATATATATAAAAAAGACTAAATAGTAATACAAAAAAAGAAGTACAAAAACATGGGTGTGAAGTGTCATGTGAGTGTGTGTGGTGTGAGTGTGTAAGTGTGTCATGGTAGTGCCCAAATTTAGCATTAACTAGCATTGTTTTCAACTTTGCTCTTAAAACGAATTCTCGTTAAGTTAAAAATAATATATTTGTTGATTATATGTATTCCACTGTGCATTACCGCATGTCTCGGAGTGCCATTTCAAATAATCTCTTACTGCGTTGTACTTAAATGTAGCAAAGTGCTTATATTTGTAGAACAAAGGTACCACGACAAAGAAAATAAAATCAGACACGCCTAAGCATAGAGAAGCACCCGAGGTTAGCATGAGTGAAGAAGAGTTGAAGGAAAGAATAGAGGAATTGCGTGGAGCGAAGAAAATTGGAAAGTTCACTGACTTGAAGTATGTTGAACTGAATGACGGGTCTTTTATGCCAGCGCTCGGAGTGGGTACTGCTCTGGTGAGATTTTTTCTTTTTAAAACATAATATGACAGTATAATATCACATTGCTGCAATGAAGAAAGAAAAAAATATTTATTAACATACCCAAGGTGACATAACAAAGCATTGTACATCAATGACCCTTATTTATGTTATATTAAAAAACATATATAGATAGTAAAAAATATATATATAAGTATATATATTATAAATTCTAATATATTATTTAAATAAATTGCAGACTGCTTAACATAATCCGAATAATAAGGAGGTTTCATTGTGTATTTGTAAGAATAATATATTATGTATTCAGATATTTTATCCTGATTTTTATGTAATGTTTGCGACGTACGAAGCGATAGTTAGTGCAATATTTGAAAAATTAAGGGTTCTAGGTTGTATATAACTATTTTACAAAGCTCTATTGCAAACCAAACTTATTATTACAGTTACACAAAAGTTTAACGAAGTATGTGATCTGTGCCGCCATAGACCTCGGCTACCGGACCATAGACACCGCATTCATATACGGCAACGAAAAAGAAATTGGCGAAGCTGTCAACGAGAAAATTGCTGATGGAACTGTCAAACGGTAATGCCTCATTGGTTTAAGACACGATTTGCAATTTTTGCAATTCGAGCCGGGCTCAAATAAATTATCGATTATAAAGTATGGAGGTGTTTGTGCTATTGAAGTGTGTGAGTTATATAATGTCTCTGACTGACTGTGCATAAGTTTTTCGCACGATGACAAAGGAGTCTTTCAGCAAAAATCATCAAAATATCTTCATAAACGACACGCACAAAAAAATATATTCGTTCGATTTGCGAAATCCTCTTTCGTTAGGATAAAAACTACATACACATTTAAAGTATAATTCGGTTAAGTTTTTATTACTGAATAAAACAGCAGTGAGCTTTAAATATTGTATTTAAAAATTCTTGATTAGTGAAAGTATTGTCTATTTGTCTCTGGGTCAACTATTTTCATTACAATTTATACTAAATTGATTCTCTGGTATATGACATGAAGGGTTAACAGACATACAAATTCGACATTGGATAATACAGCTGTGGTTTCATCCGGGTAGAAAGTCACACGTACCGCGTAATAAGAAAATTTTTCCCCATTTTTCACAACATTTCAGTTTTATACTTAAAAATAGCCAATGTTGAACTCATAACACTCATTAACTAGCTAAGACGTAAGCAAATGAAGGATACAATAATTAAGGATTTAAATAGAAATATTTATCTAAAAGAACGGAAAATAAGTTCATGAGTGAATAATTATATGTACGTATATAGAAAATGCTAAGCAGTTATCCATAGAGAAAATCTAAAACAATTGAAAAGGTCAACGTACTATTTTCTGATATAGAAATCAGAAAATGTGATCATGTGAACCTGAAAGAAAATATGTGTTTTATTACAGATATAATCAACATTTTAGCAAGGCTATATATAGTTCTGTGTATAACAAAAATATTTCTAGTTTGGCACCTATTACACACAACAAAACACAGATTAGCGTTCAAATATTAATATTTGTACGATTAAAAAAAGTTTCTACTTTATATTTCAGCGAGGACCTCTTCATAATCTCGAAGTTATGGAGCACATTCCACCGACGTGATCTCGTGGAGAAGGCATGCAAGATATCACTCAAAGCCATGGGCTTGGAATATTTTGATCTATATTTGATACATAACCCTATGTCTTTTAAGGTAAATATAATGTCAGCTTTATAATCAGTACGTCTGAATTTTTGGCGTCTTTTACATATGTTTATATATACGCGTCTATGGAAACACTTTGCTAGTAATTAGTAGCTAGTATGTTTGTTAGGAGATCAGAGATAGAGATTCATTGGAATGCAGCACTTGTGAATACAAGGTATATTAAATATAACTTTGTAGATTACGTTATATAACGGCACAACATGATTTTTAAAAGGCGTAAAGTTATCTAAATTGTTTTTTAATATTTATATTAGTCCAGATTTTGTTTTCGGTAAGTAAATAAGTATTAAGAAAAGACGCCGTCCATGGTCACTCACAAGGCCTCAAAACTCAGACTTCTTAAGTCATTTTGGTCTCTATTGGCAGCTGGTTCTGTTGATTTATTTGAGTAAGATTGCAAAAATTAATTATTGTATTGACTATTTCCCGTCATTTGAATGAGCAATCGAGCCGCCATCTTGTTTTTAATTCTCTCTGCTCCAGGTAATTTTTGATTTATTCGAATTTGTATCGTGGAAGGAAGCAGACATATCACTCCCAAGTTAAACAGTGAATATATTTCTTTATTACGGATACTGTGTGTATAATTTTCGTGCCCTAACGAGAATTACAACAGGTTTAACACAGAAATGATGCGAAATAGAAAAAAAACAATTAATTACGAACATAGTAAAATGCGTCCAATCAACCATCTAGAATCATTAGACGTTTATTACAGGAAGGAGACGATCCAATACCGAAAATCGCTAACGTCATCCAATACAGCGAATCAGACTATTTGGACGCCTGGTTCGGTCTGGAGAAATTGGTGAAGAAAGGCCTTGTCAGGAGAGTCGGTGTGAGCAATTTTAATTCCGCGCAAATCGATAGAATCCTCGATAAAGGGAGGATAAGGCCTGTGATTAACCAAGTAAGTTCCATATTATTCATAGGCATACGTCAGGTATTATATTTTCTTTCTATCTCCTCAAAATCAAATAGAGATTTGATATCCAACAATTTTCATATAGGCGTAGAACGATTCGCTCAAATAGAATTTAACGGGATGTTTTTTACGTTTCTTAAGCAGTTTTTTTAAAAAAAAACGTTAATTTCTAGCATATAAGCAAAAATATTTGTTAGTATTAATTTTATTACTCGTGGACAGACTCGTTGGAAAATAATTGAAAAGATTGCTCTTAAGTACATTAAACGGATTTGTCTTTTTTGACTTTTGATTGTTCAATTAAACTGCACTGCATACTTTTTATTTAAATACTTATAAATTAATATCTAAGACCTGTCCCCGTACAGTAACAGCGATAGAAAGCTCTCGTAAAATATATATTTACATATAACCATACAATAATTAAGCGGAAAGCTTCATGGCGAATAATCTGAAAAACTACGGGATCGATTTTAAAAATGCCATCATTACTTATCCGACGGTTAAATAATTGTAAATATTAATAATTCGATTTATTTAAGCGAATCCATTTGCAATGTGTTCGCGAAGCGTTAATAAATAAATTGCAAAAGTAGGATTAATGCTGGTACAGTTTAACCCATAAACCAGTCATGCCCTCAGGTCGAATGTCATCCCTACTTAACACAATACCGCCTGGAGGAGTTCTGCCAGTCGAGGGATGTGAAACTGAGCTGCTATGGAGTCCTAGGTTCAAAGGGGACACCGTTGGAGCTGAAGAGTGGACTCTCACCAGTAATAGACGACCCCATGGTGCTTACAATGGCTGCTGGGCTAGAGATCACACCCGCGCAGCTCTTGATCAGGTAAGTTCGGAAGGTTCTCTTCTAATGTATGTGAACTTTCAACTGTGTTTATAATAGTGTTTGGACAACAACGACATCTTTTGTCTTCAGTCTACCGTGACCACGCACGCTGTAAAGCACGCGAAACGTCGGGAAAAATTTTAAATAATGTAATTATATTTAAATTGTGCATAAAATACATAACTAAATCCGTTAAAAAGTGTTTTTCTTTAATTGAGTAACAGTTATGTTAATAAAAGACAATATTAACAACAAAGTATACGAAAAAAAATTGTTATTATAAATGGCAACATTGTCGCTTGAAATAAGTTTCAGTTAAGAAAGGCCGAATAAAATCTACAGTCGATTGTTTCTTTAAATTGTTATTTTTTAACGTAAATGTTGCGCATGCTAGATTTTATTATGTATACTAATTTCTTGAAGATGAGGAGTTTTTTTCTTTACAATATATTTGATATAATTAGTTGTGCGCGTCTTGCTAACACCGTAGGAGTGGACCGCCCTCTACTCAAGAATTGGTTCGAATTGAAAATTAAATGTTGTTATGAATCTCACCGATACATTGGTCTTAATTAATGAATTAAGTGATAAATTTGGCACCCCTAATTTTACGTTTCAGTTATCAACTCCATTTAGACCACAGTGTGGTTGTCAAGGCTTCAACCAGCGGCCATCTTTGGAGCAATTTGCAGGCGCAAAGTGTGAAACTTGATAAGACACATATATCTGCACTGAACGCTCTCAATAGGAATAAACGAAATTTCACTTTCAGAGGGTATGTGTATAACTAAGTAATCTATTATAGATTACAGCTGAAGAGGTTTTTTAAAGGTGCTATCTCACTATTATAAGCGCAGAGCATATAAAATATTGTGAAAATGGGGTAATTATAACTTTTGCGCGAGTATGAACGAGTATTTTAAACTATAAAATAAAATTAATGTGATTGAAACCGCAGGAAACAGCTAATTGTGTAATATTTTCGTTCTTATATCTGAAACTCTGAAGAAATACGCAGAAAATATTATACGATAATCTAAAATACTTTAATACTTTTTATATTTCAGCATGGGCGAAACACACAGGAACTATCCATTCCGGATACCATTTTAATCGTACATCGAAAAGTTGATGTTCCGCGATTAAAAATACATTGACAAAATCAACATAACGCGATACCGTAGAACTCAAAAATTACCTACAAGTTACATTTAGGTAACTATGCCTAAATTATAATGTACGATGAAAGTTAAATAAATATTTATATTACTTTAACCACCAGGGGAAGAGAAATGGCAAGAACTCTCTTGCCAGTACTTTTCAATCGCCTAGATTTTTATTTATACAATATGAACTGTACGAAAATTGTTTTAAGGACGAACTAATAAATGATTGTAAGCAATTTTTTACTGTGTGGACTTCTTGCTAAAGAGCAACGCGAAAAGTGCTTTCATTTATGAGAGCGCTTACTTAGATCCTCCTTATCATGGAATTAAACATGGATATATAAAATTGTTTGTTTGTAAACCTCACAAAAAATATTGGTAAGCGCTTATTATGGTGGAAAAATATTACTTTTAGAAAGTATCCAAGCTCTTTTTGTGGTATTAGAACATGTCAGTATAATACTATAACATTTCAATGTCGGTTAGACCCAAGTTAAGCTGTGCTTGTATTATCTGCTATCGCAAGTTCGGCAGCCCAGCATGGTCATTGCGTCAGATTAAAAACAATGTGTCGAATGTTGATGTCACCAAACGAAAAAAAAAGAAATTTTCTATGGAAAGAAGACTATTTCTTGATTTCCTTTGTTGTTTGGCACCGTTTATCCTAGAATAGCTAATACTTCTAGCGTCGTGTGGACCAAAATTATTAAAACCGTTAGGTTTTACTTGTTTGTTCGTCTTGCGAACTACATGATAATGTAACATATTATTTTGGCGCCATCTTCATTTTCAATATTTTATTAAACACTTGATTTTTCTGCATTATTGTAACAAGCGCCACCTTTAGCTGTTTTATGAAAATACGGTGTTATTTGTCATAAATAATGTCGCGCAAATTTTGTCCGTTTTAATACTAAACAATATATTGTAAAAATTTAGTTAAGGATAAATTATTATGTCAATCGTTAATGACGGTGTCGCAAACAAATGTGACTTACCAGTACTTAGACTTAGTCAACTAGATTAAAATATGTAAATAATTGCTTGTCTTTTATTAATGTTTACTATTATTACTAGATATAGTAGAGAAATTTTGAAGTATAAAGTTCTAATAGACCATTTACTATCAACGCTGTTTGTAGAGGCAACATCTAGAATATTCCTGAGGATGCTCCGGTGTCTAGGCGGTGTCCAGGTCGTAGGCATGTCTGTGCGTCGAGTGTTGATTTTATACTATGGACTTACCCAAAGTAACACCTGATTTTATTAATTAAATTTTGATTCAGGTGGGTATTAAAGAAAGAAATACATGTCTTAAATAAGTTTAATACATGCTGAGTATAACATGAACATTATACTACAATTTATACAAAAGCCCGCTGTAATGGACACAATGTAAAACTTCTTGCATTTGCAAGATAACTGTTCTTTAGACTAACAGAGCATCATGTAAAAAATAAACACAAAAAACTTTATACAAAATGCAGTACAAAAACATGCAACAGAAGTTGAACTAGCACAACGGAATTAGTTACATTACGTTGTATGATACTTTTTTAGTGCAGTGATAATCTATATAGATTTACTTTAATTTTTTAACAATTACCATAACTTAGTTTACATATGTCAAACTTTGTCATATAAGGTTTTATCTCTGCTTAAAATGTAATATGAATACAGAAGCACCATCAAGTTTCACTAGCATTCATATACATATATTTATAACAATTAATAAAACTATTTCAATAACTTAACATTTTGGCTTTATCATAATTCATTACTTTTTATGTTTATCTTTGTACCATGTTCAAATTTGAGTTTTGATATAAATTTATGTGAATGCTGCTTATGTATTCTCACTCTGCGTGGAGCTTTGAATGTTTTTCCGCAAATATCACAAGGATATAAGTGTCCATCGTCATAATGTACTCTGCTAATATGTATTGCTAAATATGGTTTATTTTTAAATGTGGCACCACACAAGTCACATGTCACTGGCATAAGAACATGACAGTTCTTTACATGATGCTGAAGACAATCCTTGCTGTGAAATACTTTTGGACATTCGTCACATTTAAAATCTGCAAAGTGTTTATTTCGACTTCTCTTAATTTTCACTTTGTTTTCATGCACTGTTTTTAAATGACGTTTTAATGTCACCTTTGTTTTGAAAATTTTTCCATTGTTGCATAAATCACATTTTATTAACGAATTGACATTGTGAACAGTTTTATGAGCATACCAATATTTCTTTGAAAATATCTTGTCGCATACTTTACATTGCTTTAATTCATTTTCATGAGGTTTCAGTTTTAAATGTGTTGTCGTTATGTGTTTTTCTAAAGCAGACTTAGTTGGAAATTTCTCTGGACATCGCTGACAAAGCAACCAGCAGATTTTTGGAATATTCACTTGGATATGAATTAAATTATGCTGTAAATATGTAAAACTGAAACAAAAGTAAAGAAAACAAATAAGATTAACTGTTTTTTTTAATATTAAATCTACCATCCACGTTGCCACTTGCCAATACGCCGGATCAGCAGAAATTAGGAACAGGTATAACAAACTAAATGAACATTAACCTACCTATTTTGAAATATTTTATCGCATTTGGTACATATTCTTGGAGCCTCTAGCACTAGGTCATTATAATCAGTAAACGTATCATTAATACGAGTTTGGAAGAGTTCAATTTCGAATTTTAATTCTTCTTTTAACACAGGAACTGTTTCTTCTTTGGTAAAAAGAATATTATTCGTATATGGTTCTTCTTGTTTAATTTCTATTGCCTTTGTTTCCATCAGTAATTATATCATTTAATACGTTAATTATATTATTAAATTCTAAATTAATTTTTTTTGTTGATCTTCATTAGTCAATACAGACGACCAAAGAGTAATGTAACAAACGTCAAACTTTCGAATACTTAAACCAAAGGCTTAAACTTCAGGGATACACCAATTATTTACCACAGATAAATTATTTGAATAGTTTTAAGCTTAGCTTGGTAACAACACAACAAATATACTTTTTAAAGTTACTTCTTAACACGTGACTGAATTAATTAAAAATTATACTTAAATTCTGTCCATGTTGTGAGTGGACTTTTTCTTAAATATTGTAACATAATGTATATCTAGGGAAGAAGGCATGCACTTCCTTTTACCTGAAGTCAGCATCGACTAGTCAGACGACAGTGCATATACTGTACCACGTTAATGCAGGGGGTTTAAAGGCTTTTTTCCCCTATCCCTATTTATATGCAGATATGAATGACATGCTGCATTGATTGCTATGCGGATGATAGCAGGATACAACGACCGTGCGAATACTTCTCAGCATATTGAGGTCAAATCTTGGAAAATGGACGTAGGATAATAATGTCATTAGAAGTATTCAAACCTGCTTAAAATCGAAAACGCGTTGCAACGTTATGCTTCGATTAAAACGCAGACTAATTTATTCGCTTATGCAATTTTCTACTATTTCATACGCTTTGGTGTTTTGTGTGCTATCGCTATTTTTTAAGCTAATGCTATTTTACAAACTAATGCTTTTTAAGTGTGAATGCTTTTTATTACCTTTTGCTATGCTTATGCGTTTTCCGTTATCAAGTTTGTTTACCATCAGCTCATCAGCAGCATTTCCATAAAATAGTTAAAATTATATTAGTTAGGCGTTTTTAGAAGTAAGTAGGTTTTCTGAACAATTCGTTAATATTTAGATTAATTCATAACTAAAGTAACAAAAATTAACACGCGCAAAATAAAAAACATGTGTCATTTAAAAAAAACGACATTTTCATCAGCTTACTAATATAACGATCACCTCTGAATGTCATCCTTTCATTTACCACTCGTATGGTAACCTTAACAGGAAGATGACCTACCAAAGGGATGGCGAAGACTGACACGCCATAGGACGAGGTGGAAGGACAAAGACAAGCATAGACGATTTATTGAATTGCATTTAATGGTACTGAGTAAAAACTCGGTATCGAAGCAAACACTTCTTTTTTATTGTATACTAGCTGATCCGGCAAACGTTGTTTTGCCATAGGTACATGTGATTTCAATTAATAAATAAAAAATAAGGGTTGGTCGTAGAAGGGTGAAAATTTAGGATTGTATGTATTTTTGTATGTTGTATCATAAAAAAATAGAAACTAAAAATTTTGTCTAAAAAATAGAAAATAAAATTTAGGGGTGGACTACCCTTAATATTTAGGGGGATGAAAAATAGATGTTCGCCGATTCTCAGACCTACTCAAATACGCTCACAAAGTTTCATGCGAATCAGAGTTCAAGTTCGGACCCCGTGACACGAGAATTTTATATAATATTGTGAATCTAAACCATTCCCAGATCCCCTTGAACACACACAAAAAACTTCATCAAAATCGGTCCAGTCGTTTGAGAGAAGTTCAGTGACATACACACTCACAGAAGAATTATATATATAAAGATTTGTTTCTTGTGAGTGAATAAAGTTCTCACAGTTTACTCTGACTTTCGTTCTTTCTGTGTCGAATGTCTTCGAGGCCGTGAGTGCGGGCTTAGAGCACCGTTGCAGTTAATCATTTAATAAAACGCTCACAATTGATAACATTTATTTAACAAATAATTTGCAAAATATACAAAAACAAATGTCTTACATATTTTTAAAATGAAATTTATCTATGCTAGCATTATTCTGTAACAAAGAGATCGAGGATACATGTTAAACGTTTAAAACTCCTGTCAAGTGTCAATTGATCTAAATAACTCTAACAGCTTTAGACCTGTCAAACAGTTTTAGAGAGCGTAACCTATTCTGTGCATCTCTAAATTGATAACAATAAGGTTTAAATTGTCAATGTAGAAACACATAGAATAGGTTACACACGTTTGACAGGTCTCAACCTAAATTTAGAGATTTTTAGTTTTAGAGGTGTACATCAGAAACGCCACCAATATCTCGTCACGGGCACTATATACAGTTGTCCTTGATAGTATCCACACACGAAGAGTTTTTTTCACATCAATTTCATACGTTCTGTGACCATTTTTATTCATCAACAATAAAAAATAGTTTGACTATGTTGTCATCTTTAAAAAAAAATGGATTTTGCTAGGCACATTTAGAAATAAAAACATAACAAAAGCTTATATACAGTCAATAGGAATAAGGAATTAATAGAATCAGGTGTTACTTCGCGGAAGTCCATAGTACGAAACCTTAATAGAACAATCTACAAGCATTACTCCGGGAAATCCATCTCATCATCATCATCTGTTCGTAGAGGCAACATCCTGATGATGCTCCGGTGTCGGAGCGAATCTTCGAGTGGTTGTCGGTTTTTTCGCGGAGTATTGCTTGTATATTGGTCTATTGGGATTTTGTAATAGAAAAAAGGATATTAGGCATATTAATGTTAAAAATTCTCTAAATTGAGGTTTTTTGTTTCCAATCTAAAATAATATATCAATCGCCTCATTAAATGTCACTTGTGACATCTGAATTTATTGACATTTGTATGAATTGCTTCTAGACTAAAAGATTTTTAGTTTTCTAAAATTATATTATCTGTACTGATGAAATTGTTCCATCAAGGGTTGCCTTATTCAGAATTCCAACAAAAATTGAACGATTTTAAAATCTTATATGAAATGAAAAAAAAAAATGTTTAAGAGCGGAGTATAAATGTGAAAATGGGAGAAAAATTTCCCTTTTACATATTGCAGTATGTTTTAATATTTCATTAATGCGATTGAAATTATTACCACAAGAATACATTATACAGTCTACCCTTTTTAATAACCTAATTTCTACTAATTAATATATATACCAGCGCTTGTCTGTAATAAATACCAGGTATAACTGGGTTTTCTATATACCATGAATGTACTTGACAACTGACAAGCTAGACTAGTGCCATAAATTACTTTTGATCTTATAATTACTAAATGCATTTTACAATATTAAGCTACTCTGTATTTACTCACATTTTTCTAAGTTAAACCTATTCTAGTACATAAAAAACTTTTAAACCGGATTCAATTAAAAACACATCTTCAATCTATAAAAGCGAATATCAACAGATTGTCATAAAGCCAAAAATATAATTACTATCGTCTGTCAAACTGTGCTCACGGGAATAGACAAAATAGTTAAAAAACAAATGCAGATATCGTGTCCTGGACTCGTCGTTGCCATGGTTACGACATGTCAAACAATGGTAACCATGGCAACAATGTAGCTGGATGAGGCCTTCAAAGTGGTTTTGGCTAAGAGCCTTTGCTACACCCACGAGCCGGGAATAGCGTGACGTCACCCGAGATGACGTCACGAGAGATGACGTCAGGTTGACCCCTGCATCCATTGCTCGGTGATTATTATACGCTTACATTCCTAATAATCGTCGGCCATCATTAGAACGAAAAGCGCGGTCCAGCCGGTGAATGGCTTACAT
Source organism: Pontia daplidice (assembly GCA_963693355.1). NCBI lineage: Eukaryota > Metazoa > Arthropoda > Insecta > Lepidoptera > Pieridae > Pontia > Pontia daplidice. The sequence goes on along the minus strand of CAVNZL010000023.1, from coordinate 244,357 downwards.
CCCGAGCCCCGGCCATCTTGGTCCGAGTATTGCTCCCAGAAGTACCCCGTCTTTTTGTATTGTAATATTATATTACCTATAAAAACATTTCATTACCGTAACACTAATATTAATTATAACAAAACAACAAAAAATAAAATGATTCCGGCTCGAAGAACCAAAACAATTATTTACATATCAATGAATATAAGTGAAAGTATTCTCGAATAAATACTTGGGTCAAAAGTAACGTTGATAGGACGACATCGCACTAGCGAGCCCTCCGGTATTGTGAGTATTCATAGGCAGCGGTATCACTTCAGATCCGGGATCAGGCGACCCTCTTCTCTTTTATAAATAAACTAGTTGATCCGGCAAACGTTGTTTTGCCATACATTTGAGTTCAATTTTCAATTAATAAATAAAAAATAAGGGTTGATCGTAGAAGGGTGAAAATTTAGGATTGTATGTATTTTTGTATCATTAAAAAAATAGAAACTAAAAATTTTGTCTAAAAAATAAAAAATAAAATTTAGGGGGGTGAAAAGAAGATGTTGGCTGATTCTCAGACCTACTCAATACGCTCACAAAGTTTCCTGAGAATCGGTCAAGCCGTTTCGGAGGAGTTCAAGTTCGCACCCCGTGACACGAGAATTTTATATAATATTGTGAATCTAAACCATTCCCAGATCCCCTTGAACATACACAAAAAATGTCATCAAAATCGGTCCAGTCGTTTGAGAGAAGTTCAGTGACATACACACTCACAGAAGAATTATATATATAAAGATATACCATAAATCTCGAAGAGTTAATTGACATTTCTATCTCTTAGGCTTAGATTTGAAACAGACATTTAGTGTGTGTGTACAATTTAAACATACTTTACTAATTAGCAGAATTGTACAGTTATTTCCTCATTTCTCAAATAGGCCCAAAACAATTCAAACTTGATTTGTTTGAATCATTAGAAAATTATCTACAAATATATAATTCAGTCTCATCTGCGTTGCTTAAATGTTTGATAGGAGTCAAAAGCTCAATCACTCACCGACAACATTAGCTTTAAGCTTTGTATGTAATTCGCCAGCTCTAGTAGAGTGAGGTCCGTCTATACTGGCATAATGCTTCAATGCGGATATGGCCAAATAGTTAATGTTTATCCACACTTGCCCCCTCCAGTAGGGGGGGTCGTGTTCTGTGTTACGTTTCATATATAATGGAGCAGATTTTGATAGCGACCTGAAAGTATAGTATACATTTCATTATTATTAAATACATTTAAATAAGGTATATTTCTACCAAAAACACTTGGCTTGGTTTAAGTTCTGGAGAGATATAATATAGACATAATCAAATATAGGCTCAAATAATGAGAATAAAATACATACTAGTAATAATAAACATGGAGAAAAAACCGATAAATTAAGTGGATTTTATCGGTTTTAAAATACCATAAATACCGTGATTAAATGTGTTAATAAATAAATAATAGTGAATTTAAGGATGACATATGACAGACTGTTGGATCTTGGATGATAGACATTTTAATAATAATAATTCTAAACATTTTAATTTAATAATAATATAAACGCAAGAGTTGTGAATTAAGATGGATGTTTGGAACTCTATCACTTAAAGCCTATTGAATGGATTTTAATGAACTTTAATATAGCTTATACCTCAGAGTAGCAAACTAAAATTTATAAAAATATTATGTGAATTGTCAAAAATATTTAAAATAAAAATATTACCTAACTGATTTTACAACTGACAGAGACAAGATGGTTCCTACGAGAATGAACCCATATAAATGAACAAATAAATTCGCACTTGACAATGTGAAAATATTAATTACAAAATGTTTTCACATAAATGTTGCCATTCGACAAATACCTCTTAGTGCAAAAGGACGGATTTAGGATCTCTCCCAAGTTTTTTTAAACTTAAACGAGCAGAACTTTAAATATTTAAAAGTTAATTGTCACAAGCAAGCAATTTTTTCATAACAAACACAGTAATATGAAAAATAGGATTTCCTAAATGTGACTTTTTTGTGAACAAGTCAACATTTGTCAATTTTTTTACCTTAACCCATACGGAGACCATAATAGATCCGGTTTGTCCAAAACATCAAGGATTCTTCCCAATTTATCACTTTTTGGCTTCAGCACCTTCAGCAACATTGGGAAGAGGGATATGTAACCTGAAACAATATGAATCAATGTCAATTGTCAAAGTGACAATGACATAAATGAGGAAATGTCATATATTGCTGTCAATGTGACAAATTGGATTTGCGTTACGTTCGCATTTAGCCGTATTTTTGAGAGATTAAACAAATTAATTGTTAGTAAATTATGAATAATAATAATTCTCATTATTAATATGCGCACAAAAATAAATTCTCATTCAACCGAATATTTTTTATGGATTTTTATCGACTTCAATTATTACTTTTTTCAAGCCCGGATAACAACCAGATGCATTATTGCTTCAGGTTGCCTTCAGACGGAAGACCAGGACTGCAAAACACAAAACTCAGATTTTGCATCCAAGGTTCCCAGGATTAACTCACCAAACGCAGACGTGACGAGCCGCGGCTGCGGTGGGCTGGTGACAGACCGAACTACCCTCACCTCTTCGCCGGGAGTTTTAGCCGCTTGACGGACTAATTTCACACCATCTGTGTGTAAACCTGGAAAAAAAATCTTTCTTCTTAGTCACGCCGCAATATACATCCAAACCGGTTCAGCCGTTTTTGGGTCTTTAATAGTGTAACTAACACGACTTAAATATTCTGTGTCGGCCATTTATCGAGGCTATACTAGAATAAGAGCGGAGTATGAAAGGTGAGAACAATATTGTTTTTATGTATGTATGTGAAACCGTAAGAAACGCTAGTCTTACCATAATCGGAATAGGAATTGCTATGGGACGACCAATGCAACTGGTTCAATAAGTCTTCATCGCCGAGTTGTTCTCGGATTGCTTCAAATCTGAAAGAATAGCAATGATTCGATTTAATCGAAGGGCGAAAGTGTGCTTAAGGATAAAGCAAGCACACTTTGGTAGTTTCAAATTCCAAGCTGTCAACGAAATGACGTGAACGGTCCATTACTGCTTCATGACGGCGAACATTTAGGTTAATTACATTATCAGCGGTAATTTTTTTATAAAACGGGGCAAACGAGCAGGAGGCTCACCTGATGCTAAGCGACACCGCCGCCCATGGACACTCGCGAAGTCAGAGGGCTCACCAGTGCGTTGCCGGCCTCTAAGATGCTTATACGCTCTTTTTTTGAAGGTCCCTAAGTCGTAATTGTAATGTAACGAAAGTTCAGTTGAAAGTACATAAAGTAATTCTATGGCGCGAGAAATTGTGTAAAATGTTTATTAAATAATAATAAAATGGAACAATTATTCAATTAGTATCACTTCTGAAGCAAAACAGAACAGAGGTTACCTTGTTGACCTTGTTATACGCAGATTGCGTATTCGTTACCATGGCAACACTGTTCTTGAACGTGGCGGCGTAACCATGGCAACACAGTACTAATTATAACAATCTCTAAGAAAATATTAATTCTATTGTCTTTTATTAACATATCTGTTACTCATTTGAAGAAAAACACTTTAGTAACGTATTTAAGTTATGTATTTTTGCAAAATTTAATATTTACATTATTTTAAATTTCTCAGACGTTTCGCGTGCTTTACAGCGTGCGTGGTCACGGTAGACTGAAGACAAAAGGTGTTTACTGTCTAACACTTATTTTGAACAATTAATTGTCTTAATAAAGTGTTTTTCTTTAAATATTAATTCTGGCAAAACATCGTAACTAAATATGGAATCGTTCGCACTCCAAGCAAAAGTGTATGTATAACCCGCTCTATTTCCTCAATATAATTTTACATTGTTGTACCTATTCCAAAAAAAAATTCAAAAAAAAACTTGCTCAAAGCATTGAACACAAGGGAAATATAAGTTACTTGGATGTATCTCTCTGCAGAACATTCGCGATGACGATCATGGCATCGGCCGCGGCGAACATCCAGCAGCGGAGGTCCACATGTCTCTCTATATCCGAGGGGTGGGAGGCCCTGGAAATTGTGTTATTATCCAAAACAACTGAGCTTAACTGTTTCACCGTAATGAAAAGCTTATTCATAATAAATTTTGTATTGTTTATATCACAAATGTCTTTTATTATACCTCATGTCTAAATAAAATAATATGTAACGGTCGTATAGGTTTCAGATGCTTTAAGCTATGGAATGGATTGAATGATGAATGATGATTGATTGATTGATGAACCATGGAATGCATGGATGCAGAATGACAGCTGTCAGCTGTCTAATTTCTAAATCACAAAGTTGACAGGTACGCCATGTTTTACGGAGGTAAGATAATTTATTTACCTGGGATAGTCATCCAACCCTGAAGTTAAAGTTTTAGGGTTCAGCTGGATACCGTCATCCTCTCTACCCCTCCACCTGTAGGACGTCGGTTCGACGCCTTTCTGACTATTTAGGAACCAATTGTACCAGGTCTGAAATTCATTTTAAGCACCCACTTTACCCAAGTTAGCAGCATGAACTGCATAAAAAAGAAGAAAATTATTTATCCTCATGTACCAGGATCACATAAAATGCAGCATGTTTGTTTTAAGTTTATTATTATATACGTCTTTCTGACTATTTAGGAACCAATTGTACCAGGAAATTCATTTTAAGGTTTAACTCACTCAACCGAATGTGAGCAGCATGAACAGCATAAAAAAGAAGAAAATTATTTCTCTTAATGTACCAGGATCACATAAAGTGCAGGGTATACAATTACTATATGAGGGTAGCGTGTTTGTTTTAAGTTTATTATATGCCTAAAAACAAATATAATAAATTAATGAATTAAATAATTATAACATTCGATTCAATATAGAAAATTTTCTAAGACTTCCTTAAGGAAAGCCTTCAGAGATACTAAATTAGTGGCATATTTTTTTGTAGTACCACAATTTAAACGATGTTTTGTCACTGGTTTGTTGGTCCCAAGTATTTTTACGTTGCACTGAATACATATAAAAATCCGCTTTTACCAATTTTCAGTTTTAATTGCTACATGTAAACTGTTATAATATTAAGAATAATAACGTATCAATAATATATTTAAAAATGATATGAATAATAATAAGATGGCCACGACTGGTATAAACTGGTTTTCATTTATTTATAATACTTATTTATCAAAGGTGGTTGGCATAGTTATATTTATATTATTAATATTTAATAGATAATAAGGATTTTTGTATCTTTTTGTTCAACGATTTAGTCTATATTATTAATTTTTTTTTCTTAATTGGCTGGTAGTCCAGAGGTCACTCCGGGGGCACGCTAAAAACCGGCGCTCCGTCAGCAAGAAATTGTTGGCGGAGCATATGCTGAGCGTGTTTCCCTTCCACGCGTCTAATTTGTATTTAGCACTAAGTATTGTACAGTTTGGGATGTGGAATAAATGTTTGTTTGTTTGTATAACTGGGGGAAAACTAGCCAGAAATGGCAAAATCACACCTATGACATTTTTATATTCAAAACAATATGTTGATTGTTTTTATTTCAAATCGCCACATAATGCCCCGGATAGCTATATTTAGAAAAGACATAGACCTCCGCTACTTTCAATACCTAAAACACGCATGAACCTGCTTGCTAAATCTCCAATGGTGAGAACCATTCGTACTCTCAACTTTGTTCACGTAAAAGCTGATTATCTTTGATAACATGTCCGTTGGGTGAATTAGCAAAAACCATATTATATGTTTTAAGCTATAAATGCTTTTAGATAATAGTAAATTGCAGAATTAATTAGTCGCGCTTTATAAAAGTATTATGACATCATATGTATTAGATAAATTTAGATTACGTAGAATTAAGTTAGATATGGTCAGATTGGGGCCAGTCCCTGTAATGGCATACAAAATAAATAAATTTGATACTCTTTAATGAAACTCGGGGTCTGTTACCTGAAGCCTGGGGAACATTCGGTCCAACATCCGCCGGTGCTTGGAATCGTATTGGAACAGGTTAGGCCGACGTTTAACCAAGTTGGCGATCTGTATGAGCAGCATCGGTGGATTGGCCGCCGCGTTGCTTTGCACGACGAACTCTTTTGGCACGCGGGCCAGCGATTCCACACCTGTCAATCGTTGACACAACATTCAATCGTTATTATTTTTGTATGTGATAAATAAATCAGTGAGTAGCACTTTTAATTCCCGCCGTCTCGTGGAAAAATAATTTTATTTGAGAAGGGTAGGACAAAGTTGATAAGAATTCGTATAGTATAAATTTAAATGACAAAAAAGAATCCAACTTCACAACTCCTACAGTACTCTTTCGTCTCTGCTGCTAAAAAGAAACCGCTATTACAGAGGCTAATTAGATAGATTCATTTTATGAATATTATTCTAATCTTGTGCTTTTGTACTTTGGTGCATACAATATAGCTCTGTGAATTCGAACCCCAGAATACCACGGCAGACAAATTATTCATACAGCGTTCATACCCAATATTTGCTCCCGAGGTATCCAACCTTCGACGTTGAGAAGATCCAACCAATGAGCAGCAATGTCCATCTGGATGTCTGGAGACCAGCGTCCTACAAGTAGACCATGGAAACCTTCATCCCAAAGGAATCCTCGGGGAAAAAATGATCTGGAGAGAAGAAAGTGATATGGTTTAGAGAAGAACCAACTTCGAAGTACCAGGCTTCTAGAATCAATAAACAGTTTTCGCTCCGCAGTTTATACGACAAATATTATATAAAATATATTAGAATATTTTTTTTGTAAATATTATATCTATGTATGGTTACGCTTCTAATTTTATGTCTTTTTTATATACATATAAGACCTTTCATACATAGTAATTGAACTTTTTACGAAGTCCTCTTGTCTCACTCTGCCAAAATCAGTAAGCTCTCAACACCATGAATAGGAGAGAGTGAGAGTAATTTAGTTTTTATGGTCGAAAGTTATAAAAGAAGATCATCGTAGGTCGATTGTGGACTTTCTTCGGGACTCTTCGTTTTTAAATTAAAACTTTATTAGACTAGCAAATCGAGTCTTAGTCTATTTATAAAAAAGTTGTATTGTTTTATTATTTCGTGAAAGCCAAAAAAAATCGCTTCGAATTGGATCATCCTCCAATTTCTTATGAAGTTGGTCTTTTTTTTTTGAAACCCTAGATGTACTAGGCTCCCATAACAAACAAAGAGTTTTTTTATTTTGTCTAATGGCGGATACAACGGGCCCATGGCCAAGTTACCATATCTTTTTAATATTTATAAATTTCCTGTCACGAAGTTTGTCCGCGATGGACTCTATTTAACCGAATTTTAAATTAAATTGGCACACCGTGAGCAGTCTGGTCCAACTTAAGAGATAGCATAGCTTAGATCTTTAATTATAGTCGCAATTTTATTTTATTGCAAATTATTTGTCTATAATTAATTGACAGTCACAATTGTCTGTTAAATCCAAGATTCTAACAGATGTAGATACTTTTCGACCGGTTTGGTGGAAACCTACAAACGTGTCATATAAAGATTAATTTATTAATCTAAATAAAGCATATTTTTATTGTTTAAAACTTCGATTATAAACATGTCTCCGCACACTTAAAGCTGATAATTATTTTTATTTAACTAAAAAAATGATTGCTAGAAATCACATTTATGGCAAAACAACGTTTGCCGGATCAGCTAGTAGTTTATATAAGAATTTATTTATTTAATTACAGCCTTATAGCCAAAAAAACTTACTTCAAAACTACTTTAACTTACAAATAAAAACTCCTTGCAGGCTTCACTCATTCTTAACAAGCCTGTCACAAATATATCCTGCTAAGAATAAAAGTACTAGGCTCCCATAACTGACAAAGAGTTCTCACCTGCTCGGTACTCCGGTATACAAGGCTGCCTTCCAATACGGCACCGGTTCGCGTGTGTACTGCGACTGTACTCGGCTTGTACCGTAGAAATAGCCGATGCCACCGATCATATTCGACATGGCTGCTTTCGCTATGGCTATATCTGACTCGGAATAACTGAAAAATAAACATGGTACATACATTTCAAAGAAGTATAGACATTTGATGGTACATCATTCAATATTAAATTTTTCAAGGCCAAACCGGAAACTATGTGGAATATCCTTGACAGGAATAGGACCCATCGTTATTGAAATAAAATTAATCACTACATAGTATAAAACAAAGTCGCTTTCTCTGTCCCTTTGTGTGCTTAAATCTTTGAAACTACGCAACGGATTTTGATGCGTTTTTTTTAATAGATAGAGTGATTCAAGAGGAAGGTTTATATGTATAATAACATCCATTAAATAGTAGAGAAGTACTGTTGTATTTTTGAGGTTTCTAATGTGATGTCGTAAATAATTACATTCCGCTTACATTGCAAACGCAGTCTGAACCCTACGAGTTGTATCGAAATAATGTACTAAGCATTGTACACATTGAAAAGGTCTACAGAAAAGTCCGTGATGGTATATGTCTCTCTCTTATGGATAAACCACAATATATTTTTTTGTCATTTACTTTTTACGACAACGCGTTTATTTTTCTGTAGTGTATTTAGTATCAGCATTGCACCCGTGCGAAGCCGGGGCGTGTGCTAGTATCATTATGTAGTGTCGCTTAAAAGGAACAGTGTAATGACAAAGATCAATTATTATCATATTATATTGAAATACTACACATACCCTTTGTCCTTCAATTTGAACTCCTCTTCGAATCGCGTGTCGAAAGAGGTCTTCCTCTGTTCTAACACCTTGGTATATTCGTGCCCTTTAAGAGGTGGAGCGGACAGGTCCTCTGTCGTATACACAACATCCAACACAAATGGAGTTTCCACCAGCATTTGCACAGGCACAAAGTTCACGTCTTTATCCTTAAAAAATGTATAACTTTAAAGTAGGTAAGCAAGTGAGACGCAAAGTATCTTGAGAATGCAGATTGCCACAAAGGTAACTGATATTATAATTCGAGTCTATATTAAAATCAGCGCCATCTATTGGCGCATTTTAAATATTTTGATGAATTATATAATAATTTATTATTATATAAATAATGATTAGTGAGATGAGAATTATTTGAGACTGGTTATATATATAATTCTTCTGTGAGTGTGTATGTCACTGAACTTCTCTCAAACGACTGGACCGATTTTGATGAAATTTTTTGTGTGTGTTCGAGGGGATCTGGGAATGGTTTCGATTCACAATTTTGTCCGCTGGACAATGTTTTTTTAATTAATTTTTAATTTATTAGTAGTTGTTGATTTTGGAATGCTTTACATTGGATCCGACAGACGGCGCTACCATCGCAGTGTCAAATTTTAAATAATATTCGAATAATTAATTGAAAATTGAAATCACATGTATGTCAAAACAACGTTTGCCGGATCAGCTAGTAATATATATTTGTTTGAATATCATTATTATTTTATTATTAGTACATGTAGATGTTTATGTTTGTGGTGGCTTACAAATATCTTGGAAATATAACTGTTTATAGAAATGTTTCTGAAAGCCTGTTATTTTGTAACACAACTAGTTTAATTTTTTTAATAATGCTGGTTGTCGAATATAATACATCAATACAATTATTCCATTAGTGGTATAAAATAATTTTGAGTTTTATTTGAATATAACATTCGCTATCGAAGTTATACGCTGCTGTATGCAGCATACAAATTATCATATTTGACAAAAATATTAATTATATATAATACATGCTGACCCAGCAAACGTTGTTTTGCCATACATGTGACTTCAATTTTTAATTAATAAATAAACAATAGGGGTTGATCGTAGAGGGGTAAAAATTTAGAGTTGTATGTATTTTTGTATACTAATCATAGAAAAATAAAAAATAAGAAATTTTGTCCAAAAAAAATAATAAAAAAATTAGGGGTGGACCATCCTTAACATTTAGGGGGATGAAAAATAGATATTGTCCGATTCTATGTCTACCCAATATGCACACAAAATTTCATGAGAATCGGGAAAGCCGTTTCGGAGGAGTTTAACCACAAACACCGCGACAATAATTTTATATATTAGATAAATAAATGTAATTTTTAATGTATATTGTATATTATACCTTAGCATTAAGTTCATCATCAGGTCCAACAACAGCCAAACGGCCAAACGGGTGTTTCTCCACCTTCAGAAGCGAATAATATTTCTCCTTTAAGAGATGCAATCCTGGTGAATGGGCCTCGGTGTATGATGTATGTAAAAGTTTTCCTGAAATAATTTTTGAAGTTCACTTCTCCGACTTTGGGTTACAATTGAAAATATTGATGTTTTGTTCCTGATGTACCATAAGCATAAATACATTAATCTAATTCAATATTAATAAACAATTACTAGTATTTTTCATCACACCACTAACCAGCACGCTTAATTTAAGATCGTTATATCATAATATTTAGGTGCCTTAAGAAGAAAAATGCTTTATTATAAAAGAAAGCTTTCGACAGAGTCTATACAGTCATTGGAATGACAGCTCTATTTATGTGATATTACCTTGATGGGGTACTAAATGTACTCTAAAATTGCCCAGCGATTGTGTATAGCCCACTATAGAACCCTTTTCGCCCCATATTCGTGACTGTGGGCCGGATCCGTGGGATTCGTCCAATGCCCCATACCATATTAATACATAAGCTGCATTTGACTTGTTCTGAAAATAGAGAAATTATTTGTTAAAAAACATAAGATAGTTTTTGGCCCTATTTCTTGAATAGCAAAAAGTTTCAAAATTCCCGTACTCCTTTATAAAAAATATAATCGTTTTCTACCGTGCATTTTGTCTATATTCAACTATATTGATTGTAGATTTTAATCCGGATATAGTAAGAGTATATTTTAGAAAATAACAATAAAAATGACTCTTATTTTTATGTAATTTGTAATTGACTAGCTGTTTAAATACCCACATACATCATAAGAGCCCAAAACAAATAAAGGACTCATGGACTCATTCATATTAAAGGACAAGTAATAGTAATACAAAAAGTATTGGTCAATTTGCATCAATATTTCCTGACCAACAAAACAAGCAATATATTTATAATACTTACAATATTTTTATAATAATTATAAACCATAAGAGTTTAGATATAACAATGATTTGTGAAGCAGACCTCATTAAACCATGGTAGTGTCAGTGGAATTTTATATATGTCACATTTAAATTGATTTATGAATATAATTTAAATATCTTACCACAGATGTAATATTAATTCTGGCAGTCCAGTGGCCACCATGCTCTCCACCTGGTGTTTTTATAAATGTTGTCACAATGTTATGAGGTGGGTCAGCAATTATTTGCTCTCCGAAGGTGAATCCATCATGTCTTATCCAGCCATAACTTGGTAAATTATCATTTTGATCACACCAGTGTCTGAAATTTTCAAAACTGCCTTTGTGAAGGAATTGGGAAATAATTGACTCCGTACCTGATACAAAATTTATAAACTTTGTTTAATGTATTGAATGTGCCCATTAATTTAAATGGTACCAGAGATGTTCATATTATTTGTAAAAAAGTTGTAACAGTTTGTATGTAGGGATTGTGTCAATACCACTCCTCATTATTTAATAAGCTAGCTAGATAGTTTTGTAGTATGGTTTGCTTCTAAGCACAATAAACATTTACTTTTATTTATCTTATTATATTATTTATCTATTTGACTATTCCTGAATATAATATTTTGTTTTATTTTGTGAATATATCTAGTACTGACAAGGACACAAAGACATAATCTAAATTGCTAGTGATGATTGTGGAATGATTTTGCCAAATCAAAAGTCTGGACCAAATTTTTATGAAAATTGGAATTCCATCTCAAGTAAGATATGGCCTATTTGAGAAAATTCAGAAGATGCAGATACTAACCGTATGCCCTTGTGTGCAGCAGCTGCCAACTCATACCACATCATACCAAACACAGGTGACTTTGGCTCTCGGCTCTTCAGTCCAAAATACACACCGGGACGGTAACTTCCCCAATACCTATCGGGAATATCCAATCCTGTTTCTTGTACTGCCTAAAATTGTTAATTTATTGTAAGAGTTAGAAAATAAAGAGCATATGAGATGGAAGTGACAAATAAACTAAATAAAAGTATGATGATAGATATATTATATACAATGTATAATATTATATAATACAAACAGTGATTAAAAATTAAAGTACTAACTAGTGCATATAACAGCAACAGTCATAAGCACCTTGTAAATATAAGTTGGGAATTATTCACTGCACTTAAAGATTTAGTCTATTATAGTATATTAAGATACTGGAAATATTACACACTATGAAAAAAAGAGATAATGGTCAAGATAATATGAATATCCATAATATTAAAGAAATGACACACATATTGAAATAGATACAAGTGCGCCTTTAAGCCGGTACGAAGGATGTGCTCGACTTACCTTTTCACCGTCAAAAGGAGTATTCACTCGGGTTTCGAGGTACCCCAAGGTACCAATATATACTGCTACTACTAAGCATATTATACCTATCGTTGTTTTCCAAACTGTTAAGAATTGATATGGTCGTGACCGTGTCGGTTTATCTGAAGAACTGGATCCACTTGTTTCTGTGTTGTTACCATGTTTGCTTAACGCACTGGGCTTTCTATGCTTTACCATCTTAATTCCTCATCGATATGTAAATTTTAAGTTTTAATTGACACGTTGCTTATTAAACTGTTATTTTTTACTAACAAAAATAAAATAATACAGCCAAGTGGATTAATACAATTGGAATTTGGAAAATTCAACATTAATTGACATTAGTTGTCAATTGTCAATTGTAAGATGAGTGCTAAATGTTAATACTTGTTTAAATTAATAAAAACATTCACAATCAACATATAAGTTTAGTAGAGAATTAATTTTATCTTGTTTGACTATTGTATTGTTTAAAATACGTTTTAAAAAAATATGCTTACTTTGTATAAGTATAGACAATATGACTTAGTTACCAAAATCGTCACGAGATAGAGTTACTTGTTTTCAAAATTTAAGATAAATGACAGGTTTTAAAATATGAAAACAATCAAATTATTTTTCATTTGTTACGCGTAAACTAACTGAGGAAATCAATTTTTTCTACTAACAACATACGTTGTTAGGATTTGTATATTGGAATGAGAAATAGGTTTCTATATTATTGATTCAAATAAAAAAACAAAACGGAGCGATTGGAGCGCCGCCAACGAAATTTACCTGCAAACTTGCCAGCTGTCCAAAAGGTCGATAGAGTAGTTCAAGCGCGTCGGTAATACTGTTTGCCCCCTGCGTCGCTTCCCCGCGCCGCCCCACGCTCCGATCTCCAGTACAATCGAGCGCTACGGATCGTGCGTACACAACTCGACAAACCAATATGCGCGACGCGACGCGATTGTAAAACGTAAGATGTTTTCAAAAACTCATTAGTGAAATAGTGTAAAACAGTTAATGTATAAACATTATTACATATCGTGTAAGTGTAGACGTGAGTGTATTCGTTTTTCACCCGGTCGCCGGCGACGCGGCACGCGACGGTAAAAAAAAGCAACCAATGTCAGCCCAGTGGATTGTTGGTACTAACCAGTGTTGTGTAGTTTAAAATAGTTAAATGGATACACGCCGGGCAATGTTCGTATGAGGAAGAAAGGCAACCGAAACATTGTAAGTGGTGAATTCGAGTGGTATAGTTACAAAATGCGGGGTGAGGCGCCCCCAGTTCATATCGTTTGGGGTGGCTGAATAAGTACGGAGGTACGCAGTTCGGAGGTCCTATAGGCAATCCCCCGACGTTTTTCTACCCGAACAGGTCCCTAACCCCTTTTTTATACGGCAAGTTTTTTTGGAGGGAACCATGTATCGATCTTTTTATAGGTTATCTGTATTTGTTTTTATTTTTATTATGTCTGAAGGTGATTCGCCTTTTGAGCCAGACGAAGAGATCTTTGATGAGACGATTTCACATAAACGTATTTCTGATGTTTCAGTTTAAATTGCTTATATTAATTGCCGGTACTTATACTAATTACTACGTAATTAACAGCCAAACATTGTAATATCTATTAATTTATAGGATAAAACATACCTTTTGGAAGTCATTTAGTTCATTCAACATCCATTATTCATTTGTTTAGGCACTTATCATACAGTGTAAATAACACAAACAGGTGCAGATTTGCGTCCCTTCCTTTTTATGTTCGCTATGATCAAGAACTTACGGTTTACCTAATTTCGTGAATATTTTTGAAAATAATTTGTTTTCATATATTTATGTGCTCAGAAACATAGTGTTTATTTACGCAACAATTTGATTTGAACATCTGTCCTATACAACCACTTTTTTCTTAGGTATATTTAATGTGTTTAATATACAACTATTGAACTTAACATAGTGGAATCATGGTTTAAACAATTTAAAAGGATTTATACGCGTTCTTACGATGTTCGACTTCAGACCTATGGTTCAAAATACGGTGTTTGAACTTCCATTCATGGGCAAGTAAGGCTCTTATGATAGTTCTTGTCAGTCGTACTTATGAGGATGTGAGATAGAGCATACACTCTGCCTAAACCTGACAAATAGACCACATAGGTAAACCACATAAATAATAAATCTTTCCAATTGCAATAACCATACTCTGTCTCTTTTCACCACATCGTAATTCAGATTCAACAGAAGGAGACAGAATATTTTAAACAATTGACTGGTTTGTTGTCAATCATGAATGCCCGTGGGTTATCTCTATAAATAAAATAAATCGGTGTTAATAAAATATTTATACAAATATATGTTATTTTATTCTTTAGGCGATACAATTATTATTTTAGTATTCATAGTTTAGTATGGATTAGGAGTGGAAGATACTAAGGCGGACATTGTTTTTTTTTATATTATATTATTTTTATATTATGTAAAAATTGCATTTATGTATAACGAAAAATATAGGCGTATGCATGCACGGCTATAACGTCCGAGAATGAAATACTCATGAGGTGTTCAAAAATTTATTTTCTGTATTACAATCGACAAACGAGTTTCACCGGCGCGAGCGCAGGCCAGTTTTTTGTTGATACAGACAATAATAGCTAGAACTACAGTTTTGTTTATCTCATGACGATACTTGTAGCTGAGGCTTGTGTCTAAGGCCAGTGTACGAATTACGTCGGTGGACTATTTTTTTTTTATGTGTTGATACTTCAACTAGGAAAAAAACAGTTTTTTTTATTGGTGCCGTTGTTACAGCTACCTTAATTTCTAACTTACACGTTTCGAAGACAAAAAAATATTAAAAAAACAATAAAAAATGTTTGACCTACCTAAGACAAAACTAAATATTCTTTACAGAATCTACTACCACTGCTCACTAGTTTACAGTTATATATTATTACTAGCTGATCCGGCAAACGTTGTTTTGCCATACATGTGATTTCAATTTTCAATTAATTATTCGAATATTATTTAAAATTTGACACTGCGATCCAATGTAAATCATTCAAAAATCAACAACTACTAATAAATTAAAAATTAATTAAAAAAACATTGTCCAGCGGACAAAATTGTGAATCTAAACCATTCCCAGATCCCCTTGAACACACACAAAGAATTTCATCAAAATCGCGCCAGTCGTTTGAGAGAAGTTCAGTGAAATACACACTCACAGAAGAATTATATATATAAAGATTGTAATTCTCGGTCCAGGCAGCGTCCATTGCCGGTTGAGAATTGAGATCTCTTCTCCGTTAACGATGTCTTTAACTGCACCACCATATTTGTGTTTGACAGAGATGAAAGTGTTTTTTTTTTAATAATTAATAATTTGAATGTATATAGAGGTCATTAAATAATTTAATGTCGCCGTGCTGATGGAAACTAGGTTAAAAAGCGACCCGGGTCACGAATCTCAAATCGTTGTGTGACAGGTAGATGTTTTGAACTTAGATTTTTGTACGTACAAAAAATGAGTTAAAACAGTTCATTTTTTGACCGGTGACGTGTATACATATTAGATAAAATTCTCGTGTCACGGGCTTCGAACTTGAACTCCTACGAAACTCACCGATTCTCATGAAACTTTGTGAGCGTATTGAGTGGGTCTGAGAATCGGCCAACATCTATTTTTCATCCCCCTAAATGTCAAGGGTAGTACACCCGTAAATTTATTTTTTAGACAAAATTTTTAGTTTCTATTTTTTTATGATACAACATACAAAATACATACAATCCTAAATTCTCACCCTTCTACGATCAACCCCTATTTTTTATTTATTAATTGAAAATTGAAATCACATGTATGGCAAAACAACGTTTGCCGGATCAGCTAGTGTACTTAATAAAAATAGCGGTTGAACGTGAATAAAGAATAGAAGAAGGCTATATCGGTATTATCAATAAGAGCTAAGCATAAATGTTGTTAAAATTTGTAAAATTACGAATCATAATTAATGAAGCGGTAGTTTATTTGATTTGATAATATAGAAACAAATGCGTTGTTTCTGAACTAATATCTTTCATTTATATATTCATTCTACATTGTTAATTTAAAATATTAAAACGATTTCTAATTTCTTTTTCTTTTGCCATTTGTGTACGTATTCCCTTTAATATCTCCTTCACTGTTGGGTCGCCTGGAAGAGATCGCTCAGTAGCGATAAGGCCCTTTGCACATTATGTATATTTTTTAATATTGTATCTTAAAACTATGTTAATGTGTGACAAAGTATTAAATAAAATCAATAAATAATAAAATAATTTGACGGCGAATCTAGGGTTCGATGCCTGGGTGATCAACTTTTGTGTGATACCTAAATGTTGTACAAAGATTGTGACTAACCGATGTCTTTACGTTTGGTTAGCGAAATTGTTTCTACAATTTGACTCCAAGAGTAATTAAGTAAGAATAAGTCGGGAAAATTGGCTAAAGATGCAATGCAATAATAACTCAGGTAGTTGGGACCCTCGTGACGTCACCACACCACGACCCAGAATGGGACTTGGCCGATGTGAAACTCGGTGATCCGAAGATACTTGAAATCGTTTTTTTTATTGGAGACGTTTTTAATGTATTTCGCACTTCCTGCGTTGTGATGAAGTGATATTGAGAGGTTATGATGTTTCCTAGTTTATTTATGTGTGGTTATGATATTTTGGCTCACATAAATAATATAAATTTGTATACTTAATAGAATCAGGCGTTACCTTGCGGAAGTCCATAGTACAAAACCCTATTACATTGTTTTTCAACCTCTGGGTCGCGACCCCTGGGGGGTCGCGAAGCTTCTGTAGGGGGGTCGCCAGAGGTCGAAAAAATGGGTACTTTAGTAAAAAAAACAAAATTAAAGACAATTAATAATGTTAATGGTTATACTGTAACATACACCTACATACATGATAAAAAACCGAAGGTCAAGGGGGGTCGCGAAATATTTTTTTATACCAGGGGGGTCGCATCATGAAAAAGGTTGAAAAACACTGCCCTATTAGACCAATATGTAAGCAATACTCCGCGACAAAATCCACAACCACCCGATCATCGGAGTATCTTCAGGAAGTTCCTGAGGATGCTCCGGTGTTGGGGCGAAAGGTACGTCGAGTGGTTGTGGGTCTTTTCGCGGAGTATTGCTTGAAGATTGGTCTATTAATGTTTGTATACTGTTAAATTGTCCATAAAAAATATTTAGCCACCGAAAACATGAAGTTCCAAACTGAGGTAGCGTTCAAACATTATTTTATTATTATAGAAATCTCGCAAGACAAGAGCCATGGACGACAGTTTATTATTTATTTATAAAAAATAATATGTAGGACACTAGCTGACCCGGCAAATGTTGTTTTCCATGCATGTTGTTTCTAGCAATCATTTTTTAGTTTAATAATAAGTGAAGAAATAGGGGTTGATCGTAGGGGGGTAAATTTAGGGTTGTATGTATTTTTGTATGCTGTAGCATAGAAAAATAAAAAACAAGAAATTTTGTTCGAACAAATAAAAAAAATTAGGGGTGGACCACCCTTTACATTAAGGGGGATGTTAGCCGATTCTCAGATCTACTGAATGTAAAATTTTATAAAAATCGGTCGAGCCGTTTTGGAGTTCAATGACGAGTGAAACGAGAATATTATATATAAGACTAGCTGATCCAGCAAACGTTGTTTTGCCATACATGTGATTTCAATTTTCAATTAATAAATAAAAAATAAGTGTTGATCGTAGAAGGGTGAAAATTTAGGATTGTATGAACTAAAAAAATAGAAACTAAAAATTTTGTCTAAAAATATAAAATACAAAATGTAGGTGTGGACCACTCTTAACATTAAGGGAGATGAAAAGTAGATGTTAGCCGATTCTCAGACCCACTGAATACGCTCACAAAGTTTCATGAGAAACGATCAAGCCGTTTCGGAGGAGTATGGGAACGAAAACCGTGACACGAGAATTTTATATATAAGATAAAAATCAATAGAAAAAAAAACCTACGGACGATTTCGTCTTGACTTTATATATTATATTTATACGTTGAGTTATTATTAGATGCGGATTAACAGTAACTAACACATATATAACATATACATAAATATATCTATTGAAATGTTTTACTATTAAAATAAAAACTATATTAACGGATTTAAGTTGTGTTTTTGCAAAGTTTAAATATATTAACATTATTTAAAAAATTCCGACGTTTCTCGTACTTTACAGCGTGCGCGGTCATCGTAGGCAGTGAAGCACGTGAAACGTCGGAGAAATTTAA
Source organism: Pontia daplidice (assembly GCA_963693355.1). NCBI lineage: Eukaryota > Metazoa > Arthropoda > Insecta > Lepidoptera > Pieridae > Pontia > Pontia daplidice. The sequence continues at coordinate 225,528 of CAVNZL010000023.1, read as the reverse complement.
AATAATGTAAATGTATTTAAATTTTGCAAAAATACATAACTTAATCCGTTAGTAAAGTGTTTTTATATTATATATTTGATAAAAGACAATATTATGTTTTACTATGTCAACAGTAGTCAAGAGCTTATATTTTTGACGTTCATGATTGTATCTGAAAGAATTTGAACTCTTACATCGTATAACATTTGGAGTTAGATAAAGCCTAAGAGATTGGGGCTACGTCTGAATGTTTGTTTATTATATGTTTACGAGAGATCTGACACTAATTCTGACACATTGAGTTTATAATATTATTGGAATATGTCAAGATATCTTAATTTTGTAGTTTAATCTTAATTATTATCTTGTTTACCGGTTAGGCGTGGTTTTTTTTTAAGTTAAAATTGAAGTCTTTGTATTATTTCAATGACTTTTTGAATATATAATGTACAGATAAACGTATTTTTTTATATTGCATAGCAGCAATAGTCAACCATTTTGATCATTACGCCTATTTGCAAATGAATATATTATTCACTAAAAGATATACAAATATTGTAAGTACCAAAGTCTTAAGATCGCGTGCTGAGGCCACGAACGAATCAGTAATTCGTACCTAGTACTAACGTCTGTGTTGAGTAACAAAATATGAACCTTGATCATACAGCTAAATATACATTGATAGGGCCAAAAATGCAATTTAGAAATCTAATTAGGTTCTACAATTAAATGTATTTTTTTTAATATAGGGCAAATTGTCCGGAGGCTCGCCTAAAGTACCGCCGCTTTTAGATACTCGCAGTGCCAGAGGCTTCACTGGTGCGTTGCAGACCTTTAAGATGTTTATATGCTTCTTGAAGGTCCTCTTGAAATACCTCTTTCGGCAGCTGGTTCCATTAGCGGTGGTGCAGGAAGTGTCTTCTGAAGCGCTCAGTTGTTTGTTATACTAATAATATGTTGGCTAGTCAGGTTAGATATAAATTGTATTATGGATGGTAACACTGAAATATAAACGTAATACCCTGATCACAGACAGTTATGCCAATCACATAAATGAAACGCCGGGGAAAGAACCTGGTACCCTCAATTCGGCCGTCTACGTTTTATCGTCGTCAAACATTCAAATGACGGATTTATGTTAAGCGTCCTAATGATAGTAATAATTACTTTAAAATATATAAAATTCTCGTGTCACGAGGTGCGTAATTGAACTCCGCCGAAACGGCTCGACCGATTTTTATGCGTATACAGTAGCTCTGAGAATCGGCTGACATCTATCTTTCATCCCCCTTAATGTTAAGGGTGGTCCACCCGACAATTTTTTTTATTTTTTTTGGACAAAATTTCTTGTATACAGCATACAAAAATACAAACGACCCTGAATATTTACTCCTCTACGATCAACCCCTATTATTTATTTATTGATATTTAATTTGAATAAAAAAAATAATTGCTAGAAATCACAATGTTTGCAGGGTCAGCTAGTTACAATGTAACATTTGGGTCACTGCTGGTGCTGGTCAATATATTATAACTAGCGACGCGCCTCGGCTTCGCACGGGTGCAATGCTCATTTTTTATTTTATTGGTTAAGGATTATTGCTGATGGTTAAAATCGCTTCGAAAATTAGCCATTATTTATCGTAAAAAGTAAATGACAAAAAAAAGTTATTGTGGGTTATCCATAAGAGATAGACATATCACGGACTTTTCTGTAGACCTTTTCAATGTGTACAATACTTAGTACATTATTTCGATAAAACTCGTAGGGTTCAGACTGCGTTTGCAATGTAAGCGGAATGTAATTATTTGATGTTATACATATAAACCTTCCTCTTGAATCACTCTATCTATTAAAAAAAACCGCATCAAAATCCGTTGCGTAGTTTCAAAGATTTAAGGATACAAAGGAACAGAGAAAGCGACTTTGTTTTATACTATGTAGTGATGAGAAGTGCTGGTTTTAAAAAAACCATTCAAAGACTCATCAGAGGCGCCAATGAAGGAATAGTGTGCTTAAACATAAAGCAAGAACACTTATTTTTGTAATCGTAAATATCGTACCGAACGATTGAGATAATTTAAGTCAGGTCGGATGTCCGTGATATCGAAAGTTCAGTTGAAACTAGAGAAGAGAACTCACATAGGCAGGGATACTGCTATGGCTTTCCTCCGACAGCGGTGCTAAAGAAACGCGAAAGTTTCTATGGTCACACAGAATATAGCAGAATACGTCAGAATAGTTTTTAGTCGATATCAACTCCGGAGCAATAAATACAGATAACACATACCTCTCTGCGGCTGCGACACTTATTTTGACAATTAACACCTTTTGTCTGCAGTCTACCGTGACGCTGCAAAGCACGCGAAACGTCGGACAAATTTAAAATAATGTAATATACGTAATTTTTGTAAAATACAAAACTAAATCCGTTCACAAAGTGTTTTTCTTTAAATGAGTAATAGTTATGTTAATAAAAGATAAGATTAAGATGTGTTGTCAAAAATGTCAAGTGAAAATCTGAGGTGCTGTGGCGTATGCTGCCAAAGCCGCAAGTGTTATCTCATGATGGAAATTTGTATCTCAATACTACGAGGAAGTGTATGTGTAAGCGATTGTAGCCAAAATACTGAACCCGATTGTGTTGTTATACAAATTTATTACTAAATGAAGATTTTTATCGCTTATTTATATTATACTAGCTGATCCGGCAAACGTTGTTTTGCCATACATGTGATTTCAATTTTCAATTAATAAATAAAAAAGGGTTGATCGTAGAAGGGTGAAAATTTAAGGATTGTATGTATTTTTGTATCATAAAAAAATAGGAACTAAAATTTTGTCTAAAAAATAAAATTTAGGGGTGGATTACCCTTAACATTTAGGGGGATGAAAAATAGATGTTGGACGATTCTCAGACCTCCCCAATATGCACACAACGTTCCACGAGAATCGGTCTAAGTTTCAGTGGAGTATGGGAACGAAAACTGTGACAGGAGAATTTTATATATAAGATATATTCTAGCCACATGAATGTTTGTTTGTCAGTGTTAGATGAGGCTAGACCGCTGAGTGTTCTGAATGAGGCCATATTATTTTGCCACTGCTAGTGTATCGTATAAAATGTCTTTCGTTCGAGATTAATATTGCACGGTTAGAACAAACGTGGTTTTAGAACCGTGTTGGTTACCATGGCAACGTGATTTCCGAGCAATGGTTACCATGGAAACTCGTAATCTTTTACCACGTTTTTAATATCGCGAAAAGTCTATTATAGTATAGTACATTCAATTCATAAAATCTAGGGGTTTTAAGAGGAATCGATTTCATATTATATATTTGTTGTAAGCCACGAATTTTGTAATATTATATTTGAATTCATCTTGTGGGAAACATGCAGTTGACTCCATGGCTAATAATATATTAGTTTTTATTTCTAGATTAAGTACTAACACATGGATCTTTGTGGTCTGACAATTAATTATTATTATTATTAAATAATAGGTTGGGGAAAAAGAAATCCATTATTTTTACGTGAACTTCAAGACTTTATTTAACATGTTTTCCATTGTCCAATTTAGGTCAAATATGCACCATTTTGTTCTATAATTTGTTGCCATTTTAATGGTAGCTTCATAATGCCTCTCTCATAAAAGTCTTGGTCCGTATTAGCGAAAAACTCCAGCAATTGATTTTCACACTCTTCCCTTGATGCCAATTTCTTATCACTAAAAAAGTTTTGCAATGCAAGAAAAAGATGGTAATCGCTTGGTGCGAGGTCCGGACTGTGTGGTGGATGCATCAAAACTTCCCAACCAAGCTCCTGGAGTTTCTGACGAGTCACTATAGAAGTGTGTGGCCTAGCGTTGTCCTGATGGAACACGACACCTCTTCTGTTGGCCAATTCTGGCCGTTTTGATGCATCCACCACACAGTCCGGACCTCGCACCAAGCGATTACCATCTTTTTCTTGCATTGCAAAACTTTTTTAGTGATAAGAAATTGGCATCAAGGGAAGAGTGTGAAAATCAATTGCTGGAGTTTTTCGCTAATAAGGACCAAGACTTTTATGAGAGAGGCATTATGAAGCTACCATTAAAATGGCAACAAATTATAGAACAAAATGGTGCATATTTGACCTAAATCGGACAATGCAAAACATGTTAAATAAAGTCTTGAAGTTCACGTAAAAATAATGGATTTCTTTTTCCCCAACCTAATATATAAATAATATTCCATGCGAGAAATATGTTTAGTTTTTTTTTTTAAATTTGTTTTCTGTTCTGAGACAAATCATTTAAAAGATCAATCTTATATGATCCAGCCTAGAGTGAGACTAATGAGTAATTTAACATAATTTTATAAAGGAAATATAATAACAATTGTCTAATAACAGTTTTTAATAAGTGGTTGACATTTTTAAACGTGTACTATAGAAAAATATTTTTCTTCATATCTTATCCGCGATGGACTCCTAAACTATTTAACCGATTTTAAATTAAATTGGCACACCGTGAGCAGTCTGGTCCAACTTAAGAGATAGGATAGCTTAGATCTTTAATTATAGTCGCAACTTTATTTTATTGCAAATTATTTGTCTATAATTAATTGACAGTCACAATTATCTGTTAACTCCAAAAGATTCTAACAGATGTCGATACTTTTCGACTGGATTGACTAAGTAATCAATAGATGGCACTGCTATGGTAATTATATTATTATTAACCTAAATAAAGCATACTTTTATTGTTTAAAATATTTATTAACATATCCCCGCACACTTAAAGCTGATAATTATTTTTATTGAACTAAAAAAAATATTGCAAAACAACGTTTGCCGAGTCAGCTAGTAATTATATAAAAGATTTTATTTTCTTGTGTATTAAACGTTACAATAGAAAATAAGTTATTGTGAAAATTACTAGTACACTTAAACTTAGTTAAGTAAAATATTTTAATTAGAAAATATTGGACAAGGCCAGTGTTGCTCCCTCGATGGTCGGTGATTCGCAAAAATATCTTATATAAAGTACTCGTGCCACAATGTTCGTTCAAACTCCTTCGAAACGGCTTGACCGATTTTTAACATTTGATTGCGTATTCAGTAGGTCCGAGAGTCGGCTAACGTCTATCTTTCATCCCCCTTAATGTTAAGTCGTCTACCCCTATTTCTTTTTTGTCGAAATTATGTCACAGAATACAAATATACATACAACCCTAAATAACTCCTCTACGATCAACCCCTATTTTGTATTAATTGAAATCTGTAATTCTCTATTTTGTCTAGAATTAATTTAAAAAATCTGATATTACTCTCAATTTTCACTCGTATACGATCAAGCCCTATTTCAAATATATTAATAAAATGATTTCTAAGTTTATTTACCTCGTACATAATGTGCAACTGTTTAGGCGTCGCACGCCAGAATAGCTAGATCTTTTCCTACTATATAGTAGCTTGTGTCTAGAATCCGTTCAATCGTTTTTACGTAAGTCAATCAATAAACAGTCAATCCATACTGATAAAGTGAGTTTTGTATTTTCAGCAATACCATATAATTAATAGAATCAGGCGTTGCGGAAGTCCATAGTACAAAACCCCAATAGACCAATATACGAGCAATACTCCGCGAAAAACCCACAACCAGTCGACGCACGTATCGCCCCGACACCGGAGCATCCTCAGGATGTTCGAATCGAACGCTGTTCGTTGAGATTCCATTGTATGTAATGTAAATTGTCAATAAATAAATTTAGTATATAAAATTCTCGCGTCGCTGCGTTTTTGGTGAAACTCCTCCGAAACGGCTTTCCCGAGTCTCATGAAGTTTCGTGTGCATATTGGGTAGGTCTGAGAATCGAACAACATCTATTTTTCATCCCCCTTAATGTTAAGGGTAGTCCACCCCTAAATGTTATTTTTTAGACAAAATTTCTAGTTTCTATTTTTTTATGATACAACATACAAAAATACATACAATCCTAAATTTTCACCCTTCTACGATCAACCCCTATTTTTTATTTAATAATTGAAAATTGAAATCTCATGTATGGCAAAACAACGTTTGCTGGGTCAGCTAGTATAAATATAAATGATTATATATTAAACAAACAAAGGTTCGTTCTATTAAAGTAAAAATTCTGCAAAAAAATTTTATATTATTATTTTAATTTATTATATCAATATGTTTAACGTGCTTTCTCTTCTTGCCTGTACACCTTTTTGTCGTTTTCTTATTTAATTTCTAAACGTGACATTGGCGAGATTATTTTTGGAAAGGAGACCGTACCGGGAAAGAAAGCTTCGGCCTAGTGACCAGTGCAGCAAGCGAAGAATTCACTCGCAAAGAGAAACTCAACTCGGCCAGACATTAGATTGTTACATTACATAAATAGCGGCTGCATTCACATCAAAGGCGTTGCGTCATCCTCGCGAATTTATCTCACATAGAGTAGGTTTTTAGAGATTTGATAGCACAGTATTTTTATATACGTCACGTCTGTCTTCCATTGGGTTGGGAGAGATCTTCACTTGCTTCGATCCTTGCTTGCCTCTCTCGCTTCTTCCACACTCAAGACTGGTACAACTTAAAGCGGTTTGGTGGTCCTTAATAAAACCCACTTTTAGATATTTACAATATGATACATAAAAAAAAAATCGAAAAATTACTATATTGCAATTGTCACTCTCTGCCAGACGCTGGCGATCCTTTCTTATTTATATGCCAGTATTAATAAATAGGTTTTATTTATAATCTACTAGCTGATCCGGCAAACGTTGTTTTACCATACATGTGATTTCAATTTTCAATTAATAAATAAAAAATAACGGTTGATCGTAGAAGGGTGAAAATTTAGGATTGTATGTATTTTTGTATGTTTTATCATAAAAAAAATAGAAACTAAAAATTTTGTCTAAAAAATAACATTTAGGGGGATGAAAAATAGATGTTGGCCGATTCTCAGACCTACTCAATACGCTCACAAAGTTTCATGAGAATCGATCAAGCCGTTTCGGAGGAGTTCAAGTTCGAACCCCGTGACACGAGAATTTTATATATTAGATTTACCAACGGCGATGCGCCGCTGCAAACTCATCGGTTATCATTGGTTATAACATTCTGATTCAAAAATGTTCGGGCAGGTCTCCCATCACCCATTCAACTCGCCTTGTCAATATTTTAATCTGCATTCCATCAGCACCTTCTCGATGTATGGAAGTCTTCCATTCCCTTTATAACGCACTGTGGAATTGATTTCCAGCGGAAGTCTTCTCTACGAGATACGATCTCCAATCTTTAGGAGAGCATACACCTTAAGGGCCGGCAACGCACTCATTAATGAGTGTTAATGGGATGCGGCTGTTCCTGCTTAGGCCACCCGCAAGATCGTTTACCCCCCCCCCCCCCTATTTTTAAAAAACCGAACCTTTCGTATCCTTATCAGTCCATTGTTAAAAATATAACTTTCGAAATAGGCATTTATAATATTGAGAGTGTTCAAACACATTTTACTTAATCTGTTTAGGTGGCGTTAATACTTCGTCTCTGTGGTGATTTCGAATCTGACAGCTGTCTGTGAACGCGGTTGCTAAAATGCGTCCGTAACGTCGGCATAATTAATGGCGTTTTAATTTGTTGCAAAGTGTTTTTCAAAGGTAGGTGACAGTACTAATATTGTGTCTTCTTCCCTCTGCGGTTAAACTGTTTGTTTGAACTCGGGTTTTATTGTAGCGGAAATGTAAACTAACGTTCTCTAGACCAGTGTTTTTCAACCTTTTTCATGATGCGCCCCCTTGGTATAAAAAAAATATTTCGCGACCCCCTTTGACCCTTCGGTTTTTTATCATGTATGTATGTGTATGTTACAGTATTACCATTAACAATATTAATTGTCTTAATTGTTGTTTTTTACTATAGTACCCATTTTCTTCGACCTCTGGCGACCCCCCTACAGTTTCGTCGGTTAGATTGTTCGAATTGTATTATGTAAAATACTAGCTGATCCGGCAAACGTTGTGATTTATAGCAATCGTTTTTTTAGCTCAATAAAAATAATTATCAGCTTTAAATGTGCGGTTAAAAAAATGCATTTAAGGGATTGAAAAATAGATGTTAGCCGATTCTTAGACCTACTGAATACGCATATAAAGTTTCACAAAAACCGGTCGAGCCGTTTCGGAGGAGTTCAATTACGCACCTCACGAGAATTTTATATATAAGATAGAAGGTAGGAACTGTTAGTAAAACGTTGGGGGGTAGACGGGAGGAACAGACACACTTATATGGCATTTGTTTACCAGGTTTCCTGTGAGATGTACCACTAAGACATCGAAATTATATATCTTTGATCATATACAGACTATCTACGGCCTTATGTATTAAGTGTTTAACACACACAACTATCCACATATTATATAATTTCAAAGTATTTGTTTCATATACTAAATGATATTGTATATATTATATTTATATTATATCTTGTATATTGTATCTATGTATTTATAGAAAATTTAAAATATTCAATTTTCTATAAATACATAGCTTAATCCGTTAATAAAGTGTTTTTCTTTATATTCAATGATATTTAACTGTCAAAAATGTTAGGCCTAACATTTCATTGAGTTTATTAGGGTGTGATGAAACTATGCTTAATGCAAATAATATAATATATCATTTTCTTGTAGTGTTTAAAATCTACTATTATTAGCATTTGAAACTAAGATATTGGATAAACGTCGAAATCGAAATCTCTGTTTTAACTTCACGTATTAATGTGCTTCCGTATATTTCTATACGCGAACGGTAATTTTACTATTGCATTACGTCATGTACTCGGTTTGACCGCATGTGTTGCGATTGACGAGACGAACGTTCGATTCCCGGGCGAACCGATAGTTGACGAGGTTCTATAGCCATAGATCGTTGTGACTTTTTTTTAATATTTTCACACGCATATAGTACATACAATATTATATTATGTAAATACACGTGTTATGTAATGTATTTATGTTGTACATATAAAAGGTAGCAACGTACTAAATAGAAAATTGTTTTTTGAACGCGTATATAAAAACAGTTTTTCTTGGTTCCCATGTCTGATGAATTGCCCATCAACCCGTGGTTCCCGTGGGGCTCACGGCCCTTATGGGGCAATTCAAACGCGTTTCTCAATAAAACCTCGTCGTTTCTAAGATGAATAAATCAATTTTTAATGTTAAGAATGATGTAGACTAATCTTGAAGTGTCAGAGGTGGAAACACTGCTGTAAACTTAGAATGACGTCCACAAAATTCCAGATGTCGGTGGGCCTACAGCGGCGCGTGCCTGCGCTGGACGAGGCCGGGGGCCCGGGGTGGAAGTCCAGCGAGCCGTTTCCCTCCTTCGCGCCCCCTGCGGGCTCCCCCGCGGGGCCGGCCTTCGCCGCGTCCCCCGCGCCCTCCACGCCCGGCCCGGGGCCCGGCTTCGCGGGGCCCTACGCCGCGGCCGGGCCCTTCGGCAGCCCCTCGGCGCGGCCGGGCTCCGGCGGCGGCTTCCCCCCCGGCCAGTTCCCCGGGCCGGGCTTTGCGCCCCCCGGCTCGCCCTTCCACCCCCACCCGCCACATCCGATGCCGCCGCATCCGCACATGATGGCGCCGCTACCGCCACCTGTAGACAGGTGAGTTGTTCCACTGCTTCTTCCAACTTGGGATGAGTGCGTGCTTTAATACGAAGCTCTCTCAGCTAAAGCACTTAATCCTTTTCTACCGAAGATGATGTCTGATTGTACAAAAGGAGAACGAACAACAGTTCGTAGTACATACACTCGGTACGAGGATACGAGAATATATTATAATGTGATAAGCACTGTCAAACGTAACCTTTAAAAGGAAAAGAATTAACCATATCTGTGGACTTCTACCTCCAAAACACTAATCATTAAATAAAATTAATAATTTACAATATAATCCTTACATTCAAAACAACTGATTCACTGTTAATTAAATGGGTTTTTCTTATTAATAATGAGGTTATAGAATGCAAAGTAAAAGGAATTGAAAGCTGCCTTCGATATTTCTAGTTTGATATTTTAAAATAAATTTCTAGTTAGTGCCACGCGTATTCATAGATCCCTAGTCTCAAGAGCTTCAAGCAATATTTTTGACGTTTGACATGTAGGGTGTGACTTGAGGTACAGATAACCATAGATAAAGACAAAAGAGTATTTAATAAGATGGGTGTAAAAAGAATCTAATGCGACATATGTGATTAATTGTCATATGAAATTGTCAATGCCAAGTTGAGAAAGACGCACCTAAGCTACGATGCGATTTATAATTTAAACGACATCCTATTATTAACCCAAACGCTTGTAAGGAAAAATGCGCTAAGCTAAAAATCGCAAAATTATCCTCCGAATAAAATACTCGCTCGTATACGAATCTATGTGGGGGTGCCATAAACCGCGTTTGTGTGTGTGCACAAATAAATATAGGTGAACGGTACGTAGGTATATTGGTACAGTCGCGTGGCGAAGGTTAATTAATTCTTTTAATTAGGTCGCGATCGTTTCCTTTTAACTTCGAGATATTCGTGTTCGAATTTTAAACTATAGCGAAAAGATAATTCGAATTTTTGGTGGTTCGTATAAAATTTTTGATACGTTTAATGTGTCTCAGATATCAAAGTATTATCATAGTAAGTGATTATATCTGAAATTTATTAATTCTTGGATCATAAAAAATAAGTATTAAGTTTGATCCTAATGTAACGTTAAAATAATGAAATTAACTATTTACTATTCATACCTTTTGTGGTTTATACTTAAATTTTATGTATTTTATTTATTTTCTGATTTCTTGTGAATAATAATTTTAAACAAATACCCAAGTTTAATTTAAGGTTCTTAAGAGAAATATTAATTAAACCTATATCGACGACTGTACTCGCCCACCCCGAGCCTATCTATCTATACGCTGTAGTCGACGGTACCGCTTCGCCCAACATGCAATGACCTCCCGCGTGCCCCGCGCGTACTATAACCGCCCACACAAACCGCGCAGGGGTGACATTACGCGGTTCAACGTAGCCTGGCCGGTGCCTACATAAGTAAAGACTGGAGTGAGACGCCACTCGCTCGAGTGTCGTCTGCCTGCGATCAAAATCATTCCAAATTCGAATTTGACGTTTAGAATTTTCCTATTTTACGTTGTGTTCTTATTTCAATTCGATATTATTTATAAATCCGCAACGCTTGCCACAAGAACACTATTTTATTTTATCTATTGTCATTTTCTATCTGCGATTAGGATTATTCGAAATTCGAATTTTTATTTTGACTTTATATTAAGTTTTTAAATAGTCTATATCCAAATTATATTTGTTAGCTACTAATTTATTTCTTATACTCCATCTCAGCGTTAAATATGTCAAGATTTGAGTTTATAATGGTTATGTATGAAGCGTATCTTGGTAATCTGCTAAAATGGGTCATCCAGAAGTAGGCATAAGTTGGTGTGTGCAAACATTTGCCCTATGCCAAAATTATTAATGAATTATGATTAAAATATGCTATATAAGATTTGTTTATTTTGACAGTATGTAAAATCTTACTAATCAGGCATGCACAGGCGGTTTATTGTTATGAGTTTTGGTAAAAGCTTTTCACCTACTGGCCTATAAAGGTTATTAAACAGGCATACGCAGAAGTTTGGGCTCTGAAATAGAATTTTCTTGCCACGCTAGGCATTGTGTGACGTCACCGCGCGATTGAAACAGCGGGGGTGTAGAAGCACGTGGACCACCCTCTCACATTTCTGGCCGCCTGGTACCTGGTTTATTTTGAATCTCTTTTTTTCCCTTGTATCGCCATTTTATATTTATTAACGTTGTAATTAATTTATATTATAATACATATTTAACTAAAATACTGTTGTCTCAATAGTTAGTGAAGATTTAACTTGGTTTAATTTCAGTTAGAATAACTAGTGGAGTAGGGATATCTTTAATTAGTGTATTTTATTCAATAAAATTTTGTTTGAATTTTAAAACGTTGTCGGTTACTTGAAAAAATCTAGACAGGACAACGTCTGTCGTGACGGCTGGATATAAATAAAATTATTAAAAATAGACGGATAATTTGCAAAAAATGATTCAAACCGGTCTATTATCGAAACGCAAATATTGTGACGATTAGTATAGGATTATTATTAATAATCAATTAGATACAAACATGATTTACGTATAACGAAAAATACTGATTCAGGATTTCTATTAGCAATTTATTATGTGTTATTTATATGTAAGGGCGTGCTTCCAAATAATAATTATAAATATATTTAAGATTTTAGGGGATGAATGTTGGTTTACCGATTTTTGAGATTAACCCTGTAATTAACCTAGTTATTGACGTGTAGACATAATTTATGCGGACTTCAAATGTCAACAATAATACAAGATGGCTGACAGAAGACAAGTGCACATTGATTTTTCATTTGCAAGTAGACAGAGATGGAGGTGGCGTAACGGCACGTGCTAGAACGGGACAAATAAGTTATTATTAATAAGGGTGTGCGCCCCATGGTTATAGGGAATTTGAATTTCGAACACTGTGAAATAGAAACTTTTTGAACATAGTGACCACGTATTTTTTTATTTTAATAACTGTTGCTTTAATAATTTAAAAGTTGTCGATAAAAATTTTATAGGCCTTAATTGTAATGTCGAGTTCAGTTTTCTTCATTATAACAATTGTTTAATTAATTGCAAAATAAATATGATTAGGTCTGTTAACAGAGGGAAGACCATCGTTAAATATCTAATAACTAGTAATAACATACAAATAATACAATTTACGTAATTAAATACAATCTAAATGTACAAAATCATCAATCCTTAATTTCATGAATTTATTCTACAATACTAAGCCACATAACCAAGATTGCGTTTCTTATAAAAAAGTTTCAAATTTGGAATTCCGTAAGGTCATTGTAAGATGCACACAGGTAAATAATTACTCTACATTCTAGAAGTACTTTTCACGTGCTGTATGTGTGAGTGTGGATAGCTCGGCAGAGCTATTGTGATCATTGCTATTTATTATAAATCTAATTATAATAATAAACCTTCCATTTCCTAACTTCACTATATAAATATATTTAATTGCGTAGAAATATAATCAGTACAATAGTTTTAATTTTTAAATAATGGAAGAGTTATAAAAGAATCTTTTTAAGGCATCATAAGGAATAAATTATAGAGAAATACTTCAAAAAATTCAATTGTTGGACAGATAAGACTTAATGGTTAATATTTAATTTTTGGAAAAATATATTTTTATCTAGTAAGAGTTCGTACGAAAGTGATCCTTATTTCAATAAATTAATATAAAAGGGCCGAGTTCATGAAAGGCTTCTTCTCTTCACTGTGTCAATGTTCAGGCCATTTCGCTTCCCGACACCTTGAAGATAATGATCTCAAAAAGGCTAACCTTTCATTAGAGTGATTTTGTTTGTATGAAAAGGAGTTTGCTTTTATGGCTAGTGTAGTTTTGTAACTATAAGTGTAGAGCAAAGTGAATTTAATAATGTAAGTTAACACTAGCAATAATAAATTTTAAATAAAGCGGGAGCCATTAGGAAATTGTTATGTTTTAGCTGCATAGTATATTTTACACGTGCCTTAAATTATTGAAAAGAGAATACATATAAATCTTTTGTTGAATGAATATCTTTATATATATAATTATTCTGTGAGTGTGTATGTCACTGAGCTTCTCTCAAACGACTGGACCGATTTTGATGAAATTTTTTGTGTGTGTTCAAGGGGATCTGGGAATGGTTTAGATTTACAATTTTGTCCGCTGGACAATGTTTTTTTAATTAATTTTTAATTTATTAGTAGTTGTTGATTTTGGAATGTTTTACATTGGGTCCGACAGACGGCGCTACCATCGCAGTGTCAAATTTTAAATAATATTCGAATTTTAATTGAAAATTGAAATCACATGTATGGCAAAACAACGTTTGCCGGATCAGCTAGTAACCAAATAAGAAAAACGACAAAAATGGTTACCCTTACGATGAATATCTCAAATATTACAACAGTATAAATAGTGCGTGACAAATCAGTGTATAACACAGTTGTCTTGGAATTTCGAGTAAAGAAGTGCCTTTGATCAATTACGACATCTCAAAATATTTTTTATAGTTGGTTGTCATTGTCACGTCAGGTGCTATTTAGGAAGAATATTTTTCGAAGTAAATTTGTTTGGTAGAGATCTATTAATCTATAGGCAAATATTAACTAAAATACTATCCTGTATTCATTTATAACCTGACATGTATAGGAACAAATATAGCACTAAAAGCCCTAATTACCCATAGTATTATGGTCACGCTATATCTTATTATCATATGCGTGTTTACGCATAATGTAAAAGACACAGGTGAACAGTGAACTAGTTTCCTTAAAATAATAACTTAAACTATGCAGTCTTATGCGGCCTACAGGCAATGATTATTATTATAAAATGCTGAGTTTTTCTTGGATGTCGACTGACAATGCAGTCGGCTGTGTATGAACATTTTTTGAAACTTCATTAGCCTATCAATAACAATAAAAAAGTAATTCAATCGTTGCCCTTTAAGACGCATGAAATTTTTTAAGTATATGTTATTAGTTAATGCCGGACATTATTGGAAAGCATTTCCATTAATGCGATCACGAAGTCACGATCAAACTGAATTTATGAAGAGATACGGTGGCTTAATTTAGTAATTTGTGTCGTGATGTTTAATGAATATGTAGCAACGTGAACATTGCATTTCAACCAAATTATTCCAGAAACATATAAAATAACAGATTACCAAAAGTATCATCAAACACAACATTAGTAGGAAGCTTAATATTCCACTATTGCCGCTATATTTGAAGTTATTAATCCACCGTACGGCCCAAGTTATTTTTACTTCTCGATGATTTTTATCCTTTACCAAGTGAGTAAGGGTACGAACGATCGACCTGTTGGCAAAATATCATAACCAATATGATTCACTCAACGAAATTTATTGAAACATTTCTTAATACACTTAATCAGTCCAATAAGGTTCAATGTTGTAAAGTACTCATATGTTGCGTACATTCCATAAACGATTAGACTAAAGCTATAATATTGTCTTTTATTAACATAACTGTTACTCATTTAAATAAAAACACTTTATGAACGGATTTAAGTTATGTATTTTTGCAAAATTTAAATATATTTAATATTATTTTTAAATTTTTCCGACGTTTCGCGTAGTTTGCAGTGTGCGTGGTCACAGTAGACTGTAAAATATATTTAAATTTTGCAAAAATACATAAATTCGGTCATAAAGTGTTTTTCTTTAAATAGACTAAAGCTTTTATGAATAATAATATAGCATTGTTATAATTGTAACAATATAAATATTATAATAGCTATTAATTCGTGTGTATTTTAATAGGACCATTAGGACATTCGGACTGTAATAGTTAAATACGACTGTTACCTTATTCTTTTAGAAATAAATGAATCCAGTTTTTTTTCTTCTTTAAAATATATATGTAGATCTAAGAATTTATATTAATTACTACAGTGTTTTGACCGAAACATGACATTTGAATTTAAATTCACTAATCTATAAAGATTTTAATAAAAATATTCGTCGTTCTACAGTTTCAATTGTAAAATAGTCATAAGAATTATGAATTAAATTTGAAAAATACCTAAAAAGCTATTGGCAGCCGCATCCGAAAGTGGAGTACACAATCAAGTATGCAATAAATGTCACTACGTTTACGGCGTGTCACTTGCTTGTCACCGTAGCAATGATCATAACTGCTCAATCCATGTATAGCACTTGACGTTCAACTCACACATGTGCAGTTTTATTGTCTTCGATTCACGTATTTTGCGGCTGTGTGTGTGAGTTCAACACGCTTGCATGACGCATCGAGAGAAGGTGGCAAATGAGTTTTCGAGGATATTATTATAAATGCAAAAATGGGAAAAAATATTGTTAACTTATAAGATGCTTTGTTTAATGTATTTTGTATTTTTATTAAAGTTTCATTTTAATGTGTTTGGAACTTGGGACATTATACTTGGGATTTTAATGTTGATATTCTCTTACATTGAATCGTTCTTCTTAGTTACAGTAATGAACGTGTTTGTGAAGTTCATTTTAGGGTGCTTACATTAAAATATTTTTACTTTTTGTGTTCATGTTAATTTTAATATATATAATAATTAATAACTAAACGCAATTCTAAGCTAAAATTCTTTTTAAATATATTGAAAAATAATTTACCATCCGGTGACTCTTAAAACAAATTTATTTCGCGGAGAATCTTGATGGTCTT
The DNA here is from genome assembly GCA_963693355.1 of Pontia daplidice. Classification (NCBI taxonomy): domain Eukaryota; kingdom Metazoa; phylum Arthropoda; class Insecta; order Lepidoptera; family Pieridae; genus Pontia; species Pontia daplidice. The sequence goes on along the minus strand of CAVNZL010000023.1, from coordinate 209,187 downwards.
ATTTAAATCTAGTCGAGCGTTGATAAATCATCGATAAATGTGCAATTTTATTAGTTACAGTTAAGTCTTATTGGCGTAAATTAAACAATTTACCTATATCAGACGGTTCTGTGGTTGTAAATAAGTACTGATAACAATGTTTTGTATAGTTTTTTTTGTTTTCGTTTCATTTTTTTAGATGGAAAAATCGTTATGTCGTTGCCCTTCACAATATAAATTTATATACTTAATTAGAATGATGACTTTTGCTTAAAAGTATATTGCCATATAAACTATTACAATTTAAAATTCGCTTGCTTCCTTCTTAATTTAGTAGTCGTAATATTGAGTCTGTGTGCGCGTGTCTTAGTGTGAGTTGTGCCTCCTTTGTACGAGCTTTGTACTGTCTGTAGTGACGGGCGAGTTGTTTATACATGAATCGTGAAACGTTTCGACTTTTAGTCATTAAATTTGACAGTGAATATATATTTTAGTCTGTCAATTACAGCTTTAAGATAACATAAACTGTTTATTTACGTAGACTACGTCCATATTAGATATTATATGTAATTGTTTTTTGTAGAGTATTGCAAACGACAAAATGCAGCTAATTTTTTTTATGCATTCAATAACAATTTTCATAAATTCTCGAAAACAATTTCTTTTTAATAAAACAGATACAGGAATATGAGTCTTAATTTATAGTAAAAAATATATATTTTCATAATGGAGTTTTGTTAAACTAAACCAACTGTTGTACAAAATTGTTCACAATAATAGTGTTAAAACGATATTATAAGTTACCATAATAGTAATAATAATTTCGATAAGAAACACTTTTATTTTCGTAATTAATGCGTATCTAATGTAACCAAAAAAATTTTGTTCGTCAAGTACTCGACCAATGTAAACGCGCGTTGCTGATAGCTCCTTATCTCATCAACTACTACGTCAACAGACTACCCGTCACTTTCTAACGCATAGCCTTCAATAATCCCGTCCCTTTCGTACGCCATTGCAACGATCTCGCTTGCTCTAATGAATTAAATCAACAACCTCTTGCTCGCTCCACGATGATCATCCGCGTTCGACGTTCCCCATTTGAATTTTATTTCGAATTTGGAATTCGATTTTTGAAATTAAGAAGACTATAGATTTTTATATAATCAGCAGTGCTTTAAAATTGCGGAATTTATGTTAAACTTTTTAACAAATGTTTTTAAAATTAAGATTTGATTGCGCATATGTTAAATAAAGGTATGCATTTTGAATGTCTTCTGAAAATTTTGTTTTTTGAATAGTCTAAAACATTACTACATCAAAAAGTTATTTTTAATTAAACCTTCCTGTAATGAATATGTCCTTATGAGGAAAATTTTGCTCGATTTACTTTTACATACTCAAACATGTACCTAAGTAGAAACGTGAGTAAGAAAAAACACATAATTTAATACAATTAGACGAAACAGTTACATGGAATAAGTAATTTTTAATAATGTGTGCTTTAACGTAGCCTGAATGCTTTGAATAAATTTATAAAAATTGGTCTAAATCACAAATCTTTTGAAAAATCTCTACTATAGGATCCATGCTATGTATGTATCCTATGATTACATTAGTAGAGTATAGAGAGAGTGGGTCGTCTTTAATGATGGTATAAATGAAGAATTGGCGAAATGGTCACCATCAATTGCAAGATGAAGATTGCAGGCAAAGCTACGTGCTACCTTTTGGACGCCATAGTCATGAAGTAATGTAGGCCTTGCTAGTTGAAGTAACCCACGAGGAATCCTTCATCAGATTTTTGCTCTCGAGTGATGTCTGACCAGGAGTAGTCTCTCGGCTACAGGCATGGAAGTGTCTAATGCTGGAACATAGTCATCGCTATACGTTTCTTCTAGCTCAAAAGACTGACCCTGGTGATGAACGGTGAATTGAAGAGCGAGATCTGTATAGGTAATCTCTATTCCCTTTGAAACGTGTGAGCAGATTCCGTGAGTATTTGTTATAGGCAGATGGTTCTCAGTTTTGATATAGCGAGGACAGGATTTTTATTATTTTGTTAAATGAATTGTGCGATCAATTAAAGCGTGGCATATAACAATGGTACTCTCTGTTGAAAATGCAGTGGTTTGTGAATGTAGCGGCAATAGATGGCGCTAGTGACATTGAAAATTAGATCGAGAAGAGAAATTTGAGGTTGCCCTGTCCAGCAATTATTTCCTTCTATATGGGAAGTTTAACGCTGGCTATGGTACATTGAAGAAACTTGGAACTGAAATCTGCGGCTCCGACCACACGGTTGTGGTGCAAATGGACAATGATATTTTTTGAATATATATCATATACACAAGTTGCGAGGATATTTCAGTTTTATATACATAAGAAATAAATATGTTTTCAAATTTACATGCATAAACTTTAGAACGTTATCTGTCGTTGCACGTACAACGGTGCCGATTTTAATTCGATTGGATTTTAGTAATAGGTGTATGAGTTGTAGATGCATTGCACTAGAGGGCGCATTTTTCAATTTTCTATTAACGATGAACTACTTTTGCGTGTTCGGGTTTTTTTTTGCAATATTATCTTTGATTTACGCGTATGTTATATTTTTTATGACTTTCCATTGCTATGCAGAAAATGATAACTGATTTTGATACGGAGGAGTGTTTATGATTCCGATTTATATCCAAGAGTGCATTTAAAGTGACAAGGGGACTGAACTTTGATGAAGACGAGGTCAGAACTTGGCGAAAGTGAGAGAAATCATGGCGACGCATGAGCGACTATTACAATTAATGTCTCGTCGAAGTGATATTTTAATAGGACTTTAGAAGATAAATCGATATTTATTAATTGTGTTGTTTTAAACAATGTGTAATTAATATTTAAATAGTTTACAAATCGCGCAGATAAATTTAAATTTAAAAATTTATATAACGATAATTTAATGATACCAACAATAGCTTTCTCTAGACAAATGTACTCATGATTTTTTTGTATATTGTCATTATCATAAAGCTGTCAATAGATTGTAAAATTAACTAATCAATTTTCAACTCATTTTTCCTTAAAGAATAGAATTGGGATGACAGCAGCTGGTCTCTTCGCTTGCAGCATCATACTGCGAGGCAATGCTGCAGGCATTCGGGGTAACCTAACGCAGCGAAAAATTTATTTCGCTGTTGTACGAAGTTTTATTATTCTACCGAATATTTCGTATATTCAATTCACCCCATTAATGAGGTTAATTCAGCTTCATATTGATGCAGGTTAGCGGACAAGTGGATTGAAGTCCTTACAATGATTAATGTCACAGATTAGTTCGGCAATAAAACCTTGGTGATATAACGAACAGGTTTCTCCGGTTATACCCGAATAACCGGAGTAATGTTATGACTGACGTCGCTTGAATGGGGAAATGCGTTGAGTTTTATTTTTAGTGTTATCATTTTTTAACGATGCGATAATAGTACAATAATTATGGCATGGCATAAAAGGACATCTCCACTAGACACTAATCGGTCCCTTGTACAGGACTCTAGTTGCGCTTGCGAACCATTCGCTCTCAACTAGCTGCCACTTAGAATCAGGCGTTACCTTGCGGAAGTCCATAGCACAAAACCCTATTAGACCAATATATTAGCAATACACCGAGAAGCTACCACCCAACGAACGTTTCGCCCCGACACCGGAGCATCCTCAGGATGTTGCCTCTACGAACGGCGTTCGATGAGAAAAGACCCTTGGAGTGCTGCAACGTTGTTTTCTTAAAACTTAGCCTGAGCGAGTATCTTTTGTCAGTATTCATAAAATTATTTCAGACCAGAGATCCATATAAATAGGTTAATATGATAACAATTCAGACTTAGGTGATATGTTAGTTATGATAAGCAAGACTAAAAAAGATCTGGTGGGGCATGAATGGAACCTTTGTAACAATTCGGTGTCGTGTTCTGATATCAATACTCAGGATACCATTTGAGCTATGCCGAATACGACTCAACAGCGATTTCTTTTGCAATGCAGCTCTAGTATGTTCGTTCGATGCGATAGTTTGAACCTTTGTACACTAATGATAGAGAAAGTACAAGCTGATATTATATGTATCTTTTCTCATGTCCATCTTAATTCGCATTTGGATGTGAATCTGAACTGTGCTGGTTTGAATTTGCAATCAGTTCAGGGTGTTTATTGTCAGAGCTATATTGTCAATTTGAGCACCAGAAGAACGAAATAAGATTGAGTACAGCATGCAGGTGTCAATTCTGACAGCTGTCAATAAATGTGGTTCTGACTTACAAGTCTATGCCAAAGTCCTAGATATTCAATTATGTATCTAAGTTTACATCACAAATCGAGGGGGGGGCGAGAATAATTGGCATGAAACTCTCCGCCAATTCCGCGACTTAGGATAAGTGGATGTATTGTTTGTAAATTTGTAAGGTGCTGCATCCAGGATCTTGGTCCTGTATAAGATTTTGTTTCGACTCTCTTTGACCTAATTTGCAGGTTTTCCGCCGAATAATTGTGAATGTTGCGGGTATACAAACAATATTTTTATTTTAGGCTATCCTTACAGCTTATATTAAACATTTAATTTAAACACACACAAAACAGTTACCAGTACAATTTTACATTGATTTTAAAATAATTCAATTATAGGTCCATAATGATACAACAATTTTTAATTATATAATTATTTACAGGTCTACTTTTCAAATATCTTGTATTTAATAAAAATGCATAATTTTTGTAATTCTGTGCAATATTGATTGAAGTTTAAATAAAATAAAATAAAAAACACAGCACAGTGGTTAGAAGAATGTCCTGTCGGTCGTAGTTTTGTTATGCATAAAATGATCGCTCGATTTCCCTATGCCCAATTTGCAGTTCAACGGAACATACAATGCTTGCGGTACATGACGTCTATGTATGACCTGTATATAAATGAATACATAATACAATCGATTACTGTTTACAAGATATTGAGAAATACGTATATTTTATATATTTGCATGGGTATCAGACGTACGAGTCAAAATAATTCAGCTTCCTAATGCTGTAAGGGTTTTTGAAATCGGCTCTTCAGTTTGTGTGACATTACAAACGTCTTTTCGTAGAGTTTTCTCTTTATATGTAAAATCCGTCATCTAATTAGCCATATATCTTGATCATTATTGCTTTATGATTGCTTGTAATCGAACCATGGCGGAGTTGTATCGAGTGTGTATTTCAAATTTCCCGTTATGTGGTTTTTATAATGTGTCAACCGAGTGTAAACATAAATATTCAATGTTTTATATAAAGGCAGTAAATTGTACGCATTCACCCGCCACACCGCCATATTATTACGTCATCGGCGGAATTCCGCGTCACCGCTGACAGCTGTCAAACGGCGTTGTCTCTGCTGATTGACAGATTATCTAGTCGCTCTTCGATTTCGCGTCCCCCGCGCACGTGTAAGCACTGTTTACCGGCTAAAGTCATTGACACGGCGTGACATACATTCGGTTGCTGGCTGTACGCTAAAACGCCCGCTTTTTCGCGACTGGATTGTCTTATCAGTGTTGTTTTGTCGCACGATAAGACTCTTAGGTGGCTAGAGTACGGCATTTTCTCGTGTTAGCAACAAGTCTGTGCCGAAACTGGAACGAATTGTGCTAAATGTAATTTGTATCGATCGTGTTTGACGTGTGTGCAATTTTCTCTGTGTATTTGGTATGTGCAGGTTTTGTGTTTTTCGTGTGGCGGCAAGAATTTGCGTAGCGTTAATTTTCCCGCGCAACCCGGTGTTCCATTTTTGATTGCAAATGACGTTTATCGATTTAGTGGACCGTGCTCAACGTCACTGTGACGTCGTTTATTGCAAAAAACAAGCCGCGTTCCATTTATTTTTTAAAAAAATCCTTGACGCTATATTAAATGACACGCGAATGATTACATTTGCATCCATATATTTCTAATAAGATCGTGTTTTGTAATAAGAAAGGGATTTATTAGTGAAACATGTTACATTATGAGTTTCACGGGCACATCTCCGCTAGTTATTTATAACATACACTGTTTGATTTGTGTACCGCGTCGTAGCTCACCTACATACCTATGTTCGTAGCGGAATGTATATTATGTACTGCATTATGTGTACGCGTCCGGTCTATGTGTGCGTGCGGTAATGAGCGCTCTATGTGCTAAGAAACAGTAAAAAGTATGGCGCGAGAGTGCGGCGCGGCAACGTCGCGCGAGGCCGTGCCGGTGAAAACAATGCTCTTTTTATTACCTATCTTTATTTTACATCTCCGATTCGAGTGTGTTGTAAATGTATTTTTAGAATAACGAAATAAATGGTCGCTAATTTTATCTATATTGATATGATGTATTTTAGTTTTGTTTTTAAACGGACCTATGTCGTAGAGTAACATTTTTTTTATACCAAAAACTTAGACGTATTACGGGCTAATATTACGCAGAACTAATGCCTAATATTTAGCAAAAACAAACAAAACACGAAAATAACCGGTAGAAAAAATACAACGTTGAATTGTTGACCTTTCAGAACGCAATTCTATCGCCAGCTGACGCGACGTTGCCGAGCTTACGTGTACTCAACTATCTACGAGCTTATCGCCCCTGTTGCATTGAGTTAGGGACTACAATTGCGTATCAGTGTCAAGTATATAATGGATTTAGGACGTTCTTCACGCTGAGGTGGCGCTTCCCGCGCGAAAAATTCGAAATTTTATCAGTCGTGTACGCGAGTTTCAATGTTGTACATGACTTTTTTTAGTGAATTAGTCTGTTTTAAGCCGAGTTTATTGCACACAGTTCGTGTTGTTCAAGTAATAACTGTTTTAAAATTTTCATAGTGAAATAAAATTTTAACAGAGGTGTAACTTAAGTGTCTTATGTGAGGAGGAATAATTTTTAAAGTGAACTCCAATTTTAGTGATCTGAATTTATATTAATCGTAAAACATTAGTGAACTCAAGATAGTATAATATTACTATCTCGAGGTGAATGCACTGTGAGTGAAATTCAAAAGGGAACGCGAGACCGTCATAAACAATAGACGTTCGAAATTTGAAACGCTAGACACATAGAGCGGCAGGTGTTTCACGCGGCCGATAGATGGCGCGGTGACACAGTGGCATATATGCCAGTCGCGCTGGGCTCGCTCGGCGGTGAGGGCGAGTACCACCACATCTCACCGCACCAACACCTCCAGTACCATGAGTACGCGCCGCCGCCGATATATCATCCCATACCGGATCCATACTTTAGGTAATGTTTGGAAAACACTAATACACTTCAATAAATGCCTGTTAATGTAAGCTTCATAATCATTCGACAGTGTTTAAAAAATGTACACGGAATATTTTTTTCATAATTTATATAGGTTTCTTAGGTTCTGTTGGGTTTTTGGACGTGCAGTGCATTAAATAAAAAATAAGACTTAAACATACTAAGAGTAGATAGTCGGTACATGTCCATTGGAAAGCATTTAGGTTTTATTTTACCGTTTGTACAGGAAACATTTCGTCTTAGCTTTCTTTATATATTTTTTGTTCCTAGATAGATAGTTCAATTGTCACGGATGTATTTCAGTTGCTATAGCAACAGATACTAAAAAAACTCACATATAAAAGCGTACGTTTTCTCGAATAATGACAATCACACATGACTAGTTTTTAATCTCACCTGATGTTGTGAAATGCTATTGAACAGCAACTCAGTAGTCTGATCGTTTTGCGATTGAAAAGCCAAGAAACTGACTAAGCTGTGTTCTAAGTGTTCTAATTTTGTGAAATACGTAGTTATTTATTTATTTACTAACCCAAAGAGCGTTATTAAACATCTTTATATATATAATTCTTCTGTGAGTGTGTATGTCACTGAACTTTCAAACGACTGGACCGATTTTGATGAAATTTTTTGTGTGTGTTATCAAGGGGATCTGGCAATGGTTTAGATTCACATAGATATATAGAATTCTCGCGTCACAGTTTTTGTTATACTCCTCCGAAACGGCTTGATCGATTCTCATGAAACTTTGTGAGCGTATTGAGTAGGTCTGAGAATCGGCCAACATCTATTATTCATCCCCCTAAATGTTAAGGGTAGTCCACCCCTAAATTTTAATTTTTTAGACAAAAATTTTAGTTTCTATTTTTTTATGATACAACATACAAACCTATATTTTCACCCGTCTACGATCAACCCTCATTTTTTTTATTTATTAATTGAAAATTGAAATCACATGTATGGCAAAACAACGTTTGCCGGATCAGCTAGTATAGTATTAAATTTAAATGCTACAACTAAAGCCAAAATAAGGTTACATTATATGTAAAAAAAGACTAAGTAGGAATACAAAAAAAGAAGAAAAGAGAACAAAACCATGGAAGCGAAGTCTCATGTGAGTGTGTGTGGTGTGAGTGTGAAAGTGGGGTGGTGTGCCCAAATTAACCATTAGCGTTGTTTTTATCTCTGGTCTTAAATGAAATTCTTGTTAAATTAAATAAATCGTGGTCCAAGAAAGTTATGTGTTAAACACAAAATTGAACTTAGGACCATCAAATAAATGAAAGCTACATTCAAATTAATTTTGTTCTCAAGTCATGGGTGTCGAGGAGAACAGGCAAGAACTCTCTCTGCCACTGTTTTCATTTTTTTTGATGTTTTTAACACGATAGTTGTAGGTGTACTAACTCTATAAGTCGTAGCAATACTAATAAATTAATGGTTTTCGCTCGACCGAGGATCTATTTATAAAAAATTCTAAACGACACGATAGATCAAGAAGCCCTAGAGGACAATTGTTAAACGAATTAATTTTATTGGCTTCTTAAATAATCGAATTCCAACTCTTGTATTAGGTAGGTTCATGTAAAGAAATCAATTTATATCTAATATATAAAATTCTCGTGTCACGGGATGCGTAATTGAACTCATCCGAAACGGCTCGACCGATTTTGTTGAAGTTGATGTTATGGGCTGCGACCCTTGGCGCGTAAGACTTAAGGTTTAAAGTTTTGTATTGTCGATTTTATTTGAGAAGCCCTCGTTCGCTGATAGCTAGTATCTGGTGTGTATAAGAATTTTTAGTTTGAGAAGAATCAATGTATTAATATGTATACATATACATACATACAGACAGTTAATATGTATAATAAGTGTAATGTTTTAGTGTGTGTGTGAGAGCAGTTTTTAGTTTGTATTTTTGAGGCCGCTATGTATTTTAACAGCCCAAACGAACGTCATGTGGATTCAAATACAGCCATGAAGCTTTCAATTCCTTTCGGAATTATAAAAGCTCATAAAGATCAATGAAATGCAGGAGTGACCTTAAAAAGGCGTATATGCATACGTATTTGTTTCTAGAGCGTATTTAAGAGTTGTGTAATGGCTGCCGCGGGCAATGCAGTTTGTTAATCAAATGTTTGGCAGTCCTAACCATGCCATGCTGTAGTTAATGATCATCATACTGGATGAATGGGAACAATTGTGATGAGCATATTTGTTGACTATGACATCATACAATTTAATGGTTTTCAGTTTGTTTTGATATAATTACGGCTTTAAAAAGCTATCTTGAGCCGTTTGACGCTGTTGCCTTTACTATATTAAGTAAATGACTGGTGAATATTTATTTACATATATAAATCTAAAGTCCGTTATATAGATAGATAGCAAACTACAATGGGAAGCGGTTAGTGTGTTGCGATGATTTGTTACTCCTCAAAATTCGCCTTTTTCTGTAACCAACATAATTCAATTAAGTCTATACGATATGTTAAATATGCTGATTGATTATGACAACGATCGGACAACTCGAATCCACTCGTGAAGGTGTGTACGCAAGGCCTTGTGTGGTTTTCGCTAATGCCAGAGGCCTCACAAGTGCGTTGCCGGCCTTTAAGATGCCTGGCTCTTTTCTTGAAGGCCCCTAAGGTTTGCGAGTGCTTTAACTAGCACAGATCACAGTTCAATGTTGTAGAGCTGTTGTATCTTAAATAGTATGAAATTTAATAAGAATAGGTTGTTCATTTCATTTTCATTTAGATTTAAGTAAGGCAAAACATATGATCCATTATTTACGCTCCAATGGCCAAAACACCGGTTGATGGTTTTTTGATGCCCGTACCATATTCACATCCTGTCATGATGGGATTTTACGTAGAATATGAATTGTTTAACTGAAATACAATAACTAATTATGATGAACAATATTCCAGGAGGCATGCGCCGTACTTCGGTCAGCCAGACTACAGAGTATATGAACTCAACAAAAGATTGCAGCAGAGGACAGAGGTAATTAATGTTGTGTTGATATAATTTTTGCATTAACTTATAATATTAATCATGCGCGAACAAAAAGTCAACTATTGTCAATTTAATAGAATGATTTTCACATGACTGTTCTGTTTTTATTATCTTAATTTATATAAATCTCCTGTCACGATGTTTGTCCGCGATGGACTCTTTAACTGTTTAACCAATTTTAAATTAAATTGGCACACCGCGAGCAGTCTGGTCCAACTTAAGAGATGGGATAGCTTAGATCTTTAATTATAGTCGCAGTTTCATTTTATAGCAAATTATTTGCCTATAATTAATTGACAGTCACAATTATATGTAACTCCAAAAGATTCTAACAGATGTCTATACTTTTCGACTGGATTGAGTAAGTAATCAATAGATGGCACTGCTCTGGTAAAACGAGAAACGTCATATAAAGATTAAATGATGAACCTAAATTAAGCGTACTTTTATTGTTTAAAACGCTATCAAAATTTATATAAAAAATTTATTGCTAGAAATCACATTTATGGCAAAATAATGTTTGTTCATTAATGCTAGTTATTTAATAAAAACGTTTAATAGTAAAGCTGATTTGGTGATTATTAGCGATAGTTAGACGAAATTAGCGATTAGAGTTTCTCGTACTGCACCAAGGCAACATTCGTGGTCTTTAAAATACAATGTATGACTGTTTTCTGTATCATATGACTATGTGAGTATAACCCCAGTGAAAGGGGTGTTTCTCGAGACAGAGAAAGAATAATTTTACTCTTAACTAAAGTACTGATTCGTGTCAGGTATGAAGTTTTTTACTTTAATTAAAATCCTAAAATAAGCTCCAGGTTTTTTATCAATAATGGTTTAAATTACTTTCCTTTTGTTCACACAAATATTTTAGATATATCGTATTATTTGTGTTGTGTATTGTGCAAAAAAAACTAAGTTAGCAGAATATTTCAGATATTAGTGCATAAACTAATTTTATAAATAGCCATCTGTTGTAGAGTGTTGAACGCAAGTTTCCCTTTTCACGAACTAGATGGCGCTAAACAAAATTACGTTTCAAAAATAATACTTCAACGCTTATGCATTTCAGGACTCTGATAATTTATGGTGGGACGCGTTCGCGACGGAGTTCTTCGAGGACGACGCGACGCTCACACTTACCTTCTGTTTGGAAGATGGACCTAAACGATACAGTAAGTAATACATACGGAGGCATACGTAAATGCTAATATAGAAGATAGTTTTTTTTAAATCAAGCGATGAAATTTGAAATGGAAATGTTGAAGACCTAGGGTGAAACAGTTTCGCCGATTTTAATGAATTTCTTTTTATTTAGAGAAAGTTTGTTTGTGTACTATTTGTTTTATTATAATAATAATAATAAAAATACTTTATTGCACACATAAAACATAGAAAGAAACTTATAGTAAACTTTAAAAAAAGCTTATTATGAACTTAATGTCTGTGTGCAGGCGGTCTTATAGCTACGATAGCTATTTCTTCCAGACCAACCCGGGTCGCAGTAAATACTAAATAACATAAGAAAGTAACATAAAAGTTTGTTTTAGTATACCAATAGATGGCAGCTGTTATAATATAACGCCATCTATTGGACGTGATTAGTATTTCAATTAAATTTGGTTTGTTTGTTTTCCCAGTGCAATGGCAGAACTAACTTGAAAACATTTAAATTTAAAACACGCAAAGCTATGAATTATTAACTTGTCCAATCTAATTATGATTCGTATCAATTCCAGCAATTGGAAGGACGCTTATACCGCGATACTTCCGGAGTATATACGAGGGTGGCGTGTCAGAGTTGTATTACACAATGAGACAGCCGAAGGAGTCGTTTCACAATACCAGCATCACATTAGACTGCGACCATTGTACTATGGTCACGCATCACGGGAAACCGATGTTCACTAAGGTATGCTGCCAGCTTATGCTAGCCTGGTATATTTTGTGCCTTATTGAATGTCTCAAAACTCTTTTCTAATAAAATCATTGTATAAAGTAGTTGACTAAAAATAATCTAAGGCAGGCAACGTCTGAGCACTCCGGCATAGTAAATGTCCACTTATGTCCTATCTCTGTTTATTTATTAACTAACTAATTGCCTAATCTGTGATGAACAGATCCATGAATATTAAGTGGTAAAAGTATGGCGAGATATATATAGATTTTAATTTTTCACTAAACAGCTTTAAGTTAATTTGGTCGCCATGTTGCACAGTAGAAGGTTCCACTTTTAAAAAGCACTATTAATATGATTTTACATAGTAATTAATTTGGCCGCTAAACACGATGGATACGATTTTCATACAACTATTGTGGGCCAATCGACATAGTGGTGAGAATAATGCTCAACTATCAAACCCCCTCCAGGTATGTACAGAAGGGCGCCTGATCCTCGAGTTCACGTTCGACGACCTGATGCGGATCAAGTCGTGGCACATGGCGGTCCGCGCCCACCGGGAGCTGATCCCGCGACAGGCCGTGCATCCGCCGGACCACGCCTCACTGGACCAGCTCGCCAAGAACATCACGCGCCAGGGCATCACCAACTCGACGCTCAACTATTTGAGGGTGAGCTTCCTATTTCATAGCTCTAAACGAGCAGAGACTAGAACTGAAGAACTTAAACGCGAATTTTTATTTCGAGTGCTCAATAATACATTTTGATATTAACGCCATCTATCGTCGCGAAGTTGATATTTGCAATATGTTGAAATGTGTTCAAAATATATTTATTTCGTACTCGTTTTTCAAAGATGCCTTTTAAATAAGTTTTCTCTTATTATGACAACGTAGGGTTTGCTTCCATGCCTGTTATTCGTAATCGAAAAACGATTTACCAGAAAGGTCTGGAATAAATTGTGTGTTTTGTAAATTGGACAGTTGTGCGTGATCCTGGAGCCAATGCAAGAGTTGATGTCGAGGCACAAGGCGTACGCGCTGTCCCCGCGCGACTGCCTCAAGACCACGCTGTTCCAGAAGTGGCAGCGGATGGTGGCGCCGCCAGGTAAGGCCCCACGTACGTCCGCCGACACCACTCTGTCTGTTATTATAGCGAGCCTGCTACTTGCATGCTTTCTGCGTTCGTATTTTCATTATTAGACACATCAGTAGTAGTGTGGCTGATTCTTAAACCGAGACTATCGGCTTATGGTATCAGAAATATATATATATGAATTAAAATAAGCTAAGAGAGGAAGACAATCAAAGCTCGCGAACTGCTTCCTCTCAACAGTCCCCTACTCAACTGTCGTTCGCCTCACCCGGTCACACTTTTCGTAACGCTGCGTTCGCTTATTCGAGCATGCTCAAAGAAGTTTCACTTTAAAAAGCCTCTTTATAATGCTGTAACTTTGAACAATGCCAATGTAAAGCCAAACAATGGCAGTCTCAACTCAACTCGATTCTACCATATCATATGTCGGTCTAAAGACCACTGAAAATATCATTTCACTGACCGGAATTAATAGTTGTACTAAATTCGGTTCTTCTTAAAAACTTGGCAATTTGGACTGTTTGATTCAAGCTTTGTTTAATATATAAACATAGTTGTAATCTTGAAATCTTTTAACAGCTACACAATATGACGAGATTTATTCACGAAAAAAAACATCGTTTTAACTAGAATCCCTATACTGATAGAGTTAAAATATTATTTGTCGATTATAGTTTTTCACACGTCATATGTCTGAGTGTAACAATTCAAGCTGTTTTTAAGTTATTCTTGAAAAGAGTCAATGCAAATTAATGTTACAAAATTAATACAAAAACTAAGTAATGACTGACTGGGTGTTAATTCAAAAGATCTTTTCTCGATAGGATTAATTGAAACATTATTTTTTATGCATGTGCATGCAATTAATTGTTTGCAAGACATTTACCTGACATGTGGATCGAGTTAAAGCAGTTGGCTTGCTTTGAGATGTGAAAATTAATTAATCAGCTTTTAATTAATGGTAGACTATTTCATTGAAATGCCTGCCATGATATGTAGTCCTGGTACTTAGATAAAAAAAAAATATAATAAAACAAAGCATGAAATTAGAAAAAAATATACTTGATTGCTGTCATATAAACTATTTTACTATGCATGTTTAGTATGGAATTATTATTCAAAGTAAATCCTGCTCGGTGACATTCATAGTTGTTGATGAAATATAAATGGCGCCAGTAGCAGTCTTTTATCAAAATTGTAATGAATTCAGAGCATCTGTCACATGTTAAACTAAAAGCTGAATGTGAATTGCAGAGTCTCAGCGGCCGGCGAGCAAGCGGCGCAAGCGCAAAGGCAGCGCAGGCGCAAACGCCGCTCCCCCCGCGCCCGCCAAGAAGCGCTCACCCGGACCTAACTTCAGTCTTGCCTCTCAGGTAATTTATATCAACACACAGTTCACCATAGTCTGTGTAGATCCTTGTAAGACTTTATTACAAAGAATGATTTGATCCAGGACGTGATGGTGGTCGGCGAGCCGTCACTGATGGGGGGCGAGTTCGGCGACGAAGACGAACGACTGATCACGAGACTCGAGAACACGCAATACGAAGGCGACGGCGTCGAGTGGAGCAACCCTCCCCCCGCTTCCCCCGCCAAGACGCCCCCCGGCAACCACTGACGTCACTGGCCCTAGTGGCCCTAGCTGAATCGCCCGGCGCTGTCGATATAAATAAATAATATAGGCCTTTACGGATATTCATGCGTTTTATTTATAAAGAGACTTTACAAAGCACCATGTATAAATCACTTCCTAGCGACCTATGACGTCACTAGCCAGCGTTGTCTATATAAATAAATAATTTAGGTCTCAACGGACATTGATGCGTTTTATTTAAAACATTTCTATTATAGGAGAAATTTGCGAACAGCCAAACGATATCAAAAACGTTACGTGTTTTGTATTATAAGATAGTGGTATGATTATTAGAAAAGTTGACATGTACAAATTTCTTAACGGCGACTTATGACCTCGCTCGCCGTAAGTTGCACTAAAAGCCAGGTGCTTAATATACAAATAAATTAGGCCTTTGTAAATGTACTTGTGTTTTATTTATAAATTATACATTGATACTGTGCCATTATACATTTTAACAAAAGCTACTGTTTGAGTCGCAATCATTTCATAATGATTGTAACACCCTCATCTCTGCCAAGTTGCACTCAAAAGTATAGCAAATTATCTGTAATAAAAGCAACAGTGAAAATAGTTTAAATGCACATTTGTCGTTTAATTTAATGAAACAATCTTCTCACGAGTTATCAAAATAATGCTCAAATTTTGAAGCTTATTTGAGAAATGGATATTTTAATAATCTGTTTTTCTCGGGCAACTTAATTTTTTTTAATTTAATTTAAACGCTTATACATATTTTTCACAAGCCTAGAATGGTTGTGCTGCGACTACCACAATATTTATGATTTATATCTAAAACCCGTTGAATCAGTTGATAGCCTGATTTTAAAGCTAATAGCGACATCTGTCAATTTTTAGATAATTATTCCCTACAGTAGACTAGGGATGTTCGATACTACTTAAATAAGTACTCCTAAAGTATCGATACTTACTTATATCGATAGTTTTTAGTACTTTTTTTAGGTTACCTCAAAAATTTTCGTTTCTTTTGGTAAAATTTGTCAATATTATTGATTTTGGTAGTGGCATGATAACATTGAACACAATAAACCGATGAATTCAATGATTACAATAAATAAAATTGCTCGTAAACAATCACTTTAGCAATTGACAACTTAAATGGCGGGCGTCTCACCCGCTTTCCGCTCGGGATCGGGTGAATTCGGAAGAATTCACGCCACCACGCGACGAATACCGGTAACTCAGTAACCGAGCGCGATCACCATCAGCTTTTGCTTTCTCATTATGTATAGGTACGTTTTGTGTATGATGCGTTCTGTATTTTGAATGGTGACGCTGATTCGATTAGATACCAAGTAATTTTGTTACGATACCGAGTAAGTATCGCAAAATTGATTCGATACCATAAATACTTGGTATCGAGTCAAAAGTATCGAGTACCTACTCATATTTACTAGTATCCGAATATCCATATATCTCGTTTTAAAGAGTGCGATTGCTTTTGTTAATTTGTTGATTGATTGATTGATTTTGCTAAGCAGGAATGTAAGATACAGATTTTAACCGTTGTTTGGCAGCAAGTAATTTTTTTTATGTAAATAGTTTTGATACTTACCTCATAATTTTTGCAAGATTATCTGCATTATTTAATATTTAAACTAGGTCTGCCTATATACCTTGTATCTTGATGTATTCCTTTGCCTATTTTTATTGGCTTTTCATCTATTTCTGATCTTAATTTTGAAAAAGAATCTTTATAAATATTTCTAATATATCTGATATACTTATTTTGTATACCTTGATTTTTGTACTATGGTTTCAAAGGCCTAAATATACAGTTTTGAAATCTGGTTGTTCTCGCGGTTGATACTCGTCGAGTATTTTTATTAAGCTCTTAATTCTTTGAAGTAACATATAGTAATAAATTAACAGTAGTAATAATATAATAGCAATAAGTGCCAACTTCAAAAAATGTAAATAACAGAACAATTCAGAACGTTAGAGGTCCGAGAGGACTTTGTAAGCATGTGACCGAAGGGCACCTTAGAGAGTTAATTAGGCTTAATTTTTACTTCTGTGCAGTGTGATATATAGGTATCTGCTCTATGTATACTAAAGTTTCCAAACTCATTAGCCATTGCTATGAAAAATCACCGTTTAATTGAAAAATAACTGCTACTAGCAGTTAGTTTTAAAATATCAGATAGCAAATATCAAATATACTATTTAATTTTGACAAATTTTATATCTGGCTCGTTGGAAAAATCAGCAATCTAACAATCTAAGATTGCTAATTATTTCTTCCTTGATTTGCATCTGAGTTCTAAAGTACTTGCAAGTCTAATGAACTTTAGTGCTCTTTGACAGTTGTAAATTGTAATTTGCTACCTACTTGTTCTTGACTGTTTTGAATTTGAATGTAACATCATTGAATAAGTAACAAAAGTGAACAAAATATGCACAATACTTAATCATATTAATTATTAACACATATAGAAAAGAGTTTGAATTGTAAGGAAATATTTAACCTATAAGTATGTCGGACAGTGAAGAGCCAGCCGCAAAAATGTCGAAGATCGAGGTAAGTTATTGATCGCACGTAACCTAGTCCTTTATTAAAAATATCCTAGCATCGTTTGTAATTAAGTAGGCGCTGCAATATTTGTTGTTGACTATACAATACCGGCTCGGCGTCAACTATTTGTTGATCCAAAACTTTCGCACCAGTCAAATTGAGCTTCTAAATGTTTCATTGTTAGGCGTTGTATATTTGTATGTATTTCGATATATTAACTTTTAGAATTCGTTCTGAACCCACATCCCGACTGCCTGGAAAAAAAGGTGGCTCATTTTATAATTTCTCTCAAAATTTACTTCCAAGTTTGACTGGATAGTTGATGAGACGGAAAGGAGTAAAGTAAGGAATAGCTCCTTGCTTCTTTTGACATTAAACTTTGGCCAGGTTTTCATTGTCCTGAGCTTGATGATATGTATTGTTTATATGGTTGATGTAATAACATAACATGTTAGAAAATATGAATCAAATTGTGTACCTTCTTCTTCAGCATTTTTAGAAGTTGCTAAAAAATTGCTGATTAGAAGGAGGACTATGACACCTTCACTTTAATATAATTTATGAAGTATAAAACTTGAGCTAAAAAGTTCTTGTAACTTTATGTAGGAAACAATCCTTCTTGTTATTTCAGACTTCATCCCAAGGAACAGATGATGAAATGGATGAAGGACAAGAGGAATGGCTTAGTGAAGGCATTCTCACTGATGATGATGGAAATAATATGGTATTTATATTGCTTATCACTATAGTGATTCAGAGATAATCTTAAGCTTATTGAATTTTTTGTGTAAAATTATCACAAAATCTGAACAAAATTTAAAAAGCTATTTTTTAGCCTCAAAGCAAGTTTCATAAATTAGTGCATAAAGACAGATAATCCTAGATTCTACTTCTATATCTTTGTTTAAATTTAGATATAGGGCAAATGAGGTTGTCAGTTGCATAAGTGGCAACAGCCACCGCATATAAACAACCACTAATCCTTAAAAGAGGTGACAACTGTTTTATTGAATTGTTACATGATTTCAGCCAGATCAAACAAATGATAATATTACGAAGTCTGATGTAGGAGATGGATCAATACATGATGAGGAGACTCAAATAGAGGGACATGATACAAGTGCTACAAAAACTGAAGAAATTGAACAAGCTCTAGATAGTATGGAAGGTACTAGTCAGGTATGTCTGCTAAAAACACAAAGTACAAATAGGAACAGAACATGAAATAATTGTAAAATCTTCACAAAACAAACATAAAAAACTTGATAAATACTAAGTAGTAATCACATTGAAATAATAATCTAACATCACAAACTTCCAAATAATACCATGTAAAATATGTTAATTATGCAATTGTTTTTTTTAACAAAACTTTTTAATTGGGTATCGTTTTTTTATTCTTTATACATTGTGTAAGTTCATTTACCATCCTCTCCTTTTGTCCTTTAATTATATGTCTTACATATAAAATTCTCAATCAGTGTGTTTGTAACCAAAATTATTTCAAAACAGTTTAAAAGACAGTTTTTTTTTGTTTGTAGAAAAATTGAATTTTCACTCTTCAACCTAATTACAGTCCATTTTTAGTAGATTTGTATTCAAATGGCAGTATTAGTGATT
Source organism: Pontia daplidice (assembly GCA_963693355.1). Lineage (NCBI taxonomy): Eukaryota > Metazoa > Arthropoda > Insecta > Lepidoptera > Pieridae > Pontia > Pontia daplidice. The sequence goes on along the minus strand of CAVNZL010000023.1, from coordinate 190,095 downwards.
TTGAATAATTTCAGAACACTGAGATACCAGAAGCACTTGGAACATTCCTTGTTCGCAAAAAGAAGAATGAAGTCAAAGATGAGAGTGACATAGATGAGTCAATAAAGCAATCTGATGATGATGGACATTCCACCGATGAATTATTGGTATTTATATCAGTTGTTTACATAATTACAAAAATGTCTATATTCCTAAGCCTCAGTTATTTCCTAATGTAACAAGTTTTGCATTGGCAATATATTAGGATGTGCAATGCAATGCAAAAGAACCTCTTAATATATAAAGGATTTTGTTGTATCAATTTGGGTATTTCAATATTTCAGAGAATGCTTGGTGAAGATGGCCAGAAGAAAACCAAAGAGTTAACAAAGAAACAAAAAGCACAAACACGTGATGGTGATACAAGTGATGATGAAGATGTATTTAAGGTGTTTATCGTTTATATATAGTTTTAACTGTAACATCCTGGGAAGACCAGGATATTTAAAATACAAATCTTGTGCGTCTGTTTAAGAGAGCTTAAGCCCAGTTAATTAGTTTCTCATTTTTAATTCAATTCATGTTCCAAGCATTTGTGATGATGAACTACACAAACAGCCATCTATACTATGTAAATTTTTCATTTTAGGTGATTCCTTTTTATAATATATATATTTATGATCACATTTACTCTATACATTTTAAATATTTTCAGCAAGCTGAGAACATCAGAGAAGTACGTGTGGCAAAAAATATATTGAACAAGAAAGTAGCCACTAAAGCTGAACCCGAGGATATGAGCGACACAGAAGATACCTATGAAGTGAGACAGGTATACCTATGTAACTATATATTACCCTTATTCTTTATATCAGGTTCATATGGGAAAAGTGTGGACATTAAGATTCATAAAACTAAATTGGTCTATGCAATGTTTTAAAAAAGGATTATTACTTGGGTCATGTCAAGTTACAGAAAAATTTTATATAAAGAAAAACATTGTATTAATGGATTAAGTTATGTATTTTTACAAAATTGAAATTGTAAAGTACTTGAAACGTCAAATTATGTAACTTAATCTTACTCTTTGTAACTTAATCCGTTAACAAAGAGTTTTTCTTTAAATGAGTAATAGTTATGTAAATAAAAGACAAAATTTGATATATTTAAAACTTATTTGCTAAATCATAAAATTAAATCAGTCTTAAGAGCATTATTTATTATATAGTTAAGGTTGATGCAAAGTCCAACAGCGGTTTGTATCCCCATTCCGATGTTAATGTTATATGTGTAGTGATATTGTAAACTTTTCCAGCAAAATGCACCCGTGTACACCATAAAACAAGTGAAGACTGAAGTGGCTAGTGACGGAGAGGGGGATAGCTATGATGTGAGTATACAATTATTTAAATAAAATACTCTAAAGTATCCAAACACAAAGGTAAAGGTGACAGATGTCTGAAATTATCATATACTAATAATATTTAATACAGATAAAGCGGTGACATCAGTATGCAGTCCAATTTATATCATATATGCGAAAGTTTGTAAGTCTGGATGGATGGATGTGTGTTTGTTACTCTTTCATGGAAGAACTATTGAATGGATTTTAATGATTTTAATGATGATTAGGCTTCAGTTTATAAATGAAGTGAATTGTCAAAAATATCAATTCTATAATAATATATTTAATATCAATATTTGGACGAACAGATTTTAGACCTAAGACTTAGACCTGACCTTATATTTAGGCGACCCATAAGCATCTCAAGTCGCAACCTCCACTCGCATTGTCAAATGTCAAACGTTGCAACAAGATTTGAGTTTGATTAAACAATGAACCGTTTAAGTTTAAATATATATTTATTCAGTATATAAAATAAATAAAATGAACCAACTATTTCGTTTGTAAATCAATCTATATAAAATTCTCGTGTCACAGTTTTCGTTCCCATAGTCCTCCGAAACGGCTTGACCGATTGTCATGAAACTTTGTGTGCATATTGGGGAGGTCTGAGAATCGGACAACATTTTTTTCATCCCCCTTAATGTTAAGGGTAGTCCACCCCTTAATTTTTATTTTTTAGACAAAATTTCTTAGTTTCTATTTTTTTATGATACAACACACAAAAATACATACAATCTTAAATTTTCACCCTTCTACGATGTACCCTTATTTTTTATTTATTAATTGAAAATTCAAATCACATGTATGGCAAAACAACGTTTGCCGGATCAGCTAGTTTATAATAATTACTTGCTTCGTGTCGATAAATATAACCAATAAATTTATTGTTTTACAATTTCAGTCATCAGAAGAAGTGACGACGATGAAGCGGATATTCGGAATGGCGAAAGAGAGAGCCAGTAAAATCGCGGCGGAGACAACAGGCAAATCCGGGGTGATCAGGCCGTCCATTACTGTGACCAAAAAGGCTGTCATTGTTGACAAGAGTAGAGGTAAAAAATTACGGCTATGATACCGAAGTCCTAAAATTAGTTTGTAATTTTATGTATTTAATGTAAATAATTATTGCGGTATGATTCACCAGTTTAAATTAAATTAAAACCCTAATAGACCAATCTACGAGCAATACTCCGCGAAAAACCCACAACCAGTCTACGCACGTTTCGCTCCGACACCGGAGCATCATCAGGATATTGCCTCTACGAACAGCGAGTCCCTGTTCGTAGAGGCTGAGAGCTGATCCAGTGGTTGTGGGTTTCTCGCGGAGTATTGCTCGTATATTGGTCTATTAGGGTTTTGTACTATGGACTTCCGCAAAGTAACGCCTGATTCTATTAATTAAAATAAATTGTCTGCCTTAAAAGTGCTTTCTCTAGGCAACCTCAGAGTAGTATTTTAAAGAACTGTAGGGGCTAACGAAGTCTTCCAACGCTGAGTAAATAAAATCTTTGTAGCTGCATTTTTAATCTTAGGTTACGATGACGTCACATTTTAAAACGCACTAGCAAAGTTTTCGACTGCCCAATATAGACATTTTGAAATTTAAATCTGGTCGTGGTGGCCGAATCCCATCTATCACAAATACCATGGAATATTAAAATTTCGATGAAAATTAAACTGCATCATTGGATTTTTGAAAAATATAACCATGTTAATACTGTCTTGTAATATGTTTTTCATATTTTGGCTGTCATGCTGGTCACCCGCAGGGCTTTCCCAGTGTCTACCTTTGTACATACTGAAGGTTATTATTATTACACCATTATAGTGTCGCTATAAAGCACCAAAAATTCATGATATCCACCAACTTGAAAAACATAATTTTTAACACTTTTAACCATCTCCAAGTAACATCAAAACCGGTTCATTCGTTTTTGAGGTGGTTCACGTCTTATTATGAATATGTCTTCCATTACAGGCAAGCCGCAGTTGAAAACGATAACACGCGAAGTCCAAAGTATAATTAAGAAACCTACTTTTTCAAGAGACGTCTCGCAGACTATAAAAGATGAAGAACAGACGTACACCGAAGAGTATTTAGACGAAGATTTGGAGGTAACACATTGCTGTAATAAACATTTAAAAACCTCGACAAATCAATACGGTTTGACTATCCGATCAATCTGATAAATATATATAATAAAGTTTGTAATTAATAGAAAGGCTGGAATGTTTGTCTTTCTGAAAGAATATACATTTATTTTATAATAAAATATACACTATTTACAATAAATAATGAAATAAAAATAACTGACCTGAAAGAAAACAACATTAAAAGCCCCTTTTTACACAAAAAATTAATACATTAAATACATTATTTTACAGAAAAATTAAAAACGAATGATTGACATGTGTCTCTGTTTTACATAAAAAATGTTTCAAATAAAGAGGTTCTCTTTATATAGCAGCTGTGTTGTACAAAATGCTCAACGCATTACACCTACACCCAAGTTTTGGCACATACATCCAAAAGTTCATACATAAACAAATTAACACTAAATACATTTAATTCTCCCAACACTAAAAATATTAATTTTAGTGGCTTGGAGTCACCAAATAGCTCAACTAGTGCTAAATTACAAATTTCAGGAACTATCTCAACAGGAGAAAGAACAGAAGTTCCAAGAATTAATGAAACCGGAGGTGATGGATGAAGAGGTGCTATCAGATTGCCCTACGATCATCTCTGAAGACGGTTCATTATACAATGTACGTATATTATTGTAAAATCGATAATTTTCTAATATATTAAACTTCTAATATACTAAGTAGTCTTCCTGCATACCAAATTTCATCAAAATTGGTCTAATCGTTTAATAACAAACACACTCACGATCTTTTTCAATATATCATTTTATTTTTATTATTCTATTAATAGTATTTTATTATTAATACTGCGGTGTATTATCGTTAATTAAGAGATCCTTGACAATATGTACGATTGCATTTATATGATGCGATATGTATATTTTATTTAATGCAGGTATAATCCCAGACATCAGCTGCTATCTTATATATATAAAATTCTCGTGTCACAGTTTTCGTTCCCATACTCCTCCGAAACGGCTTGACCGATTCTCATGAAACTTTGTGTGCACATTGGGGAGGTCTGAGAATCGGCCAACATCTATTTTTCATCCCCCTTAATGTTAAAGGTAGTCCACCCCTAAATTTTATTTTTTAGACAAAATTTTTAGTTTCTATTTTTTTATGATACAACATACAAAAATACATAGAATCCTAAATTTTCACCCTTCTACGATCAACCCTTATTTTTTATTTATTAATTGAAAATTGAAATCACATGTATGGCAAAACAACGTTTGCCGGATCAGCTAGTTTACTTATAATATTAATAAAATATACTATAAATATTATAAAACTTTGTTTTTTCTTACAGGATTTTCATTCATCGGACTCCGAGGATATGGATGAATGGTTCACCCTTGATATTCGAGAGGAAAAGGCTGGAGATTATATACCACTCTTAGGTGGGACTCTTAACATGGATTCAGTCACATTAATAACAAACACTAACCTAAATAATTAATAAATTAAGGGAGGGCACAATTATTACTGTCGAGGTGGTTCTTTTGAAATATTAAGAAAGAAAGGAGAATTTTAAAACCTCAATCTAATATAGAAAATTCTCGTGTCACGGTGTTTGTGGTTGAACTCCTCCGGCTTCCCCGATTCTCATGAAATTTTGTGTGCATATTGGGTAGGTCTAAGAATCGGACAACATCTAGTTCCAGTTGCAACCCCGTGACACGAGAATTTTATATAATATTGTGAATCTAAACCATTCCCAGATCCCCTTGAACACACACAAAAACTTTCATTAAAATCGGTACAGTCGTTTTAGAGAAGATCAGTGACATACACACTCACAGAAGAATTATATATATAAAGATTGGTCTAGTCTAGTCCAGATGTTAAATGTCTACGTATATGAGTGGGACACGTAAAAAGGAACTTTTCTTGTATTTCAGTCCCCTTACATATTGTAAGCATACAGGCGAACAGTCAAGTCCTCAGACTTCGCTGATAAAACTGATACAGTGTTTTTATCGTTTAGACACAGAAAAATAAAAAAATTATCACCATTTTAGCACCCATAATAATAATGTGATGATAGGTGAATATTGCTAGTCCGCAAGTTTATTTTTTTTACAGGTTCAAAAGCCCACAAAATCCTGAGCGAAGAAAAGAAAAAAGTGGAAGCCCAAATGGCGAATTTGAAAGTCAGTCTCTCTTCGCTGGCGAAATCTCGGAAGCAGCAAGATGAACAATTGAAAAAGGCCGCCGCAACGCTCTCGGAATTAGACGCGGCGTTGAAGGCATCATAGAGATATATAAAATAAAGTTTATAATTATAGCTGGTTTTATTTATGAGATGGTTATCAAAGAGTCGAAGTAGGAATTGTTAAGAATGTAATACGATGAAGCGATCGTTTTGTTTTGTTGATAGTTGAATTATCAATTACATTGTGACTGACTGAAAATTTATTTTTTGGCCTCGACAAAAAATCTTTACTTTCAATTTCGTTGGCTACCGCAATTAATGAAAGTAATAATTTTGGTATAAAAAATAATTCTTGATAAAATCGCTAATTTTTATATCTTACATTAAAAATCAATCAACTGTAAGTTTATAATTTCAGATACAAAGTTTTTTGATTAAGTAAACTATGCATCTGAAAATTGTCTTGATCTATCTATAATTAACTGTAATATAATGAAAACAAATAAAATTCGAAGGAAAACAACTAATTTATAAACAATAACCCCCATTTTTCATCACACTGCATACAGAAAAATTGTTGAACAGTTAATTTTTCAAATATTAATTTTAATCAAATTTGTTGTAATGCTTGTTAGGGCACGAATTTGGTTAGTAAAATTGTCACACACAGAATCCGTATTAAAAAATAATAGTTCGCTATTTAACTTGGAAGTGATATGTCTGCTTCCTACTACGATACAAAAAGGAATAAATTAAAAATTATCTGGAGCTGAGTGAAGGAAAAACAAGATGGCGGCTCGATTGCTCATTCAAATGACAGGAAATAGTCAATACAATAATTAATTTTTGCAATCTTACTCAAATAAATCAACATTTACAACACCTAATACTAAGAAACGGATTAAAATAGATAAAGATGTTCACATGCAACGAACATAATATTATCATAGTTTTCGCTATATCTGATGAACCGTCATATCTGCAAAGTTGAAATTTACACTAAAGATGTCAGCTGTTCAGCTGCCTTTACAATACCGTATTAGTATACGGTTATATTAAGATCTTTTATTTCGAGAACGAACTTCTGCCATCAATGAAAACTTCCTTGTCTGGGAGTAATTATCAGGAGCATATAATCGAAGCGTTGCATGAGTAAGCCACTGGAATCAATTTCGCCCCTGACAATTGCTATGCCCCTACGCCGATTAAGTTCGTCCTAATATCCCCAGATCGAAGTAAGTAGAATACAGGTATGGTATAAACTTTTTTGTACCTTTTCAAGCTTATATTTTACTTCATAAGGAGACCAGACCACTGAGTTTGATTCCAATATACTCCTCACCAATATCGCATACAGGGTTTCAATTCTATTATATATAAGATAGTGATAGATTTGATTTTCATTTACTTTATTTATAGGGAAGTAGGCTTCCTTTAAACTTGGTAATATCGATGAAAATATGTTTTACACTTGCGAAACTAAATTGCGAAAATGACGGTTCACATAATGTAATATGTCACAAATTTGACGGAGTACATTCATCTGTGTTATCCCTGAAAAAGTTTCAGTGTTACCTAGCAACCGATATAATTGTTTTATCAATAAACAATGAGCGGCGAAACGATATTCGAAGCACCGAGAAAATATAATGTGGCACAAATTCGGGTTCATGACTATTTATACGGTGAGTAGATTTACCTACTTTTATCACTCAAGTACACACATACACTATAGAACTCTCTACAGACAGACTTCAGACATTAAACTGTGTAACATTTTTGTTAGCATTTTACAAACATTCGCTTTTATTGTTCTTAAGTATTTATATTAGTAACGTAATAATGAGGCCCACATTCTAGTAACGATTGAGCGACTGGTAACACACTATGAGTAGTTGTATTTTAGATAACGATATCTAGTCATGCGAAGCGAGATCAATCATTTATTTATAGAGTTAAAGCTTGGGCATATACCATGATATAGCACAGAATAGGGCTGTAGGTCCTTCACCCATCTGTTTATCCAGCGAAACATTGTTCATCCTCTACATGTTTTAAAATTAAATTACATGTAACTGAAGTAAAAATAAAAGTCGCTTCACCATGAGTGTTTCTTGTGTATCAAATGCCTATATTTGCGCATCATTTTTGTAGCACTGCAGTACTTAAGTTATAAGTGTGAATGAGATCAGTCTCATTGTACACTAATAACTAAACTTTTCCGTCCAACTGTCACCAGGCTGGGTATCATAGCTTAGCTTTACTTTGACTCAAACATAGAGTTGACCAGACTCTTTCGTTGCCGGATTTACCACACCTATGCGAAGAAGCACAACGAAAACTAGCACTTATATGACAACACTGAACTTAGCCAGGTGAAATAAATTGTCGGATTATATTAATGTTTTAACTTTAAATTAAACGATATTTATCAATAATACTTTGAACGTTTCAAAAAGCATATTTTTGATTAATTTAAGTTGCACAAATATATATAAACTAGCTGATCCGGCAAACGTTGTTTTGCCATACATGTGTCTTCAATACAATTTAGGATTGTATGTATTTTTGTATGTTGTATTATAAAAAAATAGAAACTAAAAATTTTGACAAAAATATAAAAATGTAGGGGTGGACCCTTAACATTTAGGGGGATGAAATATTGATGTTGGCCGATTCTCAGACCTACTCAATACGCTCACAAAGTTTCATGAGAATCGGTCAAGCCGTTTCGGAGAAGTTCAAGTTCGAACCCCGTGACACGAGAATTTTATATAATATTGTGAATCTAAACCATTCCCAGATCCCCTTGAACACACACAAAAAATTTCATCAAAATCGGTCCAGTCGTTTGAGAGAAGTTCAGTGACATACACACTCACAGAAGAATTATATATATAAAGATGTCGTGACCAACATTTTGATCTGAATTTGACAGAATATTTTGTTTTACAGACTCGGCGTATATTGTATCGGGAGCGCGTGATTACGCGAGGACTGCGTTCAAAGCCGCCATGGCGTCAGCTCAAGTTGTAAGTGAAAAAGTTTCAATTACTAGTCTTAATAAAATAAAAAGATATTTAACGTCTGTTTGTCTACGCACAGCTGTCGTCTATCAAAGACAATTTTCATCGCATAAAGTTTAGGATTTAAGCGTTTGAGCTCATTTAAAATATTTTATACTTATTACATGCATCGTAACGTGCGAAAAGGAACGTTTTACCCCGATGTTGTACCATCAAATAATAAATCAATTTATAACAATAGTTCATGAGATTAGCAGGTACGAACAAACTCTATAAATAATATTTGTACATAAATTGGGAGATGTTCGTTTGTTTGAAAGAACAAGAGACTCAAAATAAAATGACAAAAAAACTTCATTAACTCCAACAAATTATAAATTTAAGTAAAAACTATTTTGAAAAATTTCAACGAAGTTTATCAGTATTGGACGCGCTATAAGAATTAAGTAATTAAGGTGATTTTAAATATTGTACATATATTGTGTCTAAGCTTAACATATTTCCAGAGTATGTTATAGGATATATATATAGTTATTAATCTAATATTAAGTTAGTCGTACAGTCACTTCTGTGCCTTGGAGGCCACGGAAGTCAGCGTATATGCTGAGTGTCATCCATTTTCAGGTGATCAGTGAGTTAGTTGTAAGTTTTATTTATTTATTTTAATTACATTTATATCTACATTTTTTGTCTACACAAATTGTTTTCTTTCACAAATGAAAATGCTTTATAGTGTTCAGAAATGCTTTACGTGTTTAAAGTTTTAATTGTATAAACAGGTCATCCAGCCCGTGTATAAGACAATGTTCTCAGAGTTACGCAAATTTCCTAGGATGAGAGTGGGTATGTTACATTTCCTTGAATATTTCCATTTATTTCTTATATATTTTATATAGCAATTCACCTATACCTTCACTACACTTCAGATAATAACAATTTATTGTTTCAAAATGTACATTTGTGCTTGTAGCCCTGGATGAATTAAAGAAACGTGCGATTTCCAATTTTCAATAGGAATAAAATATAAAAATTATATAAAATCTAAATTAAAATATACATTATGTATTTATATAAAGACATTAAAGAAAACGTTCATCCAGAAACACGAAAATATCGTAGGATGTGTTGCGGCAAATGATGGGAATGTCGTAAATAGGGCTCGAATTGGCATCAACTCTAGAGGTTACGAAAAGGCATCATCTTCAAATCCAAATTATACAAATTATAAAACACATAAATAAATCTATAAAAAACTAATTCTAGTTTCTAATGCGCTGTGCTGGCTGTTGCAAATAATGTATTACGCAAAAATAAATCTATTGTAACAGCGACATTTCGTTTCAAATTCCTGTAAATATACCTCTAAATATATATTAAAAGCTGTCATATACGTTTTATGTATTTATAATTACAACTGTTCGTAATAGATTTGATGTTGATTTTCAAACAATTCTCATAAACTAATTTATTAGCAATAGTTGGCGAAAAAACCCTCAAAACCAATGCAGGTTTTGTATTCTATTAATTAATTAGATTATTTATCTATATAATAGTATGTAGTGATAAGCATACGAAAGGGCATGCTGAGATGGTTTGGTCACATGGAAAGAATGAATGAGGATAGACTGACAATCGTATATATAAGGCGAGTGTGGATGGCGAGGGTGGGGCTGGGAGACCTGCCCGAACGTTTTTGGATCAGATTCAGAACGTTCTGGAAAAAGGACAGGTCAAAAGCACCCATAACTGACGAAAATGTATGAGGAATTTAATGAGTGTGGAAGAAGCGAGAGAGGTATGCAAGGTTCGTAGCAAATGGAGGTCTGTGGTCTCTGCCTACCCCAATGGGAGACAGACTTGACTTATATAAATAAAATAAATTTATCTATTGTGACTTTTAAATGTCGTGTTACAGTATACCATCCGAACTGTAGACTCCCCCAGCACGTGGACCGATCGTACGGTGCGTACCTTCGGAAAGTTAGCGAAGCGAGAAATGTGCCGGCGCCACAATTGACTGGAAAGGACAGGTTCAAATTTAGCGCGGTGTGAGTTTAGCCTTCTTATTTATCTCTCTTTATATGTTGTCTTGATGGGAAGACGACATTCAGGGAGTGGCAGGGAAGGCATGGCTCAAAACTTCGAAAAATAGAGAAGGATGGAGACACTTGGAGGAGGCCTTCACCCTCCAGTGAGGGTTCATGCATAAAAATTGATACAAATGTCATTTAGATAAACATTTTTCGACATTCGACATGGTAAATGCTAATTTGGAATAAGTGACATTATATATATATTAATTTAATAAACCATATATTTAATAAACCATTATAAATCTTCATTGTAACTGTAATTTTGCATGAAATAAAAGGCTTTTTTTTATTTATTTATTATTTATTATATGTCGTCTTTATTAGATAGTTGTGGCGGCTACTGTGTTTGATAATTATGGGTGTTTTTTTTTCTCAGACATGTTTGGAAATTTGAGCATTATTTTAACAACATTCTTCGAGATAAATGGAACTTGCTGAACTAGCAGCGGCCGGCAATAATTGTATGAAAATCGTATCTGTCGTGTTTAGCGGCCAAATGAATTTATATATAAAATCATATTAGTTGTGTAATTTAAAAACGGGCCAATCTACTGCAACAAGTCGCCATGTTGGCATTGGTTTCGGAATGGCTTGCACATAGAAAGCTGTTAAGTGAAAATGCTTAATTTCGCGCCTTATTTGAGAAAAGTACAAGCTTTTCTAGCTAGGCATTGATGGACTTAGACTCCATCAATCCTCTCTTGTAAAATTCGATTTCATGCTGTTAACTAATTAACAATATTATATGAATCTACCCCTAGTTGTCAATATGTTGCAGACCGAAGAAACTACTGGCAGTACCAAGTGTGACGCCGGATTTTCAACCATCAACGCCTGCGTGTCCCCTGGGACCAACCAAGCCGAAGAATAGAGGGACGCAGAGTTTGTATAGGTGTGTACGACTTTTATAAATTTGCTCACCAAATGTTAATCGCGGCTTACCTCAAATGTTGTGTGTGCATACATGTGTGATACCCCGATTTCGATCAAGTACGAATGGCGAGTCGTCATGTTGTTACATTACGAGACTTTTGCTTATTTTAAACTAATTATATCTAATATCCAACATCACCAATTTCAAGCACCAGCTTACCAGACTCCTAGTGCCTTATTCCACGTTCCTCCTGCAAGGGCAACTTATGCTTGGAACTCGGTGATACTTCGCGCAGCCCGGACGTATAAAGAAGATTTTTTGGACCTCAATTAATTTATTTAAACAAAAACACTTTAACGGATTTAAGTTGTGTATTTTTGCAAAATTGAAATATAATTACATTATTTTAAATTTTTCCGACGTTTCGCGTGCATTACAGCGTGCGTGGTCACGGTAGACTGAAGACAAAAGGTGTTAATTGTCAAAATAAGTGTCACAGCTGCAGAGAGTTGTGTGTTATCTGTATTTATTGCCCGGAGTTGGCCGGAAACTGGAAGGATTTACAAAACTGGCTCACGGTGTCCTTTATTTTCCCGGATTGTTTTTCATGAGACTTTAGTTTCGATATTATTGGATAACCAGGTGTCAAACACCAATTTTAAGCCGTCTTCTCTATTGAAGTTAGGATGTTATTTGATTTCAATTGATTCTCGTACCAATCTTGGAAAGAATCTTTTTTCTTTCGCCAGTAGTTTGGATGGTCGAAGCGTATGTAGTGATTAGGTCCCTACAATGTGTGTTCACAGACTTATTTTGTGTGTCGTCTATGTCTTATGTCTGCAATATGTTCTCTCAGTCTGCTGGACATATTTCGTTTAGTTTGCCCTATGTAAGAGAGGCCACAGTCGATTTATTTAATTTAACAAGAATTTCGTTAAAGACCGATATAAAACAGCAGTAGCTTAATTTGGGCACTACCACCACACTCTCACATCCACACCACACACATTCACAATTACTTATGTGTGTTTGTTCTTCTTTTCTTGTCTAGTAATTAATTTTAATATATGTTTCATAACTCTGTTTTGATTAATAAATAAATAATACAAACATGACTTCAGTATACATAATCAAATTAAAGGGTTACAGTACACAAGCTCTTTAATATGTAAAATAAGGCAGATACACATAGTTATCAATAGAAAGTACCAACAAGTACTATTAAATTTCTATCCGAGTTTGATGGTGCCAACTAGGTCGGAAAATAATACCATTTGCGAACCATCAAATATTGAATAGAATTTTTTTAGCATGCGCCAGCGAGCCGTACCTTAGTGGCCACAGAGCGTGTTTGTCTGTCTGTTGAACTGTCCTCTAATTACGATAATATATTCTATGTGAATATGGATAATACGTTCATTTATACGTTTTTTATAACAGGGAATCGTCAGCGCAGACAATACCTTGGCAACCGGATGGAAGACCGGCAGATACGTGTCAAGAAACACCAGAAGTTGTCTTTCTCGACAATTTACAATGGGGTAGCTGCTTAAATAATATAAATAAATTTTCGAAACATACAAATTACATAAATATGTGTTAATTAGTTTGTTTAGGAAATCTCATTAAAACTTTTTTAGAGTAGGCTTTCGTCTTTTTCTATTAATATGTGATGGAAAGAGACGGGTGAGCCTTTCAGCTAACGATGCAGAGACAAATTTACTACCATATAGAGTGGATTTCATTATCATATTGTAATTCCAGGTCCGGGAAAGCCGTACCGAGTTGGCGATTTACCAGCAGACTTTCATACTACGGAGATTATAAATAAGTACATATCATATATATTCATTTAGTATACGAGTAATTTGGTAGTTTTCAGAAATCACTTTTAGCCGTGTTTGGAATACCTATTGTCATGATTTTGTGAGTAATAGTTAAAATTGCGGGAAGTTTTAAAAATCAACATAGAAACACCGGCAATGTGCTGCCTAGCTGACGTCACGCCCCACCATATTCAGTGGGAGTTTAGTGGGGATTAGTCGAGGACCCGGCTGCGCCCGGGCGGGGAGATTCATTCCGGTGCGAGACGCGGGTGAAGATAGATGCTATCTAAGATCAATGACGGTTTGCTGTGTGATGTACATAAGTGTAATAACTAAGGTGTATGTGTAAGTTTAGTAAAGGTTAAAAGTGATTCCTGTATTCTGCAGTTTCGTTATACTATAATTACATTTTTTAGTTTTTGTCTTTGGACAGAATTGGTCTTTTGGCTGTATCGAAATATATTTTTTATGTATGGCTTTGTTAATACTCTTAGAATGCGTCACGCACGCAAATGGACTCAGCTGGTTGAAAAGGGTGAGTTCCCGAGGTGGATGAAGCGCCAAGACGCGATCATCACGGATATCGAGACCAAGGATTGGATATTTAGGGAAGCTGTGAGTACATTTCACATCGGTGCAGTGGTGGTCCGCAAAAAATCAGGAGTTAATGTCCACTTCGTTTACACAGACCTGTTTGACCTGTCAAACGTGTGTAACTTAAACTGTTATAGGAGTGCAATTTGATTTAAATAATTAATTATAACTAAATACATTAATACTTCCCATGGGAACGTAATTTCTAGCTTATTCTTGGAGAATTGTTATAATTTTAAGTTTTCACGCGCGAATACGACTCGCACCAGACCCTTTTTTTAAGATCATTAACCGACAACATTATTTCGATTATATTTTCTAGATTATACATAGAAAATTAGTTTATATACATGGATTGAAAACTCACTGACTGTTGACAGAAAGTTTATGAATGTGTGAATCTCAAACGTCATCAATGTGATTTCTTAAGAGACGAGAGTTAATAAGAGTAGTATAATAATATAAAATTACATTTTCTTTGTCGCGTAAACCTATTCAAAGTCAAACATTTGTAATGTGTGAAATAAAAACAGGAAATAGACGAACTGCAAGATATCCGGTTGTCTCTTTTGCACAAGCTGCAAAGTGAAAAGAGAGAGAGACAGACGACGCGTGTTGGGAAGAAGCTAGCGAAGTTGTGGGCTTGCAAGAAGGCAGATATGGAGAGGAGAATTGATCATATCCGTCGAACGAGGGATCGAGGTAATAGAGAAATCTACATACATTATATCTATCAAAATATCTTCAAAGTTGATAATATTATTATTAATAATTATTATATATTACTAGCTGACCCAGCAATGTTTACCATACATGTGATTTCGATTTACAATTAATAAATAAAAAATAGGGTTTGATCGTAGAGGGGTAATAATGTAGTGTTGTATGTATTTTTGTATGCTGCATCATAGTAAAATAGAAACTAAAAATTTTGTCTAAAAAATAAAAATTAGGGGTGGACTACCCCTAACATTTAGGGGGATGAATAATAGATGTTAGCCGATTCTCAGACCTACTCAATACGCTCAGAAAGTTTCATGAGAATCGGTCAAGCCGTTTCGGAGGAGTATGGGAACGAAAACTGTGACACGAGAATTTTATATATAAGATTATTGCCTTTGATGGATGCTCCCTTTAAACGACAAAATTCGTCTTGTTTTCTTTAAATTTTCAGATTTTTCTGTACAATCTATAAATACGTTTATCATTTGAGAGTGTAATAAGCTTTAAAATTTCGTAAAAAAATAGTACAAAGTATGAAAACTGTGCAGAGAATATTAAAAGCTGCAAATTAAATCTAATGGTTATTTTTTTTAACTCTTATTAGAATTATCATATGCCAGGCTCCTATTGTATGAATTAAAGGCCACATTTATAGTTGTAACTTAAAACAGCACTAGAAAACTATGCAGACTTATTTTATCTTAAAGAAAATAACACACGTATAAAAACTTTCTTTTTTATATATTCTTGCTTAAAGTAATAATTCTTTATTGATATAATATTAATAGCTATTTATGGAATGGTCAAACGTAGATCAATTTAGCTTTTTCAATATTTCCAAAATAAATCTGTAGTGTTTCTATATAAGTTGTACCTAATTGTAATGGACATTTTAAAAGGATACACACATAGATCATAGCAAATATAAAGTGTGGAACTTAATGAAAACAAGTCTGAAATATCAGTGTATTTGTGGGGCTGTGTATGTACCAAATATGATTTATTTAGATCTTTATACACCAGTGGCTGTATAAATATCGAAATAAATCAATTTTAACGTAAATTGATCGTTTTTCCCTCAGAAATGCGAAAACTCAAAGCCCTGCACAGCATGGGTGGTCGCGTGGGTTTGGTGGAAGAGAAACGCGCGGCCCGCGGTGGCGGAGCCCCCCTCGCAGCGGCCATTGACCCCACTTCGGATTTGCGGGCTCCTCGCGCCAGACACGGCTACCAGGCCAAGAGGAGGCATGCTGAAATTGTCTATGATCCTGGTCTATTGTGTGAGTATGGTTTCAACAGCCTGAACAAGACTGTTAGCCCCAAGATAAGATTTTTTTTTTAATTTTTTTACTCCAATAGCATTAGAAGACCACATGCTGGTAGCGACACCACCAGCCTGGCTTGAACAGTGTGGCCAAAATTTGGGCAAGTCATGTTCCGGTCACCACCTGCCTAGGAACACGACGCAACTTTGCGAAAGGGAGACCAAATGGAGCGAGGAGTTCCTGGAAAGCCTCCATAATGACCTAAAGAGTAAGTTACAACAACCTTCTTCCACGCGTCAACAACGATCTCTATCTGACTCTGAATCCTGTACAAATTACTTTTCCATACAAAATGTTTTAAAATATTCAGAAGCCCGCCTCGGAGCTGTATCTCACACCGCGGGTCCACTCCGCGTGTTGAAACCGCGGCGAGTCGTTGTAACCCCACGTCCCCCCACTCCTGAAGTGGAGGAAGTGCCTGATGATGACGAGACAGCTCACCAAGCAGCCTTGACGCTACAGAAGATCATCAGAGGACGGGCTGTGCAGAATTTGGTATGACAAACGCTATGAAAATGAGAATAATCGTCGGTTAGCCCTACGGTAATAGAAAAATAAGCTCACACAATGTTGACGGTACCGGGACTCGAAGGCGGGATTCTGTGTTGACCATTGCGCCAAATTGGTCAACTGAATATTGACAATTGTTTACAGGACGTATTTTACTTTAAAAAAGTATTCTTTTAACATAAGGCTCTCTTTTGTCAAATTGTGTTTACGCTATAAGAGAGTTGTTGAATAAATCAGTGAAATCGGTAAAATTACTTCATAATTAGTAATTCAATAAAACCTATTCTATTTGGAATCATTTGTATTTTGTATTTAGTAATTTCATTTTTCAGAATAGTGTTAGTTAGGTTTATTGAGAAAGATTTTAAAGAATATTTAAAACCAAAGAAAACTGAATGCTCCTATACAGATGTACGAAGGACGTACTAGGGCAGCAGAGCTGACGGAGGAATTAAAAACAACGCATGGTCTATTAAAAGAAGACCGTGCAAGAATTGCTAAGGAGGAAGCGAAAGCTAGAGACTATGAAGCTTTGAGGACTGAAGCTGAAGAAAAGGTATGAAGTTCTCTAAACACTCGTATGTTTGTTGCTTCCGTACCCAAAAGGTAAAAAAGCAAGCCCTAGTATTGAGACTTTGCTGTCCATTTGTCTGTATCCGTGACGTACTTTTGTAGATAACAAATAATTAATAAAGGAGACAAAAACTAGTGTCCCAAAGTATAAAACCTTTGCGAATCTGACTCGCTCTAGATCGATTTTTGTTATATCTTTTTTATTCCAACGAGGCATTACGCATAGCACCTAAGTCTGAATTGTTACTAATATATTAACCTATTTATATATGGCTCTCTGGTCTGAAATAAAGTTTATTATTATTATTATTATCGACGAGAATATCGTTTTGAGTATTCCACATTATTTATTCAAAAGGGAACGAAATATATAAGAATTACAAAGGAAAAAAATATTTTTTTTTAAATATAATACGGTTCACAGAGAAAATTAATAATAAATCTAATTTATTACACAGTACATAGAGATTAAAACTTGAGAATGCTGTATATGGGGTTAGAAGTGCATATAAATAACATTTGTTTGAATATATAAAACTGATAATATTAATTTTGACATTTCTAATGTACGATTATAAAACAAAACGCGAAAATGGAAAATCCATTGCTATTTCAGGAAGACGCAGTTCTCGCGTTGGTGGAAGAGTTGTGTGGTGGTGCTGTGTCTGCGGCCTTGGACTTCTTGGAGAAGGAATTGAGACGGCTGAAAGAAGAGAGGAGGCACCATGCCTTCATACTTATTGCATGTTGGTAGAAGAGTTTATTTGCGGCTAAAATTTACAATTTTCCCCGAAATTTTTGCTAGTAGCGAGATTTTAAACGTTGTTTTATTAAAATGATGTATCTTTATATATATAATTCTTCTGTGAGTGTGTATGTCACTGAACTTCTCTCAAAGGACTGGATCGATTTTGATGAAATTTTTTGTGTGTGTTCAAGGGGATCTGGGAATGGTTTAGATTCACACTATTATATAAAATTCTCGTGTCACGGGGTTCGAACTTGAACTCCTCCGAACCGGCTTGACCGATTCTCATGAAACTTTGTGAGCGTATTGAGTAGGTCTGAGAATCGGCCAACATCTATGTTTTATCCCGCTAAATGTTAAGGGTAGTCCACCCCTAAAGTTTATTTTTTATTTTTTAGTTTATATTTTTTTATGATACAAAAATACATACAGTCCTAAATTTTCACCCTTCTACGATCAACCCCTATTTTTTATTTATTAATTGAAAATTGAAATCACATGTGTGGCAAAACAACGTTTGCCGGATCAGCTAGTGTAATATAAAAGTTGTTCTCGTGTTTTGGTGTTCACTATCAAGATGCTGATTAAATGAATTTTTTTTTTAATTTCTAGTACGCGAAAAGTCAATGCGAGAAGCAGCAGAGGCTGGTCGAAGGCAGAAGGAAGAACAAAGAAGAAGGGAGCATGATGAAATGTTCAAACAGGTTGGTCTCTTAATATTGTCTTTTATTAACATAACTGTTACTCATTTAAAGAAAAACACTTTGTTAACGGATTTAAGTTATGTATTTTTTGCAAAATTTAAATATATTTACATTATTTTAAAATTTTCCGACGTTTCGCGTGCGTGGTCACGGTAGACTGAAGACAAAAGGTGTTAATTGTCAAAATAAGTGTCACAGCTGCAAAGAGGTTGTGTGTTATCTGTATTCTGTATTGCCCCGGAGTTGGTATCGACTAAAACCGGAAGGATTTTTACAGAACTGGCTCACGGTGTCCTCCATTTTCGCGGTTTGTTTTTCATGAGATTTTAATTTAGATATTACTGGATCCCAGGTGTTTGATAATTTTAGGCCGCCGTAAATAATGTAATTATATTTAAATTTTGCAAAAAATACATAACTCAATCCGTTAAAAAGTGTTTTTCTTTAAATGACTTAACAAAAGACAATATTAAAAAAATAGATGTTCAAACATTAGACTTTTTTGAAATCACTAAAGTAAATTTAGTTCATTTTAATTTTATTGTAGAAAACTAGCTGATCCGGCAAACGTTGTTTTGTCATACATGTGATTTCAATTTTCAATTAATAAATAAATAATAAGAGTTAATCGTAGAAGGGTGAAAATTTAGGATTGTCTGTATTTTTGTATGTTCTATCATAAAAAAATAGAAACTAAAAATTTTGCCTAAAAAATAACATTTAGGGGGATGAAAAATAGATGTTGGCCGATTCTCAGACCTACTCAATACGCTCACAAAGTTTCATGAGAACCGGTCAAGCCGTTTCGGAGGAGTTCAAGTTCGAACACGAGAATTTTATATATTAGATTATACATCAGAACCGACACCATTGTTATATTGATTTTTAACCTTTCAGATACTCGGTGTTACACAGGAAACAGTTGACGTCTACCTGCAAGAGATCTTGCAGCAGGGCATAGAGTTGGCTGCTGAAGAGGATGCTTTGAAGAGAGCCAGGGCTGATGCTGACAGAGTGGACCTCAGTTTGAAGGCACACGCTTCTATGTACGAAAAGACACAGCTTATGTACCTAGAATATTATTAAATTAAAAAAAATTTGGTTGAACATTTTGAACGTTTAAAACATCTCGATATTATTATCAATAAGAGCGGAGGGTTAATAAAAGATGTTTTGAAAACATCAGATTAACAAGATTACAAATTATAAATTATTGTGTTTGTTCAAAATATTCTGTAAAACCGCTAGTTTTACATGTTTAATTTATAAAATTCTCGTGTCACGGTGTGCGTAATTGAACATCTCCGAAACGGCTCGAGCGATTTTTATGAAATTTTATATGCGTATTCAGTACCTGCTGAATACGATACCGGTTTTTATGAAATTTTATATGCAGTACATAGTGAATACGTATATAGAATTTCACACCCCGTGACACGAGAATTTTATAAATTAGATACATATGTATCTAATTGTAACAGACCTCTGAGAATCGGCTAACATCAATTTTTCATTTTTTATTCAATTTTTCATCCCTCTACGATCAACCCCTATTATTATATTTTATTAGATAAAAATGAGCGTTTTCTTGAATTTCCACATTGTGCTTCTGAAATATTATTTTTGGAACAGGTCGACTGCGGAACAGAATGAAGTGGTCGCCGATTTGGTCCAGCAATTCCTCCTCCCCGAGGTCCATAAATCTGCCAGCCGGATGCAGATAGCTGCTGTGCAGAATTCTAGATTGAATGCAGCTCGACACTCCATCTTCGGATGGTTGGATGAGGCTGAAGATAGGAGAGGTGAAATCATTTGTTCATTGTATATGCCGTCTGCTGAAAAGAGGGTCCCGGGTTCGATCCCATGTGTGTTTTATAGTTTATATTTGTATATGTTTATGTAGTTGTTGCTGCAGCTATAAAAAGCTTAGTTTGGGTGAAACTACGAAGTTTTTCATATAAAATTGTTAAAAGAAGTCGGATACAATGACTTCCCTTACAGTGACATGTCGCTTATTATGACCCATTTTTAATAATGTCCGGTTACAACACCTTCGATAATGTTGTCAATTACTTTCAATGTCACTATAAACAGACTCTACTGTGTATGTATTTGACACGGGTGACATATAATCTTCTTTATATATATAATTCTTCTGTGAATGTGTATGTCACTGAACTCTCAAACGACTGGACCGATTTTGATGAATTTGTGTGTGTTCAAGGGGATCTGGGAATGGTTTAGATTCACAATTTTGTCCGCTGGACAATGTTTTTTTAGTTAATTTTTAATTTATTAGTCGTCGAACTTGAACTCCTCCGAAACGGCTTGACCGATTCTCATGAAACTTTGTGAGCGTATTGAGTAGGTCTGAGAATCGGCCAACATCTTTTTCATCCCCCTTAATATTAAGGGTAGTCCACCCCTAAATTTTATTTTCTATTTTTAAGACAAAATTTTTAGTTTCTATTTTTTCTTAAACAGAACAATCTTTCGTCATCACTTACGATTGTACGCAAATATGTAAAACATTTTTAGAACTAAATCTTATGATAATTTGAAGATCGTCCTAATTGTGTGTTTGTTGGTGCATCACAGAGGTGTGTACTCAGTGTGGCGAGCCACTGGGTGATGTCTGCCGCTGTCGGGTCTGCCCTATAAAACAGCAGCCAGTGGAAACCAGCGCTAGGAAGGATCCTAGGTGGAAGTACACCAGAAGTGAGTACTGTAATAGACTTTTCATTTCAAAGCATAACTGTTAGTTAATCCAGTTATTACATTTAATATATGATAACGAATATTATTTCTTGACTCGCATTTTTCTTTTTTGTTCTTTTGTGCTTTTGTGTTCTTTCCAAGCTTGTATTTCTTGGTAGTGTCTTTTTTTATTACTCCTCGATTTATTTATTTATTTACAAATATACATCCAACCTTACAGGTCAGGGACCTAAATTATATCTAACTTTAACTTATATCCTAATTTATAATCTACTTAATCAAAAAACTTAGTAGTCAAGAAATTTACATTTACTTTCTATCCTTATCGGTAACGAACAATCCATTCTAAACACTAGTGAGTTCACTCCACGTAGCGTCGAAAATGTCGTTTATTTTATCGTGTTCAAGTTTCTGTTTGTAGTGTGGAAGTGTTTTTTAGAAGATTTAAGCAATTAAATTTGATAAACCTTCACTTCTTAAATTTAAAAAAATCCGCGGAATCGGATCAGCTCCTGAGATTTACGCCAACCACATATTAATGTCGTCTATAATTATTATTTAGTAGACAGGATATCCCAAGCTGGTACGAGGTAATGGAACGAAGTTTCTATTGAAGTCATTCTTTGTTAATAATGAGTAAATCAGTTTTTTATATTTTTTAATATAATTGTATTGTAAGTGACATAATGTATGTACAATTCGGGTTAATTCTGCTATATTTAAATCAACAGGCCGAGATCGGGAAGTTAAAACTCGCGATGAACGGTATACTCCTGCGCACGATATTCGCTGTTGGCTCAACGACTTAATATACGATGGTAAGTAATTTAAAAAAATCACTAATTTCTCTATTGGATAATCTGTGGTCCCTATACAACGACGCATATGTAGCATTCGATTTGTATGTAGTTTTAATTGAACTTTAGATTACCATTGACAATATAAGTGTCCAGAATGCTCGCTGTCATTATGCAGTTAGGGTTGCCATCTCTAAAATTTGGAAAACATGACAAGACAGATTTTAGAGTTGGAAACCCGGACGGATGGCAACCCTAGATACAGTTCCTGGCGATTTCTTGTCGATAGGAGCGTCATCAAAATAAATTTTGTTTAAGCACAATATTTACGCAAATATTCATATAAGTAACGATTCTTAGTAAAAAAACATGCCGCCACGGGCAAATGCGACGCTATGTAAAAGCTAAATATTTTCGTTTCAGTAATGACAAGATCGCGTAAACATCGCCACGAAGTGACAGTTGTCAGTCGTGACGTTGGTCAGCGCTTACGTGAGAAAGTGGAGATAGACCTGGAATCGAGGGAGATTATTGACGAGTGTAAGTTGTCACTGTCAAAATATATTTATTCATGAATTCCGTTTACTTGAAACAATAATAATAATAAGAAGGATATAGATTTATTTGTTTCGATGATAACTAATGCTCATTATAATTCCTTTTAAGTTTTCATTTATGTTCGTATCTTGTTAAAAGATTTAAGTGACAATGGACTGAGTGACGTCATTCACACAACATGGCGAAACAGAATAACGCGGATATTGAGAATCTTTCCGTTGAGGCTTTCTGATATTAATTTAAACAAAGTGGCGTCACTCTGAGCCCAGTGTGACGTCACAGTGAGCCTTCACAGATGACAAAGTCTTTTAATTGGTTTCCCGCTGTGTCAAATGATAGTGTCAAACAAAAATGGAGAACAACAGATTACGTCAAGTGACAGCAATTACAATTCGATGTAATAAAAGTTGTGAGATTTACTCTTTGTACATAAATTCGCTATAATTAAGTGTAAGTCGCGGTGGATGTAAACATTCATTCAATTTATACTCCACCGTCTCATTAATAATTGTTAAAAAATTTATTATTCAAACTGCAAAATCCTAAAAAATAATTTATTGAATACGTTTTAAGTTGTTACAATTTTTATTCTTTATAACACTAGAAATTTGTACATTTTTAGGCATAGCAGTGGCGACCGGTTTGATTCAAAAACCTGTCAAAGAGTCCGATTATCGGTATTACATGAAGGTGTTTGTTGGTGAAGCAATGGAGAGAAGCGAACCTTTCAAACCCAAAGATCCCTGTATGTGCTATAGAATATAATATACATTTAAATTTACAATTACGACCAGTGTCTGATATTAGCTGAAGACGTGCTTATCTCTTGACGATTTTATTAATATAATAATTGTCGTTGTCCCAGGCCCCAAGGAGCTCCCCTCCGTGATCCGTCAGAAAGCTGAAGAAGAAAGGGCTTTGGCTGATCCATCTTGCAAGTGTCAGGCTGAAGTTGCCACTACATCAGTTCAATTTGGTATTAAATTACAGTCGTACATATTATTATTAAAAGATTTATCTTCGGCAGTCGAATCAGTCCGGCCTGAAGGACCAACGGCTGTAGTCGTGAATTATGTGTTATGTTAGTGCGTTGTGGGGCCACACCCTTTTGAAATTCAATTAGTAGCGACACAAATTGAATAAATAGTCTTCTGTTTAAAGAAAAACACTTTATTAACGGATTTAAGTTATGTATTTTTGCAAAATCAATACCAACCAATAGTCGATAGGAGAATAAATACAGATAACACAACCTCTCTGCAGCTGTGACACTTATTTTGACAATTAACACCTTTTGTCTTCAGTCTACCGTGACCACGCACGCGAAACGTCGGAAAATTTTAAAATAATGTAAATATATTTAAATTTTGCAAAAAATACATAACTTAAATACGTTAATAAAGTGTTTTTCTTTAAATGAGTAACAGTTATGTTATTAAAAGACAATATAATCTTCCGTTATTAATAGCGGATGTACCGGAAGAGGAAGCGAACCTGCTGCCATCCGCGCTCCGAATCTTGGAAGAGATGCGGAGATGCAAATGCGACACTGTGTCAGTCAGTGCCACTGAGAGTAAGTGTCAACTTTCAGATTGATTGAAGGGAAGGGAGATTTACGGAAGGAATGCGTATTTTTTCTTTTATCACTTTTTTTAGCATAGGGCTACTTTATGGTTGAAAGTGTTTGTTTGACTGTGCTGGTTCAATGCTAGAATTGTTTTAAAGGCTCTAAGGTCGAAGAAAAACGTTGGTGACCTTAGAGAAGTGGTGGACCTTAGTGGAGATAAAGAAAAACACTTTGTTAACGGATTAAGTTTTAAATTTTTACCCGTGGTCACTGGTGTAATATACTTTAATTTGCAAAATACATAACTTAATCCGTTAACAAAGTGTTTTTCTTTAAATGAGTAATGGTTATGTTAATAAAAGACAATACTTAGTGGAGATTCTCTGCAGCTCTCAGCAACAAAGCAAGGGTTTTTTTTACCTTTTTCCAGGAAGTCCACTCACGGATTACGATGACGCTGATTTCACGGTTGATCCTGCTGAACAGACAGATGAGCAGCTCGGAGACGACACATTATACTAAACTATCGAGCTAAACTGGCAAGATAGAAAATGTACTTTTTTTGGAATTAGATACCATTTTTTAAAAAGGAATTTTAAGGTTATATCGAAGCAGCACGCGTCCTTGACTTTGACCTGAACGTTTAAAAAAAAGAAGAAAATATTTTTCTGTTATTTTTTTTCGGAAGCGAAACTTTTTTCTAAGCAAATTAAATTAGTCCACTTTTTGTATTTCAGGTTTGTCTTTGAACAATATATCATTTAATAATAATATTACATATTTAATAATATATCATTTATCCATACATATTTTACAAATTTTATTTATTTATATATTAGGTATTCTTACAGCTTATCTATTAAATATTAAAAAACTAATAATAATTATAACCTATAAGCCAAATTCGGAATACACATTTAGACATACAAAACACAGTTAACAGTACAAAATTACATTGATTTTAAAACAATTAAATTGTGTCAAGGACAAAGCCGTCATGACAAATGATAAAATTTTTAATTTTGTTCTTATTACCTTTTCTAGTCAAATTAAATCTATTTCTACGTACGCTTTCTCATATAGACCAGCACCAGGAATTCTGAAGCTTAAGTTTCAGGTTCAAATGTTATTTTTTTTATTTACAGCCTAATCCAAAACATAGTTAAAAACGACCTAAACCTAAACTTACAAATAAAAACTTGCAGGCTTCACTCAATCTTACCAAGCCTGTCACAAATGTTTTGGTTACCTGAGTATCATACTTCTATACTTATTTGTCAAATGTCAAAACTAGGCTTTCCCGTATAAACCTGAAGAGGAAATGTCAAGTTTGTTGCAGGTTCAAATGTTTTTAAATGAAAAATGTAATCACCTTACATTATTAGGACATGTCAAATAAAACTACATAAATAATTTCAGTGTATATTACATTTAAATACATTTTATATTATCGTGTACAAATATTAAATAAATTATTAAGTACATGTTTTTGTTAGTGCGTTTTAAGGCGCGGATATACTTCTAAGATGAATAATAACAGATAATTTAATCTAATTTGTTTGGGCACAAATTTAGGGGTGGACTACCCTTAACATTTAGGGGGATGAATAGATGTTGGCCGATTCTCAGACCTACTCAATACGCTCACAAGTTTCATGAGAATGGGTCAAGCCGGAGGTGTTCAAGTTCGAACCCCGTGACACAAGAATTTTATATATTAGATTTAGTATAAATAAGAATATATAACAGGACCACACCCAGCATGCTGACATACGCAAATCTATGAGCAAAGCTCCAAATAGTTAATATATCCACGCCTTATTAACTACCATACTTTGTGCAGCGATGCACCCAATAAACTTGATACATACAATACGTAAAATAATCTTATGACGTGAAATTGTATAAAAATAAAGTTATTGACATAGTATGTATATATACTTTCGCTTGACCCAAACCAACAGACTCGCTGAAAACTATATTGATTTAAAGAAAACACTTTGTTAACGGATTAAGTTATGTATTTTACAAAATTTAAGTAATAAAGAGTGGTCACTGTAGACGGTAGACGCACGCTGTAAGAACGCGAAACGTCGGAAAAATTTAAAAATAATGTAATATACTTAAATTTTGTAAAATACATAACTTAATCCGTTAACAAAGTGTTTTTCTTTAAATGAGTAATAGTTATATTAATAAAAGACAATATTATGTGTAACTATATTGATCTAAAGGGATGCCATCCCTAAAATTTGGAAAACAGGCCAAGACGCGTGAAAGCCCCGGATTTTAGAGTCCGAATGCCGGACATATCAATAAGATCTTTTAAACATATTCAATTTAATAAAAAACAGTTGGAAATGTCATACCTTACATTAATTACATATTCATTATATTATTATATTAATAAAACAGTATCATATTACTATTTGTGACAAATTCTTTATATAAATCAGCTTAAATTCTTGAAAACAACAAAATCTTATTAAAATACCAATTTTTTTATTTATTTTTTAAAACTCGGTCTACAAACCTTCCCCGGACACTCCTCGGATGCCCTTTAAACTAGGACAAATCCGGAGAAACCCGGACGGATGGCAACCCTTATCTTAGTACACAACTTAAGAATAATATTACTATGACATTGCTGTTTCGGCTGTCTCGAAATTGTATATTGAGTACATCAGAGCTACCTTACTAAGTGTTAATACGTAAACATTGCAACTGACAAATAAATCAAAAACAAAGATATTTGCTATCGTAAAATATCGACAACAATAATCGTCCTGTCATAAATTTATTAAATGCGTATCAAAGGAGAAGAAAATCGGTCGCTTCATGAACTTTGACGAAATAAACTGTGTATCTTTCGAACCTCCTGAAGAGCAAGAGAAGACCAGGTGGGATCCAGACTTCTGGATACCGCTGCGGAGTTCTTGGAGAACCAAGTAATTCCGCTAAGACTTAGGTTAGAATATTTGAGAAACGCGCTGATACAATCAGCCGTCAAATTCATAGTATCATAGACTGGACCAGAAGTTATAGAACATACATAACGAGTACCAGACAAACATGGCGGCGGTATTGCACGTAATAGACAAACAAAAAGTTTTACAAAGATCACATAGGCCAATGAATATCTACATTTATAAGCATTTAAAGTTTGATCAACTTTGTCTTAAAATCACATTTATATGTGTATAAGCATTTCTATAATTGAAATAATGGTAGTTTTCAAATTACATTATGTGGCATGATACTCAACGTTGAATGTTTCAACTACAGCAACGCTTCGCACAATCGAGCACTTTCAAAAGTACTGCTCGATACCAACTCAGTGACAGAATATTGACAAGTGTTTATTTAAGTTGGCATTGCTCGAAATTCTGTTTATACGTTATCGTTAGTAATATTATTTGTTGAAAAATTTGTAAGGCTTTCGTTTCGTCGTAGATTTTGGAAATAATCTAAGTTATAGTATATAATTTTCTGAGAGCTCATTTTTAAAAAAATACTCAAAATGTAAAAAAATGTTAACGAAATAATCAAAATCCAAATTACTTTAAATAAACGTAAATTTTCAACCAACTATTATTGTTTACTAACTCTATGATTATTTTTTTCAACACTGAACTTGGCGAACTCTGCTAATTCACTTTCCAATTAAGCTTCAGCATAATTCGGTATTGTGCGTCACTGAGTCGCGTTATGCTCTGTAATTGGATAACTACCCTTAGAAACATATATTGTGACGAATCGTGGGATTTGTCAGCCATAGTGGCTCATATAATAGCTGTAAACACACATAACAAATAAGAATAATATATACACAGAATAGAAATAGTTTTATACATGTGATATTTAACTTACAATAGAGCATACTTTGCTCTCAAACACAGATTAATAAACAAATACTTTATGACACAAACTATTGATGTATAAGATATTATTTGATCAGTGATTAGACGAGATTATTTCTGCTGGTTTTCCACCTCTCCTGGAGTTAGCATGGGCTTCACCATTCGTGGTATTTCATACCGAAGACGCGACCCACTATCTTCAATGATATAGCTCTGGTATTATCGTAAGACTATTCTATCGTCGTAGCGACAACATAAATTCCATCAAATGCAAAACATTTAAATATTTAAAAATAACTCTTTATAAACATAATATTCTAACTGGTTTATGAGTATATTCATATATATACATATCTGGACAAATTATATATTTATATATAATCAAAGCACCAAATCTATGTAATACAGTAATACAGTGATCTGAATATTGCAAATTGGAAATATACTAAATTACTAAAAATAATTTTTAACTGCAAATACCAGATTCAGAATTCAAATGCACGTCAAAGTCAAATGAAATGTCAAATATGGTCAAGTGTCATCTCTGGAAATGTAATTGCCATCTTCATTTACGTCAGTTGTCGCACTTGTCAAAGTTACAACCAAAAAAACAATTGAATTTCTATATCTTAACGATTCGATATAATAATATTGTTTTTTATTCACGCGATCACACAAATAAATTAACCGTGGTTAGCTGAAAAGCAATCGTTATTCCGCCATAATGAATCAAATTTTAATACTTGCAAAGTATTTCCATTAAACATGGAATATAATCAAATTCGTGCATTGCTGGATTAACACCCAAACAAAACCAATGTTTTATTAAATCAAATTGTTCACCGTTTCTATATATTAATATTTCTTATTTTTATTACATCTATTATATTAGAATTGATACTCAAAGTTAGGTAAAAAGACGCAAATCAATAGAATTAATAGAATCAGGCGTTGCTTTGCGGAAGTCCTTAGTACAAAACCCCAATAGACCAATATACAAGCAATACTCCGCGAAAAACCCACAACCACTGGATCAGCTCTCAGCCTCTACGAACAGGGACTCGCTGTTCGTAGAGGCAATATCCTGATGATGCTCCGGTGTCGGAGCGAAACGTGCGTCGACTGGTTGTGGGTTTTTCGCGGAGTATTGCTTGTATATTGGTCTATTGGGATTTAGCAAATCAATACATCAATTAATTAGAAACTATACGGTTGGTTACTTACCGGGACCAGCAAGGACATAAAAAAAACAACATTAGATATATCCTACAATATTTGACTACAACACTGTCTACTGTGGACTCATATTCTTAATATATATCCTGTAAAAGATCTTAAATTCCTCGAAGTTTATATTTGTTAGCTCTTAAACACGAGAACTAATGCTGAGAATACGATCGTGAACGACGATACGAGATCATACGCCGCGTTGCATGCGTCTGCGTCGTTACAGCTTTGAAGGCAGCCGTGGACGTATCTGGAAATTGCGTTTTATTTTCCAAAGATTTTCACATTTTCACACGCAACACAGTTTCAATTCGATTGCATTTTTGTTGCATTTGGTTTCCCCCCCCATTTCAATCCGCGAGCAACGCAAACGGGCGTAATGGATTTCGCACCAAAAGACTAGCGGGTTCAACTTATATGCTATAAATATCAAAAATGCCCTTACAACCAATTCAACACACACAAATCTAATATACTATTAATATATTAATAAAAGTCTTTATTCTTACAAATATGGCATTTTTGGCTGTCCCTAACCTCTGCAATCAACTAGGTAGTTCAATCAATCAAAATTTATTAACTATTAAAAATTAGTCCTTAAAGTACATAGGATCACAATAGATCGCGGAATACACCTACCGGGGAATCAACGCAAAAGCACACTACCTCATAAAAGGGGGGGGGGGTTTGACAGCTGTTGCCATGACACGCTCAATAGATGAAGAAAAACGTTGTTTTTGCTCATGCCGACATAATTATTTAATTTTCATTTTACTCCTGATTTGTTTGAAACACTTTTGTGTATATATCTGTTATTTAATTAACTGTTCTTTGGTGAGACTTGGAACTTTAATTATCTATACATCCCACAACAAATATTTTTTTCAATTCTTTCAATCACGGAAATGGCAATACTTATGAAAACAATTGTACATACATTTTTTGTAAAGAATCGGATGATCTATAAAACGCGAAAAACCTATTTTACCAAACTTTACCACTTAAAACCATTAATAAAAAAATTTGCAAAAGGAAAATTGATGGGGAGCTTTCACAATTTATTTCTAATAGTATTCTGAACATTAACACCAATTTTTAGCTCTATGTGAATTTTTGTAACCTTCAAAGTCTTATTTGACTGGAGAACAGAGCGGAAAAAAATTGTTAGAAACTACAGATTACATGACCGAGCGTGCTAATAAAATTGACTTACCTATTGAAAGAAAAACACTTTATTCTCGGATTCAAGTTATGTATTTTGCGAAATTTAAATATATTTTTAATTTTTCCGACGTTTCGCGTGCTTTGCAGCGTGCGTCACGGTAGACTGAAGACAAAAGGTGTTAATTGTCAAAATAAGTGTCACAGCTGCAGAGAGGTGGTTAAAATCTCATGAAAAACAATCCGGGAAAATGGAGGACACAGTGAGCCACTGTAAAAATCCTTCCGGTTTTAGTCGAAGCAAAAGTGAAAATAATGTAAATATATTTAAATTTTGCAAAAATACATAACTTAAATCCGTTAACAAAGTGTTTTTCTTTAAATGAGTAACAGATATGTTAATAAAAGACAATATTCTTGACCTACCTGTCATTATAATAAAAACGGCCACAATGCGACATTCTTATTATCTCCGTGTCTGTGGTGGCCGTGCCGGAGTCCAAGCCGCAACCGCGTACGGTGATGGATTCACCTGTGTCGTCTGAAATAATTGCCACACAAGATATACGTAAATTAATAGAAGCAGGCGTAACTTGCGGAAGACCATAGAACAAAACCCCAATAGATCTACTAGCTACTTCGTAATTAAAACTTTAATTATTCGTGGCTTTAAATTTTGTCTATTTTCTTTCTTAGTATTAGTTTATAATGAATAAATAACCTAGTTTTTAAGACGCGGACTCTACGCAGGTGGATGAGGGAAAGAGCATGTATCAAATAGCAAAACTGTCCCTCAACCACCTCACTTATGTTCAATTCTAATTTTGTAACAAAAAACGTGTACTGAATAAACTTATTTCGAGCTTAGCTTCCTCGGTCCCGGGGCGTGAGTCGCCGGGGAGGTAGGCCTACTAGCAATAAAAAAAAACCCTAATATATCAATATCTAAGGTCATCCGTAAGTTACATATTGATGTAATCAATACTCCGCGACAAAATCCACAACCACTGACGTACGTTTCGCCCCGACACCGGAGCATCCTCAGGAAGTTGCTTCTTCGAATAGTGCTCGATGATTCATCATCATCATCATCAGCCTACATTCGGCCTCCCTCGGCCTTCCTCATCCAGCCACTACCGGCTACCTTCCTAAGGTCGTCGGTCCAGCGGGCAGGAGGGCGTCCCACGCTGCGTCTGCCTGTTCGTGGTCTCCACTCGAGAACTCGTCTACCCCAACGGTTATCGGTTCTTCGGCAGATATGACCAGCCCACTGCCACTTCAGCTTGCATATTTTGACAGCTATGTCGGTAACCTTAGTCCTCTGACGGATAACCTCATTTCTGATACGATCCATCAGAGAAACCCCAAGCATAGCTCTCTGATTGACTCGTGTTTATTTATTTATAACTTTATTAATATATACCACATATAAAAGGAGAAAAATGATAATGTAACAATGAAAAACAAGTAAATAAATAAGAGGCCTTATCGCTAACAAGCGATCTCGTTCAAGCAACTATAGAACAAATATAGAAGTTAAAAGGGGCGGTTTAACAAAAAGAAAGTCATGTTCATGTTCGAAGATCGGTGTCGGCGCGAAACGTACGTCGCGTTGCTTACATATTGGTCTATTGGGGTTATGTTCTATGGCCTTCCGCAAAGTAATTAGGATTTTATACACGTAAATATTTAGCGATACACCAACGCTGTTAAATATAGCCCTAAAATGAATACTTGACATGACTTTTTGCGCCGTGAGAACCGAAAACCCGTTTTATATAGAATATTGTTTCACATTCATTACAAATTTAGCATCGGGCTAATACTTTGTATTAAGTTATTTATATTAAAAAAAAATATTTAGTTTTAGTTTTTTCCGAGCAGCAGCTGAAAATACAGCTTTTAAATATACCAGATCATGGTAAAAAACACACAAATTTGTTTGGTAAAGTGTTGGCGGAACATATGAATTCACACATTTGTAATAAAAACAAGTTTTTTCGTAGAAAGTAAATTGTCAAGATTCAATGATCGCCTTAACGGCTTCATTCTTGCCTAATAGAAAGGAGGTTTTATGCTGTGGCAGCACTCCATTCAAATTATTATTTAACTTCAAATCCGACCAATTGTCAACAATCATTGTTTGCGTTGCATGTTTTGTATCCTTGATAACTCTAGACATGACTCTTACCAAAAACACCAGCAATTTTTATGCAAGAAGTGGCTGGGAAGAGCCCATCCCTCCCCTTTCTTCCCCCCATGCACGGCGACTCCAGCATTTGCAGGGAATGATTGTTGTGGAATGGGTCGTCACATGCTGGAAACTTTCCATTCATGGATACGCATTTGAAGCAGTCGATTGCGTGCGCTGAAATTTAAAGATTTAAAGCAAACAATAATATATGCAAATGCTTTAATGTTAGAATCAAAATAATTGAAGACTATAGACTATAGAGTTAGTGTTTTTCAACCTTTTTCATGATGCGACCCCCCTAGAATAAAAACATATTTCGCGACCCCCTTTGACCCTTCGGTTTTTTATGATGTATGTATATGTATGTTACATTATTACTATTAGCAATATTGTCTTTATTGGTTCTTTTACTAAAAATTTTTTCGACCTCTGGCGACCCCCTCCGGCTTAAGCTTACAGACCCACTGGGGGGTCGCGACCCACAGGTTGAAAAACAATGCTATAGACGATAGTGAAGAACAAGTTAGATAAGTGACCAAGAATGAGATAATATAAATAAATCAGACCATTAATGAAAAATCATACTGCTCAATCGATTTTCGCACAAATTTGATAAGGGTAAAAGATACATAAATCCCTAAGGTGATTCAACAGCAGTCTAAGACTACTAAAGGCGACTTAATAGATCCTTTTGTCGTATAACATTTAATAATAATATTTCATGTATATTTCAGGTTGCCTGGAAGGGATCGCTTGTTAGCGATAAGGCCGCCTCTTATTTATATACAGTAGAACGCCGATTAACCGAATCGCCAATTATCCGAATCGGTACTAAGCGTAATATGAAAAATTCAAACCAAGTACTGTAGGAAGTGAGTAATATAATTTTTGTTTTGTTTTTTATACGTTTCGTAAATATATATTATCTGTCGCGGCGCTGATGCTCTCTCTTAATAAAGTTTATTCTATGTGTGACAGTTCGCTTTTTCTTTATTACCAGTCTATGGCCGATTATCCGAATTCACCCCGGTCCCAATTAATTCGGATAATCGGCGTTCTACAGTACTTGTTTTTAAGTTGTTATATTGTTATCTTTTCTTCATTGATATGTGCTATATAAAGTTATAAATAAATTAATAATATTTGCTATTTATATATTTTTTTATCGGTTAAAAATGTATGCCCATAGAGTCTACGAAGATTGATGGTATAGACTTGAGTATGCCAGTGAATTCACAAGAGTCGCGTTAATAGTTATAAGCAACTAACTATTGGATTAGGATAACTTTCTCTTATAATAGTAGTTAGATGATAAATAAATAAAATATCTTAGGATCCATTAGGGAATAATGATGTTATTTTATAAATATTATTACGACTTAGGGACCTTCAAAAAAAGAGCGTATAAGCATCTTAGAGGCCGGCAACGCACTGGTGAGCCCTCTGGCTTCGCGAGTGTCCATGGGCGGCGGTGTCGCTTAGCATCAGGTGAGCCTCCTGCTCGTTTGCCCCCTGTTTTATAAAAAAAAAATGCGATACATACCTATCGATAAAATGGAAACGAAAACTAGCGTCGCACATCCTCGCCAATTTTGATAAATAGTATCCATTTTCTGTAAAAAAAAAAAAATATGTGCAATCACCACGTATTCTTTATGGCTTGCTATTATTATATACTAGCTGATCCGGCAAACGTTGTTTTGTCATACATGTGATTTCAATTTTCAATTAATAAATAAAAAATAGGGGTTGATCGTAGAAGGGTGAAAATTTTGGATTGTATGTATTTTTGTTGTTGTTGTATGTTGTATCATAAAAAATAGAAACTAAAAATTTTGTCTAAAAAATAAATAAAAAAATTTAGGGGTGGACTACACTTAACATTTAGGAGGATGAAAAATGGATGTTGGCCGATTCTCAGACCTACTCAATACGCTCACAAAGTTTCATGAGAGGTGGTCAAGCCATTTCGGAGGAGTATGGGAACGAAAACTGTGACACGAGAATTTTATATATAAGATTATTATATTATTTAATAAAACGTCTGTCATTCCTGATCGAAGTTAAACCTAGCACTATCTTCTAGGTGCTAACTTGTTACCACCGAGCCTTGAGCGAACACTCAAGACGACAAAAACAAAGTTTCGACTGAAGAATATATAATAAAAATACTAATTATTATTTTAATTCCCCTCAAACAATTTACAGTATTGAAAATATTATTTTTCATAACACTTTGTAAGTAGAATGACTATAATTCTAAATAAAAAATTAAAAAAATAAAAAATTTAAAGATTAAAAAAAAAATTTAAATTAAAAAAATACAATTTGACACTTCATTTAAAATACCGAAAATATTTAGTTTAGGAACTAAATAAACCTCTCTTGTGGTTGCCACTTTATGACTAAAGGTTGGCTGTAAACAATTTAAATAGTCCGGAATCTTGCGCTAAACGGAAGAGCTCCTCGGCGGATGTAATTCCGATCCACTCCCTTATACTCCACAACCACCACTTCCTCCTGCCAGGCCGTCTCCTGCCCTGTACTTTTCCCATCAAATAAAACTTTAAATTCTTAAAATATGTCACGCCTGTCTCCCATTCGGGTAGACGGAGACCACAGACCTCCACTTGCTACGAACCTTGCATACCTCTCTCGCTTCTTCCACACTCATTAAATACATTCTCGTCGGTGATGGGTGCTTTTGACCTGCCCTTTTTAAAGAACATTCTGAATCTGATCCAAAAATGTTCAGACCCTTACCCTCCAAACTCGCCTATAGACCTGTCTAGGCAGTCTATCATCATTGATCATGAACTAGGTTAGTAATAAAACTTATAATAAAAAGAAAAGTTATTTACTAAAATAAATTTAAAAACTGTGTAGCATTTCCTCACTGCATAATCTTATATAATATAATAGATGTTTTATCGAAAATAAATAACTATAATAAAAATATAATATTGTTAATATGTGTATATAAAACTCTTTGTGTTATTTTTATTTATGCTTTATGTTGTACATAATATAACAATTTCTTCTGTCAATAATAAAATATTTTTCCTATGCAAATAGATATTAATTTTATAATTTTAAATGTTTTTTTTTTTTATAAAATCCCAATAAACCAATATACAAGCAATACTCCGCGTAAACCCCACAACCACTCAAAGCACGTTTCGCTCCGACACCGGAGCATCATCAGGATGTTGCCTCTACGAACAGCGTTCGATGAGTGATCACTGCCAACCAAACCCTCCCTTTTTATACACCACTACCCCCACCTAATAAGGTTTAAATTGTCAATGTAGAAATATGTAGAATAGGTATACACGTTTGACAAGTCTAAACCTAAATTTTGAGATTTTTAGTTTTAGATGTCTACATCAGAATCGCCACCAATATATACTTTTTATTCCCAAACCACCGAAAATAGTGATATAATCTGGTGTTTCACGATTCCATCCTTTCCATTATTAATCCATCCTTTTGTAACATATACCGTAGTTGATGTATAACAAATATTAAAAAGCATAATAAAAACAAACTAAACGCATTTTAGCTAAAATTAGGGTAAACGTATATTAAAAAGTATCGTACGTAAAAATCTGTTTTATTCCAACATTTTAATATAATCACTACATAGTATAAAACAAAGTCGCTTTCTCTGTCCCTTTGTATGCTTAAATCTTTGATTTGATCTTTCGATTTTGATGCGGTTTTTTTAAAAGTTAGGGTGATTCAAGAGGAAGGTTTATATGTATAATAACATCCATTAAATAGTAGAGGAGTACTGTTGTATTTTGAAGTCTCTAATGTGATGTCGTAAATAATTACATTTTTTCAGCTTACATTGCAAACGCAGGCTGAACCCTACGAGTTTTATCAAAATTATGTACTAAGTATTGTACACATTGAAAAGGTCTACAGAAAAGTCCGTGATATGTCTATCTCATATGGATAACCCACAATAACTTCTTTTTGTCATTAACTTTTTACGACAACGCGTTTGTTTTTCTGTAGTGTATTTAGTATCAGCATTGCACCCGTGCGAAGCCGGGGCGGGTCGCTAGTATAACTATAAAATCAAGAACCTGGATGCAATAAATAACACGATGAACAGTAATTATTCATAGACTTTGATTAATAACAAATATACATAGAGATGTGTTTATTTACCTTTGAATGATGGATTTAGAACAGGATTAGTTCTTGGAAAATGTGCCCAACGAAGTTGTTAACCGTGGTTACAGGAAGGTACGACCTACATCCCAAGATACGATATTTATAGGTTTTATGTCATTCTTTTTACTTATTATACTAATATCCGGCAAACGTTGTTTTGCCAAACATGTGATTTCAATTTTCAATTAATAAATAAAAAATAAGGGTTGATCGTAGAAGGGTGAAAATTTAGGATTGTATGTATTTTTGTATGTTGTATCATAAAAAAATAGAAACTTAAAATTTTGCCTAAAAAATAAAATTTAGGAGTGGACTACCCTTAACATTTAGAGTGATGAAAAATAGATGTAGGCCGATTCACAGACCTACTCAATACGCTCAAAAAGTTTCATGAGAATCGGTCAAGCCGTTTCGGAGGAGTTCAAGTTCGAACCCCGTGACACGAGAATTTTATATATTAGATTTAAAGCAGTTATTAAAATTACGGCTATTATTAAATATGATATAAAACACGACATAGAATAATAAAATAGTGTTTTTGTGTGTGTTACAATAATTGTAATGTAGATGACGAGATTGTCGACGATTGGCATTATGTCATTAGGTGGTATCATTTTGATGATTTTTCAGTCAAAAGTTGTATAAGTTCTAAACATGGAGAGCAACTTTAGTTTTGAAGCTAATAGAGGCAATTGAAAATGTTTAAAGAATAAAAATCCATAACTGAAATCCGTTAATAAAGTGTTTTTCTTTAAATGAGTAACAGTTATGTTAATAAAAGTCAATATTAATAGAAAATGTTATTTCAAATGCATTATATGCGTTGGCGGGCTTAAAAATGATTACATTTTTAAAATAGAGTCGGATTACTGTGAAGTCGCGTGATGTTTATGAATACTTTTTTAAACAGCCTCCAAAATTCGACATTTTCGTGTTTTTTATTAATCCATATCATAAAGGGCAAACGGTAAACAGATTCAAATACAAACAATTATTACGTAACCTTCGTATGTAAAAGAAATTATTAAATTGAAATTCACAGCTAAGCCAATCAACAGAAAATAAATTTTATACGTTCGCCTCGCGTTCAGGTTAGTTTTTGATATAGCCATTTATATATACGACGCGGTAACTGTATTTTTTTTTCTTAAATCGAGTCTAAAGTTCGCTAACTCAAACACGTATTTTTGAACTTCCACCATTCGCGGTTTCCAGAGGGTCTAAATAGGGTCTGACTAGCGAGGAGACCGACCGCGAGGTCTTTTATTTACGGATCTACCATCACCATAAGTATATTATGAGATTACTGCGTTCCAAAATGTAAAAAAATAGTGTGTGTATCCAAAATGTAGTGTCTGTATCCAAAATGTAAAAAAATAGTCCTAATTCAACAATAATTATCGAAATTTAGACTTCTTATCTTTCTTCTTAGACAAATGTAGATTTCTTATTCCTACCAGAAAATAATATTAATTTTCATTTGAATCAATAGAATATCAATTGAACGTAAAAAAATGTAACAATAAATCTCAACTTGTTTAAATCTTTAAGCTTTTTTTTATTCCATGTTCAGTAATTGGAGTTCGCGATATAATTTTAGTTTTCAGGATATAAGTACGAAAATTATAATCTCACTTGTAAAATCACGCAGGTATGTTTTCGAAGCGCCAATCAATACACTAAACAATTGAACACTGATCACATATATTATCTGTTTATAAGCACTATGTATTCACTCGTCACTATTCAAAACTGTTAATACTATCCGCAGTCCAAAAATAAATACAAAACCTTGTAATTGTAGAGAATATTGACTGTAAAATCAGATATAGAAAACTGAAACAATGTTGCCAGCTGCTAAGCTTTTGCACTCCTCTGCAATTTGGTAGAAATGTTTGGTATTTTAGTAGATATTACTACTAGCTGTTATTTATATTTGTTTTTACTTTAGGGAGAAATTTATTATGTAAATCTGATTAGGTTATTATTATAGATATATATTGTTATTCTGTCTTAAAAAATGTATAACTTAGTTTGGTTTTACGAATATTTTTACAAAATAAATTGAACAAGGCTTGAAAAATTGTATATTTTTTTTATTTGAAATTCAATGAAAAGATTCACAAACATATTTACATACATTAACAATCAATTTACAATTATTATTTAAATCTAACACATTGTAAGGTTCATACACTTTTAAAATACCGCTGTCAATTAGTTTTCCATTAGCGAATAAATTATTAATTAGAATAATGAAGGATTCAGCCTTTTCATTCATTGCCAGTATTAAATAACATCCAAATTTGTAATTAATTTTTTGTATTAGGAATGTTGTACATGCAGGCTTTGGTAAAATAAAATTTGAATTGTTTGCCAAATAATGTTCATGCTGCCAAAGAGATATATTGGCATTTTGTTTTTTTAATAAATTATCTAATCGAAATGCTAAACCATCCTTTTTGTACTTGATCTGTTTGCTTTTCACAATATTGGTATTAATAGGGGAACCTCCGTGTGTCCTTTGAGCTGGTGAGCTCTGTGTAAAATCTGTAATTTCTATCTCATCACTGGTTTTCGAACTATTCTTAGGTGTTGAATATTCACTGATTGAATTTTGCGACAGAGAATCTGTACTTAAACTTCTTTGAAAATAAGATTTAATTCTTGTTACTAGTTCTGTTTTCTTTGGTATATGATTTTCAGAGTTTTGTGCTTCTTCACATTTATTCTTAATTAAACTAGGATGTTCACTGCTTCTTTTATAAGATACAGGTGAAATGGAACATTTTTTAAGTTTACAATGATTTGTGCTATTTTCTTTAAATAACTTTTTGCGCACAATTTGACTATTTTCTTTTGATTTTGAGACAAATATATTTCTTGATTCATCTGTTCGTGAAGGCAAAATAGGTGATGTGGATTTTTGAGTTTCAGTTACAGGTGATGAATTAATTCTCGCGCAGTTTGATATAGTTTTAGACAATCTTGGTTTAAGAATGGGTGAGGTTTCAATATTTTCGCTAGTTTCTTGGGAATCTAATATGGTGACATCTAAATTACAGATATTATTAATTAATAACTTTTTGTTTACTTTCCTTTTCTTTGCTTTCGGATGTTTTCTTTTTAAGATACTATTTATTTCACTGTCATTCTCATTATCACTAGAACTACATGTCCATATAATTTCTTCAGAATTTTCTTGAGAATTTAAAGAGTTAAACCTCCTAATAAAATCATTATTACGATGTTTCATTTTTATAAATCAATTTTTAAACATTTTTACAACTTAATATTATTTTTACTAGTAGTTTACTTTAAATAGTTATCAACTTGGTGTACTGACAATGCATATTAATGAAACTTGATTTTGACAACTGTCGCGCCTCTGTGCTTAACTTCATTTATAAGGAAGAAATCCAACGTTCGTTTTATTGTATATGCCTTTAAACAAGATAAAACTACATTAATGAATTTCTATTATTTTTTAAATAAGTTGTTTTTTTTTTAATTTTTTCTATGCTTGCCATGAAAAAGTACTTTCTGTTTTGGTCATTTTTGTATGTATTTCTAGTCATACATTATATTCTAACTTATTTATGTAGTTGTTCTGTGAGTCTGCAATTACAATAATAGACTATTTTACACCATTGAAAAATTTTGCTGCAAGCTGTGATGATAACATATTTTTCTCCATTTTAACTGAAATATTTAAAGATTTTGCAAAAAAAAAATCAAATTAATCTCTTTCAGTCACAAGAACGCTATATGATTGGCTACGCCTTGCGTTACGTCACATTTAAGTGAACCGTGTTTTTAATGTTATGTACACTGTACAACACAGTAGATTGTGTGATTATATTTATATCTGGCGACACCCAAAGGGAAAAACTTTAACAAAATAGATTTTTAAAGAATGACCAATAATAATACGTTTATTTAATTCCATAAATACAAACATTTTTAGAACTACATGACAGTGTGTCTGTATTATATGGACCCCTCTTGGGTAAAAAGAATGAAAAATTACATGAAGAAAAAAATTACTTTACAAGAGAATCAAGAAATAAGATAACTGAAGATATCAATAAGAAAATTAAATATAAAAAGTAAGGGCCATTATTGAGGCTCATCGTCACATTGAGAAACCCAAAAAAGAAGTGCCTCATAGACCAAGTTTGTCATTAGTTTATGATGATTTGCCTCTGATGATTATTTCAGAGGCAAAGAAAGACACAATCGAATACTTGCTGAGATATCTCATCACTTTAAACACACATTTTATGCAGTCCATGAAAAATCAATGTCAAACATATAGGAATGTATGTTGTGTGAATAAGAAATACTTTATTGCAAATCTTTGTTTTATTTATTCATTCATTAATATATAATTATCGTAACAATAGTGCCCTACAGGTTTTATTGGTTTACACACACACATATAATATATATACAAGGTTAAAGTATTTTTGAAGCACATCAGTTATTCAATAATTCAAATCATTAGTTTCTGTACTTTTCATATGCAAGCTTGTAACCCTGATGTTCTTCATCAATGGGAGATGATTGCCCACTTGTAACAGTACTCACACTGGAAATAAAATTTCTATCTTTATTTCATTTTCTTGATTTTTTACAAAAAACAGTATTGAAAAAATAACAGACTGATAATTCCTACAGGCACTCATGGTTTCTACCACCATTGAATTTTGACAGATAAAGATACTTTCCATGTGGAATGTCTTTTTCTTAATCTAGTAATTTTTTATTATGTTATTTTTAACCCACTATCTCTTACTCCACCTATCACCAGCTGGTCTAAAAACAAAGCAAACATTTAAAAGTTTCAAAGTATAAATTAGTAATGGAATGTAATAGCACTATGATTATTGCTCATTGAAGAAGGGTGATATACATTTTAAGATTATTGTACAGTACATTCATCAGGTTCAACAGCCTTCACAATATTGTCGTCTTTTTGTAGTCTCTGTCATGATGGTCATGTCCTGGCCATTTTTTTTTCTTTTAGCAATTACTGCACTCCATGATCGGGGTCACCCAACGCTTGGGACCACCTCATCAGTCAAGAGTATCTTTTAACTGAAGCCCATTTTGTATTTCATGTAATTCCAATATTTCCATCACAAAAACATTTGCAGGACTTAGAATTCATTGTTAAAATAGTTTTGGTGACAATATTATAAATGTATTTGTACACATCACTATTCACCATTTTTTCAGTTAATTGAGAGAAAAAATATTTAAAAAAACACTAAATATACACTTGGCTGTGACGTATCATATGACGTCCGCCATTACAGAAAAAGCATATTTAACGAGAATATTTTAATTAAAATTTTAACACAATATTTTAAGGAAAATAGTAAAATACTGCAACTTTCGCAAAATTAACATGTGGTATGGTCAATCATATACGAACATATAATTTAAAACAATTTTTCTAAATCAATAATCATTCTAATAACAACCATGGAATGTTGGCAGCATTGTAACAACATTTCCCATCTGTGATCTGTGTACAATATCCTAGTTTCTGTTATTCTACTAACTTCACATCGCTGGGTTCTCAAAACAAATAAGCAAAATATTATAGAAGCACTGTGTCTCGGATACGCGTGTTCCTTTTGCGCTGTAAGCTCTTTGTCTTTGATTTTCACAAAGATTGTGAAATTTTTATTCCAAATCTAATTCCTAGTAGAATCTTAGTGGATTCGCGAAACCTGATTACGCTTTCTCCGTTTTCTCAACCGAAGCCGGTTGGCGTCGTCGCCACTATGGAAGTTGAACGCGTTGTGTCTGACTCTGAAAACGTGGCGATGGAAGAAAACGAGAAGCCGGAGGTAGAGCAAGGTGCTGGTGATGCCGCGGCCTCCATTTCTGGTCGTGTGCGTCGTAGGCACAAGAAATTGGCCCGTACTAACAGTAAGGAAGGAAACAATGTAGCCGCGCCGCTTCCGAAATATCGCAGCTGGAAGAATAGCCGCCGACCAAGGAACGGGCATGGCAGGGGCTTGCCTAAAAAAGGTAATTCATATTCATGTCTTACATGATCGTCGTTTATTTTAAATAATAGTCGAAAGAACTTTCGAGAACGCATACATTGTACGGTCTGAATTGAGGTGCAAGAGGGTGTTTACTATGGACCGGTGGATGAAATAGGTTTGCGGCAATTTCAAGGTCAAACATAAATACGCAGTTAGATGCACTATATCTGTATGGATATATTTATAGACTCGCCCCTTTTAAATGCATTGGTGTAGGTCACGTATATTGAATGAATTATTACACAATACTAAACAACTTTCAAGACTGAAGGACTGTTTAGTTCTACTTATATTAATTCTATGTATTAGATATGATTTGTTTGTGTTAAAATTTGAAGTAGGCTTAATTATATTCATCACAAAACATATAAGGTTCCTGTAGACCTAAGTAAGGTCAAAATTTTGCATCTTATGTCTTATCATAGTTTAATATTACTTGAAACTCTATATAAGTAATTATTAACAATTATTATTATTTATTCTTCACTTTACAGTCAGAAATGGACTCAGCTGTGTGGCTAGTTCTGTAGTATATTTATTAGGCATCATTAAATCATGGTAATGCAATGTCAAAGCATTTATTTGTTCAATTAA
Source organism: Pontia daplidice (assembly GCA_963693355.1). Taxonomy (NCBI): domain Eukaryota; kingdom Metazoa; phylum Arthropoda; class Insecta; order Lepidoptera; family Pieridae; genus Pontia; species Pontia daplidice. The sequence continues at coordinate 146,480 of CAVNZL010000023.1, read as the reverse complement.
TCATATGGTTGATGACACTGATCTGATATATTGGTGTTTGTATTGGCATCTTAAACTCAGTCTTTATAGTTATTGCATACACTACCTTCTCATATAAAATTACTAAGTAAAATAATACAACCACTTTTAAATCCGACAAAGTATTTTATTTAAAGGTGTAATACTTACGTTGATGAAAAATGAAACTAAATGTATACTACAATGATACTTTTTTTGGAAAATTAAAAATCCCATGGCTTCCCTGAGCTGATTTGTTAAATGAAATGAATATATAAGTATAAGCAATAATAACCTTACAAGAAATAAACATTTGTGACATAATTCTATTTCCAAGGTGAATTGATCGTTTTTATTGTATAGGGTTACCATATCTTGTAAGATTTTGTTCCTTTAATAATATAGTTTTATAATAATAAATATTCATGTTCTTACTCTAATAATAATAACTGAGTATAAGTACCTAAAATGGATACAGATAGTGTGAAAACATATTGAAATCTGTAAGCATGATGACCTAACGTAACATAACCATTATGTGTGTAGCTATTTACACAAACAGTCATATGACCATCACATGTACACTGTCACATTGATGAAGTACATACATGTTCAATAAATTTGCTTGATTACAAGTATAGATGGTCTTCGATTTTGGTAGGCTTCGAGCATTTGAACTAACAAGTACACACATTCATACTTGCTCCAGGTTAGAGCACACTTTGAATGTACATATAAGAAGCTATTCTAATGAGCTACCAAGGAATGAGTTCTGTAACACATACAATGCATTTGGACAACTCATTAACAGACTGTCCAACTGAACAAACCTGGACAATTGAAGAATATTATCATATGTATCTAACAAATCCAACAAAACGAAAACGTGTGGACATTCAGTTGTTTTTGTGACTAATACTACTGCGCAGTTGTGTTATCGGCTGGAATTATCACATGCGTGGTGTTTTGGCAGCGTACGCGTATGTTATGCTGTACAACGCGTTGTAGTTATAGGCATTTTAATTTTATTTACTCACGCCTTACATGGCTGCCACTGATAAAATAGGGGCGACGCGAATCTATAAAAATAGCTAAAATCTTAAAGTTGTGGGTTTTAGTGATAACGAATTAATTACTCGTCGTCTAAAAATAATGTTTATTACTAAGGTAGATTTGAAGTGTTGTAGATGTTTGAAAACTGTTGTTATAATCTGAAACTGTTTCTTGGACAATCATGTCGGCTCGTTCCCCTATCTCCGTTGTAATTATTATATTAATTATCTTAATTGCTTTTAAAATTGTTGCCATGAGAGACTGACAAAACTTCGAATAATTTATAGATGATACACATCATTGTTTGTAGAAATTATTTTAGTTTTATTGTTACATAAAAGGGTTCCTCCTCCGACCGTACTTTTGGATATATTTCATGAGCATGTTCGCTGTGGTCTGGCTACTGTTAAATTGTATATGTGTGTGTTTGTCAGTTGTATTGGCACCCATAATACAAGCAGCTTAGTAGTAACAGAGTAATAGCTTACTCTGTTACTGACCGACCGTAAAAAATGTGTCCCGATCTAATTATTATACTTTACATACAGTACAGAGTATTCATAATTTAACCATTAAGCTTGATTGGCTCTAGATAGTTATTCGACAGTAAGCTACCTTCAAATTACAAAAATATGCGAATATATTGTACATATTCATCCATTACTTTTCATCTCTGCTGAAACTTAAACACAAAGAAAGAGTCAGTCTACAGTGTACAGTTTTTTTAGAACTAAATCTTTATCAGTTCTGCTGGCGCTCATAACTAACTATAAATGGCCCACCTTGGGGCTGGCTTAATGTTTTGATATGTGACAGGTGGCGCTGGTGGCAAGGGTGTCTGGGGTCTGCCTGGCTCCGAAATGCTTGAGGAGTACGCTGAGGATGAGAACGACCCCAACTACGACTCCGAAGCCATCACCAATGGTGATATTGAGTTCAAGCAGGTGATCGTGGAGGCTGAACCAGAAGAAATTGTGGTGAGATGGCATTTTTATTCAAATCACGAGTATTAAAATCGGGCAGCTTGAAGGCAGTGTGTCTAATATGGTATTTATTGATTATTTCTTGGTGTCAAAATATTAAATATTTAGTACTCATTCGTGACTGGAAAAGATGCTATAAATTAATAGAATCATGCGTTTGCTGAAGGCCGTAGTACAAAACGCAAGTAGTCCGCGAAAAAACCCATCTCATCATCAGAGTCATCGAACACGGGTGTAACGTGCGTCGAGTAGTTAGATAGATCTATTAGGGTTTTTCTTTAAATTATTAAGTTTTGGTAAAATCAACATGAAATATTAAAATTATATTAGCGACCCGCCCCGGCTTCGCACGGGTGCAATGCTGATACTAAATACACTACAGAAAAACAAACGCGTTGTCGTAAAAAGTTAATGACAAAAAGAAGTTATTGTGGGTTATCCATATGAGATAGACATATACCATCACGGACTTTTCTGTAGACCTTTTCAATGTGTACAATACTTAGTACATTATTTTGATACAACTCGTAGCGTTCAGCCTGCGTTTGCAATGTAAGCGGAAAAAATGTAATTATTTACGACATCACATTAGAAACCTCAAAAATACAACAGTACTTCTCTACTATTTAACTTCCTCTTGAATCACTCTATCTATTAAAAAAAACCGCATCAAAATCCGTTGCGTAGTTTCAAAGATTTAAGCATACAAAGGGACAGAGACAGCGACTTTGTTTTATACTATGTAGTGATAGTATCAATAATTTGCTAATAATTGTTTTGCTCGAAGCTCGCTTGGCTAACATATATTTTTACATTAACCAAAGCAAGGCGTAATCATTCACACGAACTGGTTAAATTAATGTAATCATCATTTTAAAGAAAAACACTTTATTAACGGATTTAAGTTATGTATTTTTGTACAATTTAAATATATTTAAAAAGAATCATGATTTTGTCGCACGTTAACATGATTAAATAGTGATTACCATCTTCCTGGTGTGATGGGCTCTCTGCGCCTATATTTCAGACAGTGTACCCGCTTTACTGGAATAAAATCCAGGATTCTATTGTATACGACTTAGTAACTGAGGCATATATTAAAATACAAAAATTAGAGAGAAGACAAAAGTAATAGATGTCCTAAAACATGCATTGAAACTAAAATGGAAATGGGCAGGACATGCGGGAAGACTTTGACAATGTGGCAAGGCCCCCTAGGTAAGAGGAAGCAAGGTAGACCACTTGCAACATGGGAAGACGACATTCAGGGAGTGGCAGGGAAGGAATGGCTCAAAACTTCGAAAAATAGAGAAGGACGGAGACACTTGGAGGAGGCCTTCACCCTCCAGTGAGGGTTCAAGCATAAAAATTGATACAAATGTCATTAAGATAAACATTTTTCGACATTCGACATGGTAAATGCTAATTTGGAATCATAAGTGACATTATATATATATTAATTTAATAAACCATTATAAATCTTCATTGTAACTGTAATTTTGCGTGAAATAAAAGGCTTTTTTATTTTATTATATTAAAATCGGCCAGCTGTTATTTGTATACAAAGCGTTATCAAACGCAAACATTTTGGCACGCCCGAGATACGCGCCGCGCCTCGCTAGGTCGTTGACATCTGTATAGCGGTCAAGTGCACAAGTCACGAGCGGCAGCGATGTATGCAAATCTGTGACAACAGAGATTATCCCATATACATTTTTTTAATATAATACAATTGATTATCATGTTTTGTATAATACAAATATCATGACTTTGTTACGTATTTAACATTTGTGATCGTGTGTTGTATTTTTAGAATTGCATTCAGTAATACAAATATCTGTCTAGAAATTGTCGGTGTAAGTCTTTGTAGGGCTGTTTAATATTTGTTAATATAGTTTTTCATTAAACATATCATATCGACGTGAAAGATTTATGCAAGATAAATAGTGATATTTATATGATGTCCCTATTGTTACAGAACATCTCAGAAGGGTATAGAAATGAAAACATTTGATTCACAATATCATACTCGTATATTACAAATCGCAAACACTCTATAATAAAATATAATTCAATACACTCACCAATATAATCACCTCACACAAAAGTTATTAAAAATAGTTATATTTAACGAATCGCCGAACGTCTGTCACATATACCACATTGTGTGTGTACTGATGTAATCGGTGTCGCAACTAGAAACGTTGAGAATACTAGACGCGTCTTGACACAAATTTTAAATATCGATTCGTTTGGTTAAGCAACGCGTGCTGCGGTTGATATAATGATGGGTATGTTGTCTATCGGTTGTACTGATTAAATTTATTTTTATATTTTTTTTAAGTATTACATTTTGTGTGTTTTTTCAAGCGCATTAATTAAAACGGCCGTATACATCGAAGTGGCGGTTTTCATATTTTTATTTATTTGTTCGTTCGTTCATTTCGACAATACATTTTATTATACAAAGAGCTTAGATGAAAAATATACCAACGGCATTATCGTTATGAAGCGATCTCCTCCACGCAAACCTTTAAAGAAATAAGAGATTAGTGGAAAGTTGTTTTATTCAGTCATGTCAAAATAAAAAAAGAATTAACATACTGTAAAGTACGCGTAACGTGGAATAGGATAATAAATAATATTGACTAAAAACAAAAAGTAAATTATATAGGTATTTTGGACATTATAGTAAACGCTTCTGTCGACATTCTTACTAAACAATTTAGTTCTTCAGACGCTATGAAAAATGAACTCTGTTGACTGTTGTACGTTTTCCTTAATGAAATCTAATCTTTATATATATAATTCTGTGAGTGCGTATGTCACTGAACTTCTCTCAAACGACTGGACCGATTTTGATGACATTTATTGTGTGTGTTCAAGGGGATCTGGGAATGGTTTAGATTCACAATATTATATAAAATTCTCGTGTCACGGGGTCGAACTTGAACTCCTCCAAAACGGCTTGACCGATCCTCATGAAACTTTGTGAGCGCATTGAGTAGGTCTGAGAATCGGCCAACATCTATGTTTCATCGTTAAGGGTAGTACACCCCTAAATTTTATTTTTTAGTTTATATTTTTTTATGATACAAAAATACATACAGTCCTAAATTTTCACCCTTCTACGATCAACCCCTATTTTTATTTATTAATTGAAAATTGAAATCACATGTATGGCAAAACAACGTTTGCCGGATCAGCTATTATATATATAACACCCAGAACACAGAATTGTTTCATAAGCTTAACTAAGTTGCAATCTCTCTTCGTGTGCAAATCAAATCTTTAACAGTTTTTGTATAAGATGATTTTACCTACTTGAAATGAATTCTTTCAGCGCAAGTCGGAGCCCGTGATTCTCGAGTACTTCGAGCATGGTGACACCAACGCTGCAGCTGAGGACTTCTTGGAGTATGTCACGGCGAAACGTAGCCATTTGGTGAGTAGCATAGGATATACGGCGGAAGAAAGCATTGTTTTCTTAAAGGACAGGTAATCCGCTACTTTTGAATTGAAATCGGTGTAAAGTTAAATAAAAAATCAGCGAAGACGGAATGTCGGAATTTCCTGGTATACGAAGAAGCAATATTTAAACTAGATGATGTCTTCTTTGTTTAGATTTTTTGTGTATCAATAAAGTTTATTTTAAAAACATGAAGCTGGACTGCATGACTGACGGATATTTTGGACTGTTTTAGTGTTATCAATTATAGGTGATGTTTTCAATTAAATTAAATTAAAATTAAACGCTTGGCACCACTTTCTGTTGTTAATTATTTTAATAAGAATAACATAAATACAGCTTTCCGCCAAAAATCTGTTCCTGGTCGTATTGTCAACTAAATTAAAGAAAAAAACTTTATGAACGGATTTAAGTTATGTATCCGACTTTTCGACTTTTCGCGTGCCTTACAGCGTGCGTGTACGGTAGACTGAAGACAAAAGGTGTTAATTGTCAAAATAAGTGTCACAGCTGAGAGGTTGTGTTATCTGTATTTATTGCTCCGGAGTTGGTATCGACTGAAAAAAAAAATCCGTTAATAAAGTGTTTTTCTTTAAATGAGTAACAGTTATGTTAATAAAAGACAACCTTCGAATAGTTTTTCATGATACAATGCAGGTATGCGAGACAATTGTTGAAATCGCGTTGGATCACAAGCCGTCGCACTGTGAGATGGCATCAGTTCTCATATCGGACTTGTATGGGAGAGTATTCTCCGCTAAGGATATAAGCTATGGTAAGCCTTCATATTGTTTACACTTACGCTAGCGCAACTGATGTCTTTTATAAATACACTAGCTGACCCAGCAAACTTTGTTTTGCCGTACATGTGATTTCAATTTTCAATTAATAAAAAATAGGGGTTGATCGTAGAGGGGTAAAAAAGTTACGGTTGTAAGTTTTTCGTTTGCTGTATAAAAATAAAAAATAAGAAATTATGTCCAAAAAAAAAATTAGGGGTTGACCACCCTTAACATTTAGGGGGATGAAAAATAGATGTCCGATTCTCAGACCTCTCCAATATGCACAAAGTTTCATGAGAATCGGTCAAGCCGTTTCGGAGGAGTATGGGAACGAAAACTGTGACACGAGAATTTTATAAGATTACAAAGTGACAATAGTTCGGGGATCGTCAAAGCGACGTAACATTTTACTTTGTTATGTTTTAGTTTCGTTCAACACCGATGATTATTGTTTAAATATAATTTATTTTTGACCCTTGCAGCGTACAGGCTGTCTACCCTGCAACTCTCACTCTTACCAACTTGCCAATTTATAATCACGAATCGCTTCATGTTTTACCTGTACCACACTGTACAGATTAAATATATTTGTATGGTAACTAAAAGATGGTGTTCTGTATAAAGTAATGGAGGGGGGGGGGGAGTTGCTCATCTGATTTAAGATCAATAGGATGAGTGCCAATGTTGTCGTTGTTGTTGTCGTCCTATGACACCCCAGAGGTGCAGAGGGTCTCCACTAATGAGCGCCACTTCCGCCTATCTTCGGCTGCACTCTTGGCCTCGTTCCAGCCAACGGACTGAGTGCCCATGAACACTTATAATGCTGGAGGCCTCGCAAGTGCGCCGGCCTTTAAGATGACGATAAACTTTTCTTGAAGGTGCTCGCTAAGTCGTATTGTTCGGGAAATACCCCCTTATATTCAGTGCGGTCTAGAGCGCTCAATTATAACGATATCATCTAGTTACACTCGCCTTTATCATGCCTCCTATATATTGATTAATTGTTCTTCAGCGTTCGAGAGATTATTAGACAAGTTACCCGATCTCATACTAGACACCCCGGACGCGGCACTGATTTTGTCCAACTTCATAGCGAGGTGTGTCGCCGATGACTGTCTACCGCCGAGATTCGTGCAGAACATGTCCAACATGGAATTGAATCCGCCTGCCAGGTATGAAATCTGATGGTGGCACACCTTTAATTATGATCTAGATCAAACAGACTTAAAAACCAACAGAATATCTCCCATGACACGTTTCTCTAATCAGAATCACCCTCTCTTAATGTATAATTAAAAGTAAATAAATGATCGGCACATTAATAACTAAAACCTTAGTAGCGACATTTTTTTTTAAACTAAAATATAGTGTTTACAACTGTTGAGTGGACTGTATTTGGATTAATTAAATAAAAGAAAATGCCGGTTCAAATAACTGTAATATATCACTTTGTATAACACTCGTATGCAATCGCTCGCGCTAATGATAAGGTTAGCTCGGCTCGACGTATGCAGTTGCCTCTGCTTCCCGCGCGCCTCCCCCGCGCCTCCCCCGCCTTGCGACGATGAGCCGCAACAACAACTTATCGACATCAGCCATTAGTCCTTCGAGCCGGAGTGGTTCGAAGATTCTTTACGCTAAAGAAATAATATACGACTTTATTATATATTCTCCATAATTTGTACTGTTACTGGCCGTTGAGTATATACTTTCAGAAAAATAAAATATTCACAGCTGATTAAAAAGAAAATTGAGTGTATTTGATATATGTATTATATATTGTGGTATTATGGGAAATCTTCAGGAGGTAAATTAGGTTGGAAAAAAAAGACAATTTAGCTCATTAAATACAAATTCTAAAAATATGAGAAACATTTGCTAGACAAACAAGTATAAAAGTACAATTGAAATGTATCTAACCAATGCCAAAAAGCTGCAAAGAGATAATTTCATTTGAATATATTTTCAGACAAACAATCCAAAGAGCGGAGACTCTCCTCTCTATGAAGCATGGGCTCGTCCGGCTTGACAACATTTGGGGTGTTGGTGGCGGTATAAGGTAAGAATTTCAATATTAACTTTTGTATCAAATATTCAAGCCCAGAATTCATAAAGTTAGAAGAGAGAGGAAATGTGACTTGAGATACTAAGATACAAACTTTTGTTGCTTAACCAGCCTTTTAAGCACTCATATTGTATGTTGTAATTTTTTAAATATTCGACACAGTTTGGATATGTTATTATATATTATTACAGCTTAATTTATTAACCTAGTGCTCCTATGCCAACAATTCTCCTGGAACATTGACATGATTCTCAAAGTTGATGGTAATTTGAAATACTGCATTTCATCATCAATTTCCTCATTGGGTAGTTGAATAATTCTCCATTTCATACCTGAAATAGGAAGTCCTGTACTCGAAGATTCCTCTGGTTTTCTCTAGATTGTTATAATCTATATCCCAATAAAAAAAATACGTTTAAAGAAAAAGACTTTATTAACGGATTTAAGCTATTTATTTTTGCAAAATTTAAATATATTTACATTATTTTAAAATTTTCCGACGTTTCGCGTACTTTGCAGCGTGTGTGGTCATGGTAGACTGAAGACAAAAGGTGTTAATTGTCAAAATAAGTGTCACAGCTGCAGAGGTGTGTGTTATCTGTATTAATTGCCCCGGAGTTGGTATCGACTGAAAAGAAAATACATAACTAAAATCCGTTAATAAAGTGTTTTTCTTTACAGTTACGTAAAAAAAGAGGTCAATATTAAGAAAATGATGGTCACAATGTACTTTTTTTTATTACCAGGCCAGTCAAGTTCCTTATACGTCAAATTCAGCTGCTTTTGAAAGAATACCTGACGTCTTCAGACCTGGCAGAGGCCATGCGGTGCGTCAAGGATCTGGAAGTGCCGCATTTCCACCATGAGCTGGTCTATGAGGTATTAGAATTAAAATATCAAATATCATACCTGTAGCACATTTATAGTTTGTCATGTGGTCCTGGTTTTGCGGATCGACATGACTATTACACTGGGTCGTAGAGGCTATAACTTTGCTTCTAAATAAAATTTCTAAAAAATGTTAATACTTATAAACAAACAAACGGATTGAAACTGCAATGTTTATTTTATTACTTTATCTATATTGATGATTTATAAATAACTAGCTGATCCGGCAAACGTTGTTTTGCCATACATGTGATTTCAATTTTCAATTAATAAATAAAAAATAAGGGTTGATCGTAGAAGGGTGAAAATTTAGGATTGTATTTTTGTATGTTGTATCATAAATAAATAGAAACTAAAAATTTTGTCTAAAAAATAAAAAAATAAAATTTAGGGGTGTGAAAAATAGATGTGCCCAACATCTATTTTTCACCCCTATTCTCAGACCTACTCAATACGCTCACAAAGTTTCATGAGAATCGGTCAAGCCGTTTCGGAGGAGTTCAAGTTCGAACCCCGTGACACGAGAATTTTATATAATATTGTGAATCTAAACCATTCCCAGATCCCCTTGAACACACACAAAAAATTTCATCAAAATCGGTCCAGTCGTTTGAGAGAAGTTCAGTGACATACACACTCACAGAAGAATTATATATATATAAAGATTTGTTCTTTTGAGTAGAATAATTGTTGTACATAAGTCTTTTCTCAGATTATTTCTCTTGTGTGTTTTACTGTGTAATGTTGTGTACTCTTGAATAAATATATGTCAATGTAAATTAAAAACACTTTTTCCAGACTGTTTTACTAGCAGTTGAAGCGATCAACACGAGTGTGGAAGAACAGCTTTGCACATTCCTCTCTGAGTTGCGGCGTTCCGTTATTGTCACGCCAGATCAGATGGATAGGGTGAGTCTTACAGTTAAATATATTTTAAATAGAATATATAACGCAGCGTGGGACGCCCTCCTTCCCGCTGGACCGACGACCTCAGACAGGTAGCCGGTAGTGGCTGGATAATCAAGGCCCAGGACCGAGTGTTGTGGCGCTCCTTGGAGGAGGCCTATATCCAGCAGTGGATGAGTATAGGCTACTGATGATGATGCCTCTTTGAATTGGCTAGGAACTTATATATTATATAATAACTCCGCTGACAATTTAGCAACTTTTGAACTTTGCTAAAATCATGTTTTTTTGACAATATTCTCTGGTTAAATTTAAAATAAATGGTATGCAATAATAAATACTTTTGGACTCAATATGTTGTAATAAAAGTGGCCAAGTATTTGCCATACTCAGTAGACTAAAGTACTGGTTTATGTTGTCCAGGGTTTCCTCCGAGTGCTGGAAGACATGTCTGATATAGTTCTGGATGTGCCCCTGGCGTATATAATGCTGGACCGGTTTGTTGAGCGGTGCCAGAACAAGTTCAGGCTGGGAGAGGCTGTGCTCAAGCGTATGCCTACTCGGTGAGTTGAGACAAGAAGCGATCATCAACAATTAACTAATAAAAATAAATCTAAATTTATTTGTATTCAATAAGTTATTATTATTGTGGAAAGAGTATCTAAAAATTACACCGGAATGTCACGGTTAATAATAAGCACCTCCATTGGGTTTTTGAATGACAGTCTATTAATGGAATATTGCACAAATGGTCGTTGCGTTGCCGGCCTTTTAGAAGTCGGTCTTGAAGCTTATTCGAAATAACCACTTTTGCAAAGTGTGGTGGACCATCAACCAATACTCCATACTGTTTAATTTTATAGTCTCATAATTCTCTATGCATTAATCAAGTATCTTTTTTTTCATGTTTCTCTACAAAGATTTGGTGTAATTTTTGATATAAATTATTAAATAAATATTGTGTTGCCACTCAGGCCACCGCAAGGTCGTTTGCCCGCCTATTTAATTTAAAAAAAAATCGGTCCAGTAGTTTCGGCACCTCAATACAAACAGACACATTCATGACTATTTTATAGTATATATATACAGGAAATGTACAGGATATAAAATGTATCCTGTACATTTTTAAATTATACTGTTATGAATGGCACCTGTAAAGGACTTTCTTTTTAGATCTAGTCAAAAACTGTTTTTTTTTTTTTTTCAGAGGCCGCAAGCGTTTTGTGTCCGAAGGCGATGGTGGCGCCATCAAAGACCACGTTCTCAAGCTGCGGGAGTAGAATCGCCGAACACATAGTATGGTGTATAATGTATAAAAATTATTAATAAAAGCAAAGTCATGACAGATTTCTATTATAAGTGGTCCTTTTAATTTCGTTCTGACTGTGTGTATTAGAGTTTTTTTTTTTATTAATAGTAAGCATGTTATATTTTCATTATAAAACATACAAAACCACATAGATAGTTTACTGGATTTAAACGGGTTGAATTTATAACGTTTTAATCCACTTATACATTATGCGCCAATACTCTGTATTTTTTATTCCTATTGTTAGGAATTTTTTTTTTGTGTCATACATTTGGAGGGTATGAATGTTGTAACTACCCGCATTGGAAAAAAACGGATTCGTACTTAAAATGGCGAAAATTTTGATTAGCATGTTTGACGGAAAGTATTTTTTGTACATTTCACGATGCATAATAAATACAGCCATAGACCATTACAATTCATATTAAATATTTCTTAGGATCAATATTTTCACACGCTGCTTTGTACGAAAAAATACTTTTAGACCCGATTAAATCATGTACCTACGCTTGGCTCGTATTTCAGCATACAAAGAACATAACAATAATTGTTTTTACTGAATTTAATCCGGTGTGTTTGGTATTTTTTGTCAATTTTAAGTACGAATGCGGAAATTTAATCTTAAAAAGAATGCTATGTGATGGACTGAGTAACTTTATGGTTAGTGTCTTAGTGTTAGTACAAAGTTAGGTTTTTAAATTTTAATGCTTAAAATGATTTTGTATAAAGTGGTTAGGCGCAGGTGTCCTTTTCATTTATCCTTAAAATGTTTCACTCACCGCTCATACGAATTATTTCTACTCCTATTTGTATATTTTGAATTGTACTTGTAACATTCTATGAGAGATAGATATATACTATCTAAAAGGGAAAAAAAGCTTCAGAGATTTTTTTATTTTATTTTTGGGATCTCTTACAAACTTTGTCAAATAGCAAAAACCACAAATAACAGCCACACATTGACAGCTATATAAGTTTTTGATTTACCAGTTGCATTTGAAAGCATAGTACTCAAATCACTGCCCAATTACTTTATATAATATCATTGATGTAAGCTGTCTAAACACAAAGGCTTTTAAATGTGTATGGACAGCCTTTGCTTACAGTATATTGTGCAAATGATAAATTTATAAGTGGGTTTTGAAATGGTGAAATACAAATAACATACAGAATTCATACCAGATCTCATAAAAAAATAGAAGTCTATGGTACACATTAAATGTCTGTGACAAAAAGTACATTGTCGTCAAACATTAGCCATCGAATGCTAAAGTCCTTTGCCTTTCCCATTTGGGATAAACTGAAGAAGAAAAAAATAGCCATGGAATGTCAATCAAAATTTTGCGCGAATGGGTGTATGAAGCAATACTAGTGTTTAGGATATGTTAAATCTTTTAATTCTACTGGCATATGTACACTGTCCAATTTTTTCCAATAAATGCATTTACGAATATGTATTATCAATTTTCTGTGTCTTACTTCATTCATTCTGCAATTATATTTGAAATTTACAGAGTGCCCGCTTAATTCCATGGACTATAAGGTTTGCTCGGATGATACCTTAATTATACACTTAAATAAAACTATTTGAGAGAAAATATTAGGTTTTATTGCAATAATCTAAAGGTATTTTTTGGGTAGAGAAACAACTGGTTAGATTGCTAATTCCATGATTGCAAAGTTACAAATTACTACTTGATTACATTATATAAATAAAGATAGAATATAGAAATAAAATAATGTATGATTTTTGTTTCAATCTGAAAAGATTAATAAACTAAATTATTGTAAAACTTAGTCTAGTTGTTATCGACCAGTGGTTTTATTACATCTACCAGTTACCGACGCTGTGTTGAAGAACGTTGTCCAGTTGTGTGGAACTCCCTTGGCACACTCCTATGGTGGAACATCTCTACGACCCCTACTACTATAGCCGCTAAAATGGCAAAGCCGAATGTCAATCCCTTAGCAAGATCTTCCATATTTTCTGAAAATTACACGTCGAATGTAAAATGTTTTTCCTAGGCAACTTCTTTTAACTTGAGCACTAATAATAAATCGAAACTGCTAGCTTTGTATGATATAAATACATTACATACATTAGTATGTAATTACTTACGAAAGGACTTACATACATTACAACTACCTCTATTCTATATAATAAAATTGATAGATAGCTATTTTCTCTGTTAATTAATTCTTATCGTCCCTAATGAATTCCGGTATATAAAACCATGAACAAAATGGCGCCGTCACCCGTATTTCACGATCAAAGACGTCGGACCTCATGGCTGTGATCCAACGCTGACCAAGTAATAACAAAAATGTACAAAAAGTTTAGACTATTTTTTCAAATATTTGAAATCAATAGACTTACCTACTGTCAAGGCTTAAGGAAAGAAATTATTTAAGTATACAAGAATTCAAAAATTGAGGTTCAAGGAAACACTATTAAAATAAATTCCAACGATGAACGAACCGGCACCGCCGTCGACGAAATCTCACCAGTAATTCCGGTAATTCCCGTGATATAGTACATTTACCATTCAGTAAATACAATATTTATTGGTCTATACTCTATGGAGTATGAGTACGTGGCCATAGCCATAAACTGTTTGTAAGTGTTTCTATTTATTAATTTGCCTAATTATTATGGGAAGTTTTTCTCTTTTATAACATTGTATTCAATCACATTTTTTAATACATTACAAGCAAGTTTCTCTACATAAGAACATTACAAGTAAAGCCCGGTCTCCATAGTGACTGTCTTGGATTATTACAATAGTGTTATTAGAAATTTTATAATAATATTAGGAATTAAAAATTTTAATATTAGGATTTTTTTCTTAATTATTAATTTAATATTAGGATGATCTTTTTTCTACGGCCGACCATCGTGGCCCCAATATTTATCGCTACTTCAAACGTAGTGAATACGCTAAAATCTAAATAAGCAGCTGGTTTGCTTTGTATTTTTTATTTATTTTTTTTATTTATTTTTGTATTTATTTGTATTTATTTTTTTTATAACATCGTTAATTATTGAAGTGAAACTTCTTTATGTACGTTTGACTTGGGGAGTGAGCTGGCAAAGTGACGTAAGCGTTATGAAAATTGTGAACGGGTGTAAGCAGGAGAAAGCAGCGCGCGCAAATTAATTTTCTCTCTTCCTCTCTTAGCTCAGATATAAAGATATATCAAAAAATATTAATTTACCAATAAAGTAAAGTTCAGTCGTGTGGTTTGACTTGTAATTCTATTCTTTTTTCTCTTTCTCTTCTTTGATAAATTCTAACGTTTTGTCGTTCTAGCTATACTCCAAATCAGGTCCACATACCTTAAAGCGTTAGTTGTATTATGTATCCAGTTCTCTTTAGCTTTACACGGCACAATCGCTTTGCGTCAAATTCGCGCTCTATATTAACGATGGCTGAAACTAAACAAATTAAACTATTTTTTGTATAATGTATACATAAACATGGAATTATTGCATTTTAAACAAATCATAACTACTACTCGCTTCTACTAAAATTGTTTCGTTACTAATAATGCAACCTCTTTCTAATAATGGTCTTCCATCGTTGAGTGAAAATATTTTTATACACTATTGATAATAGGTTTAATTATTTTGATTTACTCAGCTATTTAAAGCAACCAAAGAGGGTAACATAATTTGAAATTGCATAATTATAGTCTTCTGTGATGACAGTTGACATATTATGACAATCATTAATTTAAAATCATTTTAAAAAACCTGTTTGAATAAAGTCTTCTTAGTCTGTGTGGATTTTGAACAATAGTAAAATTATGAGTGTTCGCGAGGAAGAGAATTCAAATACAAAAAGCACTGGTAGTGGTATTGGTTTTGCGGCCGCAGCTGTCGGAATTGGGATAGGCGTTGGAGCTGCATTATACTACTTTTTTGGCCAAAAAGAACCTGAAGCTGGTTCGTCGACCCAGTGGGAAGGTCAGCGATTGTAAGTTTATATTACATTCGATATCCTAGATATAAAGTAATAATTTTTAAACGTAAGTGGGTATCACGCACACAAATGTTTTTTCACTTATGTCGAAACTAATAATACTGATTTTAATTGAAGTTACATCATTTTGCATAATAATTCTTTCAATTTGTTAATTCTAGATTCTAAAGCACCTATTATATATCTATAATAATATATTATATATCTATAAATTGATACAATATAACTTTTGTTGTCTGTTTTGATAATATTTCCCTTGTGGTAAAATAATTTGAATGAGCTGATCATCTTTAACATCTGAATGTACTGCATCTACAATAAACACAATTACATGAGTTTAATAAAATATAGATCATTTAATCTGCTATTCTCATAACTTTTAACTGTCATAGCTTGCTTTATCATTGCATGGGCCCTTGCTTAAATCATTTGCTTGCACACAGCAATATGGATTACACAGATGACTGCAACAACAGCACTGACTATGTAACAACAACAGATACTAGTATTTATGAAACAGATCCTGATGAATGCTCAATTGAATCTGCAAGTGTGGAATACTTGGAGTATGCAAATTCAGATCATGAGGATGAAAGATCAATGGATGAGTCCCAAATGATTGATGAAGAATCTAGCAATGACGCTATAAGTAATGAATCCAGTGATTCAATGAATAATCAATCCAGTGGTTCAGAGATTGGTGACTATGAGGAAGGATGGATAGACCAAATCGGAGACAGTGAAAATGATAGCAATGAATCAATTTCTTCCGAAGCACACGATGAATCTGATATTGATACAGACTTTGAATTGATTGGAAACGAAGATGTGTTTGATGTGTCATCCGATGGATCAGATAATTTGCATATTGCAGTTCAGCAGTTAATGTCTTTAGTTGGTCGGCGTGTAAATAGACGCTGTGTAGTTTCTCTGTAAGTTTAATCCCTAATTAGACAACAGAAGTTTACAAATTTAAATACAAAATTATTGTACTTAATACATTACAATTGAATACATTTTTAAGTGGGTATATACTAATCTGCCAATGAAAACACAGACTACCCTTTATTAATATAAATAATTTGTAAGGAATATTATATTTATTGTATTTTTACATAATTTGACAAATTTGGCAAAAAAAAGTGATTTTTAAACATGTGTTTTACACTTCTATAAACTGAGCAAAATATAACAAAACTGAATTGTTTCACTTTTTATTTGCCTACTACTATTATTGTAAAGACAACTAAACACAACCCATTTTTAAAAATTATAGTACAAATAATTTTTCAGAAACAGATCCCAGTCACCTGCTCAGAAAAGGGAAGCTTTGTAAGCGCTTTTTTGCTTTTCTTTTTGTAGTTTTTACTAATATGTAAGATTTTGTTTGTGTTTTTTGTGAAATTAACCTGAGTTTATTGCATGCCAATTGCCAGGCCGGTCAACCTTGGAATTTGACAGGTTTTAACGTTGAAACCTGTTTTTTTTTTAAATCTACTGAGTGCTGTCAATTTTTTACATACACTTGTATATTGTTGGTCATATTATTTCAGCGATTGACCTACAGCATATGGACTTTACATGTTTATAAAATGTAAATATTTTTATCAGTTTAAAAACGCGCAACTTGACTGAGCGACTCAATTGGATTTAAGTATTTAGTTATGTATATTCTCATTTTGTTGCAGTGGAAATCAATATTTATTTATACTCGTATATCGTAATGTCGTAGTTTACAAAATTTGTAAATTTACATTAGTTAAAAATCAAGAATCTGTTTGTTACTCTTTTTTTCATAATACAGGGGGCAAGAGGGCAAGAGGCTCACCTGATCGTAAGTGAAAAGGCCGCCCATGGACAGTCGCGATTCCAGAGGTCCCACAAGTGCTTTGCCGGCCTTTAAAATGCTTATACTCTCTTTTATTGAAGGCCCCTAAGTCGTATTTGTTAGGGCCTACCAGATGCGAAATAGAAATAGGAGGAAAACCATCTTTATGACCCAAACATAGGCCTGATGACACCCTTCTAGTCCAGATGGGTAAGGTAACCTTGCGTCCGTTTGTGGAAGATTGGTTTTAACTGATAATGTACCACCACATTTTTGGGGCTTGATCCTTGAAACAGCAGGGTGGAATTTGGTCTTCATTATGAATTCAGTATCCCATTAATCTAAAATAAAATTCCTGGAATGTACCCGACTGGGATAACGGAGAAATTTATATCTAATATTGTTTGACTATTTTCGTATAAGCGACATGCGACACATAAATGTGTTATACTGGCTCGAGGCCAAATATAAATTTTGTTTGGACTGTTATGCCAGAACTGAGCAAGAACTAACAGTCAACTTGATTTAAATAATCATCTTTGTATATAAAATTTAGTGGTCTATTTAATTATTGTAGTAATATATTACGTCTAATGAACTGTGCTGCCTTGATTTTGTAACAACTTTGTATTAAGTGATAGTTTATTATGCACCCTCACATAAACACACATCGACTCTATATCTTTGATAATGTGTTTATCGTTAGTTTATTAATAATATTAAATTATGTGGCAGTTTCTGACTCATAATAACATCTGAAATCACTCTTAACTAACCAAACTAAACATGTCTGCCGAATGCTAATTGCAATGTAAAAATATTTATAGCTAGACACTGTATGGATTGGGTTAACATTTCATATCGACATAGGACGCGTCTATGAACGGACTAGATAGAAGTGAGTCATTTACAAGGCTGCAACAGCTGAGCTGTATATATATTGGCAGAATGTAATCTATTTAACTTAAGTGCTATTATTTATTAACTTCCAATGTGATCTCATGAACTCTAAGGTGAGTAAACTTGGACGGCTCAGTAAAGACAATGTTTACATATAAGTTTTTAGTGTTTATACAACCTGTATTGTAGTTTATTAATAAAGATAAATGCATTTTTCTTGTCTGTGTTGCAGCATGTTATTCATATGCCATAATTAATGTTTTGCTATGTTTATCAGTGCATTACTTTGTAACTAGATTTCTAACCTCGTATTTCGTACTAAACTTTGTACAGTCGAAAACTGTGTTAAAATCGGCTCTTACAAAGTACGTCTCAGACTGCAGACTTGGAAGCGTTTGTACTATGATTTCATCATGCAGTTGCATGTGCTAGGGTTACAACTAGGGCTAAGCGATCATTGTTTGTTAGGTTTTTAGGTGTTACCCTCACTTTTAGTGCTGTTTGACAAATTCACTTCATAACATTGACTATACCCCTCTTACGTATTTTAATACACAATATAGTTGACTTACAGGAAAACTACAGAGTTTTGTACTACTGGTTTTGTAATATTTTGACTTAATTAAGGCAATACGGTCTTACTTTATCACAGAATAAATTTGAATCAGTTGAAGCAGTGGACCGAATGCAGGACTAAATGTCTCGGGTTCGATCTGATTGAGCGATGAGCAGATCTGTAGTCTTGGTGTTATATATTTTATAAAAAGTGTGAAAGTTTATCATTTGTGTTACCCATAACATTAACATTGGGGGCTGAAAGACCGTGTGGTAAATGTGTGTATAAAAAAGTAGAAAGACGAGTTTGCGGACTGATTATATTAATAACACTCGAAATCCATTTCCAGTCGGGAGAGATCATGGACCCTTGAACAGTGCTCCATATGCTTCGAGGTGATCCTTCAAGGCCAAGAGGAGATGTCCCTGAAATGTACTCACAGATTCCACACCGCGTGCATCCTGCCCTGGTTGCAGAAGAAGCAGACGTGTCCGAACTGTCGCAAAACTATCTAGGTGCGTTTTAAGTTCATTAAATTATGTCTTGCTATTGATCAACATACAGCAATCGTAGGGCTAATCAGAATTCCCTGAAACTTACCAATTGACATAAATATTTTCGTCTCAGTAAGTGTGATTTTACTACAACTTGTTGTTATTATAACATTATTATAAATTTCATGTTTTCGATTTCAATTTATTGTGAATTGGGTGTTGGTTGAAACAATTATGCTCAATATAAATAATTATCAGCTTTAAGTGCGCGGGGATATGTTAATAGTCGAAAGCGTTTTAAACAATAAAAGTATGCTTTATTTAGGTTAATAGATTAATCTTTATATGACACGTTTGTCGGTTTACCATAGCAGTGCCATCTATTGATTACTTACTCAATCCAGTCGAAAAGTATCGACATCTGTTAGAATATTTTGGAGTTAACAGATAATTGTGACTGTCAATTAATTATAGACAAATAATTTGCAATAAAATAAAATTGCGACTATAATTAAAGATCTAAGCTATCCTATCTCTTAAGTTGGACCAGACTGTTCACGGTGTGCCAATTTAATTTAAAATCGGTTAAATAGTTTAGGAGTCCATTGCGGACATCGCGACAGGAGATTTATATTATATATTAAGATGTTTAAAATTTCCGGCATGCAATTTACATGCAATGAAAATTTAAATTTGATTGCTAAACTAACATCTAGAGTATATGATTCGCAAAAAAAATTTATACTTTTCGTATTGTGGCTGAAGCAACTCGTTACAATCAATAAAAATTAGTATTGCAATGTTGAAAGATATCGTGTCGTGATTATTCCAGTGTCAGTCTTTGTAACTACTGTGTCCGCATCCAAGTAACGCATAACTTAAAAAACAGCCTTCTTACACAATAATGGCTTGCAACTTTCTAGTTAGAGCTCTATATCATATCGAAAATGTTAGCGGAACTTATACACCTACAAATGATATTATCCCTCTGTTCTTAATAACTCGTGAACATTAAGTTTTTGGATGTTTACCATTTTTGCCAAGTATAGAAAAATGGACTGTAAATACAACTTGTCAGAATAAGAATAAACTGTAAACTGAGTTCATAAAATGATTAAATAACGCTGTTTTATTAATGAATTCGCGCTCCAGTCGCAAATTATAATTAACATGGACAGCCGTACATTTTATATTTTGTTTCAGAATGCTCCAATATCATAAGACCAAGACCAAGTCAGCTGGTTCCTGATTTCGTTTATTAGTGGAATTTAATGATGTCGCTAGTAGGCCTAAAATTACAATATGGCGGATAAAATCAAGCCGCAAGTCTATCACTTAATATGGCAACACTGACTAATTTCTTTTTTAATTTCTACAGAGAATCATTTCTTTCTCATATTTTTTACTCCTTTCTGGCAACATTAATCCGCCTTGTAACTAGTGTTTAGATCCACTATATATAATAATTAGCTTTAGTACTTTTTATAAGAGGCATGATATTAAAAACTTAAAAATAAAAAAATAAAAACATGTTCTTTCATTGTATTTACATTCAAATACTAAAATAAGTTTGCTAATAATGTTATTTAACACACCTATTATCCTTCCATTTTTGTCCATGCGAACTCGTATATAGAAAGTCGTTATTCTTGAAGTCAAAAAATAGTATACGATGACGTCACATGTCACAATGACTACAAAGTATAAAGTGTCAATTATTTTCATTTGTCAATGTCATGGCAGCATGTGACGTCATAACTTTTTTCTTTCCTAAATGCTATACATTAACCAACTATTTTTCTAAATTTAACCCTGTTAACTATTTTTCAGTTATTTACTTGTTAAATTGTTGTTTGAAAAAAAATACAAATTCTAAATTTCTTAGGTTGTAACTGATACATAGAATTATAGTATATTTTGTATAAGCAATAATTAAGTTGAAAATTTATGGTTTGGTATAAAGATTTTTAAATAACTACTCTTTTTTTTTCCCAGTCACATTTTCAGGTTATTTTACTATTTCTCTAAGTCGATCAGTTAATTAATACTACCAGTGAGTTTTTAAAATCACAAAAAGCAAATGAGCTTCCGTTTCTCTTCCACCTTTATATGGCCGAGATGATTTGGTAAGGCATTAAAATACATTATTAAGAATTAAAGAACAGGTAAACAATATAAAACTGTCCAGATAAAAAAAAGATTGTTATTTTTACAGACCTTCATGAAGACCTTATATGGGTCTGGGTTCGCAGTCTCAATTATAAACTCATCTTTGCTGGTTCAGGGTGAAACAGAGTTCATTTAAAATTAAGTACATATTTAAACGTAATGTAACCGGCTCTTATTTGGGATCTTCAGGGACAGATTAAAATATCCAAAATGTATTTTTTAGTTATTGGTAGGAGTATTCAAAAAAATTAAACGTACAAGTAAACCTAACTTTTATTACCAACAAAATAACATAAACCGCTTCAGTGCGAAATATTCTCAAAACAAACCGACGTTATGCTCGCCCGTTCTATGACGATTCCACGCCTCGACATTTTGGAATAACTGAAAACGCCGAATTTAATGTAGCGAACTTTTAATACAATTTTATACGAATTAGGGACCTTCAACAAAAGAGCGTATAAGCATCTTAGAGGCCGGCAACGCACTTGTGAGCCCTCTGGCTTCGCGAGTTTCCATGGGCGGCGGTGTCGCTTAACATCAGGTGAGCCTCCTGCCCGTTTGCCCCCTGTTCTATATAAAAAATAACGCTACTCATATATCAGGACGTATTTCAGACACAAGCTATTGCTAGTTATTTGCAAGAACATTTTTTTAGGATTTTTTCACCTTTTGCAAATGCATATTTATTATACACCACAGCCAACGACACGTTTACCCCCCATGTTTGACATAGCATCGTCATCTGACATGACATGTCTTAAATAAATAAAACCTTTATTTCTACTATAAATGTTACATACCTAAGATATTTACATTTTATTTACCATTTTTTACTAACTATTATAAAGCTATATTAATTTATTGCTCTCCAGTAGTCGCCTCTGCGGCGTAGGCCTCCCCTAAACCCTCCCATTTTGTTCTATTCCTTGCCACACTTCTGCGAAAAACGAAAAAATGACAAATGACATGTGACAAATGGCTTACCTCGTGACAAAACTCGCAAGGATACAATTGCAACCCGTGCGCCGCGACGTGAACGTGCAAATTCTCGGCCGTCTCCATTGTAGCACCACACGTATCGCAAATCAACGACTCGTTATCCGTTTCAGCTTCGGTTTTGAGCCGTTTGGGCTCACGCGGTTCGTAGTAGGGGCACGCTATTCACATCCGATTTAAAACAACTTAACATTTTGTAGAAAAGTAAATATATGCGTTCTAATAAAGTATAAGAAAAAATATTCTAACCTCTGAGGTTATAAAAAATGAGGTGTTGTCAATCATCAATCACTTCATATAAATTGAAACTCTATAGGGGTTAAATTGACACTCTTAGAGTTTCAATTATACCCCTATATATAGTTACTAGCTGACCCGGCAAACTTTGTTTTGCCATACGTGATTTCTAGCAATAATTTTTAGTTCAATGAAAACAATTATCAGCTTTAAGTGTGCGAGGACATGTTTATAATCGAAAGCGTTTTAAACAATAAAAGTATGCTTTATTTAGATTAATAAATTAGAATTTATATGACACGTTTGTAGGTCTCCACCAATCCAGTCGAAAACTATCGACATCTGTTAGAATGTTTTGGAGTTAACAGATAATTGTGACTGTCAATTAATTATAGACAAAACATTTGCAATAAAATAAAATTGCGACTATTATTAAAGATCTAAGCTATCCTATCTCTTAAGTTGGACCAGACTGCTCACGGTGTGCCAATTTAATTTAAAATCGGTTAAATAGTTTCGGAGGCCATCGCGGACAAACATCGTGACAGGAGATTTATATATATTATGATAAGAGTCTATAACCACTGGTCAATGTCGATATGAAAAGACTATTATACAAAAAGCGTCCGCTTCAGTTTATGAAGGCAAACATCTGTTTTTGTCAAGGATTTGGAGGGTAACACTTTCTCGAATGAAATAATTCGTTGTCGCGTCCGTGATTGATAACTCCTTTTACTTGATGAAATGACTTTTATAAAGGATGTGTCCTTGATTGATCCTTTTACTTTAAATGACCCGGGTGTGCGAGACCGCGCGGTCGCCTTGAATAATCGATGATTTCATAAAATAATTAATATAATAAAGCGGGCGCGTCCAAAACGCCTCAAAATACCAAAACTGCTTAATGTATCGTACACTCGTAATTATGACTCACATTCACAATGAAATAATAATACTTTTAGAGAAATAAATACTTAAACTTATAACCGATTTTGATTACACTAAAGAGATTCGATGAAATTCATTTCAACACCAGCGATGGACATATAAAAGTTCTATATACATTGAATGTATTCAAATCGTTTATTTGTTTGCGAATATGGGTACAAGGAAAATAAGATCTTTACAAAGGTATAACAAAATCATGCAAACTACGAGTACACTTCTCCTAGTGGATATTACATTACATTTAAATTCATAACTACAAACCATTACAATGACAATATTATAAATTATCTTCCAAATATTCAGTAATTGTGTAATAAGTTTTTTGAAATAAAATTTCTTTAATTTTTTTTTCTCAAACAAATGCTATACTGCAATTAACATATACCTAAATTCATGTTAAGTCTATATAATAGACCTTTAAATTCATCCAGGTACCAGCAAGGGTATATAAGTAGACACCGTCAGGTTTTTCAAAATAGTGACGTCATTTTCTTCATTGTCATTCAAAAATTCCAATTCTTGAGAACACACACACAATAAACACACTACCTTTATCAAATAATCACTTTTATTACATAAAGCGTAACACAATAATAGTTTTACACTGTCCGAGTGCCAACGAGCGAATGTGGCTTCTGTTGCAGTGCTCGTCTTTTTATAACAACTGTAGTGGGGTGGTAGTAGAGGGGCGACCCGAATACGCGTAGCAATGTTGCCGATTAGCGCCGATATGTTGTTTTGCGCCGATATATATAAAGATTTAATTAAGTATCTATTTCATATAGATAGTAATAATTTAATTAGTAATAATTTTATATAGATAGTGTATGTGGGCGCAAATTAATGTATTAGAATTATATTTTTACTATTATATTAATGATATGTAATATTATTATTTAAATAACCATTGGTGATCACCAGGTTTAAAACTTTTATATTCTTAACAATATAAGACACTGTATTGACTCCTTAACTGTTTGTAAAACATATCTTCACTTTATCATTTTATTGTTAGCGCCATCTGTTGACGAAGTTTGTAAAGTGGCGTTAGGCTATTGAAGTTATTATTAATTTGTACCATTTAAAGGAAATTATTTGGTGTTGTATAATGTAAAATTCATTATAATATTAATGTTCATTATTTAACTTCATAATTAATCGATCAGTTTAATTAATTGTAAAATTACATGTAAAGGAACTGGCGGTTCTTAAACGAATCGCAACTAACCTACGCCCATGCATTCTGTAAGAGAAATCGTTTGTAATTAAAGTCAAGTTATTGTGTGTGTTTTAATGGAACCTGGACCCGATATCCCCGGCGTGACGCCGACATGTACGATCCATATCGTACATTAAGCAGTTTTGGTATTTTAAAGGGTCAGCATTTTTGACGCTTCATTATTTTATTATTTTATAAAAAGTTCAGTTCCCATCGCGCGTTCTCGCACACCCAATTCATACGGTAATTTTATCAAGTAAAAGGAGTTGTCAATCACGGACGCAACAGATAGTTTATGGATAAGTTATGTCATAGTTATTTCCTGTTGATCAGTACTATTGCACGTTATGATCTCTAATTGAAGAAACACAATGTTTAAACTGCAACAATACAATAGCAAAGCTTGTAAAGTGTATTCTTTGTTGGAGATATTAATAATATATATAAAAATGAAACCCGTTTCGCGTTGTCACGGCATCACGTGTGAATGGCAGAACCATTTTCGATAATTCTTTTTTTTAAATGTTTGTGGAAGTCCAAGGATGGTTCTTACGGAAAAAAAATATTAAGGAAATCTTTCAGGAATATTAAAAAATATACATTTAATATTGCATTAAAAAACGCGCAGAACGAATGTCAACGTCATGAGAGTGAGAGAGTCGTGGCTTATTTCTATCTCTTTCCCTCTTATAATACGAAATAAGATAGGTCAACTATACAATATAAAATAGTGCATCAAAGCTACGCTAAGGCGGTACGAAGTTCGCCGTGTCAGCTAGTTAATAATAAAAATTAAATTAAAATTTCATTATATCGAAAATTATATCTTCCGGTTTTAGTCGATACCAACTCCGGGGCAATAAATACAGATAACACACAACCTCTCTGCAGCTGTGACATTTATTTTGACAATTAACACCTTTTGTCTTCACTCTACCGTACACGCACGCTGTAAAGCACGCGGACCGTCGGGAAAAATTTAAAATAATGTAATATACTTAAATTTTGCAAAAAATACATAACACCCAATACTCACGTCCGTGCCCCACATGGGTCTTGTAAAATGTGACCAGCACCTTGTCCAACGTTTCCGTGACTATCATATGCGCAGGGCACGCTTTCCCCGTCTTGTAGATTTGCCTCTCCGGCGCCGGTCGCTTGCCTTTTCCCTAAGTCAAATCTCAAATGAGCTTCTACTGTTTGCAGTCGCCACGGTGACGTCACACTTATCATCTAACTACTATTATAACATGATCTTATCCTAATACAATAGTTGCTTAAAACCAATGACGCTTGTGAATTCACTCAAAGAACACGAGATGTCCATTCGCAATGGAATTCTGTTTCGTGAACCCTAGTGGGAGGCGTTTTAACGAGCAGATTAGTTCTCGCCGCGGGGACAAGTGGTTGCGGCGCCTCCTCCAGACATACCTATCCGGCACACTAAGTTTCAGGTACTGCGTAGTAATGCCATATATATACGGTACTGACGCAACTTTTAAGCTCATTTTCGCGTGGAGGACTTCGTCCGCTGGTCCCTCGCTGGGCCTCCCTCGGGGCAACCGAGGGTCTCACCCGGTGGGGTTGACCGCGCGCCAGTTGCCGGCGGGAGGGCGCCTCCCGGCCGACAACCTGTTCAAGTCGTGTGCTGCGTTGAGCGAGGCCGTTTCGCAGCACCACTGCATCCTCAGGCCGATCCAGGCCGAACAGAATGACCGTTAAGCTGGGTGCGCCCCCGACAGTCCCCTCAAGCCTTCGGGCGTAGCGTCACATTAGGGTGCGCGCGGAAGAAAGCGACAGAACAATCAATGTACAATAACATTTACACGTTGAGGTCACCAATTCAGTGAATTAAACCCACTTTAGATATTTACAACATAGAAAACATTTAAGAACATAGAAAATAATGTTCACGAAGAAATTAATATATTACAATTCTTTTTCGGACTAATCTCAGAGACGCTGGCGATCGTCCTTTTTTTATTTACATGCCAGTATTTAAAAAGAGGTTTTACGATGCGCCGCTACATTCTACGAGGTATATAAAAAAAACTGAGCCTCCTGCCCGTTCCCCCCCCCCCATATAGCGAATTAAAACTGTTAAATTGATATACCGCTTATATTTATTGAAAACTGTTCTTGTGTTACTGTTATTAGGATATGTTGCAGACTAACAAAAATCTTAAAGCTAACTCTTAATTTTAATTCTCAGAACAAAAAAAAACTCAACAAATCCCTTTACTTTGAAAAAGTAGACCATTATTATAAATCTAGCTTTAACCGACATGAAAAACGGGGAGGTTTAAAATTCAAATCTACTCGTTCGGTTTTAATAACACCAAAGAGAGTTTAATTAATTTAACTTTCAACAAAATTTTGGTAGAAGGTTAAATGATGAAAAGTTAAAAATGAATAGGTTATAATTAGCTTATATTAAAATATATTTGTTCTCAATCGTGGTCACTACTTTGATGCAAAAAAATTTTTTTTTTATAAAAAAAGTCTCTCAAAGGAAATTAGGCTTTAATACATTGTTCTTGGGGCATACCTGGTACACATATATTCCAGACTGACTACACATATAGTGCGAGCGAACACCCTCTATAGTCTGTTTACTGGCCGTTGTCTTGCGAAAACGATATTTTGTCTCCTCTTGTATAGCACTCTTGTAGAGTATAAAATCTGAAAAAAAAGATTCTTTGTTGGTTGGCACAAAATCTTTCAAAGAAAAATAAAACTATCATCTCAATACATCACAGAGCGGCTCGGAAGTGCGTCGGAGGCCGTTAAAATATCATAAAATTATCATATAATATATATCTAGGTAATGATATATATATATATACTAGCTGATCCGGCAAACGTTGTTTTGCCATACATGTGATTTCAATTTTCAATTAATAAATAAAAAATAAGGGTTGATCGTAGAAGGGTGAAAATTTAGTATTGTAGGTATTTTTGTATGTTGTATCATCATAAAAAATAGAAACTAATTTTTTGTCTAAAAAATAAAAATAAAATTTAGGGGTGGACTACCCTTAACATTTAGGGGGATGAAACATAGATGTTAGCCGATTCTCAGACCTACTCAATACGCTCACAAAGCTTCATGAGAATCGGTCAAGTCGTTTCGGAGCAGTTCAAGTTCGAACCTCGTGACACGAGAATTTTATATATAAGATATCATTAAAAAACCAAGACCTCACCATCCATCGAACTGAACTCCAATTGTTCCACCTGTTCGGTAACGTTATGGTTTTTTAAGAGGTGAGCACTGAAGTTGGTACCATAACTGACCCGATCAGTGCATAGGGGGCAAAAGAAGGCTTTTCGCTTTTCCACCTAAAACCAGAATATTCTGGATCATGTAGCCCTAAGATAGTGTCGTTATAGTACGCGACTCACTACTTCTTACAATTGGCATGCGAGAAAACTATGTCATACAGTACTTTAATATCATGAAAAATTGGAAGGTAGGTTTAGTTCTCAAACATTCTTGGAAATTTGAGCATTATTTTGTCAAACTACTTCGAGATCAATGGAACTT
Organism: Pontia daplidice; assembly: GCA_963693355.1. Taxonomy (NCBI): domain Eukaryota; kingdom Metazoa; phylum Arthropoda; class Insecta; order Lepidoptera; family Pieridae; genus Pontia; species Pontia daplidice. The sequence goes on along the minus strand of CAVNZL010000023.1, from coordinate 118,148 downwards.
GCTGAACTAGCAGCGGCCGGCAATAATTGTATGAAAATCGTATCTGTCGTGTTTAGCGGCCAAATGAATTACTATACAAAATCATAGTCGTATAATTTTAAAACGGACCTATCTACTCTGTAACAAGTCGTCATGTTGGCATTGCTTTCGGACTGGCTTGCACATAGAAAACTATTAAGTGAAAATGCTTAATTTCGCGCCTTATTTGAGAAAAGTTGGCCTTGGGTAGGCATTGAAGGACTTACTTCACACGTTCCTCCATCAATGCCTCTCCTGCCAGCCGCAGTAATGTACGATTAGCTTATGGGTACAAACGCTAGTGAAAAAACACTTGGGTTTTCGTACCAAAAGGTAAAAAAGGAGAACCCCATTACTGATACCTCTCTGTGCGTCTATTATCATAAACCGTGATAGACAAAATTTTCACAGACGATATTTTCGGTTGCCAGTAACTAAGAAACAGTATAAATATATAATACGAATCCAACAACATGTATTTTTTTCTGTATAATGCTACGAAACCCTTCGAAACTAGTCCACACAATTAAACACACATTAAAACCACACACACACTAATTTAAAATGCTTTATTTTACAAAACCCTAATAGACCAATAAGTTAGCAATACTCCGCTAAAAACCCACAACCACTCGACGTACGTTTCGCTCCCACACCGGAGCATCATCAGGATATTGCCTCTACGAATAGCGAGTCCCTGTTCGAGCTAATGGAGTGGTTGTGGGTTTTTCGCGGAGTATTACTCGTATATTGGTCTATTAGGGTTTTCTACTATGGACTTCCGCAAAGTAACGCCTGATTCTATTAATTATAGCTTTACCTTTATTTTATCTATTTATTATTACAATTACAAACGCTTCAATTTACTTAGAAAATACATTACATGACTTGGTTTTTACTATCTCTATCTACTTCTACATAGTACACTGTATTGTACCCCGCTGAAGAATTGGGGGGTGGGGGGGAATGTATCTAACCTCGAAGCCGTGAGCCTTCCACAGATGGTTGTTTAAAATCTGTTTCTGACTAAAGTCCCTGCCACAAATGTGACATTTTTTGCGATCGTGCGACGAATATTTCGGCGAATGGTCGTTGCAGAGTTTCACTAAGGAAAGTGGGTAGGAGCAAAAAATATTAGGTATCGCTTGTTTTTTCCACCACTCGCCCCATCCCACTAAAAAACTACCAAGACTTTGGTGGTTTACAAACTACAGGTGACCTATATGTCCAAATATTTTCGCAAATGAATAAACTATTATCACTACATAGTATAAAACAAAGTCGCTTTCTCTGTCCCTTTGTATGCTTAAATCTTTGAAACTACGCAACCGATTTTGATGCGGTTTTTTTTTAATAGATAGACTGATTCAAGAGGAAGGTTTATATGTATAATAACATCCATTAAATAGTAGAGGAGTACTGTTGTATTTTTGAGGTTTCTAATGTGATGTCGTAAATAATTTCATTTTTTTCCGCTTACATTGCAAACGCAGGCTGAATCCTACGAGTCTTATCAAAATTATGTACTAAGTATTGTACACATTGAAAAGGTCTACAGAAAAGTCCGTTATGGTATATGTCTATCTCTTATAGATAACCCACAATAACTTTTTTTTTGTCATTTACTTTTTACGACAAATAATGGCTAATTTTCGAAGCCATTTTAACCAATACAGCATTAATCCTTAACCAACGTTTATTTTTCTGTAGAGTATTTAGTATCAGCATTGCACCCGTGCGAAGCCGGGGCAGGTCGCAAGTAAGTAATATAATATAAGCAACACAAATGGACTTGTAAATCTAGGAAGGTATCCATGATTATCATCAGGAATCGAACCTCAGATTTCCAGATATCAGTAAGTAGATTTTTGAGGAAAACATTTTGGATAGAAAAAAACTCAATTATGGTCACAAACTAAACCTATTAGTATAGTATCAGTAACCATGGCAACAGCATTCATCTCAAGGGACCAAATTAACTTAGGTACTCACAGCCGTGTTTCATTCTCAGATGGGTGAAGCAAGCTTTCTTGCTACTATAAACATTTTCGCAGAAATGACATGCATACTCCCGATCCTCTTTACCACTGTGACATCTAAATTTATCAAAACTGACATTTTTATCTTCAAAAAAAAACAGGTTTACCACGATTCCCATCTGATATTCGATTATTAGCGAATTTATTTACATCAGTAGGGAATAGACCAGTTTAAACATGGCGTTAATATGAAAACAAGTACAAATTATTAATTTCAAATTAGAGTTAGTTAAATATGTATCTACGTAAAAATTTAATATTTTAGAAGCCTTAAAGTATATTTAGTATACTACATTTTAAATATTTATTAGTATTCTTTAAACTAAATTTGCTTCAGCAGTGACAAAAATTAACAAGAATTTTTTACAGCCAAAAAATAGCAATGATCAACTCTTTTTTCTTTTTTTTGTAAACAAATTTGTTGCCACTTACAATCAGAGGCTACACTACGATAATGTTAACTTCTAGAACGAATCAGCGGTTCAAGAATATAATATTATATTCCCACTTCCCTATATCAAACATTGGTCCTTCGGGTTAGGCTGTCAAGAATTCTAGATACTTTCGAGTATGCTATTGGTGGCGATTCTGATGTACACATTCTATACTAAAAATCTCTAAATTTAGCTTTAGACCTGTCCAACAGTTTTAGAGAGCGTAACCTATTCTGTATATCTCTAAACTGATAGCAATAAGGTTTAAATTGTCAATGTAGAAACATAATAGGTTACACACGTTGACAGGTCTAAACCTAAATTTAGAGATTTTTAGTTTTAGAGGTGTACATCAGAATCGCCACCATCGTCGTATATCTTTCGCCACGATTAATTGTATTTATTTACTATAGTCATTTTACACCATCCATGTTTCTATGATTCGAATCTTCTATTCTTAGCGCAGCCATCCCTAACCACCACTCGTCATCCCATGATCAACACACAAAGAGAATCAATGCCGCTTCTACTATTACTTCGTCCCAGAGAAGACTGCCATTTCACAAATCAACTCTCTCCCACTGCGATATCATATAACAAATACATTACCTCTTATAGTGATCAGGCAGATCTCTCAGCGAGGCTCCACAAAGGTTACACTCGCCGACATGTTTTCCCGTGCGAGGCTCCCGGCCGTGAACTAATCTAACGTGATGCTGGACCTCCTCTGGGCTAGACAGCTCCAGGTTACAGTAGATACATGTATTCTCGTCCAGTGCTTCGATTTCCACATCGTCAAGGTCATCTATGCAAAAAAAAATATTTTGTTTTAGTTCTTCGTTTCCTTTGCATTAATGTAATTCGTCATCTCCCAGTATCAAATTGATGTATCACCCTAACGTTTGCCTGGTAGAAATCGCATCATACAATAAGGCCACCATATATTGTGGAAAGATTATTCTTATTGTTTTGCCCAGTTTGCCAGGTTTAAAGAATTTGTCTGTCTCATATTAATTTAAATGGATTCGGTAGATTTTGCCTGTAAGTGTAACCAACTAATAAAATTCTATCTAAGGAAGAAAATTCCAAGTTAGTTTAACATTCAATGTCACCACAATCAAGATGGCTTAATATAATTATATCTGGCCAGGAATGCAGATATAAAATAGCAGAGATTGTCTCTGCTATTACATATATACAATTAAGATGTGACCAGGCACAGCTGTCAGAGATGAGCTACAAGACTTAGGGCTACCAATAAAATCAAAAATTGTGAATGTCATATCAAACATAAGATCAGTCATATAAAATTTTGGAAATATCATTAATATGTTTCACCATTGGAACAAATTATTACAAAAATAAAATGATATTAAAATAATTTATTTATTTAATTGTAATTGTGTTTTGCTGGTTAATAAATTTATTAAATCTACACCAGAGCAGGATATATTTGTGACAGGCTTGTTAAGAATGAGTGAAGCCTGCAAGGAGTATTTGTAAGTTTAGGTTAAGGTAGTTTTTTAAGTATGTTTTGGCTATAGGCTGTAATTAAATAAATAAATAAACAAATACTAAAATAATGTTGCATTATTCCATTATTCCTGGCTATATGTTCCACAGGATTTTAATATAATATTTAGAAATATACTAAGTAAGTAAGTTGTCACTACTCTCTATTTATAACTTGCTAATAAGACTAATTTTTTTTAAGGGAAAGTATCATAAATCAGTTTTGTTAATTGTAAGATCCTGACAAACTCACCATCAACATTCTTCTTGTGGCATGAATTCCTGCAATTTCCTTGACTTGTAGATGAGCTATCTCCTTCCTCTAAAATAGTCTCATCTAGGTATTCTTCATCTGTGGAAAATGGATATATAAATATAATATGATGAAAAACAAATATAAAAACAGTTTAAATCAAGTGTTGTAATACTAACAAAAAAACATGTCTGAAACATTAGCTTTATTTATGTTTAGACTGAACAATTACTGTTTGCAGACAAAAACTTGCAGTAAGAAAATTTGAAGTTACTTTAATATTGAGCATGATTTAATTTTGAGTTTTAATATTTAGGGTAACATCAATATTTTTGCTAAAATTTGAACAAAGCTGATTCTGTTTTACAAAATAAACATTAGATCAAGAAAATAATTTAGATTCCAAAGCTGTTTAACTAATGTTTTTCTGAGTTTAAGAGAACATTTACCCAAGAATTCAATCAATGTAGTTGAACTTCTTATATTGCAAATACAAAACTTGGTTATATATAGATTATTACCACTAATTTTTTAAATATTCCGCTGCTATCTGGAGGTTAAACTTTTTCTTAGAACTTACTTTTAATAGTTTGTAGCATTCTTATATTTTCCGTAGTCTGGTTTTTGAAAAATAGCGCCTTTTCCAATGAATCAACACAAACAGCACATATATATTTAAAATCGTTTGATATCTGGAAGGAATAATAACTATTAAACAATTTATTTAGAATAAATAAAATTATGTATTGGAAACTAGAAAAATCGGAAAATTAACCTTAAATTCAAAACATGTTTCAAACATTTGCGCGTAGGTTTCATCGTTATTTGTGTAAATAGCAAATAGGTCGCATAAATCATTTGTACTCATGCAACTTACACAACCTATAAAGTCTTCTTCGTCCTCCATTTTTACCTCCTTACTTTCGAAACTTCAAATAAAATAAAAATTCATTTTCAAAAGAGTTCACGACGACAAATTCGAATTTGGAGCGTTTTGTCTATTAATAAACTGGATCGTCTATTGTTTTGGAAGTTGTACCAGAGAATAAAAATATAGGATGAAATTTTTATCAATCTGTACAACAAACCATGCCACTGACTACTCAGTGCTCTTCTTTTTTATTGTATGGCTTATCAAATATAATTAAAAAAATATAGGAAACACAGGTATACACAGACTTCAGAAATAAAAACAAGATATAATAAGGATACAAATTTAAAGTTTGATCTTAATCTAATACGAAATACGAGAATTAAAAAAATACAAAAACAAGACATTATGGTTTTATTATGATCGGGAGAAATTATGAAGGATTTTTTAATGCTAGTAGGACGACGAACTAGAGAGAAAGAATATCTAGAAGAAAGAATTCCTACAAAGTGGTACCTTCTTCCAAATCACATTCACAAAGAGAGTGATTACAGAATCAATTTTTTAAATGACTTTTTAAGGATCAAAATGCACAGGAGTGCAATAATAATAAAATAAAATAATGGCAATAACATAGACACAGCGTTTTGCAGCTCCTGAAATTTGTCGCAATGTCAAGTATCAACGTCAATTTAATCCTTCAATATGTCAAAGTGAAAACAAATTTCATTGCTGTGGATTGTTTTGTAAACAAATAAATTTGTATTACATATCAAGTATTTAAATTTATTTGACGATGCATTGTATACCGTTCATGTGACATTTACTCACGGACGCTGCCGGAACCATGATTTATTTTAGTGAGTTTATTGACGAATTTATAAACAAGTGAAGACAGACAAGACATGAAGCTGGAAGTAAATAAGAGTCTTCTACCAATAAAAGTTCACTTCTTTTTCTTTTTTGCAGGTAAGCTTATTTAATTTTGCATTTTTTTTATCACTCTTGACACTACATTACATTACTTATTCCTGTATCATAAGACGCAACAGGGAACATATTAAATATAAATAATTAGTTATTTCTAATCTTCGTTCGATTATCGTCGTCGAATTAAAGTCGTTTTCTTGGCTTTTTATAGACCGTTGTCAGCATTGTTGTATTTCTGGACTAAAACTTTCCTCTCGTTTTGTTATCATGTTTGTTTATGACCGGGGTTGAAATTTACGCGTATTTTCGTAAAGCGTAATTAGGAGTACATTTTTTTCACGAATAACACTTACCCTGGATAACAAAATGTAAACAATTCTATTGCGGAGATTACGAGGGAAATAGTACGATTAAATGCCGATAAATTATAATAAATATCCAATCAAATTAAGATTAAAGTATTAGAGTTTTATTATTTTTATTTATGCTGTAGAAGAACATATTTAAATTGAATAGTTTTTGTTAATAAAGAAGAATAATATAAATAATAGGATTTGATATTTTATCACAATCCTCAAGAAAAAGACCGAGGAGCGATGAAATCTGGATTTCGCCATAGATTATAGACAATAGATTCATTGATAAAATCTAAATTTCACACGTGAACACCAACCCACGGTCAAGGTTGGCTTAAATTATAGTTTCCGTTGGACTATTACTAACCGACCTTTGACAAATGAGGGTTTTATATGCTAGCTTTCACAGTTACCTGTACAACTTCATTATTCAAATGTAGAATAACTAGGTTGATCTAATTAGAAACTACCCGCATTATTCATGAAATGTTTTTTCTCTGTTTACGCTGTAAAGAAGACAGATGATTAATAAAATCAGGCGTTATTCATTGATCATTAACTCATCGAACGCTATTCGTAAAGGCAACATCCTGATGATGCTCCGGTGTCGGAGCGAAACGTGCATCGAGTGGTTGTGGGTTTTTTCGCGGAGTATTGCTTGTATATTGGTCAAGTCAAGCCATATGTCAAAAAAGAAAAAAAAATCATATACACAATTAAAAAAAAAATCCTCTCATAGTGTAAATAATTTATTTTGCACGTGGTTTTATTTAAATCTATATATTTGAGGTGTGTGAATTCATTTAGTGTATGTTGCCACAAAAATCATGTGTTAAAATTACGTTTATCAGTTCCACAGATAAACCCCGGTGACAGATGAAAAGTAAAGCTCAGTTTTTTACCCTTATATTATCTGATTTTACCTGTCGCTCATCTCAACTAACCCATCCACATTCATAATCACATCTTAATGGTGTGATAATACTAAAATAATAAGATTAACTTTGTATTAAGTAATGTAATAATAATTCGTTCGTGCTATGATAGTGGATGTAAATGTCGTGTGAGTTAGGATTGTATGCTTATATTGAGCAGTTGTTCTTTTTTATAAAATAGGGGGGGGGGGCAAAAAGTGTTTAAAGGAAACATTTGTTTTTATGTTTTAAATTTCTTTTACACAGAAACTTTTATACTAGAAAATAATTTAAGAAAGTTTCTAGAGGCTCAGCCAGTGTTATTATAAGACGCGCCAACAAAAGAAAATTGAAACTTTAATGCAGCTTGGATAAAACCAAATAGATTTCAATTGTTATACAAAGAATTATGTGTTCCTTTAACTAAACGCTCTTAACTCTGTATGGGAAAACATCTGTATACCAACCGTAAGAATGTTGAAAATAATGTTTACGACGGTAATATACAATGGATATCTTATCAAATATCATGTATACAAAGATAACTAGTGTAAATAAGTATTTAGAACGGCTTAACTCAATAGATTAACTCCAAAATCATTTTAAAACAAATTAAGATACACAGTATAATAGCCATAACGCAATAATTCTTCGCGATGTCGGAAAATTATAATTTTTATACATTTTCTTTTTGCTTTATCGTTATCTCTAGTATATAAAATTCTCGTATCATAATGTTCGAACTTGAACTCCTCCGAAACGGCTTGAAACTGTGTGCGTATTGAGTAGGTCTGAGAATCGGCCAACATCTATTTTTCATCCCATAATGTTAAGGGTAGTCCACCCCTAAATTTTTTAGACAAAATTTTTAGTTTTTTATGATGCAACATACAAAAATATATACAATCCTAAATGTTCACCCTTCTACGATCAACACTTATTAATTGAAAATTGAAATCACATGTATGGCAAAACAACGTTTGCTGAGTCAGCTAGTATATTTATAAAATACATTTCTCAGGTACATCTACCACTGGGGGGTTTAAGCTGGCACCTGTAGAGCGACACCGCGATACATTATGTAAACAAATAACTAAGTAATATTGAGGAATATACAGACGGCTGAGCTCCGTTGCCATTTTAGTTCGTTGGTGTAGACTGTAGAGTTCATGATAACCTCGGGCAAACAGTAGTTTCGGCACACACAGTTCACTGTTTATCACAAATTCACATAAAATAACCAACAACTATCCAAAAAACGTTATGGGCAAACCGACAGTGTCGTTCAGGGGAAGTGACTTGGGGTCTCGAATAAAATTTCCACCACCTTAAAAGTTATCGCTTTCTCTGACATATAATGTAGGAATAATAATGAACATGCATAAGATAACTTAATTACAATTAACATAGTGAGTCATTATTAATAAAGAATTGTTGATTTAAGAGCCGAGCACATCCTAGGCCTTTAAAAAATACTTTTTAGGGGTTTAAATAAATCTAATTAATAGAATAAGGCGTTACTTTGCGGAATTCCATAGTACAAAACCCCAATAGACCAATATACAAGCAATACTCCGCGAAAAACCCACAACCACGCGACGCACGAATTCGTTCCGACATCGGAGCATCATCAGGATATTACCTCTACGAACAGCGTTCATTGAGTGATCTCACGTTACTCATCGAACGATGTTCGTAGAGGCAATATCCTGATGTTCCTCTGTCGTCTCCCATTGGACCATACCTGCACTCTAGTGCATCTTAAAAACTTCTCTGTGTGTAATCATTCGCTTTGTGAATGTGGTTTTGGAAGAAGTTACCGCAGATCACTTATTACTCCACTGCAGGTAATACGTTCCTCTCTTCTGGATATCTTCCTCGTTCTACCAACATTAATCCTTCATAATTTCTCCTTTTGATTAAACTTTAAATTTGTTACCTTATCGTATTTTGTTTTTATTGCCGAAGAAATTTTCCATACGTGACACTGGCAAAATACATTTTTAAAATTTGAGAAGCCATACAATAAAAAAAGAGGAAACTAAATTCATGTACAGACTACTGACTTCTACATTAATAAAAATTATAAAGTATAGGCTAGTTAAAAATAAAAAAATGTTTAAATTTACAAATTTCAGCTTTGGGACCAATCCTACCACAGATAAATGTCTTCGGTCGGCAGTTGGGCGTGTCAGCGGCTGTCATGGGAATGGTGACAGCTGTACTGCCACTTTTGTGGGCAGCTGGTAAACCAATGGTTGGATACGTAGTGGATTATTGGCCTGTAAGTTTAAATTAATTTTTCCAAATTTGCTGTAAAAATGTCAAAAAAAAATTGTAGTCGTTCTCTTTAAAGTAACTAACATAATTGTTGGAATCGGCACATATACACGTACGAATTATTTTTACTTTTGGTTACATACATACATTATTTAACCAAACGTAAAAATAATTCAATAGAATAATATTTTTATTCTAAAAATAAGTATAACATCAAATGATAATTATAATATATTTTCAGAACCACAGGAAACTAATATTCATGCTTCTTATTTTATTAATGTCCGGCTCATATTGCTGTCTATGGTTACTGCCAATTCCCGACGAACCAGAAGAAATCGTGGAATCGGTGTACCATCTGAACGATACAATCTTTTTAGAACCTTACAACTCAATCATAGATAATTTGACAGTTGACAAATACAATTGCCATTGGAACTGTTCCACAGATTACAACTTTAACGTTTATTTATCGAACTCCACGCACATAAGCACATTGTATATAGATGGAGCAGTGACAAATACGTCTTGCTCGCTTCTACACATGAAAATGGAGATAGGAGGTAGCAAGACGGCATGCGTTCCAAGACAAGACTGCAATTTACTCTGCTACGAAGCGATGTTAGATAGAAATACGCGGGAAATAGTCGAGGGCGGAACTGAACAGACCTCAATTTACACGACTCTGACGTTTTGGGCATTCGTGATAATGATGTGTGTAGGGACAGTCGCGTTTAATGTTGCGAACTGTATAGGAGATGCTATTTGTTTCGATGTTCTAGGTGGGTACATCTTTCTATAAATTTAACTTACCATAGTAAAATAAATCTAGCTGCAAATACAATAAAAGTAATAGTGAACTAGTGGGGATGAGCGAGTAGAGAGGAGGTCATACTGAAAATTTATTTCTAATTTCTATAATTCGACAAATAACACAAATACGCCTTTAAAAAGATCAAATACACGTCTCTAAAACATCTGCCCCTTGCCCCAAAACGTATACGAACTTTGAGTATTTGATTAAAGGTAGATCTCGCTATGAACCACACGATTTTCTTGTAATTTAGTTATAAGACTTTTTCCCTTTTACATTGCGATAAAACTTTTAGGACCCGAAGGGGGCTCGAATTATGGCGCCCAGAGGGCATGGGGCACAGTGGGTTACGGTATTACAGCTTTATTGGGAGGCTGGCTCATTGATCTCGTCTCTGGGACATACAAGGATTTTACCCCAGCATTTGTCATAGCTATCACCGCCACTTGTGTAGACTTAGCAAGCTGCAGGGCTTTGACTGTGAGTACTTTAACTTATTATTATATATCGTCTATGTCAAGCGAGACATCAAATAAAACAGTCGGAATTATACGATTTATTATAAATGCCGACGTCTGACTCTGATCACCTTAAACACGGTTGTTGAAAATTATCCTAAGCGTAACAATTAAGTTTTAAACACTAACAAAGTTAAATTCAAATTGTTATTTTAGTATTGGTAATACATAGTTCAGAAGTAGCCTGGTGTTACACTCGGCTACTTCTGAACTGGCTCAAATGCTATAAAATTTGTGTGTTATTAGGAATCTTAATTTAATAAAAAAGATAGTGAAAAACTATATAAAATTACTAGCTGATCCGGCAAACGTTGTTTTGCCATACATGTGATTTCATTTTTCCATTAATAAATAAAAAATAAGGTTTGATCGTAGAAGGATGAAAATTTAGGATTTTATGTATTGTTGTATATTGTTTATAAAATGTTTGTTCATAAAATAGAAACTAAAAATTTTGTCTAAAAAACTTAGGGGTTAACTTTTGGCCGATTCTCAGACCTATTCAATACGCTCACAAAGTTTCATGAGAAACGGTCAAGCCGTTTCGGAGGAGTTCAAGTTCTAACATTGTGACACGAGAATTTTATATATTAGAAGATTAAGAGAACTTTAGTATATGCCGGATGTAACCGAAACTCAAGTCAAATTTGGAGATGGCAACATTTGACATAACTTCATCAAGTTCTATTAAAATTAATCTTATATATTTTTAAGAAGATTTTTAAGAAATTTTATATGCGTATTCAGTATGTCTGAGAATCGGCTAACATCTATTTTTCATCCACCTAAATGTTAAGGGTGGTCCATCCGAAATTTTTTTTAGACAGAATTTCATATTTTTATTTTTCTACTAGCAAACTCGGCGAACTTTCGCTTCGTTTTGTGTAACATTTCGTTTGGTGATTAAATGATGGAGAATTTTTTTTTTGCTTTATATTTGAAAATTGTCATTTGCCATTGCGAACGCAAGGCGAACTGGAATCGTTTGAAGTCAAACTGAAGATCAGTCGGAATCATTGGTATTCGAGGTATAAATCTTCTTCTTCTATTATACTTGTATACTTATTATAATTTTCTTCTATTATTCTTCTTCTCCTCTTATTCTTCTCTTCTTCTCTTATTCTTCTCCTCTTCTTCTTTTCCTCTTATTATTCGTTTGAGTGCGCAAGCGAATCAAGATATCTTTACTTTTGTCATCTTTGTATTTGTTCCATAACTGAATTGGTTGTGAAGGAAAACATGTGGTGATGATAATCGCGAACAGTTTTCGTATTGGGTAAGCATTTAATGAAACAACTGAATCCGCAAGTGTTAAATCCCAATGAGAATTTTCCTCCAGCAAACCCAATACTTGACATGCTTCTCGATATGTTTGGCATTGGTGGCCATTCACAGTTTTCAAATGCGTCAATTTACCAACAGCAAATAAAAACATTCATTATTTCTAGTATGAACAGTATACATGTACTGCATCAGTGGAAAGCACTGGCCAATCTGGAACTGGGGTTCCTTGTTTGCGACGTTGGAATTTGTTAATTCATTCCAAGTGTAAACTTGGGCATTTCAACGTACATCAGCGTCGCTGCGCTGAATGGATCTGCTTCACACATTGCTAGTCAATGTTGTCGATCGTCGTCCTCAGCTCGTTGTGCCGCATTAACCTCAGTGAAGTAAACTCTTTGGCCATCCAAATGCACTTGCTAAATGTACAACTGTGGGATATTTTTCATTAATTTGAAATGACAATAATCGCCACAGTGCTTCATTAGTACTGACGTATCTGCCCATTTCGAAGTTGCTGATTTCGTGATTCGCATTTTTGTAGTACATGCTATGTATCAGAGATGGCGCTGTATGTGACAAAAGATTTCCCCGCTTTTCTGTTGCAATTTTCCTGAATTTTCTAACGGAAACCTAAACCTCACGGAGCCCAAGACCTTTCCAACGAATGCAAAACCGTGGCAATCGGTTCGGGCGTTCTGGAGTTATAGCGTCAGGAAGGAAAACACGACTTGTATTTATATAGTAGATAATACACAATACGGCACTACATACAACCCTAAACACATGTATGGCAAAATAACTAGTTCTTGTATAGAATAGAAAAAGCAGATAAAATACAATTTTTTTTATAGTTAGTATAGTTATATATGGAAATATTAATATGAAATAAATACTGTAACCAAAAAATATAATAATATTTACTCAAGTAATTTAAATTGTATTACAAATAATTCCAACATACATTTCAAATTCTGCAGCTCCCTTCCCTTTCGAGTCCCACAGATTCCGGCAAAGCTTTAAGGAAAATTTTGAAGATACCCAAAGTTGTCGTCTTTTTACTATTCGCGGTCGTTGTGGGATTCTTTGACAGTTTCATCATTTATTACATGTTTTGGTAAGTACTAGTAAAAATCGCAATGTTCTTGACAAAACTGTTTAATATTCCTGTTTGAAGTGTGTAGTTCTGTGCAACGCTACACTACTCTGTGGTTGTTTTCTAGACAAACGATTTAGGCGGGAAAGTGTGTCATTGTGTCGCGCAATAATGTTGTATAGATAAAATTCCACCAATTTCCAATCTTAAAAAAGATAAGTAATTAATCTTTGTTGCTAACAATTCAGATATTTGTGTCGATTATAGATTCGAATTTGTACTAACGTTACATTTGTTAATTTGTATAATTCTCTTTACTTCAGACAAAAATGCCTATAACATATACATAAAACTAACTACAATAAAGATCTACAATGGATAGTTTAACCATTTCAATTATGCTTACTTCATACAGATAATATTTTACACGCTAGCTTATACTATGTTATATTTATAACTGAATTTATGTTATAATTTTTATAACTGAATTCAGTTAATATTGTCATTTATTAACATAACTGTTACTCATTTAAAGAAAAACACTTTATTAACGGATTAAGTTATATACTTTTACAAAATTTAAATATATTTACATTATTTTTAATTGCTCCGATCCTTCCGGATTTAGTCGATACCAACTCCGGGCCAACAAATACAGATAACACACAACCTCTCTGCAGCTGTGACACTTATTTTGACAATTAACACCTTTTGTCTTCAGTCTGACGTGACCACGCACGCTGTAAAAGCACGCGAAACGTCGGAAAAATTTAAAATAATGTAAATATATTTAAATTTTGTAAAAATACATAACTTAAATCCGTTAACAAAGTGTTTTTCTTTAAATGAATTCAGTTAATCAGTGTAGTGAAAAACATATTGAATTAAACAAAATTTTTAGGCTCAACTTGTTTTGCTTCTGATAATTTTTATGTTTGTTATATACTTTTTAATGTCGAAATTCCTTCCTTAATATTATGTTGTCTTTAAGATAAGTTTCGTTAGTTGTGCCTATAAATGGTTTTCACAACGAAATTTGTCTACCTAAATAAGTTATCTATGTATATTGTGTAAACTGCTGGCTTATATAATAAATAAATAAATAAAATACAGTATGCTTTTAACTACACGTTAAATATATATAGATAGCACTAACCATGCGGACAAAGTCGGCTACCTATTAATATTACAATAATATACAATGTGGAGAGGACAATGCGACAATAAATGAAAACACAAACAGTAATCTACATACAGTAATCTTTATTTCTTTATTCTTTATTCTTTAGTCCCTAGTATAATTTTGAATCTATGAAATTAACTCTAACAACAAAATAAAAAAATAATAATTTTCTAACAAACCAAATACAATATAAATCCTAGCTACCTACTATTACGCGGTCATTAACCTGATAGTGATGGCATAGTAAACAAATTCAAAACAAAAAATGATGTCCAATGACTTAACTGTTAGATTATTTGTAATGAATATTTGTATATTGGCTAGGGACATGATGAGCATAGAGGACATGATACGGTGTTTAATTTATTGTCGCATTGTCCTCTCCACATTGTATATCTAATAAAGACACAAGACTAGATAAGAAAACGTCTAATTTACATCGTTTCAAAGTATTATAAACAAAATTTGACCCTAAAGTGACCATTACGCCAACTGAGCGTATAAGCATCTTAGAGGCCGGCAACGCACTGGTGAGGCCTCTGGCATTGCGAGTGTCCTTGGGCTGTGGTGTCGCTTAACATCAGCCTCCAGCCCGTTTGCCCCCTGTTTTATAAAAAAAACCTGAGTCGTCACAGTATTTTAATGTCTTGTCTAAAATGTAGGTTTTTAGAAGAGTTGGCTGAAACGACTGGAACAAAGGCGAATATTAAACTCGTAGAGGGCACCATCGTAGCCGGCCAGAGTTTTATAGGTGAAGTGCTATTTTTCCTGTTTTCGGGTAAGTGTTTACGAATAAAGCAGTTTACAATAAAAGCAATTTTGGATTTTAAATTATATTAAGCATTTATCAGTCAGCACCCAAAAGATATAGATAGCTTACCTTGTAACGATCGATGAAATGTGTCCCGATTTACTAGCCTTTATGAAGAGCGTAGTCATCTTAAAGGCTGACAACGCACTTGTGAGTCCATGGGCGGCGGTATCACCTACGATCAGGTGAGCCTCCTGCCCGTTTGCTAAAAAAAATGTCGGATCCAAATTATATGTTACACTTCAGGCAAAATATTGATTCGTTGGGGCTATGGCAGTACTCTTACGTTCTGCCTCTTCTGCTACGGCGTGAGGATGATAGCTATATCTCTCATAAAGCAACCATGGCATCTTGTTTTTATTGAGGTACAAAACTGTTTTAAAGACCTACTGACTCAGCATTATTGATATTATAAAGTAAACAATATATTTTCTGTAACAAACAAACAAAAAATCTAAAATAAAAAGTATAACAAATCTGAGGACTGAATCTGAATGTGGAGGACATTATATTCTTAAATTAGAACACTTATCAATATATATATCGTTAATAATGCAAAAAAATACATAAACAGAAAGGTTTTTTGTTTATTTCTAACTGTTTAATAACTAGTTATAATTTACATACTAATTTATGATCCAATCGTTCCAGTCACTCTAAAGGAACAGAGTCGCTATCTAACTATTAAAAAGATCACTCTTTAGGTCTATAAATATCTTTAAAATACATTTTATAACTATCTTCATTTTAACAATTGGTAACTGAAAGCTGAGTTTTACAATTTGACATTTTCTATATCACAGAATATAGTTTATAACAATATATATCGCGTCAAAGACTCGAGACGATCAAAAACTTTTCTAGAGTATAATGCAAGGTCCGACCTACGCGTTATCTTATTCGACAATCGTTGGGTATGCAGCTCACGTCGCACCTGATGGGTACTCAGCCACCGTCCAAGGTATTGTGGCTGGTATGGACGACGGTGTGGGTATGTCAAATTTCTAACTACCCTCATTATTTGTAACACGGTGAGCATATTTTGTTAGTAGTTTCACCTTTACGGTAACTTACTTACTAGCTGTTTGATGTCAGATTTTGTTAGATATTTAAAACTGTTTTGTATGTACAATGGTATTGTGAAAATCTTTCCTAAAGAATATATTTATCGTTTACCATTGGTGTTTTTTGTGCTCTGCAAAAATAAACCTAACAGAAATTCGTGAATATTTAGATTAAATCCCATTAATCTATCGTCTTTTTCTGTCTTATTGTGTTAAATGTGTGATGGAAAAAGACAGACGGGTTTTGACATTAAAATGGTGGAAATATACGTATGAATTCAGTCTTTAATTTGTGTTGTTTCTGTTTTTAATAGAAACATTTGGTTTAATTTATATTAATAATGTGGCTTCACGTCTAAAACTAAAATAAATTGCAAATAAAAATTACGAATGTAACATAATATAATTCTGTTGTTAAAATAATGTCATAACTCGTTCGTAGCATTCGTTCGCTGTTCTATAGTTTATAACTTGTATGGTCTCTGGATTCTAGGAGGCCATATAAGTTTATCATCTGTGACAATTATACAAATATAACATGATTGATTTGCAGGTTTTGCGCTAGGTTCCCTAATAGGCGGTCAATTGTACAGTCGTGCTGGGGGTAGGGAATCATTTCGTATATTGGCAGGTCTTGCACTTTTCGCTGCGGCTACCCACGCGTTGTCATTCGCGTGGCTTACAAGAAATGAATCTGGTAATAAAATTCATGTTCCCGGTCCTAATACGTATATTCTCTATAAAAAACTAAAATATCTGATATCTTAATATTGCAGAACAAAAGCGATCGCCAGTGACGTCACAAGAAGAGGGCGATAAAATGATTCCAATTAATAGCACCATCTATCGGGACAGGATCGTTGTAGAGAAAACAGATAGATAGTGATATATTTTTTACTGTTATCATTTATGATTGAGGATTTAGCTAATAATCGTTAATAGTCTGTGGGCTAAAACCTTATGGGAACATACGGTGTGGGGTTTTGTCGATAAATCCCATGTCTTTTATAATGTTTTAAGGTCATATAACGAATAAGATATATAAGAAACGTTTATTACCTTATGTACGCGAAGATATAAATAGCAGTCTGCAGCATTCGTGATTACACAGATTCGTATTATCTAATAAATTTCTTTTAAGTAGGAAGATGTTATTTATTATTCACTAAAATCTTTCATTATTTGTTCATTTTATTATTATTGAGCCCTGGATTTATAAATAAAAGAACTGTCAAATTATGTTTAGCCTTTGATATAATAGATAAAACAGTAAGACATAATGACACTAAATTATAGATGGAAGAGGACTAATCTGCTTAAGCTTTCGGCGCCTATTTAATGTTAAAACATTATTACATACATATCACATTATGATACTGTGTGAAAGTATTATAATGCATATAATATTTTTTATGTGTATTTTGAATAAAACTTACCTATACTTTAGTATTTTTAATAGAAGTTTTTTGATTTTTCACCTCCTAAGCTTTTCGGAATTGACGTAGACATTTAAAATCAAGTAATTTGATTATTTACATCTTAGCTCCTTTTACAAAAATATATATTTTATGATACGGCGGCAAAACTCCCGGCAGTGAAAATTCCTCACGTAGAAATAGATATACTTATCATTTTGTCAAATATTTATTATTAAAGAAGAGTGCTAAGTAATGAGGCTGAAAACCACAAAATGTAGGGAAAAAAATAATATTTTTACTGAGTCTGTGCATTCAATTAACAACTTTATTTGGTATATGACGTTGACAACTGACAACTGATAACAATGTATCTATTGTAGTTATTCTGTGTAATACAAATTGGGGCGCACCTCGGTGCTACTTTTATCAAATTTATTTTGAAAATAAAAATTGATTCCCCAAATATGGCATTTAAAAGTGATTTAAAGCAATTATTAAAACCTTATTATTGGGTTAACATTATGCTCAGTATTTCCTACGTTATTGCTAAACGGACTTATTTAACATGCGAGTTCTTGTTTCCAAACGCCGACTGTGAATTAGATAGCAGAGAAACGGAAATCCTCTTCTTCCTAATTATTGTCGTCATGTTAAGAACAAGGAAGGCTGGAAGTGTGACAATGGTCAATTATTTATCATCATCCTTTGTTTATACGAAAATTGCGAACTTAATTTTGTGGTTCTATGCTGATGTGACGTGAGTATTCAAATTGCAATGTTAGTTAAATGTTCTTTTCGAATACAATTCTAACAAGTTCTATTCTTAAATAATATGTAAACAGCAATTGTATGCGTAGCAGCAGCAGGGCAGCTGACCAAATAGATTATCTAATCATGCTAATTACTATAAATAATTAACACCCATCACATAACTAAAAATGTTCTCTAAGATATTTAACACTCTAATTTATAATCAGTGTAATCACTGGTTTTTATTTTGTATTATTAGGGTTATGTAAACCAATCACTTCACTAATATAATAGCACCTTAGTTTTTATAAATTTATTATATTAGAAAATAAAAAGTTTTTCAAGAATAAAAAATAACCCTCAGGTATGGTATCCCATATGGTGCAATTCTCATATTATCTGCCCTTCTTCTTCCTGAGCCAACTTACTCAGGTCCAGAGCTAGTAACATACTTCCGGGGAGCGCAAATATTTGAAGATGAGTTGAAGCATCATAAAAGCACCACCTGGATTGTCTGTTTGTATGCAGCTTGGCATCCAGCATGTGTTAACTTTGCTCCAGTGTTTTCTGAGTTGTCAGCCAATTACAGCTTGGATAACTTCAAGTTTGGAAAAATTGACATTGGACGGTTTGTACAATTTTAATTTCTTTATATATTCCATCCATTAATTTCTAGACACTATTAAATATTAATTAATTATCACTTCATTTCTCTTAATTGAAAATGACTTATATGACAATTTTATTAATACAAAATAATAATAATAAAAAAATGATAGTCACACAACCTACAATGCCCCTAATACTGGTATTTCCTCACTGTGTTTTGAGGATCTATTATAATGTTTTAGATACCCAGAAGCTGCCAGTAAATACAGAGTGCAAGATGGCCCAACCAGTCGGCAGCTGCCAACATTGATTCTGTTCAGCGAAGGGCAAGAGAAGATGAGAAAGCCACATGCTGATCACACTGGGAAATTGCAGAAGTAAGTACAATACTTCATTTATGTAATATCAGCTGTTGCCCGTCATAATGATGATGATCATAATTTAATCCAAATTGAAATCAGCTATCCTCAATAAATAGACTACTCACATAAAAATATTTATTGTGCTTAGGAGCAATAAACCATACTACAAAAGCTGATTTAACCTACAAAGACTACCAAACTACCTTATTAAATAATGAGTATTAAATAATAGGTACCTAGCAACATAATGCACTAATACAAACACTAATACAAGACTTAATAAAAAATATCAATCTATTTAAGTTTCTGTTCCTGTTGTAACTTAAGTCTGACTTCATCAATGCAAACAAATTTTAACAGAAAAATAAGAAAAAATACATTAAAATGCATTTAATTATACTGGACAATGGATGAATTCTTTTTGTTCCCAGTATGCCCACAGTTATTCATGTTTTTCATCATGGATAACTAGCAATTATATTTGATACCTTACTTATTTACTTTTCAGATTTCTTTTCTCCAAAGACAATATTAAAGCAGCATTTAATATTGATGGAATTTATGAGGAATGTAAAACTAAGCTCGCCACAAAATCTAAGAAGACTGAGAAAGTGGAGTAACACACACAGTGACACTCATATTCAGTTTTGATTTAGGGTAATTATTAACACCTGTATTGAATAACTAAACCAGTGCAAAGACATTGATGAACTACTTTCCGATAACATAACTTTTAGACAAATCAGTTGATAATGCAAACTTTCAACTTAATATTAGTCTCTCTTATTTATGTTAAAATATCAATTTTGTTTTATATGTTTTGATGAATGTAGTAATCCTCATCTAAATCACTACATAGTATAAAACAAAGTCGCCTTCTCTGTCCCTTTGTATGCTTAAATCTTTGAAACTACGCAACGGATTTTGATGCGGTTTTTTTAATAGATAGAGTGATTCAAGAGGAAGGTTTATATGTATAATAACATCCATTCAATAGTAGAGAAGTACTGTTGTATTTTTGAGGCTTCTAATGTGATGCCGTTACATTGTTTTCCGTTACAAGTTTTCCGCTTACATTGCAAACGCAGGCTGAACGCTGCGAGTTTTATCAAAATAATGTACTAAGTATTGTACACATTGAAAAGGTCTACAGAAAAGTCCGTGATGGTATATGTCTATCTCTTATGGATAATAACACTAAATAACTTTTTTTTGTCATTTACTTTTTATGACAACGCGTTTATTTTTCTGTAGCATTTAGTATCAGCATTGCACCCGTGCGAAGCCGGGGCGGGTCGCTAGTAATTGCATTTATTTAGATGAGGATTACTTTCAAACAATGAGTTATTTAGAAACTAATTAGTTGGACTACATATTATTTTGCAATATGAACCAACCAACTCAATTCTACTTCATCACTTCTTATTTGGTACTAAAAACCTTGGAATTAATAATCGTACTTTAGTTTAAAAAAACATACATATATCTATGATCACCGTCTTCATTAGCATGAAGTCGTCAATATTAGAATGTCCCCACTATTCGAACTATGGTTGCATTGAGTACTTTTTTACTTCAAAAACAAAAATGTATCATTTGTTTTCGTCTGTGCAAAAACTGTCTTTGCATCCTCGTGGTGGCTCCATCTAGTTTGTAATTAATTATAAAGTATTACAGTCACCATTCTCGTAATATGTAAGGCTGATGCATTAATTTTAAATATTAAGACGTTCACACATGACTTATTGCAGGATTTTCACTTTTGCACAAATTAAACTTATAGTCTGTTATAAAGGTAAATAAATATACAATGTGGAGAGGACAATGCGACAATAAATAAAACACCGTATAAGTCATCATGTCCCTAGCCAGTATACAAATATTCATTACAAATAATCTAACAGTTTAGTCATTGGACATCATTTTTTGTTTTGAACATTTACAACATGCCGTATTTGTTTACTACGCCATCACTATCAGGTTAATGACCGCTTACAAATCACATGTTCTCAACTCGCCATGTCAAAAATCTTAGTCAAATTAGTCCAAATTCATTTTATACCTTATGCCCATTACGTAAGTCATAAAGCATATTACCAAAAAATAAAAAGTAGATAGTTCTACACACACAGTTAAACAGACAATAAACAATGTGGGAAAGGGAGAAATGAAGGTTTGATTGTTTCTATTTCATGTTTGCGACAGTGTGTCAGTGTGTCAAGGTCTCGCCGTTATCCTGTGACGTCGCTCGCGTCACTGCTAATAATTTCGTTTGCGTTCGCGCCGCCTTTGAAGCGCCGCCTTTGAAGAGCGGCCGCTCTTTTGTTTTGTGTATGAATCGTGCGAAATGGGACGCTTATTTATTATTAGTATTAGACTTACGTTTGTTTTATTTTATCAGCAAATTGGACGGTTATTTAATTTAGTGATACGACACGTAATAAATTAAGTGTCTACTTAGTGACTTGGTGAATTGTGTGAGAATAGACGCTTATTATTTGTGTTAGATTTAAGTTTGTTTTGTTTGTTTTATTTACAATGCCTCATTACCGATATACAGCATCAGAGTACACGGACATGATTTTAATTTACGGAATTTATAAGGCGATGCGAACTATGTGTCCGTATGAATGGGGAGCACATTAAAAATTTAAAAATTTGATTAATGGGATTGACTGAACTACTCGAGGTGAATGACGATCGTATTCAGTGTAGCTTTAGGTATCTCATTGTGTTTATTCGTCGGGCGATTGTAAAAGCGCGCCTCGCTGTTGCCGCTCTTCTTACCACAGGTTAGTGAACCCATATTTCCAAATGGTGTTACATTTTGTTTCGATTTATATTGTATTTAGTTTGTTAGAAATTTTTATTTTTTTTATTTTGTTGTTAGGATTCATTTCATAGTTTCAAAATAATACTAGGGACTATAACTGTTTGTGTTTTCATTTATTGTCGCATTGTCCTCTCCACATTGTATAATTCCAGCCGGATCTCGAGATCAACCAAATTAGATGATAGGCTTAAATATACTAAAATGAGCCATTTAATTTTATTGACATGATAACTATTTGTTCAATCTTGTTAACAATGAAAATATATTAATTTTTAGAAATAGCCAGTCGCTTTAACAAAGATCTGGTGAAATACTTTAGTATGTTGTTTGTATATAATTACATGTTAATATTTCTCTTTTATTTATTTATTACTAACGTAGTTAAGTGTTTTGAATAAATCTGTTGCAAGCTTTGTGTTCATAGTTAAATAAATTAGTCATATTTTATTGTGTTATTATTACTACGGGTGGTTTTTTGCATCCTACCCAAATTTCTTGGCGTTGACATATCAAATGATATTCAATTTCACGATCATTTGGAGGGTAAGGCCCATATTGCCTCCCAAGAAGCTTGTGTGCTCAGTAAGACGAGACGCTTTTTCACACGGGGTCTCCGCTTGCAACTTTATAAAGCGCAAATTCTGCCCCATATGGAATACTGTTCTCACCTCTGGCTGGGAGCTCCCCAGTACCAGCTCCTTCCTCTTGATCGCATCCAAAGAAGAGAACTTCGAATCGTCAACATGATCGACCCTAATGACCAAGCTGGTCAGACACTTTCTGACCAGCTTGGTCATTAGGATCTGGCATTGGACTACATCAGGTGAGCCCTTTTTTATAATTTAAAACCCCTACCACAGCTAGATAAAGCTATTTTTGCTATTATGTAATTTCAAGTAAAAGAAAGAATTCATAAAAAATATTTATTCAGAATTCAATTCAGACTAGAATATTGCCATATACACCATCAACAACAAAACTATAATAATATCTGCATGCAAATAAAATTAAACAGAAATCTTGATTCTTAAGTAAATATGATGGAAATATTTCAGCAATAAAAATCACAAGACCGTTGGTAATTGGTTTTGATTT
Organism: Pontia daplidice; assembly: GCA_963693355.1. NCBI lineage: Eukaryota > Metazoa > Arthropoda > Insecta > Lepidoptera > Pieridae > Pontia > Pontia daplidice. Next base: position 94,707 of record CAVNZL010000023.1, on the reverse strand, counting down.
TCTTTAATAAATAAGTGCTATAACTCAATAATCACATTTAACAAAATTAACATTAACGATTTATAAATATTTAACATTATTGTAATCATACCTTAAAATAATTATATTAATCTCAATTAGGAATAAATTCAAATACTGATGACACAATTGTAAAATTCAAATCCAAAAAATATCAATAAGCAAGACTTGCCAGTAAATACATTACTCAAATTCATTAAATTTCAGTAAATTTAATATTGGATATTAAACTGTATATCACAAGGTTTGAATTGCGTAAATTTGTATTAAAATCACTCATATTGCACAAACAACAAACTTAAACAGTTTCTCAAACTGTATTGGATCAAATTAGTGCTTGACATTATTTTATTAATTCCATATACTACAGATCACACTTGCTTTATAATATGAATGTATCAAAAACCATATCTAAAAAATTTAGAAATTTAAAAAAGCGCGGTTTCTCTTCTACTCTTTCTGTTGTTATTTTGGCTCTCGGTTTCGAATCTGAAAAATAATAAAGACATTCAGCAAGTATGTCATAAGCGTGGGTTTGTTGTAGTGTTGTGTTTATATAAATTGCCCATTTCAGTACGTATTGTTAGACTATACATCTTAGATAAGAAACTAGATACATATGACTACTGGTTGACTCACTGAACACCATTCAAAGAGGCAACATCCTAAGAGTGCTGTAGATTTGGGGCCGAACATGTGTCCAATGTTTGAGGCATTTTTATTGGACTATTGCTAATAAATTGGTCTATTAGAATTGTACACTATGGACTCCTGCCAAGTAATGCCTGCTTCTATTAATTATACCACAGACCTGTTGAATCTATTTTGACTTCATTAAATATTAGTTCATTTGGGTCTGTTTGCTCCAGAAAGACATGGATGCTATAGGTTGACACTGGGTGGGCTCCATATCCAAATACACCAATGCCTAAAATAGATAACATTATTTTTCTCCACCTATGTAATTCTATAAACTTATTTACTAGAACTTGACAATAGTAATTAAAAAACTCATTTGTATTATTTAGAAAAAAAAAGTTGCATACTAATAACCTATTGAAAAAAGTTCATACTTTAGATGGGTCTTACCAATGGGTCTTGGGAAATCAGCTGGAATGTTGACAATATCCACACCACAGCTTATAGAGCTGAAGTTGTACCGATCAAATTCATAGCTTGGTCTGAAAATAAATATATTGCAAATTTTTATCAAGCGCCTATTACATTTCATTAAGTGAGTATGATGAGCTCATTCACAGTTTCATATAATATATATATATCTTTTGACAACATGTGAATACATATGCATGTAGAACTCTCAATCCTGATATTGAAATTATTTTGTTTAAAACATGCATTATTACTTTACTAAAGATACCCAATCCACTTTCATATAAGTTCATTATAATAACCACGAGAAAAATGAGAATGCCAATAAGATCGACTTTAATATGTCTGTGTGTATAACTCATAAACATTACACATAAAGTTACAATCAATTCAAATAACAATAATACTTAGAAAAACTTTATGCTTGTTAGAAGTTAGTTTTGTACGTAGATATTAATAATTTTCTTAGTAAATCAAGTGGTGTTTTAAGTGTTAGAACAACATTTCTTACCTTAAATTGTCAGCTACATAAAGATCAGCATCTCCACTGAGAGAAGTTAATTCAACTCGCAGAGGCCCACTGTGGCCCAGTTGCCAGTAGGAGAAGTTACCAGCGCCCACAACGCCAATTACAGTATCTAACAACATGTTGTCCAGGAACGCTATATGAAAAACATTACTTAATAAGGACCACATACTAGAAACACTGATAATGGCGAGCAAGATGAATATTATCTCACGCCTCATTGTGATATTTCACAGAATTCAGTATCTTATGCGAATAACGATGGCAAGCTATTAATATTAAATATATTTCAATATTTATTTCTCATCTCAACTTCATATTTCCAGAAAATATTGAAATTTCAAAATTAATGGTAATTTCACTGGTCGTCTTCTATTCTAACAAATGACAATTGACAATTAATAATTATAAAGATTACAACAAGTTGGGTTCTGCCAACTGCTCGCTACTCCGTATACGGTAAAATATGCTAAATTTCGTCATTTGATATTATTGCAACGACATATAAGCGACCAAGCGAAAATTTCCAATATATGTGCCTTGTCTTGCGAAGCGTGGCTAGCCAGTCAATCTTGTCGACAATGGAGACTCATCTTAACTATCAATAGTCTGGAAAACAAAAATCATCAAATCATGAAAAATTACCAAAAGATGTTAAAGGTTAAAAAGGTATGTTCAAGGATAAAAAGAACATATTGAGGCAAGGCAATGTAATTTAACTGAAACAGAAACTATAAAACTAGTAATATTTTAAAATAACTAATGGAAAGGAATATTAAATTGAATAAAAATTAATCCATCCATCCAATTAAAGCCATCAGTATCACTTAAGATGAACCCCATGAGGATTTTTATTATACGGTTAAATAGCTTTACTTACCGTATATCTTAATATATATAAATCTCGTGTCACAATGTTTATCCTCAATAGACTCCTAAACCACTTAACCGATTATAATAAAAATTCGCACACCATGTGCAGTTCGATCCAACTTGAGAGATAGGATAGTTTTAATCTCAAATTATAGTCGCAATTTTAATTTATTGCTATTTATTTGTCTGTTATTATTTGACAATCACAATTATCTGTTAACTCCAAATGAGTCTAAGAGATGTCGATACCTTTCAACTGGGTTGAGTAAGTAATCAATAGATGGCGCTGCTATGGTAAATCTACGAACGTGTCATATAAGATTAGTTTATTAACCTGAATAAATATTATTGTTGTACATACTTTTATTGTTTAAAACGCTTTCGAATATAAATATATCCCCGCACACTTAAAGCTTTATTTTTATTAAACTAAAAAAATGATTGCTAGAAATCACAAAACAACGTTTGCCGGAACAGCTAGCATATTATAATTCTAGTTCTATTAACAATCATGATAAAGATTATATACATGTATATACAAATAAGATATAATAATATTATTTAAAACTGTTTCGACTTACTACTACTTACTTCTACTCTCGAAACTGAACAACCTTTTAAAGAAATAATTTAAATTATTCGCCCTTTGTAATATATAAATGTCACAAATATATCCTGGTCTGGTGCAGATTTAATAAATTGATTAACTAGCGACACCATTTGCGGTATCGCTAGTTTCTGGCGAATTACCGTTCGCGAATTCCATTATGTCAATATAGTATGCCTTCCGCGACCTTCGACTTCTGTGACCAACAGTATTTGTCCCGTACATACAGCCGGATCAAGGCTTATAGCAACTTCGGACAATCTATTTGGCCCCTAATAACGTTAAAACATAATAACGTTAACTGCTAAAATTACCCGTTTCAGGTTCCTTTTCGTCGTCCCAGCGCCGAGAAGTAACCTAGGAGCGCGTGCACCCCTCCACAGAATGTTTAACTATTATAATAATTACCTATGTGCTATTGATATGTTTTCGTGCTCTTCGGCTGCGTTCAAACATAAACTCAAAAAATTGTTTATAAACCTTAATTCAGATGTGACTTAAAAATCGTTTTCCTAGTATAAACACTTAGTATGTATAACATTCCTGTTTGTATTGTATCTTGTGATTTCTATGTTCTGCTGTTAACCTACACATAATATCATTCATGTTCTTTGTGAAGCGTTAAGGAAATATCATATGTTTTCTTATCATATTATTGTTAAATTTGTTTAGTTTTTAGTTTTGATATTTGTTATATTTTATATAGAAATAGTAGCGCGCAAGGAATTTAATAAGACATTACTTTTTAATATTATAATTAGGCTCCTTACTTTTATAGATACATGAGAAGAAGTGACGACAAAATAAGAACAACGTTCTAATGTGATTAAAAATAAAAATATAAAAACGACCAAAAAGTTTTCACTTCAACAATATTTCTGTGAGACTTCCCATAAATGAATAAAGTTTAATTTAATAAATAAATAAAATTTAAGTTTTTGAATTTGCCGCGCTTTTTCGTTATCTTCTTTCATTAGCCAGATCTATGATATAACCGGAGTCAGACGCAATATTCTTAAAATGTACCGAATATTTTATAAACAGAACAATATGTTCTACAGTATATTTTGTAATAATAAAACGTATAGATCTATGGTAGTAGTAAATAGTAATGTAAGATTTTGCACTAATAATCTGTGGTAATTGGTACCGTTATCACTTATCAGCAATTAATATTCTGTTTCACGAGTGTTTATTGTTTACGTTTTGAATAGAAGAAAAGTATAACAATTTAAAATTTTTTTGTTAGGTGAAGTTTTTGATAACATTATTTTGATTGTTATAGTCTTGCGAAACTTATATTTTTTAAAATGAATAAGGTAAGTGTCGTCAAATTAAGTGTCGTGCAATTATTTTCAAATTTAAATAAATAACTAAACTTTTAGAAAACAAGGGTTTCACAAGAGCAAAGGAAAGTTTTGTTAGAATTTATGATGGAGCATCCAGACGTTGCTCAAGGACGAGTTGCGGGCGCTGCAGGTGCGCGAAAAAAGGATAAAATTTTAAAACAGTTGGCCTACCAACTCAATTCATCAGAGTCTGGTGCGACCAAGACCCCCGAGAAATGGTGGAAAGTAAGTTTATACTTATAAATTATTTATAGTTGTGCCATTTAATAAATAAGTTTTGAATGTTATCAGAAATATGTAATTTTAAATTTTGTCTTAGTGCTGGCAGGACTGGCGTTCAGACACCAAAGCAAAGGCCCTTCGTATTAAAAAGTATTGGGAGGGTACTGGTGGCGGTCATATGCCTGCACCACTTTCAAAGCTAGAGGAAATTCTGCTTGAATTTTCTGGAGTAGATCCACTGACGGTAAATCTAATATTATAAAAACACAGTCTTACTAAAGATTAATAATTTGTTCAATAAAATTTATATTTTTTAACTCTATAGGCAGCGAGGCAGGACACAGATTATGGTTCTGATTGTGCTCCGGAGACAACAATAGAATTTGAAACAAAGGAAGTTTTTAATACAATAGATGATTGGTGCAGCCGCAAAAGTATGTATTTTTATATTCTTACTTTAATATTGATATATTCAGGAATATTTAAAATAGCCTAGTCAATTTAGATTGAGTTTTCTTCATTGCCAACCATACATGCATTTTCATCCTGCCTGCATTAATTTAATGGTGAAGGCTGGTCATCTACTCGTCTATGAATAACAAGAATTCAACATGAAACTTATTCTCAACTTTCGAACCCAGACCATATATATTCATATAATTGTTTTGTTACCAGGAAATCATAAAATATGATGTATGGCTATTATTATATTTTTATTTATTTACTAACCCAAACAGTGTTATTAAACATATAGTATAGAATTTAAATGCTACAACTAAAGCCAAAATAGGGTTACAATATAAAAAAAGACTAAATAGTAATACAAAAAAAATATTTTATGACAGTTCAATTTATGCTTAATAAACCTTGGTTATAACATGTGCTTGTAACAACAAATACATGTTACCCATAGAACAGTATCACCAACTATCTTAATGAACATAAATAATAAATAATAATAAAAATAATAATAACCTTTATTCGCTGACCTTTACAAAGTTAATAACTTAAATACTATGCTTATCCATTTATATAAAAATTTATTACTATAAATACAGTTTTTAGTATTTTATGACTACTTACGATGGAACTTGAATTTAAAAAGAAAGTTTGGCAAAGTGAAAAAAATTCAAAATCCAACCAATAATACACATTTTTCATTCACACAGGCAGATTGAAAATCATTGAGATATTTTGGAAAGAATATTTTTGCTTTTATGTTGTTTTTTATTTTGTTTCTATTTTCATATTGTTTTTAAATTGGCATTGTTATAAAATGCCTATTTACAATTTGCATTCTTGAACAAATTCTTCCGTTTTCCGTGTCTAATATCTAACTTAACAAGTTGAAATTAGGTTTCATAGAAATATAAATAATTGCCTTTCCCAAAAGTGCAAAAGAGAGATGAGTGCTAAATGTAGAGATATCTATATTTGCTCTGCTTATATACCTTTCTATTAACTAGTAACTACATATTTAATAGAAAGGCATTAATGACATGTTACTATATTCTTTTCATACATATATAATATATTAAAATTACTAAATTCAAATAAATTTTTGTATTGTTGTCAATATTCTTACAAAAATGTAGCAAATATGGCATGTTGGCAACACTGGTAATTGACTTCACTAACAAAGCTAGTTAGGTATAGTGATAAGTGATATTTTGTGTTTAAATAAGTAATATAAATAATTACTTCAAAATGCCAAAGGTTGGAATTGTTTGGAATCATTTTATTCCCGTGGATGTAATTATATTTATAACAAATCGACTTTTTGAGTTTCGAGACCCCTAGAGACATTTAGTTCGCTATAATAATATTTATTTTTTTATAACACATCCACTTTTCTCATGGTAACTATTTTAATAATACTTTTTAGCTGTAAATTATGTTCAGTGAAAAAGTAAGGTGTTGGTATGGTTTTTTACAACTGTCAGTTCGGACACGAAAGCTGACACATATTTTAAAAGCCCGGATAAGAAGCTTTATATTCAAGCATAAGAAGTTTGTGGTAACACTACTACACGATTCAAAGTATTGAAACACTCTTCCAAATACTCTATCTCATCTACTCTATTCTCCTTATCATAGGTATATGTAAATTTGAGTTTATAATTACTCCTATTTGGATCTATAGGCTTTTATTATTAATAAAGGCTCAATTGACTTAGGGACCTTCAAAAAAGAGCGTATAAACGTCTTAGAGGCCGGCAACGCACTGGTGAGCCCTCTGGCTTCAGCATCAGGTAAGCCTCCTGCTCGTTTGCCCCCTGTTTTATAAAATAAAAATAAAAAAAAAATTAAAACAATTTATGTTTCCAATCAAACTAACACATTCCTTTCAACCGATAACGGGAATTATATTGCCGAGTCTCCTGTCCGTCTGTCATGAACCGTGACAGAAGATATGACAAGTAATAAAAGACAGAATAAAATAAATATTTAAAGTTCAACGAACAACAAACGCAAACAATCCCTAAAATAATGGTACGAATCACTTTGTATGCGAATCGTATTTTACGGTTTTGTTTCACGGAAAATTACATTATATCAATCTTCAGTGGTGCTGTACTTGCTCTGTGGTATTGCCAGTAAGCGTCTTAGGCGTATGACATTTATAAGTTTATCCTTATACTCTTACTTGGGATCGTCATATCGCGTACGATAATAAATACATACTTCTATACGGTACTAAACTTTTGGTGCTGACTATTTATTTCAACATAATGAGTTATAAAAAACGCAGTATGGCTTGGAATTATTTTGAGGACTCTGGTGATTCACGGGCTGTGTGTAAACTATGTAGGGAAAGTTTTAGTTACCGCGCATCTGTGTCAAATTTAACAAAACATATTTACCGAAAACATCGAAATGCGTTTCGAGGTAAAATAAACGGTATGTATGTATGTAAGTACAATACTAGGTAATAATAGATATCAGCTCGTCACAGACAAGTAAATTATATTTTGTGAAGTATTTAAAAGACGTCTCTATAGTCACCTAGTCGCATGCCCAAAATAAAACAAAAGTTTTAACGGTTAAGTTGTAGAAATCATATTTTTAACTGTTTGAATTCAAACAGACAGCTTTGAATACTATATCAGTTGACTGGAAGGCTACTCCATACTCCTGTATTTTATAACAAATCTTGACAAATGGATATAGGTTTTAATAAAAAAAAATTAATGTGGATTATGTTAGGGCTGCTTTTTGTATTATAATATATACTCATTAAAATCAACAAAAAGTTAAAACACAAATACTAATTCTGTCCTTATCTGCTATAAAACCTTTGTCAGTTCTATTATAACAAGCCCCCTTGCTCTCTTTCTAACATCTAGCTGTTATTCAATTCCACTCTCAAATGAGTATATTTAACTTAAATAGATTATAAATTTTAATCCAATCGAAGGAAGAATGTATATTTAATAACTGATAAAGACTATGTAATATTTTGTACATATTATCCAATTTCTATATAATATGTAATATACTCAATCATTGCCCAACTAAAAAACCATTACTACTCTTAGGAAAACTATTTTTATTAGGATATATAATAAAATGTACTAAATAAAAAAATTATTTACTTCGTTGAATAAAAGATCCGTCGGTTTAGACATGTCTATGTCATGACATATTATGCTTACATAAATATTTGCCACATAATTTATAAAACATAGATATTGTGGTATGATCAGTCTCATACTCCAGTAGAGTAAGCAGCTTATAATGAAATATAAATAGAAAGACTAGTAAATAATATAATTATAGTTCAAAGCAAACAAATATATCTCTTACACAAAAAAAGTATCAACAGCCATAATATAAACTACAGTAACCTAGCAACTATAGACCATAGGTACAAAATATAATTATCACTTAAAAAATAGGCCTAAACACATCTACTCAACAATAGATAGTTGTGAAATTTAAGCACAATGGTGCAGTATGCCAGCAGAGCTGAGGTAAATGATACAATTTAATTTAAATTTATAATATTTTTAACATAGCAGGCTAAATATTAAGTTTGATACTGTTTCATTCCAGCCCATAAACTGATTATGACTTTACATAGTTAAATAACAATATTCTTTAGTTTTATACCAAACAGGTTTAAATGCTAAGTTCTTAAAAGGTATCTTGATTTACAAAGTGTGCAATAAATATCAATATATATCAATTCTATAAAGTTAACTAAATTTATTTGTATGTACAAACATTTATACAAATATCTTTAATTCTTTTAATGTTTTCGCATTATAAATTCTGAACCAGTAAACTTTCAATGTGAAACTTCATCAATTTTGCATTTAAAAAAAGGTTTTAAGTAAATATTTTCATGAATGAACATTATATTTTTGTATATCATTTATAATGTTATATAAGTTTCATTGTGATGATGAGGGTGTCACTTTTAGCGGTATTGTACTAGTGTTGCATGGTTTGTTAGTTATTCGGCTAAGCCGAATAACTAATAATTAGTCTCGTGGAACGGTGCTCTTGTGTTTATGAGGCGCGCCGTCAATGTCAGTGTGTGTAGGTTAATAAATAATAATATTCTGGGTTCACGAATCTATACCAATAAACTTTGTAAACCTTCTCATTAATATGAAGACTAAAAAACGATCGTCGGTTTGGATTTATTTTGATGTGAAAGACAATGATTCGCGTTACGCGCAGTGTAACATTTGTCATGTAAAGATATCTCGCGGTGGTACGGGTAAGAGAGCTTCGACTTCATCTTTGGCAAAACATTTGAAGGCTAAACATAATGAAGCATATTTGGGGATAAATGGACCTGAACGAGCAACGAAAACTATTCAAAGCTTTGGCAATCCATTACTTTCCATCCAACATAACAGTAAGTAGTAGCAATATAAAATACATTGTTTTTCCAAACAACATTCGGCTTCGGCCTAAACATTCTGCAAAGGTAGCCGGATATTTTTGTATTGGATTGAACATGTGTAAATAAAACAAGTCTTCTGTTAGGACTGTAAATTTTTAGAAAGTCCTAAACACATCTCTGTTGATGAAAATACGTATAGACGTTAACAATTTATAGCAATATAAAGAATACTCATTGTAGCGGCCATTTTGCACCTCCTGTCTCGCTCGTTCGCCATACAACGCTCCCCCGCGAGGCGCCCTGCTATGGGCTCGTTCGTTTAGTTGCGATAGCAGATTTGTTACGATGATTTGTTGTCCTATTTAAATTGTTCGTTGAGATGTTAGAAGTTCGTTTTTGTTAGAATTCTTGAGTTGTTGTTGTTTTATTTGTCATTATTTTTATTGTATCTTCAAATCATTTTAGGGCTTTTTGTATCAACAACATTGAAAGACAAAAAGTTATTTCTACGAAGTAAGTAGTTATACATACTTATAATCTATTTAACAGGATTGTACATTTCCAATTAACTCAAAACAATATTTCTATAAAATAAAATAAATGAAAGGAATGATTGTGATTCCAAAAATACACGATTTGTAATAATTTATTTCACGAGTTTCTCGTGTTAAAAAATAACTATATAGTTATTTTATACTATTTCAACTTTTTTGCAAACAGTACCATCAGTATTACGTCACAGCGTATATTATGAGATATATCGTTGTATTTGTCAAATTTTAAAGTTACCATCGTCTATCTGTGATCGTATTGATCGAGGAACTCCGCGTTATAGCTGTTGCTAATTATTGCTCTAGATTATTTTGAAATCACTGTTATTTTGTGATTTTACTAATGACGAGTGAAGTTTGGAATTACTTTGATAGAACACCAAATTCGACTGATGCTAGGTGCCATTTTTGTTCAAAATTGTACTCTTTCAAGACGACGATTACTAATTTAAAGAAGCACTTAGAATATAAGCACAGCGATATTGTTAGCGTCGGGGATTTTCAGCCATCGAAGAAAGGTTATTTGACATGGTTTGTTACTAGACTTGTTTTAATATTTTAAAGTACTTTAAACCAAGGAAAATTATGCTTCATTTCACCGAATTAGAAAGCGCAAAATGCAAGATAGGTTTTAATAAGTATATGAGGGTTTTTAGCTTTTGGCTAAAATCCATAAGTTTACTTTTAGTATAACTGTGACAGTAATCAAATAAAGCTAAAACATTGTTTATTTTATTAATCCATGTTATAATCCATTTAAAACGCCAACATAATTATGTCACATATAATTGAAAGTCAATATATATATGTTCCAATTTTACATAATTTCTTTTCGCGTCTGAGAGGCTATGCAAAATGAATTTTTGCTATGCAAATTGGGGAAAATACCTATATTTTATCTCTATAATTCACTTGAAATTTGTCTCAGAAACAACCCAGAACTTTGTAACCCAAACAAATTTCAATTTTTGATCTTAAATCAAAAGCTTTTTTAAGGACAATAAAAAATTCTTATTATGTTGTATATATATATTATCTTGGATGTTATTAGTGTTTTGATAGGTAAACCTATGTTTCATTTTGTGCCACCATTTTGGATTAATTTTAAGGACTTCTAGGAAGATGTTAGATTCATAAGTGACCAGTTGTTAGAAATTGATGCATCAATACACTAACACTCTGGAATGGTGTTCATATTAAAATTTAATAACAAAAATTAACTTCAATTTCAGATTCAATCTCTGGCAGCGAAGATGAAGAGTCAGTTGTTCTTGATCCTGACAGCGAGCTGTGGGGTTTCTTTGACAAGCAACCACATAATAAGGCCAAATGTTCCATGTGTGATTTACAGCTGAGACGGGATGCAGACACCCTTTACAAGCATCTGAAGGAAAAACATTCTAAAATCTCAGAGGTAACTTTCTATTGTAACTAAGTAAACTGGTAATGGGTTTGTTTCCTAGATAAAAAATAGTGTTTAAGGAGGGTCATAAATGAAGTTATTGGAACAATGTTTTAGAGTTTGAGCATAATTGTAGTTATGTGAAAGTATAATCTTATCAAATTATTAGTTATTTTATTCTTAATGAAACAACAACAAAGAAATATTTTAAATAATGTTCTAATTAGATTTGTATGTGATTTTCTTTGATGTGAGTTTCTTTTATTAATATTCAGTTGTATCAGCTAAATGGTGGCAAAGGAAAATCCTGTAATTCATATTACAGGCTTACCAAAATATATTTTGTATTGATATACAGTAGAACGCCGATTATCCAAAGTAATTGGGACCGGGGTCAATTTGGATAATCGGCCATAGACTGGTAATAAAGAAAAACGAACTGTCACACATAGAATAAACTTTATTAAGTTTAACAAACACAGTTCTACAATATGTAAGTAGTGCACTAGAGAAAGAGAGAGCATCAGCGCCGCAACAGATAATATATATTTACGAAACGTATAAAAAACAAAACAAAAATTACATTACTTACTTACTACAGTACTTGGTTTGAATTTTTCATATTACGCTTAGTACAGATTCGGATAATTGGCGATTCGGCTAATCGGCGTTCTACTGTACATATTTACCTTAAATACCGAGGACCATGGTCCAGAATATTTATTTTCTCAAAAGTTGTTTAATCTATCAGTAGTAGATATGTCACTTGATATAATTGGAATACAGGCTAGCCTAAGCCTATTATCATTTTCCATTCATCATCATGATAATTTCATTTATTATTTCACTTTCCAGAACCTTGAGTACAAAGACAATGAAGAAAACTTCACCGAAGTGATCTACCTTGAGGAGCCATTGCAACAGGTTAAGGAGACAAACCAAGAGAATGTTCTTATAGAAGTTCAGCCCAAGGCCAAGAAGGCGTACAAAAGACGATACAGCACAAGGGAAGATTTTAAGTACAAAGAGACTAAAAATATAGATAAGGGGGAAGGGGAAATTGATAACTTTGGAAAATATATCACAGGTTTACTGAAAGGTGTGTATTTTTTTAAATAATGCTGTCAAGAATAAGAATCGAAGTACCATAACAAGTAGGAAATTTGGATTCACTTTTGGTGACTCTAGCGGTGGAATGGAAAAACCCACCTATTGCAAGTCGGAATCGCGCGCGATGATTTCCGTAATGAGAATAAAACACGTTTTTATTTGGGAGCCTCCCTTAAAATTGTTTCTTAGTATTTGTTATAACATTAACATACATATAGAGCAACTATAAGTGGGTTACCTAAAAAGTCTTGGAGAATAGTGATTATAATTCACAACACTGCGTTATGACTTGGTGCTTGTAGCCAACACTGCTTAATAATAAATTCTAATCTGCTCATAATTTAATAAATTGAACTTTTATTGGATGTAAACCATACTAAAAAACTAAATTAACTTAAAACATAAAAAAATGATTTCATATGATTAGTTAGAAATAATGTTAGTGACTTGCAAGGAAAAGTAGATGTTAATGAAATAATATAATAAAATAATGTTAATAAAAGTAAATATATAAACCACCCTACAATAGTTAAATGAATACAGTCACTATATGATGTTATGATCCCAAAGTCTAGTAATTCATAAAACCACTTCTTGTATGACTCAAATTTTTAATACACTTACAGAACCTTAAATAAAAACATATTACCAACATTTTAATGATAAAAACTCTGCATTCAGTAACTAACCATAATTACTATGTCTTTGTCACATTGAGCTATTAACAAAATATTGTTAATCAATCAATACATATTTTATCACACACATCTGTGTTTATATATTTTCTTAAATGTTTATTATAGTGATGTTGTTTAAAAGTAAATCAACTCACCAGGTGTGCCAAGGAATGCCAGTGCGAAGTTGCAAATGGACATTGTTACTCTGATTATGAATACAAAACTTAGTTTACAAACAGCACCAGATATAGACAGCGAAGTGGGTGATAGAAGTAAAGAATTTGATCCGCCTGATATAGGGCAAGAGGTAAGACAAACTATTATTTTCAATAAAATTCCAATTATTTATGTAATATTTAATGTGCTTGGGAGAAAAACAAACTACAAACTAAACTAACCCATACAGACTACTTGGTCGAATCGCGACGGTCTCGGTAATCGTTAATATAATTATATTCTTACATCATATGAGATAGAATAACAAAATTATGCATTTTTCGTAGTAATCATATCATTGCTTATGGTGCATTCTGAATATATGTGAGACAATGTAACTATAATTAAACTAAGCATTCTGTGTAGCGATTGCATTAACGTTTACAGTGCGTTCCAGATATATGCGTGACAATGTAACCTCTACCTCCACAATGCTAACAAACATTATACAAACCATGCTGTTAAATAGTCTAAGCTTATAAAAAATTATTATAAAATGAGGACACATTTTATATGTAATTCATTTATATTTAATATATCTATTTATTTTATATCTTTGCAGCTACAGATTCACAAATGCAAATTTATTTTAATTCACTACACTTCACCAGCAACATTCCGAGATCAATAGAGCCTTCAATAATAAATTTCCAACAAAAATATCATTTAATTCTCTCAAGTAGTCCCTGAGATTGGTGTGATGAGCAAAACAAATTAATTTCAGCTGTATAATATTTGTATAGATATTATTTTAGTATACTCTGGTAGAAAGAAGCAATATAGTGAAAATATTGTTTTTATATAAACCTCTTTGCATATGCATACTACATGTAAGTTGAATATCACTTGTGTCAAGTTTATATTAATAATGTAATTGTTGAGCTTCATTTGGATGCTTCGATATTCGTAATATTTTTATCCAGTTGGCGCAATGGTCTCACATAACTGTTGTTTGTGGCCTTGGTGTTATGAATATGTTACATACATATACTTTTTTTATTTAATAAATATGTAAATAAGCAGGTTAGCTTGTGACTAACCTACCACATGTAAAATGTTACATTGGTTTTGAATAGACAAACCAACCAAATATACTGTTAATTATAAAGAAATCTGTGATTATATTACACCTTTATACAAAAATGTGTTGAAATGTCATTTTCAGTTATTAAATAAAGTAACTAATCATGCAACCTCATTGATTATTCTTTAAAAAAAATCCTAATTATTTTAAGAATAATCTCCTGATTAGCTGTTTCTGAAACATCAGTTTTGTACTTCATTTGTTCACCTTAAATACAGTTCAAGTGAATTAAAGACAATTGGAATTGAATACATGGAAAATGATCACAAGATTAAACACATAATTTTTTTTCAGAATCAGGAAAACCGAGAGAAAATAGACACGACAACGACCTCTAGCGAATTTGGAGAAAAACAAGACGCACAGCCCTCAAAACGACCCAAACGACGAATCAGCTACCGCGAAGAATACTCGTACAAAGTCAACCTAACGGACAACGAATGCCGGGAAATCGAACATTTCGGAACTTATGTCACATGCTTACTCAAAACGGTCCCACAGAATAGAATCAGCGCGAAACTACAAATGAACATTGTCAATCTCATTATGACAGCTCGTCTTCAGGCTCTGCAGAAAAACCCTCAAGTTTTGACAATTAACGGCACCATAGAGTTAGATAACACGAATACAGATAGTCAAGTAATGTAAGATAATTGAATAAATTTGATTTAAGAACAACTGTTATTTTTTATAGTGATAACCTGTGCCCCGTATATCTAAGTAAAATTAGGATAAAAAGGTCACTGTGTCACATACAGTATACAGAATTTATAAAATAAAAATATGAAGGGAACTTCAGAATTATTTTTGGGTAGAAAAGACACTATTTTCGTATTTTTATTCAAGTATGTATCAAATGAGTATATTTCAAAAGTTTTATTAAATAACATGTAACACTTAAAGTTATAAATGAGGTAGTTAGTTTGACATAGCGCCATCTATTGAATCTTACGACTTAATCCAGTCATCAGATGTCTCCATTCGTTTTGCTATACCACGTTTTGTATCTCTTCACACAGGAACGAGATAAAGAGGATAAATCCGATGTCCTTCTCCCAGTTCTTAGCTATTTCTCTACCAAGTTTCAGCCAAATCGGTTCAGCCGTTCTCGAGTTACAAATAGTGCAAAAAACACGATTTTCTTTTATATATATAGATTACTGAGCTTCGTTTAGTTGGTTTTGAAATCATTTTAACCCAAGCCATTGGTGAGTTGACGAATAAAATAAGTGTTCATTAATAATTAGATCACCTCTGTATTTATCAAATCTATATCTGAATACTTTTAAAGCCATCTATAGAGAAATGTCCTGAACTTAATATGATCGAAATATTATTTGAATTGAAATATAGGGCGCTAACTAACTGCTTTAAGTATTTTTAACGACTTATATGTGACTATCGTGAAGAAAAAAAAAATACTTCAGTTCACTCTTAAATACTGTCGTTTCAAATAATCAAAAATATTATCTTCTGAATCACTATTACGAGTAAAAAAATACTCTGCCGTAGAATTTTGAAAATATAACGATAACAATGGTCATAATACTAATTATTAATATATCTTTCTTCAGATCAAGTTCAAGCTGTCCGGATGATATTATTAAAACTAGGCTTGATAAACTTTAGAAATGCAGTCCCTTTTTCTTTGTGTGTATGTAAACAAGACAATTTGACTTCACACCAGCAAAAGCAATACAGGTTCTGAACGAACTTGTTATTTTACTATACACATTTATCAGTCACGCTTACTAGATGTTTCTATGAAATAACACCTATACTAATATGACGTGACTTAAGTAAATAAGTTTATCTACATTTATCAGATATAGCATTATCGTTGATTTCCTTTGCGATTCGACGAATTATGATTTAGAAACCTTCATTTCGAGATTCACTTTATATTTGAGATGGAAATTCCCTGCAGTGGAGCCACGACACGGTGCTCTAAAATGACGAACCGGATGAGCCTACTAAAACCAATCTCTAGTGTGACCATTTCTGCGCATTTCTATTATAGGCTTCTAAAACTTCGAGCAAAGAATCTCTAAGTCTATATTTACTGCCAGCAGCATTATTCACAGGGATTTGTTAAAAATCCGTAAGGTGTTTTCAGTTATTTAAGACGATAAATTTTGTTTATTAAAGAGAAAGGCTTATAAAATGAAGCGTTTTTATATGAAAACCTTTTGTTTATATTAATTCAATCATGTGTCAATAGATAATTCACAACCGAAAGATTTGTTCCGGTTGAGTTATAAACTTACACCTCCGTTTCTAGTGAATATTCCCTACAGGAATTAGGGATTGTCAGCTGTCTTGGAAACCTGTTTCGTAAAAAGTAAAAACGTCAGCTGATGTGCCTCTCTGTCGCACAAATGAAGTTAGACAACGACGCACGAGGCGTGGGATCGGCCGATCCAAACTTTTTGTATACATAAATACCTATTTCACGAAGCGTATATTTGGAAAAAATTTAATGCGTAAATCGACGTGGTGGCATACCCATTTGGTATACATCTGCGTCAAATATTTTTCATATATGACGCAGTTAGTTTATAACGATTAAACAAACCTTTTATGATCAGAATTTCTTCATTTCATTCGTTATAAAATAGCAGACACAACAAGAAATTTGACATATAAATATTTGACGTTGCATATGATGTAGGTTTGAAATGAGGTTTTATAAACATTTGCTACTTTCTCTTAACGAACAAAAGAACTTATACTTATTTAATTTGAAGTCAAAAACAATTAAAAATCCGAATCTCATTAATGTTAGCCAAGCGTATTATCCGTATTTCTCCAACTAAATATTTATTTAGTTATGCAGCTCAGCAGCAGATATACATACGCACACCTATTTTTTTTAGAAATATTTTATTTGACAGTTATATAAACAAAATACTGTCGAATGAACTAAAAAGCCAGAATGGCCGTAAGCATGGTTGCTGAAACAGTTGGGACACATAATACAATCTTTTTAATCGCTTATGCAGTGTTTAAATGCGATACAAGCGTTCTAAAAGACACTAAAACTGTTGAAAATTTCATTGTAAACAAAATCTTTCTCAAAAACTCGGAACATTCTCAGTGTCGGTTAAAAACACAATTAGGGGACTCTCATGTTAATAATAATGTATGGGGGTCATACCCCTTTTCTAAAGTCAAGGGAGCTCTGATGATATAAATTTAATATTTTTATTGTAATGCTAGACATTGTTAGAATGCGGGTGTCATAAACACTGCCAGAATAAGGTACATATAAGATTTAACCGATTTGTTATCTGTTCTTTTTCATTGCAACGTAATTACAATTTGATGGAATGAAACAAAAAGAAATTCTAAAAATTAATACAATTTCGATTTTAACAATAACAATTTAATTTTACATTTTCATAAAACAAATAGATCCTAGTTTATACGGACCTTTCTTGGTGTATCAAATTACGTTGTTGTGGGAATTTGTATTATAAGATAATTTATTGATAAAATTATAATTTAAGATACTGTAAAACTAATCATCAGAATTGGTTCATAAATCACGAAGTTATCCGCGGACACAATACGGTACAATTATGAAATCTTTTTTTTTCATGAAAAAAAAAAACATACCAAATTGCTGTTTTGAAGCAGCCCGAGTAAAGAAAAAAAAAAGAAAAAAAAAAAAGAAAAAAAGTATTTATTTTCAAGTAAATCTATACAATTGAGTTGACGGGGCTTCCCAAAAAGTAGTCAAGAGACACTTGTGTAGGGAATGCCTCGCTCTTCCAGTGTACATAGGAGTTTCGATTTACATGTTTACATAAGGAGTAATTAAATTTTAATTTTAATATTTCTTTGTGAGATTTATGCGTGTGCCTGTGTGTGTGTGTGTGTGTGCCTGTGTGTGTGTGTGTGCCTGTGTGTGTGTGTGTGTGTGTGCCTGTGTGTGTGTGTGTGCCTGTGTGTGTGTGTGTGTGTGTGTGTGTGTGTGTGTGTGTGTGTTTGTGGTGGGTTCAATGAGAGCCAAAACTAAATTATTCTAGTAAGAATTTGCTCAACCTCGTCGTAGGTAAGGGCAGAGAGCCAATCCTTTAGTGCGCGCCTGCACTGATACAGCTGCATAGGGTAAATAGAAAGTACTCGATGTATTTTGTTATAGACATAAGGGGCAAGTGATATATATTGCCGAGTGGCAAAGACAGTGCGGGCAGGATATTGGAGGGCAACAGCATGACACCGTCTGTTATTGAGTTTTTTACTATCAAGGGGTAAAGTCTTATGGTGTTCTAAAGTCAAATGTAAAATGTATAATTTTCTTACAGAGAGCAAATTTGAAATTTCGTATAAGGTTTTGGTGGGGTATTTAAAAGGTTTATTGTACATAACTTTGATCAAGGACCTTTGTGCCCGTTCTAAATCCAGAAAGTTAGTTTTTCCTGCACCGCCCCATATTGAAATGCAGTATGTTATTACTGATTGAGCGAGAGCCATATATATATTATTTAACACCCTAGTGTTCACAGCGCGTCTTAATAATTTGAAGATCCACATCAGCTTCCTTACCCTGCCTATAGTGCGTTCCAGGTGTTGATGCCAGCACAATCTACAATCCACAATCACTCCAAGGTACTTAACACTACTAACTTTCTGGATAGATGGGCAAATACAAGTGTTTAAAGAAGAAGTGCTACAGGAGTGAATTTTAATGTCAAAATCAGGTGGGGGTTGCGATGTTATGTAAGGAGCAAAACATACATAATTAGTTTTTTGGGTGTTTAGGGTAAGAAGATTATCTTTAAGCCATCTACTAACAATAGCCAGTCCCTTCTCAGCTTCCAACTTAACCTTATTCCATGTGTTAGCAGTAAAAATGATGGCTGTATCATCAGCGTACGACACTATTCTTCCCCCAAGGTTACCTAAGTTGCAGAGACTGTTGATATATATTAAAAATAGTGTTGGTCCGAGGACACTACCCTGCGGGACTCCAGTAGTTACATTTTCCTCTACACTTATGAAATTGTTAATTTTTACCGCTTGCATTCTGTTAGTAAGGTAGCTTCTAAGAAGCGAGAGAGCAGTTCCACGGAATCCGATACTTTCAAGCCTGCGTACGAGAATCGGGATAGAGACGGTATCAAAGGCTTTCTTGAGGTCAAGAAAGACCACAAGACACTTTCCACCTTTATCAACTTCCCTTGTTATGACAGATATTAGATCAGAAATAGCGTGCTGCGTAGATCGCCCCTTTCTAAAGCCATATTGGGAGTCAGATAGAATGTCGTACTGGTTCAAGTAACTTACTATTCTAGAGTTCAAAAGTCTTTCAAGAATTTTAGAGATAGAAATCAAGACAGAGATAGGTCTGTAGTTGCTTAGGTCGCAGTTATCTCCACACTTATACACAGGAGTCACAATGGAGCGCTTGAGAAGGTATGGGAAGGTTCCTGTTCTAAAACACAGATTGGCAAGTTCAGTGGTTAATGGAACTATGGAATCCTTGCATTTTTTTAAAAAGGATGTAGGAATTCCATCCCAGCCTTGAGCACTATTGGAGTCTAAGGATGTTAAAACTGATTCTACTTCCTTGCAATCAGTTTCCAATAAGACAAAAGAAGACGGATGACACTCATATGTGAGACTTGATTTAGAGGGAACATGTTTATTAGAGATGTTCTCGGCCAAAGTTTTCCCGATGTTAATGAAATATTCGTTTAAATAATTTACAGAAACTTGAGGAATAGGTTTAATATTAAGTAAGTGGGCATTAGAACTTTTGGGTGGCTTATAGTGGGTGATTTCGTTTATAGTGGACCACAAAGCGCGAGGGTTCCTCGCGCTGGCATTAATTTTATCTTTGTTATATTTATTTTTAAGTTTTTTTAGAAGATTGACACAGAAGGTTCGATATCCCGTCGAATTGTGATCATTCGTAATCCCGAATGATCACAATTCGACGTGATTTTTAAAGTTGTAATATTTTTAGTATATAAAATTACGTTACGATGAATTATGTATTGCGAATTATCAGTTAATCTTACCTCATACCCATTGTGTTATGTTTACGAACGAAATTGTAAATACCATTTCAAAACGTATTTCCACAACTGTACAATTCTTGTAATAACCACAATTTTATAGCGTTAAAACATACAATTGTTTTATATGTATCTGTAAAACGTCGAGAGGAGCTTGGTATAATGGTAGCACCTGCAACCCTCTTGTAAAAAAATACTTAGGGTAAAGTGTCCACACAGACCTTGGATATTTCTAGGGTAAATATAGGGTATATACTTATATGGATATATTTCATAGAATCAGACAAACTTTCATTTAAAAAATTAATATTATCTATTTTCTTTTCACTGAAATATGCATTTAGAATTTACGGACATGATCGATTGTTTTTGAATCTGCTAAAATAATATCATTTTTGTAAGGAATACATCTATAACAACCGATTTAAACACATCAGGGAAAAACAAATGGAGGACTTAAAAACTAACTCGTAACAAAAAGCTACCTCTTCCGTTTACGCCTATAAATATGTACCTATATTTTAGTTTTAACCGCTGTATAATTCTAACCTACGTACCTTGTAAATCTTTATTTACTTTCTATAATGATATTAAAATGCAAGAAGATAGGTAGATTAAAATAGAATCAGGCCATTCACCTCTTTTACGTAGGTGCATATATATGTGTTATACACTATTCTGTGTTTGTTTACATCAAACAACGCTAACGTCATGTAACAACTGCTAAAAACAAAAGCTGTTACTTATTTTATTGTAGAAATAATTTAATTCGTTGCCGTGCCTACGTGACTAAAAATTCTTTGTCTAAAACATCTTGGGCTATCCGACCGATTTACATAGATTGTTTTCGTCCGTGCATAACATGTTACGAAATGCTACTTCTAAAATTGGTTGCGTAATAATTTGCTACGCAATTTGTTTTTGTCTTATCGCTACGCAATTCCTTATTGGAATAAAACCAAGCCTATTTATATCAATGAAGTACTCCAAGTAAATAAAAATCACAAATGATAACGACATATACATCTGCCTTTGTAACAAACAACTTTTATCGTATTTAAATTGTACTAAAAATAACAGGCAGCCATATATAGTTAATCCTGACGGTTTCAATATGCATAGCGAGGTAGGAAATAGCTTTGTTGTGACGTGTTCTATATTTTGTCGCGTTATACTCAACCTCCTTGTTTTCGTTGTTTTTTTCACGCAAGTCAAGCTGCCTTGCGATAGGCCCGTAATATAAGGTTTCTTAATCACGTTCGTTCAAAACGTTTGAACGTCTTCATGGATCCATTTGATTATAACAAATCAAACTACAACTATAAAAATAGTGCATTACTTATAATTAGTATAATAAAATTAATATAATATTGATTTTATTAATTGTTCCTAACTATAGAATGTTACCTGTATGCTACCTGTTCAATGTTTATTAATTCATGAGAAGAAATAATTTAAATAACATCTTATCGATTAGTAAATTGCAATTAAAGGTCTTGTACCTAATTTACTAATCTTACGAGTCGTGTTTCTATGAAAGTAATATTTTAAAACCGTAATCAATTGTAAAAATTAAGTATTTTACTAATAATAATATTGTAAAAAAAATATTTTTCTCTGTGTAAAGTATATGATCTATCTTTAATATTTACTTTTTAAGTGACAACAACGATTTTATGCTTAAAATTTTATAAACACGAAGAAAAATTTGCTTCATACTATAAAAAGTATCTACTAATTTTCTAAAATAAATCATATTATTATCAAATAAGGTTTATTTTAATTTTTATAAGCCAACTTTTCACTCGCTATTTGAACTTTTTTGACTCATTGCAAATTAAGATTTAGATATAAAATCATAATTAACTACTTTATTGAAATCGCTTAATGCTAAAAGGCCTTAATTCCCCTCTCCGCGCATGCGCATTGCCCCGCCGCCATTATGCTATATAAGCCCAAGGCGCCCCCAATGTGACGTAGTCGAAATCGAAAGGTGAAGGTGCGAATAATGGAAAGGTGGCGTCCATATTTTGTTTTATTAATCGATTATCACCGGAGCTAGCAGTGCGAGTGTCGACGTAAAAGTCGGGAAAGTGAAGCAGAGTGAGTTTCGACGTGTCATCCGAGTAGATCGACAGTGGTTCGAGGCCTAGAGAGGCGAAATTGCCTGGTCGACGGAGAAACGGCAACCATCTTGTTTTTGTGTAAGTCGTGCAATAGTGCTCTGCTCCGCGGACGCCCAACTACCGCTAAAGTGATAAGTGAACTCCGTATTGAAGTGTTAAGTGAATTGTGCGCGATGAACTGCCAGGCACAACAGCAACGGAGTCGCAGGCGCGTGGTCCGCAGCGCGCTGCCCACGGCCCTGGCGCGGCGTGAGCGCGAGCGGCGCGAAGAGCGTTACGCCGCTGCCAAGTGGGAAGCATCGCCACATCCAACCGCTCTGCCGATTCCGCCCAATCACTGGTTCCGCGATGGCCGTTGCCGACTGGAACCCGATCACGCTCTGCCGCTCAAACTCATCCTCAACGTCACCTGTGCATCGGCGTAAGCCCCAGAGACTCTAGTAACTAGTTTAGTGTCCGGGGTTGTAGTCTGTCGCTGAACTGCTGTGCCTGACTACACCCCCCGATTCTCTTGTGCTAAGTTTTTTATTTGATGACGCGATACTCGCCGTCCGAAGCCGCGCGCACCTTTGCGACTTGGCGGCGTCTAAATTCCGGCGTTAGGTATTATTTTTGTGGAAATTTTAGTAGTTAAGAGTAAGCGTAGCACGGTCGCGTCGCTATGGTGCCCCCAAGCCCTTTAAAATGTGAAAAATGTAAAAAAAATATAGCGGGCGCGGGTAAGCGGTATAGCGAGGCGATGGCGCAGCGTAGCCCGGCGCTTCGCCCCTCGACACCTTCGCCTTGCAACTCCAAACGGTCCGTGGCGCTCCTGTGATGTTTGTTGCTGTTGCGCTGACGCCTTGCCCTATTTGTTATAGGATTGAGTTTATCTTGACTGAAGTCTACTTAAGTTTTAAATTTTCGGGCGAGACGTCCAGCTCGGCGGCGCGCCCGGGTAGTCTTGCCGTTGCAAGGATTAAAACGTTGCATTTCTTTTATAAATGAGGCGTTATATTATATTTTTGATTGAAGGTTTGAGGCTCGAACCGTCGGGCCCCGGGGTCTCATCCCCGCTAGTCGTATCGTTTTATTTATCGAGACCAATGTATTTTTATTTGTAACATAC
The DNA here is from genome assembly GCA_963693355.1 of Pontia daplidice. Classification (NCBI taxonomy): domain Eukaryota; kingdom Metazoa; phylum Arthropoda; class Insecta; order Lepidoptera; family Pieridae; genus Pontia; species Pontia daplidice. The sequence goes on along the minus strand of CAVNZL010000023.1, from coordinate 70,844 downwards.
AGTCACGCTGCAGTGGTTGGCCCGAAATTTAACTTAAGAACTGCCCAACGGCATTATACCCCACTGGAAGAGAGCTTTAAAAAATAAATAAGTGATGACTGTATGTCCTTAATTCTAGTTGTAGAATAAAAATTAAACGATACGGTAAAGAAAACCAAGTGTTATCAAATTGGAAGATTATATATGTTTGTACAGAGAGTATATTGATCTCAAGCTGCGGGCGTCTATGGCCTGTCGTAGAGCTTCTGTGATGTACAAAAAAAAGTATATTTGGAATTTTACAAGTTTTTTATAATATTAGTTTGTAATGTATACTTTTAAGTGAAGATAGTAGACGTGGTGGCGTCGTTGCCACGTCTGGAGTCGCTCGCAGCATCCCAGTCCTTACCTTTTCCCATCCTTCAATCCTGTCCAGTCCTAGGGCTCTTTGGAGCCCGCCAAATGATTCTATATATCAAACAAAGTAAATGTCAATACAACACCACTGTAGCTAATCCTACGCTCAAGATGAAGAATATAATTCCAAGATGGGACCAAGAAGTGGAATCAGAATAGAAAATGACTGCAATCATATCTAATGGTAAGCATACTATATTCATTTAAAACATTTGTTATTCATAATTTCAGCATGGTAAGTATTAAGATTATTTTGCGCTATGTATAGCAACATCCCTTACATAATAGAAAATTTATTATTACATCATTCAAACATAAGGCTTCCCAGCCTATAATCATTTTCCTTCAGTGTAGATGCTCTTATCTGATGCTGTACATTAGAGGAGTCTACTTCATTCCTAAATTTGTCCATAAATTTGCTATAAACAAGTAAAAATATTAAAGATTTTAATCTTATAGGAACATGATCTCCATAATAAATGTAATTTTAAAATTATATTTCAAGCATAAACAATTCATGCATTTTGTTATAGGTTGACAAGGTAGTATCTAATGAAAAATATTGTCTGTAAATCATTGCATTATATTAATAATTGCATTTTTTCCAGTATATATTTTCTAAAGGAACTGAATACATGTCATTTTCCTCAATAATGTTTTTCCTTTTGGGTTTCTGATCCTGCCAAATGTCAAAATGCAAGCAATCAAAGGAGGAGTGAATGGTAAGGGTTATTTATATTTATTCCAAGCCATGTTATGCGAGATTCATCAATTTAAAAGAGTAAAATGTAGTAATATTAGAAATGCTGATTTTAATTCTTGATTTAAGATTTGTGGTGCCATTTTTAGCACTATCCCTAGATTTGCATTTGTTTTAGCATTTATTATAATTGTATCCTAATGGATACAATGACCCTCTTTCACATAAAAACTGTGGAGTGGAATTTAAACTTGCAGTAATGTAACGTTAACATCAGAATAATATATTGGCTACAATTTGTATGATGGAAATGTTATTAATTCTCTTATGAAAAAGGACTACCACAGTATAATAATAAAAAATAATAATTTATATTAAATGTGCATGTTATAGTTATTAATTGATTCCTAATTATTTATTAACATAATACATATGTTTTATGTCTTTAATAACGCAGGAAAGCCGCAGGGATCACCTATTTGTAGATATAAATTTTTATTTTCAGTTTACATAATGTTATATTTTTTCACAATTAGGATATACAAAAATAAGCTACATTTTTTTAGCCTATACTGCTTTTAATATATAAACTCAGTATTTGCCGTAAATATATATTTAAATACCTCCGCAGAGGTAATAAATTCCTATGGATTCAAATGATCTATCCATAAAATAGAAACTATGGGTGGCGGGTCAGCTCAAAATGTGGAAATAGTCACCAGGATGTATTTCATGAACCGCGATAGTTGAAATTTTCACTGAATACATACAAAATCAGCATAAATAATTTAGTCGCGTTTTAATAAATGTTAGGGAAGAAACTATGTGAGCCGAGTCCCTAGAGCACTTGCAAATGAAATTTGTCCCTCAGTGAGATTCAGTTTTTTACAAATGTATATTTAAAATAGGAATTTGACAAGCAGGAATTTGGCTGTTAAATATTTTAGTGAAGAAAATGTTGTTAAATCGTTGTTGTATTAGTTTACCATTTAGTTCACCTTAGAAGTAAGAGTCCGCCGAAGTAACTTCCATCCTACCCAAAATGGACATGCCAACAAGTGACAGACACATCCCTGACATTTTTGTTTATTTTTCAACGACTCTAGAATGCTGTAAATAATACATGTTTATTTTGTTTTCAAAAATGGACGAGTTCGAAAATCCTATGACGAATTTTTAATCAAAATCGGCCCAAGAGTTCATTTTGATAGGCTTCAGTTTGGAATTTGGCCAGGTAACAAATAGCTTGTCGTATAGACAGCTCTGACCAGAGAAGCAAGTGTTTATTTGAGTAATATTGCAAAAATTAATTATTGTATTGACTATTTCCTGTCATTTGAATGAGCAATCGAGCCGCCATCTTGTTTTTAATTCTGTCTGCTCCAGGTCATTTTTGATTTATTCCATTTTGTATGGTGGTAGAAAGCAGACATATCACTTCCAAGTTAAATAATGAATATATTTCTTTATTACGGATACTGTGTGTATAATTTTCGTGCCCTAACAAGAATTACAACAGCAAGATTGGTCTACATGCCGAGTGTTTCAGGACACGACACCACAGACATACGGCCGCCTGCACACACGAGGATTATCTTTCAATTATATTCTAGTCTGAATATTTGATAATTGCTGTAATAAATCGTGTTATTTTTTAAATTTCCCTGGTTTTATTTATCTATCCAAATAACACGCGGAGCCGATTCCATATATAGGAATACTTTGTACGTTAACACTCTTCTATTATCATAAAACTAAAGTAGTCATTGCACAAATTACATCAAGGCTGTAAAGATACAAAAGATCTCTAGCAACATACTGAATAAGATCGATCTCGATGGGGTTGTACTGTGGATGGCTCATCTATAAATTAATCCAATAATAAACTTTTAGAATTAATAGAGTGGAAAACAAAAATATTAAGCTTTCTTATGTGACAGAGAAATAATTAACCTGCAATTGGCAACACCTCGCACATGTCTCGTAAAAGCAAGGTGAAATGTTACGTCCCCATCGCTGTTGGGTGTTGTTTCGTAATCAATTTCAGTTATACACATACTAAAAGAAACCCGTTCGATACACAGAACACGACATCTTTGAAATGTAAAATATTTATCCCAATACCGAGACAATATGAAAATAAAATATGGTATAGAAAAACCTTAATTTAGAAGAAGCATTTATGTTCTTAAACCAATGATAAATAATTTATTAACTGCTATTGCCGACTGAGTTTATAGATTTAGCAGTAGCAGCTAGTTTCATAGATTTAACAAACAGGTCGAATGTTTAGAGCAGATACTTATACAAAACATTAAACTCTGCAAAAGTACTGACATATACTGACAAAAGTTTTCCAAAATAATACTTCTTAAACATAGAAAACCTTAGCCTATTTCTAGTATTTAGTGTTTTTTCAATTTTGAACACGTAATTTAACACTATTAAGAAAGATTATTTAATCCATCTCTAATAATTTATGAAGTTAACAAATACCTTTAATTATATAATAAGATATTGAAATGTCCGAATACTGAAAAAAAAAAAAAAATGCTCAATTAATTTATACGGTCCACCAATTTATAGTTAACTAAAAAACAGACTGCCAACCAGATGAGTACGTATTCAAAATAAGTTGAGTCTAAGTGTGTGAAGTTATATTGCTGGTTATTGTGGTAAAATTATATTCTATAATTTTACCCCTACTTTAAATTTATTTTTGTTTAAGTTTTTGAGGTCCGAAATAAACATGCCGTCTGCGTCATAGTACCTGTGTTAAAATACTGTGCGTAATACGTTTTGGATTTCCTCATCACGTCAGTTGCAAAACGTGTTTTGGGTGAACCGGTATCACATACAAATGACAACATGGCGGCATATTTTTTTAGTATATTAGTTTATGTTTTCTTGCAAAATTTATACTTTATTGCAGTAATGATTTAAGGTTTTTCCTTATGTACACACTTATTTCCTTGTTTCAACGTACACTGCACGCCGAGTGAGAATATGGTTCCTAAATTCCTGAATATTATATTATTCTTACTTAGTTTTATCATAGAACGTTTGATTATTACTCTCACCAGATTTATAAGTACTTTCAGGCATATATATTCATAAATAGTTCATTTTTAATTTGCTAGGGTTATAGAACTAAACTACTACTGAAAAACAATGCTTTTATTCGTACGAAGAAATTACATTAATTGCTTGATATGGCACGAAGAAAAATATTAGCACCAGCAGTGCACAGACGACTAAAGAGGCGTCACATACTAGAACTGGGAGATTGACTCAATGTCCCAGTTCCTAAAGACCTATTTAAACACCAGAAAGGCCGGCAACGCACTGGCGAGCCTTTTGGCATGATTAGTTTAAATATAACATATGAGATTGGCAACGTTTTTTTACTTTTGGTTAAATAAAAGACCACTTAAAAAAATATTTATTAAGCCTCACTAACAGCGAACACTTTGGTCTGTATTTCCATAAATTTGCTTTTCGTTTTCCGTAGACATTGCAACTTTGTACCGATTATCAGATTAACAATATTCAACTGGACCTCAGCGCTCGCTTCCTTGTTCAACAGTTTCATGAGACTCGTGAGATATTTGCCGAAACTCGTAATGTGTTCATCGTTTTCTGGTGAGCCGATTTCGTGGTGCCGTTTCTTTGGTTTTTCGCGTGTGTCCTCTTTTTCTTGGGTTATTGGGTCTTCAGTTTCTGACTTCGTGGTTTCTTCAACCTTAAAATTGTAACATAAACTTACCCATCAACTACTATGGTGTGTATTTGAGTTTTTTTGACACTCGGGAACGACCGAAGCAAATATTGAAATATTTGTGTAATACTAAAAAAAGTAATATGTAAAATGCAAGAGATGTTCTGTCACCCCGAATATAAATAACAGCTTAACTGCAACTAATTTTATTCTTGCTAAGTCATAGATGGTTGTAAAGTAATATTATTTAATTGGATAATACCAATTGACCGTAATTTCATAGAAAACCAAATATTCCAAATTCAAACAAACTAACCAACCTGATCAGTGCTTTCGTCTCTCTTCAACACATCTTCCTTCTCGCTCTCCTTCTTTGCCGCCATAACCATATTGACAATTGACATCTGTAGCTCCGTGCACTGCTCCTCCGGTATTCCCTTCAAAAGTCCGACCACATATTTCCCGAAATCTTCCAAATCGTCGTATTCCCTTTTCTCCCTCCGCTTCCGCTTCACCGGCCTCTCGGTTTTTTCTTTTTCACTTGGCGGATTCTCTAAGTATATAATTTCTGTATAATTCTCATCTCGGTCGTTGAATTCTAGTGTCTGTAACATATTAATTAAAAAGTGCTTTTTGTATGCGATTAATTTGAACTCTGTGGCATATTTGACAGATTGACAGGTGTAGGAAGGCCAGTGGAGGAATATAATAGTAATAATGTAAGTAAAAATGTATTGTGACGTAATGTCTATGGAAAGTATGGTATTATTTTAGTTCTTAGTGTACCGTACCGTAAGAGTTAAAATTATCTGTCCGGCCTGCACCAGGCAGTATTTAATGATTAAACAGTTATTTGTGCAGATAAATACTAAAATAGAAACAAGCAATTGATTTATAATTCACTAGCTGATCCGGCAAACTTTGTTTTGCCATACATGTGAGTTCAATTTTCAATTAATAAATAAAAAATAAGGGTTGATCGTAGAAGGGTGAAAATTTAGGTTTGTATGTTGTATCATAAAAAATAGAAACTAAAATTTTTGTCTAAAAAATTAAAATTTAGGGGTGGACTACCCTTAACATTTAGGGGGATGAAAAATAGATGTTGGCCGATTCTCAGACCTACTCAATACGCTCACAAAGTTTCATGAGAATCAGTCAAGCCGTTTCAGAGGAGTTCAAGTTCGAACCCCGTGACACGAGAATTTTATATAATATTGTGAATCTAAACCATTCCCAGATCCCCTTGAACACACACAAAAAATTTCATCAAAATCGGTCCAGTCGTTTGAGAGAAGTTCAGTGACATACACATTCACAGAAGAATTATATATACAAAGATTTACTTTTACCTTAGAAACCTTAGAGTGTTCCTCCTTCAAATGTTGATACAAGGAGTCCGGGTTCCTGGCGATGACCACGCCACACATGGAGCACTTGGCTCGGTTCCGTGGCTCCTTGTCATAGAAACCCCACAGCTCACTCTCAGGGTCTAGGGTCGTCGAGTCGTCAGAATCGGAGTTTTCTATAACAAATTTTCATATGAGGATCAACTTCTGAAGCCGGAGCGCTGGAGCCTTTGAGTGAGCGGTACCAACGGCAGCAAACGGAGATTCTGTTTTAAAGTAATAAATTAAAAGATAATAATTCACTATTGACGAATCGTTGTCTTTAATAAATACATTTAAACGTATACGGTAATTTTGGATCTATGGAGGTAATATTAACCGTAGCTAAAATGTTGAACAAATGTTAATATTTTCATTAATAATTGATATCTACATATATACAAAAATAATGAGTTAAGAGAAAAACAAAAAAGTTATGCATCGGCCGGGAATCGAACCCGGGCCGCCCGCGTGGCAGGCGAGCATTCTACCACTGAACCACCGATGCTTACTACTAATATATGAAAAGGATCTTTTGTATCAATTATAATAATTAAAATAGATTTACTTCAATTATGTATAACTTTAATCTAAAATCTCCGATTTATTTGCATTGATAAATTACTAACAGAGTATGTAACTATAGAAATCCCTATTCTTATTCATATGGAACAAATAATTAACGATATTAAAATAATGAATAATACAACATCATCATTATTATTTTTAGCAAACTCACGTTATTCATGAATCATTTCTTTTAAATTATGATTCGTTTTTACTTTATCTCAAAACACACAATTATATATTTAAATTCTGAAAATGGTTGAAACTAATAAAATAGTTGACAAATGTAAATAGTGGTTATTATTTTAATATATTGGTGGCGATTCTGTGTACACCTCTAAATCTAAAAATCTCTAAATTTACGTTTAGACCTGTCAAACCTATTCTATATATTTCTACATTGACAATTTAAACCTTATTGCTTTCGATTTAGAGATGTACAGAATAGGTTACGCTCTCTAAAACTTTGACAGGGCTAAAGCTAAATTTAGAGATTTTTAGTTTAGAGTGTGTACATCAGAATCGCCACCATTGTATTACAAAAAAATCGCCCGGATAGCGATTACAAAAGTAAACTTGCGTATTTTATAACGCAAGATTATAAGGTGAAGGGCAAGTTGTTTTTCTATTACAATAGGAACAAAAAATTACTATTATTTCTATTGTTTTAACTTAATTTCTACCTGAATAAAAATGTATAGCTTCAGAACCATAGACGATCTTTGAATTTTGAATGAAAGAGGTTTTATGTTTCCGAGGCGAACGCAACAACCGTATCTTAGGTGCGAAAGAGACAGGTAATATCTCGCTAATATTATCCTTGAAATAGAAAATCGATGGAGCCACGTCGAGGTTCCGGCGAATATTTGAAAGGAATATTTAATGGCGCATCTTAAAAGTGGCGCCAAAATCCATGTATGAGGGAAGTTATAAAAAAAATACTGGCACTATAACGATATGGTCTGGGTCTATTTCTGTATTTGTTACGTGAAGATTTATGTTGTGTGTCTTAGATTTTCGGACATAAAAATATCCGTTTCTCTTACAAATATAAAACAACGAACAAATGTTAAAATAAGGGCTTGAATTCGAAAGTGGGCAAAACAACTTTCACTTTTATAATTGATTTCGATTATTGTAAGCTAGTTTACCAAAATACGAAAACGCTGTAAACGTCACAAATTAAAAATTATATTAACCTAGCTTACTAAACATTGGTTCGATTTCATTAATTATTGACCACTCCCAAAGCCCAAATGAAAAAAAATCCACACTCACAATAATTGTTATTACTTAATTTTTTTTAAAGCAGTTGGCGAAATACAATTAAGATTTGCCAAAATAAAATCACAAGAGTGTACAAGCGATTGGTCTCTTGTGCGTCATATGAGATTACAATTCTAAAATTCACGAGACCGCGACCTACTTATATGTACATCAAAGGTCTATAATGATAGCGATGAAATTAGTAATAAAGATTTATAGTCGTTCAATCTGAGATTTGAGCCTTATCGTCATCGATTTAAGTGGCATAAAAAACAAATTCTTAAAACTCACATGACGTTGAGGATATTACTTTATACTTACTTGGAAATTGTTTAATAAATAGATGATATCCTAATGAATATATAATCTATCTTCATGACTGATACAGCTTTCATTTAATATTAACGTAAATAATTAAATTAATTCATTCTCCATCTTTAAATTCACACAGCATTCCAAACGTATTTAATTATATGATCACTATGATATCCATCTATAAAATAAAATATATATAACAATAAAATGTAAAATATTTCATGATAAAACTATATACAATATATATAAACTAGATATTGTAAGAGTCTTTTCAGTTGACCATACGGTAACAGTAAACATACAAGTAAAATAGAAAGCTAAGCTATACCCGCCATTTGCTTGCGTCTTGTGTAGAACTAGCGATATAGGTTATCATTGCTAAAGCCAAATCCAAAAATTGCCTCATATCAACTCTAATAAACTAATAAACATTTAGCACAATACATTTTCCCAGTAATACACGAAATAATTTCATTTATTTTTGTATTTTGAAGTCATTTTAATATCAGCGCGTTATAACTGAATTCAACGTTTCTGTATGATCGCTGCGAGGAAAAGGGACAGATAGTTGAAACGGTGCAATTCGACAGATCTACATATTCTCTATGAATAATGCTCACGGGCGTAAATGTTATGAAATATTTTATTATAATTTTATTGTAAAAACTATGTACAACCTTTAAACAAATACTTTAAAACAAAATAGAGTTAACTAAATTATTGTGTACTTAACTAGTTCAAACATAATATACATATTTATTTAATAATATCTTTTTATAGCACAAAATATATAAAGATTAATAATAATATTAATCTTGCAATGAGGTACGATTGTAAGAGTAACGGACTATAATGTTAAAATTAATATGTAATTAGCAAATATGTAATGTAATTTTGATAGTTATAATTTAAAATGTGTTTTAATTCAGCTATTCCACAGTCCGGGGACAACTAGAGGGCTAGGCCACCAGGATAAAAAAAATGTTATGAAAATAAAACTATAATATAAAGTAACCGTTCTACAAAAAAATACGGATGAATTTCAATTAGAATTTGGGGGAGTTTCGAATAATATAAACTATTGGCTGAATAAAAAAATATTTACTAAAATCTATGCATGTTAGTTGCCAAACTTTTCATTGCGGTAGAGAGCCATATGATATGTCACGTAACTTGGCCGATTTTAACGTGGTGGGGGAAACTGCCATAGTGATAATTGCGTGTAAATGTCACTGGTCACGTATATCGATAATTATTTATAAACGAGTTGAGAAGGATTAATCATCTTTAATGTTTTGTCCTTATCACACTTGCATTGCAAATAAATAAAGACAGTAGACAGTATCCGTAAGAGATAGACACATAAAAAATGTAATTATCAATGCGATGTCGTAATCGCATTAGAAACCTCAAAAATACAACAGTACTTCTCTACTATTTAATGAATGTTATTATACATATAAACCTTCATCTATGAATCTCATGAATCACCCTATCTATTAAAAAAAACCGCATCAAAATCCGTTGCGTAGTTTCAAAGATTTAAGCATACAAAGGGACAGAGAAAGCGACTTTGTTTTATACTATGTAGTGATACTATAATAAAAATTATAGGCTGATGTTAAGGGCGCCAGGGTAGCATCACATTGATGGATCAATCTTTAACAATAAACAAACCAATGTAATATCAAAAATTCTTTCTTCTATTAATTCTTCAAGTTCATCTTCAAAATATCGATTTGTATCGTATTTTAGAACAATAAAAGCCTTTCAAGTGTCCCTTATTAAGTATATACATTTTTTAATACCACTGTAAATCAGCAATCTAATAAAGAAGTTAAACATTTAAGATCTTTTTCTCATGACAATGGTGTTCAATTAACATCCCTCTTTTAAGATTTATGGACGCAAACAGTTGGTAAGTAGCTATTTCTCGACTTATATAAAGGCTGTTAAATAAAAATAACATTACATTCAATATAAACTAGAGATGTGACATACATCTTAATTTTCGCTGTCAAACTGTTTCTCTTTCGAATGAAATGCGAACAGGACCTACAAATATCCTTCAGAGAGTAAGCATTTCAAAAATAAGTCAAATTATGGCTCATAATTCTATTGTACATTAGTGTACAACACTTTCAAAGTTTAAACAGTAAACACGCGGGACGTACTGTCGACTGTCGAGTGTCGAGGTCGTTAAGGTCATGTTGTTTATAACGAAGCATGCGACGTTGCCGCACCGTTGAGTTGATGGCTGGTCATGTAAAAACTACTGGATAGACTTTCAAGTGTCAAAAGTTTCGACGGAGTTATATGACAGCAAATAACTATAATATTGGTGGCAATTCTGATGTACAACTCTCTAAACTAATCCTAAATTAAAATTATCGAGATAACGAGAACCGTATTCTGTTGTTACAATGAACTAAATTTAGAGAGCACAGATTAACACAGAGCTATATTTCGTTAAATAATGTTATATCATTATTAAAGTTTTTTTTTAGATATGAATTTACAGATTGTGTATTTGAAGAATACAATTTTTATATACTCATTTATCATATGCATAATCTTTCTAAGACATAAAATATATTATTTTATTTTAAATATTGGCAATAATTTTATATTTCAATGGCAACCTCTTATGGTAATCATTTTAAACAAAATTAAATGCTCAATTTACTAATTTAGTGTAATTGCTATTCTGGGTAACATTAGACGGTTCAAACTTATTTGAAGAGGCAGATTTATAGGTACGGGCTAAATTTTACAAAGCAATTTTATCGAAGTTTTTGTAGTTAGAAAAGTATTTCTAGCTTCCTTAACATAATTTTTCTGAGTTAATATGTATAGAATTCTTCAATTAGAAGAATTACGTTATAAATATTCTTAATAAATTCCCAAAAGATGCGAATTGCAATTACTTTGTTTAATAATATTAAAAAATACATTTTATACGTTAAATTATTAATAGAAAGCGTTTTTTTATAGGAGTCGATCATCGGCTTCAATCTTATAATAGTATATATAAATGTACTCTGGGAAATTAATCATAACAATTATTAAATAAAATAATAGTTGATTAAGAACAATTTTCGCAACTTTCAAACGAATTAATTTAACTTAATAAATCAAATTGTTCAAAATGCAAAATCACAAATTTCCGATTCTTATATTTATTTGTGTGATAGAATCAATAAACATGATGATTGATTTTTTTTTCATTATTCAACTTGGTCTTGACGTAATTGACATCTAAATTAAATTCGAAAGATAATAAGAATACCGTTTTGTCATACTAAATTTTAGAATTATTTTAACCTTAGAGGGTCGATGACAGTTAAAACGTCAACGGAATGGATTCTAAAAAAAATATAACAAGTTACTAGTGGATATAAGGTTACCCAATATAAGTAGAACCTATATTCTGTAATGTAATGCTTTTAATCTGATTAAATGTGAAAGTTTATTTTGATAAATGATCAAAAAAGGGGATTTTTTTTTATATTTTTACATATGTGTTCATTCCTATTTTATTTGTTTTTATTGTATTACAGTTAATTATTGATAAATCATTTATTTGTTTGCGAATATGGGTACAAGAAAATGGTCTTAACAATATAAGAAAGCGCACAAACCATATTCTGCCACAAAGCATGCATACTATGAGTATAGTATGCATGCTTATGCATGCTTATGCATTATATAATATGCGGACATTCACTAGCGGATAGATCAAGACTAGCTTTATACAGTTTACTTAAAAAAAATACTTTATCATATACTACCACTTTTCTTCAAAACATTATCAAACCATCTTTATATCTGTGATTATAACCTTATACTTCATTGATTTTTAATGTAAGTTATAAATATTAGCAATTTTATCAAGAATAAAAAGATACTTGTAAGCCAGTTTTTACTGTTTTATTCCTCATCATAAATGCATCAATACTATTTTTGATTGAATAAGAAGTAAAATAAACATATTTTAATTAAAATAGTCTGTTATTTGTTCTCTAATACTTCTAGTTTCTATTAAAATCATAGGTAGTGTTGTGAAATACAGAAATTTTGGTATCTTCAAAATATATCATACAATCTTCCGCATCAGCTAAAAGAGCAAAACAAATAAATTATAGTAGTATCATTAAATATATTTTTCAAAATGTTCAATATCATGATTATTTTGATTATTCAATATTAATGTCACAGTAAAGAACATGTTGCAATGTACTACAAAAAGCAGCTATAATTTTGGCAGCCTTTTCAGGTTTTAGACATTTATGGCGATGCAAACAATAAAATTTATTCTTTAAATGAGCAATAGTCATTGATTTATATTGAATTTCTTGCTTTGGCATGATTATATGATTTCCCTGGTAGAGTGTTGAGCATCACTTCCGATGTCCTATGCTAAGGCAGCAAGGAATACCAACTATCACCTGGAATATTATACAAGTGATTATGTGTATTTATCAATGGCCTATAATCTAGATAAACATATGAACTTGCATACAAAATCAATCTGACTTATTATGTTAAATCCTGTTGTGGGAAATGTAATGGCATTTTGGCTGAAAAGATTAAGAATTAATGTAGATATCATATTAAAGCAAAGGCTAACTGATATTTGACACAATGCCAGAAAATTATCTAGCCTTACAGCAGTCTGATAACTCCCTTGAGCAAAACTTTAAGTGCACAAACATATTTGAATCTATGTGATTGATAGATGATTATACATTATTTAAAAAATATTACACTTTTAATGCTTTAGCAAAGAGCCTTTGTTTATAACAACTTTGTTCAACTGGCACCCGATGGCCGATTTTGAAATACTAATACTTCTCGCAGCACTTTCATGCGAACACTTTTCTTTTTTTTATAGTTTCAGAATTTTTCACTGTTTCTTAACAACTTATTTTGAATTATTGATTCAACGAAATTACACTTGGCAATATTAAAGGGTTCATCTTCATTTTAAACCAAATCCTTTTAACTTTTTTAGATGTTACCTTATTTTACTTTCAACAAAACTTTTACTACACTTATTATTTATTTTATTATATAAGGATTAGACTAGAAAAAGATTTATTTACTAATAAACCGATAATTATCCTATTAAAATTTGGCCCACACATAAATGAAGGTCTTGATGATATCTAAAATAATTTAAATTCATATTGTTTTAGTGATAAAAGTACATTAGAAGAGCATTTAGACTAAATTGAATAGCTAAAATATTTTAGACCTTTTAAATAATTTTTTAGGTTTAGTGCTGTCAATTTAGAAATATGCAGAATAGGTTACGCATATTTGACAGGTCTAAACCTAAATTTAGAGATATTTAGTTTAGAGGTGTACATCAGAATCGCCACCAATGAGTTGAAACTTAGCCAATTAACCACAACTAAAACTATGCTTTTATTATACTAACCAAACAATGCCTCAAGTAAATATTAATTAATTAAAACTATAAATGATGAAACTTACTTGCGTCAGATTTCATCTGTTGTAATTTTTTTTTTTTACTAATGTTCTCAAATGTAGAAAATTCTTCTGAGTGCATCGACTTAAGATGATTTTTCAAAGACGATGTGGTTCGGCCCTTGCGAGAGTAGCTTTTGTAGCATATTTTACAATTAGCTTTATCCTGGTCTTCTTTATTTGGCTCAAAAAAATCCCATACATTACTTTTGGTCGGTGGTGACATTGTTAACTAACTAGTTAGATAAAATATCAATAACGGAAACACTGGAAAAATAACGAATTTCGTCATAAAACGATAATTCTTCCTACAATAAAACGGTGAATTATAATATAATTTACCTTGTGATCTTTTGGATATTAGTCTTAAGTAATATAAAGTTTTCTTGTAAACTCTTCTTATTTACACACAATGACCACTGTATCACAACAACATTCAAAATACCTATTTATCTTTATGATACGATAAGTAGTACACTTTCACTTCACAGCACAAACAAACACGTAATATTTATTCACTTGCAAGAAACAAAATATGATGCACAGTGCACTAGCTAGAACAAACAAACGTGTTGAATCTTGTCACCAATTTCTTCGCTCCCATTGGTTATTATCACGTGCGACCGGCACGCGTCAATCACCGCCCCCCCCAATTTCTTTCTTGTCAGTTGTCGCTACTTGTATAATATTCGCATCCGCATTGATTAATACGGATGCAGATGTCCAAATCAATGCGGATGTTCCGTATTTGCGGATGCGAATGTTCGCAACATCCCTGGTCAAAACCTTTACCATTTAGGTTATATCAAGACTATATGAAATCTAATCGATTAGATAATCAGATATTTTGACATTAAACTATATTGATACATACAATATTGTACTAAATATTTGAAATTAGCTATAGCCCATTTGAAATTAAGCACACCTTCATAGTTCAAACAATACAACAATATATAATTGATATCTTAGTAAGAGGATTTACAAAAATCTTAAAAAAGATATTCCCCTCAGGAAAATTCACAATTGTTTGTTCAGTGGTCACGTGTTTGATACAATTGGTTTTATGGTAATTTTCGAACAAGTAAATTGTATTAAAATAGTACACATTATGTATTTTATTAATATAAATTGGTTCATGTACACTCAATGAGCATCTTAGGAATTCAGAATTATTAAGCAAGATAATGGTGGCGATTCTGATGTACACACACTAAACTAAAAATCTCTAAATTTAGCTTTAGACCCGTCAAACAGTTTTAGAGAGTGTAACCTATTCTGTATATCTCTAAACTGATAGCAATAAGGTTTAAATTGTCAATGTAGAAACATATAGAATAGGTTACACACGTTTGACAGGTCTAAACTTAAATTTAGAGATTTTTAGTTTTAGAGGTGTACATCAGAATCGTCACCAATGTTATCAACATGTTTTTTAAATAATAATAATTTGCCACCAATATAGCTTAGTCCTGATTCTTTTTAGGCAAAAAATTTGTCTTGGGAATTTAGCGATAAAGACCAGGACCTGCTTGCACCAAAGTAGAAAAATAAAAGCCTCCTTATTTAAGGGCAATCAGAATTCAAATTTCCTACATTATGAAATAAAATAAAAATAGATGGCTAGAATATAAAGATAATATATCATACTTAAATATTTCAAACAGCACAGGGATAGTTAATAAAGAATGTCACTAATAAAACATTATTCAACTGCGGTATTTTATGTTGAGGTCCGTGTTTATAAAATATGTTTAGTAAATAGACAATAGAAAAATATTTATGAAACTATATTTTTATTCGAAACTTTGTTACTATGCTATGTAACAATGTAACAATAATAAAGTACCAGCTTCTCTGACATAAAGGTACAAAATATTCCACAGCTGTTTGATTTTTGTAAATTTGTTCAAGAATATGCTAATTACAGAATTAAAAATACTATTGAGTTTGTTAAGTTGAAGTTAGAAAAAAAAAAGTAGAACAGTTATGGGCTGAATATTGGAGTTGAGCAACTGTAAGGTTGATTTTTCACTATTAACTATTTATGTTTTTTTATTATAAACAGAAACTATTTATAATATTTAAATGACTGGCTGTTTGTAAAAAAGCGGTAGGCTGAAGTTTTTTTCAAATTTCATTCATAACGCAAATATACTATCGCGAAACTTAAAAAAAAAGCCAAAACGCGAACTACATTTTCTTGAGCAACCTAAATAGAGGTTAACATATTAAACTAGGTTAGTAAGAAAAAAAATAGTGAGAGGGCGACGACTACAGAAGGAATGTTATTATATACTAGAAATCTGTAAAATCGCGGTAGATGATTGTTTTGGCACTTACCATGCAGCGATTGTAAGTCACTGTAGCCTTTTGATAAATTTCTCTTATGTTTTTCTGCTGTTGAGTGTCGTCGTAAAGATTCTTTGCCGGATGAAATATTAATCACTTTATTGCAAACCTTACACTTCGCTTCATATGGATTCTGACATCTGCCTATCCATCCTATGAAATCGGGTTCCCGTTCCCACTCAGGCTTGTATTTTTGTAGGTATTTCTTGGATTTTTTGCTAGGTGTGTCATTTTCAGAATCGGATTGATTTGGCATAGTTGTAAAAATTAAACTTGTAAACAAAAATATCAACACCGCGAGAAAGGCACAGAAAGCCTGTTGCGTTTTAAAAATGTCACTGTCAAATTGACAGTAATAGTCGACATTCTACTGTAAAATCAGTTGGTAACATAGATAATCGGTATGCTACAGAAATATTAAATATTGATCTTAACAATTAAAGAGCTGCGCAAAACAGTGCGCGTATTCTAATAGTAAAAATAATTTTGGGGTAATGTTACGAAAACACTCAAATCTATGTCCTATATTGAAATTAAAAATGTATTAAGTAATAAAAGCAGTTGTTTAGTAGAAATATTACCTTCTTGTGTGTCTTCCATCACATTTTTTATATTAACAGTAGGATGAACAGTCTTCAAATGTCGTCCTAAGCTGCCTATGGAACTTTTAGATATTGCTATTTCGCGAGAGCAGTAATTACATTTCGCCCTTTTGTTTCCTGTATCTTCGAAATGGGTCCAAAGCGGGCTGTATTTACGTCTAGTTGCCATGTTTTTTACAGTTATAAGTAATGCAGAGGCGTGAACACGGCTAAGAACAAGGTGATGTTATACAACTCTGTTACATTCCATCTCACTCTATCCTATAGCTCTGTTTCATTTTAATTGAGACAAGTAATGGTAAACATAATTTCGCAGTAATTTTAGTGTAATATTGCAGATGAAAAAATCTTTGATTGTCATATTATTTAGTAGTATAATTTGACAAATGAGTTATCTATAGTGAAAGTTTTGTTCATTCCTTAAGGTTTTAGGTATAGCTACCTAAGATTTTGCTAAGTATTAAATATTAGACAGGATTTTGTGACATTTATTTTTAACTAAAAATAAACATTTATATTTTCCTGTTAAATGACCTTTAATTATTCAAGGGCGAATCGTATATATCCTATTTGCCATTGTCGATTTATATCAAAATAAAGATTTTGATATAAAATGCTATATTTATAAAATGCTGTTTGCCTATATGTTATTAAGTATTCTCAAACTTAAGGTTTGTACATTGAGAGCCATCATATCAAAGTGTCAATTTCTATTTGTGAGTAAACTTTGTCTTACAGTGTCCACTATATATAAAAAAATATCTTCACAGAGGCCAAAACAAACGAGAGGGTTATAGCAGACCTGGATTGTTATATTAGATAAAACGATTTAAACTTTAATAATGGACGAACGCGAAGTTGCGATGTTTATTTTAGATTTCGCCACAACTTGACTCCGGGGTCGATCATAAAGGTCAAAACTTGAATCTATTTAAAAAAATAGAATCTTTAAGGACAAGCAGCATAAATATATTTCATATTTATGCTGATTTTCCTTAAAGATTCTATAACTGCTGATATTATTTATGAGACAATTTCAAAATTTTGGGATTGTTTTCCACGAGTCAAATAAAGTGCCTACCTAGCTCACCTGATGTTAAGTGACATAGTCTTCCATGTACACTCGTCTTCTAGAAGGCTCGCAAGTGCGTTGATGGCCTTTCAAAAATGGCAGGTTTCCAAATATACCTAAGATGTTTTGGTTCGGAAATACCTGTATTAGCAGCTGGTTCCACATGGCGGTGGGTTTCAGTAGTCAGAGTGCCTTCTGAAGCGCCCACTTTTGGATCGAAGGTCATGGAGATGTTAAAAAATACAACAAATATTATTGTATATGTGTCATTGGTCTTATAAAATTTATTCATAACTATAATACTGTTACTACAACAATAAATACTTTGAATATATGATTTTCAGTTTTCTTGTCAGCGTTCATTTGGATCTGTCTTAAGGACACTACCTACGTGATTCACTATTACTTTTTCATCTATCATTCTACATAGATGATTTCATCTTTGTTCTAAAAATTTTCACATGACAAAAATGTATCACGTAATTTTGTCTCACAGGTGTGCGATTCATTAAAACACATATTAACTTCTGAAAATGATATTAGCCTTTTTTCACAGAATACATCGGGAAATTAATATTCAACCAACACAACTGTAGGGATACCAAAGACATAATCAGAACTAATGTTTTGATATAGTCTCTCACCACCTAATATTTTAAAACCAACTTTACAAAGAAATTTTTTTATCACGAGTGAATACCCACAGTTTTTAGTATCTATCTCTAAAAAATTATTCCTAAGCTAAATTAAGCGTTTCATTAGAGAAAGCAAAGGTATCACCAATATTTTCAAATAAACCCAACACAAGTCGCATACAATTTAATAAATCACAATTATAAAAAATCTGTATCGGGCAACACAGAGATTTTTAATCTATAACTCGGCCACGATATCGTGTGGGGAATGGTTGGCGCTGTGGTTGTGTCGTGGCTTTCCTCGTCATCAGTCTCCGAGTCGATTTCAGCTAATTTGCCGAGGGGCACCACTTCCTTGGACATCTCCTCCGCTAGTTCCTTTGGTATGAGAATCTAAACAAGACATATATACCCTTATGCAGCCCTGTCTACCCTCAAAGAGGAAGCTTTTTGGTCTAGTTGGTTAGTTAAGGCTGAATAGTTCATTTTCACGCAGACTAGAAAAGTTATTTAAATCTTTTTTAAAACACTTTATTAACGGATTTCAGATATGTATTTTTGCAAAACTGAAATATATTTTACATTATTTTAAAATTTTCCGACGTTTCGCGTACTTTACAGCGTGCATCTAACGTGACCAGGCTTTAAATGACTAACAGTGTATGTTAATGAAAGTATTATGAAAATTCTTGTGAAAAATCTGATTTCACTTGCTGAAATATTAATTAAATTACAATTTGCTTAAATACCAATGTTTACATTTTAGAACATTTAGAAGTCATTTTTAATTAATAAATATTCAATAAAACCCAACAATTTTTAAACACTCCTTAGTGTACTTTTCAAGTCGGTGACACTGTAAGGTACGCGAAACGTCGAGAAAATTTTAAATAATGTAATATACTTAAATTTTGCAAAAACACATAACTTAATCCGTTAATAAAGTGTTTTTCTTTAAATGAATAATAGTTATCTTAATAAAAGACATTGATGGCGATTCTGTTGTTTACACTATAAACTAAAAATCTCTAAATTTAGCTTTAGACCTGCCAAACAGTTATCGAGACCGTAACCTATTCTGTACATCTCTAAATTGATAGCAATAAGGTTTAAATTGTCAATGTAGAAACATATAGAATAGGTTACACACGTTTGACAGGTCTAAACCTAAATTTAGAGATTTTTAGTTTTAGAGGTGTACATCAACTTAGGAACATATATGAACAGCAAAAAATGAGCCCATCACATTCCCTCCCTTAGACGATGGTGGGAGTTGAGCCAACTGATTATAGGATGGTAAATATTCACCTGCAGCCAGGTGCCGCAAACGGCATACGGTCTCCTCGGTGTGACGAAAGCCCCCACCACTGACGGTGGAAGAACTGTCACAGTTCTGGCGCCTTGACGCCACGTGAAATGCGACGAATGGCGGACGCGGCCGCTGCGAACAACCCTTAATTCGCATCACACAAAAAAATTGCATGTTTTCGTGGGTAGTTTAACTCACGTCTACCCTCATTTCCTAGATGGATTCATTTCATATATATGGTAAAAAAATCAGCATTCTAATGGTGAAATATATTCAATACAAACAAACAATGAAATTCACTTATTATATATAAATTAAATTTCACAGAGTATAAAACATTTAACACAGATAAATGGCAGACAGTGTGGAACAGATTTAGAAAATAACTCACTCAATAGCGAGAGGTAGAAGACTGGCACCTTCGCTGTTCAGCATCAGGTGTACTCCCTCCAAATATTCTATGCTGTCCTCTTTCCACGAATCCTGAAAAAAAATTGCCCACACATGTACAATATTTCTTATGTGAGTTGGTGTATCGCGCGTGTCAGTAGTGTCAGCAGTTGCTCCATATTCAATTCTAATAATAATAACAAACCTTTTTCATTTACTCAACATTACATATTTACAATTATACTAGCTGATCCGGCATACGTTGTTTTGCCGTACATGTGATTTCAATTTTCAATTAATTTTTTGATGAAATTTTTTGAAAAGTTCAGTGACATACACACTCACAGAAGAATTATATATATAAAGATATGCACTATTTTATTTTTAGTAGGGGTAAGTAGGGTTAAAAAATTTGCTTAAATTAGGTTAGTACTATTAGAGTAAATCCCATCTTGGGGAAAAGCCTCCTCCGTTGCTTTCCAGAAGTTTCTGTCCCTGGAGAGTTCCATCCATGATCGACCAGCTATATCTACGATGTCGTCTAATAATGTCTAATGGCATATAACTGTGCTTCTTTAAAAATCGAAAACGGCTGGACAGATTTTAGTGATTTTAAATCTGATTTATAAAAAAAGAATATTAGGTCTATGTTAAAATATAACAGCTATACATTTAGTAAAATAAACCAAGGTAAAACCTTATAAACCTTACCTGAACTATATTTGGTATTTGTGGCAACGCCCGCTCCATACTCGACATTTCGAAGCTGTCAGTGGACATATTGTGACCTGGACAATTAAAAAAAAATAGAAAAAAAACCCAATAAACCAGTATGGAAGCAGTACTCCGCGAAAAAACCCTCAACCACTCAACGCACGTTTCGCTCCGACACCGATGACTCATCGAATGCTGTTCGTAGAGGCAACATCTCCTGATGATGCTCCGGTGTCGGAGCGAAACGTGCGTTGAGTGGTTGAGGGTTTTTTCGCGGAGTACTGCTTCCATACTGGTTTATTGGGTTTTTGAACAATGGACTTCCGCAAAGTAACGCCTGATTCAATTAATTAAAAAAATAGAATTTCCTTTCTGCCGCGCACCACCGCTATGTGGAACCAGCTGCCAAAAGAGGTATTTCCGAAAAAATACGACCTTCAAAAAAATAGCATAGAAGCGTCTTAAAGGCCGGCAACGCACTGGTGAGGCCTCTGGCATTGCGAGTGTCCATGGGCGGCGGTGTCGCTTAACATCAGGTTAAGTAAAAAAAAAAAAAAAATTTATATTCCTTTTAGATACTGACCTTCAGATCCTCTGTCGGTCATCGAAGAGAGGCCGCGTTGAAGCGTCTCCTTGATTTGCCGTTCAAGACTCGGAGACAATGGTTGTTCTTCGTTCTGAAAATATCATCATTTTTACATTTTTTTTTTTCTTTTTAAACAATAACAATTAGTGTTAAGATATAATTAATACAATCAGGTGTTAGTAGGCGGAAGTCCGTAGAAGAAAACCCTAATAGACCAATATACAAGCAATACTCCGCGAAAAACCCACAAACCACCTTTCGCTCCGAGACCGGAGCATCATCACGATATTGCCTCTACGAACAGCGTTCGATGAGTCGATGTTTGATGAGCGTCGAGTGGTTGTGGGTTTTTCGCGGAGTATTGCTATATTGGTCTATTCGAGTTTTCTTTCAGTGATAAGAAAACCCTAATAGACTCAAAAATGTATCACCTTAGCAATTTTGCCTGAGTTACACTTTCAATCGACTTCAAAAATTCCAGACGAGGAAAGAACGAAATCATTCTCGATGTCCGCCATTCCAAGTATTAACGAACCAAACGACTTTGGGGTACGGAAAGCGTTCCATATCTTGAACGGCCGGCAGCGCACCTGCGAGTCTACAAGACGAGTGTACATGGAAAGCGTCACATCAGCCTCTTGCCCGTTTGCCCCTGTTCTATGAACTCCAATCAGCCAGCTAATCCCTGTAGGAAGATCCTGTCAATACTCACCAGACAGTACTTCTGCCAATTGACCCTCGCCGAAACTCCAGCCAGATGTACCAACTGACGATTGCATATAGTCAATCGGGCCGAACGTCGTCGCGATACGCGCGTCACCAGCCACTTTCCACCACATCTAATATTTCAAGATTTAAAAAAAAAATGGTTTTACCGACAACAGCGAAAAAAATGACAGCTATATCTTAGTGTTTAAATTGTATTTAAGTTTAAGATCCGTTCTATAAAAAATTTAATCATATGGTTCGTCCAGAACAGTTACAGTAATTCTGAAAGGATTTCATATATGAAATAGCCGTATGTAATTGTTACAGTTTAAATGTATACATTTGTGAATTTTTAAAACCTATGAAAATTTTTAATATATATAAATCTCCTGTCACGACATTTGTCCGCGATGGACTCCTAAACTATTTAACCGATTTTAGATTGAATTGGCACACCGTGAACAGTCAGATCCAACTTAAGAGATAGGAGAGCTTAGATCTTTAATTATAGTCGCAATTTTATTTTATTGCAACTTATTTATCTATAATTAATTGACAGTCACAATTGTCTGTTAACTCCAAAACATTCTAACAGATGTCGATACTCTTCGACTGGATTGAGTTATTAATCAATAGATGGCACTGCTATGGGAAACCTATTATTAACCTCAATAAGGTACCTATGTAGTTATAAACATATCCCCGCACACTTAAAGCTGATAGTTATTTTTATTGAACTAAAAAAATGATTGCTAGAAATCACATTTATGGCAAAATAACGTTTGCCGGGTCTAGTATAAAAACGTATAATATATTGAAAATAAAGTTTAAATTCGACTCACCCAGGATCTTCGCTAATAAGCTTTAAAACTTCGAAGCCGGAGCCGCGCTGCGCTGCTCTCAATTCTCTCGTGGTGCATCCGACCATCTTTAACAAAGTATATACACTTCTATCATACTTATAGATATAGATTTCATTTTTTTTATTTTACGAATTGTCAGTGGAGGGCGGAATAATTTTTTTTTAAAAACTCTTTCTTAAAAAACTATTTTTTTTTATGAGACAGGGGCAAAGCAGCAAGATTAGTGCTTACTCCGTCCCATGGACACCTGGAACGCCAGGTGGCTTACAGGCGCGTTGCCGGCCTTTAAGAGATAAATACTCATTTCAAACACCGTTCCACCGGTAAAATATTTCTCGCTCACTTACATTACTCATTTAAATACACTTTGTAACTGATAAAATTGCGTCAATTTTCACCATTAGACCGTATATTAACAGCGAGAGCTTCTAGTACCTGTAGAAACGTCACATCCCCGTGCGGTGTTTTGACCGTTGACAGTTGCGGATCTTCGGCCACAAGTAAATGTCTGACACGCGACTGGGAGCCGTCGAGCGCCGCGTGCCATGACACGTGGTCACCAGCACAGAATTTGTTGCCTGCAATTTGTATTTATAATAAATATAACCATCCTTACAGGCCTAAATCGTTATATCCACCTTATAATGTAATTCATTGTTTTTCAACCTGTGGGTCGCGAAGCTTCTGTAGGTTCGGCCAGAGGTCGAAAGAAATGGGTACTTTAGTAAAAAAAACAATAAAGACAATTAATATTGTTAATAGTAATACTGTAACATACATGATAAAAAACCGAAGGGTCAAAGGGGGTCGCGAAATATTTTTTTATACCAGGGGGGTCACATCATGATAAAGGTTAAAAAACACTGATGTAACTTAATATGTAACTTATAATGACTTATCCAAACATTAAAACAAAACCCAAATTATATTACTCTAAAACCGAAGTGAAAATTGGAAAATGTCTACTAATTTGTGTATTATATTTACAAAACCTAAACACCTAATATGGAGTAGATTTTTTTCTTGCCATTGGTTTGATCTTATATTATATTAAACTAGCTGATTCGGCGAATATTGTTTTGCCATACATGTGATTTCAATTTTCAATAAAAAAAGGGGTTGATCGTAGAGGGTTGTATTTTTGTATGCTGAATCATAGAAAATTAAAAAATAAGAAATTATTCCCAAAAAAATAAAATAAAATTAGGGTGATGGATGTTAGCCGATTCTCAGACCTACTCAATACGCTCACAAAGTTTCATGAAAGTCGGTCAAGCCGTTTCGGAGGAGTTCAAGTGCGAATCCCGTGACACGAGAATTTTATATATATGATTGTATCTCGAAGAGAATACGATCGAAAAAGCTTAAAAAAGCTTCGTTCGCGTAACCAGTTCTTTTTGAGAATTATAAAACACTCAAAAACAAGCCGAAGTCCGAAGAAGAAGCCCTTTACACCGTAAAACGTTGTTTCTAAACTTACCAGTAGTAAATATATATCTGGCAAGGGACTGTAACAATGCAGCAGGCCAGACAGGCGGTGATTGGCTTCTGTCAGCTGCCAACCTCAATGTCAATTCCAGTCCATAACCCGACCATTTATCACCAGGCTCAGGCAGGGGATGGACACGACCGTCTCCGTGGAGATCAGACACGCCAAAACTATACAACATGTATGTATGTAAATACAATTAAAATCATTTATAGGCATTCTATCTTCATAAATATCTGTTAATGTGTGTTATTATGATATATTATCGTAAAGTTTCATAAATGTATGTGAAAGAGTTACAAACATAAATTTCATCAGTTTGGCCAGACAGAAATAGTTCTGAATATTCTTTTGTTATTCATATATGAAATATCATTAATAGCTGTAAAATGTATATATTTCCAACAATTACAAAGTTATTAAAAATTACTATAAGTTGTTTTTTTTTTTTATAAAACAGGGGGGCAAACGAGCAGGGGCTCACCTGATGCTAAGTGACACCGCCGCCCATGGACACTCGCGAAGCCAGAGGGCTCACCAGTGCGTTGCCGGCCTCTAAGATGTTTATACGCTCTTTTTTTTGTCTTTAGAACAAAACAATAATATATATAATTTCATATAAATTATATAAACAAGTTCAACTGCTAAACATACTGTTTTCAAACACATTCCTTGAAGTTTGTATGTTGTAAATAGTAAATTAATATATACAACTATCATAGATATCATATTTAATTAAAAACTTTTGAAAGTAAATTTATCACAAATGCTGACATGGTTTTAAGTAACAGCCAGACTGACAATTGCTAGCTAAACCTAGATTTGATTTTAAGTGACTTTCCTATTTAAACTCAGTGAAAAGAAGGTAAACAGAAAATTTGCCTCACCTTACATAATGCCAATGCGGGGGTATATTTTCTTCTGGTATACCTGGATTCCAGTACATACTAATATAGTCAAGGGGATCTTGGCCACCAAGCCTGTAATAAAAATTTGTGATATATTAATAAATAAATAAGTGCTTACCTTTAGACATTATTACATAAAACATTTGGGTGCTTAGCATAATTTTTTAAAGTTATTTTACTATCAATAATGTGGAAGATATTTAAGGCCAGCTATTAAATAGTTTGGCCAGCCAGGTACTTGTTTAGTGTAGGATTTTTTAAATATATAAATAATCCAAAACATAGAACTCTGTTTTATGTCACCATATCATTATATGGAGACATAAAAGAAACAGTTTCACCACTAAATAGAATTATATGTTACTTTATGGGCTTTTCTTGGATCAGATTTGTGGTGGAATGAAAACACTACTTAATTTAAAACAGCCTTAAATCACCTTATAATGGGCAACTTTTTTTTCTAAGAAGAACTGTATATATTACATTGTAAGCAGAGTTAAAAAAACAAATTAATATGTATTATTAAAATCAGGTTTAGGCTTCTGTGAATTGAGACTTTAAGTGGAAAAAAAATTATTCAGCATGTATATAAATTATGATGTCCCAAATCAAATGGTACTAAAGAAAACTCAAGCCATCAATTATATTACCAGTATTTTAGTCTTGTTGTTACTTGCAATGGGTTTGGTTGATCTGGATATATCTTGGAGCATGCTTCATAAAGAGCTTTCAAACCGGCTGGCATTAATCTGTCTGTAAAATTATAAATATTATATCTATTAAAGTTAAGTTAAATACTATTAAACACCAACATTTTTCACCTAAAAGCAAAAATTATATCTTTATACTTTTAAAATGTTGTAAAAGGTAAACAAAATTTTAAGCGCTTCTTTGTCTTACTAACATATGTACTAATTATGCTTATGATTCTAAGGAGCTAGAGTAAACGTATACCAGACGGATCCATTGGATCCTGCGATCCTTGTGAACTATTTGTTTGTGGCTGCGTAGGCGCAACAAAAGCTAAGGCACTATTTCTCACAATTCCGTCAGCGTTGGTTCCATTTCCGCTAGACATCTTCCTAAATATTTCCTGTAGACTGTAGGTAATTCTAAAAAAAAATATCACAGAATTGAACGAGGTATTGAAAAACAATGGAACATCGCTTTTTTCTTTCCCATAATTCCTCTAGCTTTATTTTATAATTATTTTAGTTATAAATTTACTCAGCTGTCAAATATCAACAGTCAAATATGTGGTCAATTTATATAGTTGCGGCCTATGACTATATAGCACAGATTAAAAAGTATGGCGCGATTGAGAATATAATCGTAATAAGTTACTGTCAACGTCACTTCATAACAGTGACATAAGACCTTATTGTAAATACAGAAAAGTTAATTTCAAAATAATGTGGGTGTTGACTGTTGGGTGCCGAAATATTCCAATAAAATCTTTTTCTTTTCTCTATTTATAAATAAAAACAACTCCAGACGTCCCTGTGCTATTTATAGCATTGCAAATCATTTGACGTTACTACCCTGTGAACTATATCTTATATTCAGGCTCAAAATCACTTTATTTAAAAAATGCGTTATATTTTTCTGACAACTATTTTCAGTGTTGTGTTTGCATATGAAAAAGATATGACTTTTACAGTACAAGCCGGCAAACAAGACTGTTTTTATCAAAAAGTGCTTCCTAATGAAATAATAGATATAGAATATCAGGTAAATCAATCTTTTTAATTAATAATGGTCTCAAGCAACTGACTGAAATATATATGGATAAAAAATATTAAGATAATAGTATACTAATCAAAGATCTTTGCTAAAACATAATCAATGTTTTAAACAAAGAAATATTTTTCAACTCCAATATATTTACATTAGAAATAAAATACTTCGTTTATCAAGAATGATAAATTATTGTATAATTAACTATAATAATGACTACTGATAACAATGTTAATTCTATGTGTACTTGAACTTTATTACTCCACTTTTCAGGTAAATTGTTTTTTAAAATAATTTCTATAGTAATAAAATAGATAAGCTTATCATGGTTCTATTTTAATTATCAATGTTGGTAGTAATATTAACAATTTATCAAACACTTTTATTATTCTAATGTTACTAGTTTTATTTTTGTGGAGTAATC
This sequence comes from Pontia daplidice, assembly GCA_963693355.1. Classification (NCBI taxonomy): domain Eukaryota; kingdom Metazoa; phylum Arthropoda; class Insecta; order Lepidoptera; family Pieridae; genus Pontia; species Pontia daplidice. Next base: position 43,212 of record CAVNZL010000023.1, on the reverse strand, counting down.
TCTAAAATATTTATATATTACTAGATGATCTGTGGCTTCAACCATCTTATTAAAGACGCTGAATAACTTCCTGGAATATACAACACTACCACAAAATAAGATTAATAATCAAAATAATTCCCTTATCTAATCTTAATCTTAAAAGGGTCTTATTTTAGTAAAAAATAGTTTTTATTGATTGTATAATAATATACAGGTAATAGATGCATCACATGGTGAATTGGATATATCATTTCAACTGTCAGATCCTGTAGGAATGATTATTGTAGCTGATTATAAGAAGCCAGAGAACGCTCACAGACATACATCTGTGCTGGAGGGGGATTATAGATTCTGCTTTGACAATACATTTAGTACTTTTAGTGAAAAAACTGTAAGTATATATAAGCTAAATTGATCTTACATTAAACAATATTATATTTTAAGCTGTTCTAAAATGCTTCCAGGTATTTTTTGATTTAATGATAGACAATGAAGATTCTCAAAGTAAAGATTATGATGATGAGAAGGAAATGGAATTAGGTATGTAGTTAATTTATACATAAAATACCAGACTAACCAGACCATCCAGTCCATCCATAGTATGCTACGTTTATCTGAAATAATAAAATCATAACCTTATTGCTAAGAAACAGTAAAAGGTTTTTCTCCAAACTATAGCAGAATTAAATTTGTGTGTGAAATTATATATTAGTAGCTGACCCGGCAAACATTATTTTACCATACATGTGCTTTATACGGCCACGGCGCTATGGCGGTTTTGTTTACTGTTTTAATTTTTTAATTCTTAATATCTTTTGAATGGAAAGTCCAATTTAAATAATTCAAAACTATTTTATAGGTAGTTAAATGGTCTTGACTATAAAATAATTTATTATTTAATTAATATAAACACATAAATAGCATGGTTTGAATTTGGTTAGCATTTTCATTAATGTTTAAAATGAAAAAAGTGACAGTACTACAATAGTTGGACATATGCTAACCGCGGGGTTTTTATAATATACTTCAATATTGTTGCACATTATTTTGTTCTATCGCTAATAGTTTCGGCAGCGCATTCGACGAAAGCCATTTTAAGACTCACTTTTCTACACCTTCGGTTACATTGTTAAAATATTACCAAGGATCCCTATTTTTTTTTTTCAAAATGAAATGTAGCGTATGTCAAATTGGAAGAATGTAGCATTCAATTGGTGAAAGAATTTTTTAATTCGACCCAGTACTTTTTGAGCCTATTCATTACAAACATACAAATCTTTCCTCTTTATAATATTTCAATGTCTCTAATATATTATAATTACATTTATAGGCAATGCAGCAGAAACATATGTAATGCGTGTAAGAGATATCTCAGAGTCGGTGACTCGTGTTAAAGATAATGTATCAGCTGCCAGACGGCTTCAAGAGCTACTTTCAGCCCATGAGGCAAGAGATAGGAATCTGGCTGAGGATATGTGCGATCGGTGAGTTTTACTAGTATTTAAGCTGAAGAATATTTCATTAACTTCTAATCTCTTAACCTGTAAACATAGTACTATTAGTTCATAAAATAATGTTTACAACCATTTGGAAAGGGGCTGTTCAATTATTATGAACATGATTCTATTTTCGGTCTGGTCTACTTTGGCATCAGCTATATGTCTATAAATACAGAATAGGTTTGAAATAGAGGACTGTACCACGGTGAAATGTGAGATAGTGTGTAATTTTGTAATAATCGAGTCACGATTTCATGTATGACGCAATCTATTAGCTTACATATTGTCAATATTCATAACTTAGTCTGTAAAGACAGATTTAAACCTACAGAACGCGTATTGAATATAATCGGATCCAAAACGAGCAAAAAAATCAAGTCGTTATGGGTGCTCGTAATGACATATTTTTTTTTATAGCGGCCTCATAAAACATTGCATCACTGACAAACTGCCAAGTTAGGAACAGGATCCTGTGTCTGCCATTTTCGTATAGCACCCCAAGAACCAAAGGGTTTATTTAAAATTTATAATTTTATTTATTAACTTATGTAAATAATTGATTGCAGGGTGCTGAAGTGGTCGTTAGTCCAAATAGTTTTTATATCACTCATCGGAATTTTCCAGGTAAATAATTGTTTATCTTGCATATATAAGATTGCTTAGAATGAACTAGGCTAAAGATAATCTTAGTCTGTTGCATACTCTGTGCTGTATATTCTAGTCCCTGTTATATAGTCTATATCTACTGCAAAGTAAGATGAGAAGTTGAAAATACGGTTGGGGGGTTTTCTCTCAAGTTATTCTAATGTCATTTGGAGGAAAAAAAATCCGCACCTTTTCAATTTCCCGCTTTAAATCCATAGACTAACATTGTGTGTTACATGAATGGTTCAAAATACTTGAATTAAATATCGACAAAAAAAGATTTGTTTTGAAGTGTTACCAACATAAACCTGAAAAAATCTAGAGTTCCTTGTAGTAATCACAGAGCATAAACAAACTGATTGGATTCTGCCAATCTATGTGCAATCTTCAAATGTAATGATGTAAGTGTAATATTTATCCCGTATTTTAGGTGTACTTTGTGAGAAGCCTCTTCGATGATCAAAGCAGGAGTTATAAAAAATTTGTTCCTCATCTATAACCAAAGATTTTTTTTGTCTGTTTCCATCCAATTTTTACGCGTTGTTTTGGGCAGAAAAACCAAATGTTTTGATTGTATTAATCCGATCATAGATAATACAAGTGAAAATGAAACTTTGTTAATCTAGATTTTCGCATTTTGATTTATTATTCAAGAAATATACCGTATATAAAATGCCAAATTAAGAATAGTTTTAAGGAATTTTTTGTAAAGTTACTAATGACATTTACAATGTTGTCTCAAATATGAATAGTTGTTAATTAGAAGCCCAGTGGATTAGAACTGTTTTCTTTGTAAATGCAAATAAGTTATTATTATTAAAGGTAATAATTAAAATATGTCCAGCAAATCATAATATTCATGTAGAAATGTGTCTTCTGTACATTAGTGAATGTTATAAAAGAGCTTTTATGAATCTAAATTGCCAGTATGGAAAATTAATTTGTTAACTTGTAACATTTTGGTAAGAACAACATATGAAACTCAACAATAAGAGTTGCTACTATATACGTAAAGAAAGTTAAAGGTCTATTTTTATTACAGTTTTAAGTTTATTCATAAAAACTAAATTTGTTTTCATAGCTAACCACTCTCATCTTTATTAAAATGTGTTTACTCTGTGGTAAGCAGATAATTAATCCTGTAGATTTATTTATTCTTTATTGGAGGGGTTTGCGAGGGTCAAATAAAGAATTGATTTTCGTATTTTTTTATATATCTCAATTTTTTCTAATATATAGAAAAACAAAATGTTTAGTACAAACGGAACAAATTTATGTTATAGAAGTTATTTAGTGAAAGGGAACAAAATAAAAGAAATTTGTCATAAATTATATTGGAATAGTGCACAAAGAATGTACAAAATAAAAATGAACAAATTCAATGGTGTTTATTTTATACAATAAAATATTTGTTTTTATTTATAATTATTTTACCTACGCTTTTACAACATACACAAAATCCAAAATAATTCCCATATATATAATTACATTATTTATCCGTATCTTGTCAAATAATCTGCTATTTTTACATGGATACGTAGTTCGCCTTGAAGACTGACAATTTCATGACTCAAACACTCAACTTGAATCTCCGTCTCAAAATCAAACTTACAAAATATATACAAATATCACTTATTGTGAGTCAGCTACTGTCTTAATTGCACCATTCGTCAAATTGTCTATACCCAGAGTGGCGTTGGAACCAAATCGTCGTATCATTTCGAACGTCGCCAAATTATAATGTTTCATTAAACTGTCGTAAACATTAACGACTTGTTCCACCGAAGGACTGTACATTGTCCCAGGTTTATTTTTAATATACTGGCTTATATCCTGCATTGGGTCTTCTGGAATCCTCGAAATGCCGTAGTCTTCGTAGTATATCGAACGCTTTGCCAACGCTTTCGGTTTTGCCGCCTTGCGTATTATTTTGACAGCCATGCCGCCATGTTGTTTTTGAAAGAAATAACGTTTAGGCTTCTCGATGTAAATCTTTTTTCTTTTTAAATTCCTTTTCTTCATCGGCGGACGCAGTTGTATGGCCTTTTTCGCGAAAACAGCTCGCTTTTGTATTGATTTTGTGTTAATTTCGTTTTTCACTTCATAACTGTTGGACTTGGTGTTCATATCTGAATTATCCGTATTCCATACTTTGTATTTTATGTAATTTTTAACAAAGTTTGTCATTTCGTTGTCTACAGATCGCTTTTTAATATTCCTTGTTAGTTTTATTCTAGGTAATGGCGGACCATTTTCCACAGACTGCATAATTTCTAAAGAGGGTGTTGTCTCTGGAATCGTGGTTGATATTTCTTCTGTTTGCGTTGTTGTACTCGCTTCGGTGGCACCTATAAAATTAATAAAGGTCTTTTATTAACATCACTGTTACATATAAAGAAAAACACTTTATTAACGGATTTAAGTTATGTATCTTGCAAAATTTAAATATCTTTACATTATTTTAAAATTCAAGTTTCGCGTGCGTGGTCTCGGTAGACTGTAGACAAAAGGTGTTAATTGTCAAAATAAGTGACCCAGCAGCAGAAATTTTGGTTATTTTTACGTATGCTTATTAAGTTTTATATATGTATAAACTTACTACTCGTAGGTTGAAACTCGCTAGGTTCCGGCGAATAGCCAGTCAACTGTGCGAGTTGATCCAAGAACCAGGCCAGTTTCATTAGAAGTTCTTCTTCTTCTTGTTCCGCAGTATCCTGAAAATATAACTTCGTAAAAATTGCAACCAATCACCATATTCAGATAATAAAAAATACACTTATGTATACTCTGTATTTAAATATAACCTCTATGGTATTCTTGATTATATTATTAAAAGCATAATGCAGCAATCGAAATCAAACGACAGTCACAATTGTAGAAAACGTAATCAATTCCAGTTTATATCCGATATTATGTTATTAAATTTATTTATTTTATTTATTTATACAAAACATTGTGTAACATAGTTAGGTTTTTAAATTTGCGTGCCGTTAAACCTAAAGGGTTTGTAAACCTAGATAAAATCGTGCTCTACAAAGCAGTAACATGAATATGACATTATAAAATTCTACATAGGTACTTATCTTTTAGTTTTACATTTGCATTAAGTAGATATTCAAACTATTTATTTAGGTACTCATAGAATACTCATAAAATACAATAACGATGTATTTTCTGCCTATATTCAAAAGAGACCTAACCTAACACTAGATTCCAAAATACCTTCTCAGCAAACTTTCGCTCTCTGAGCTCGTTGGTAGCCCACAACGCTAATTCAGACAACTTAGTGACCTGATCACTGGCTGCTATTATACTCCTGCAGGTGTCAGGCTCTGACGGTATGCTTGGGTCATTCTCTGGCAGCCAGGTGGATGATTCAGTCTGAAATAAATACAGCTTTAACAGATATCAATGAATTATTCAGGTAAATAAAGTTGGTCTAACTAGTCCAGCTTCGTTAGAAGTTCTTGTTGCGGTGTGTCCTAAATTTAACTTCGTATAAACTGCCACGAACCAGGAAATATCATAGAAAATATACTAAATATAAAAATGATGAACAAAAATGTGAATAAGAAATACCACATGGTTGGCAATTCAGGCAAAATATTATTTATGTTACATACAGAAGACCTAGGTTTTACGAAAACCTAGGTTATACACACGAATGATATTTTAAAATAGAGATGCTCACTGTTGTTGTTATACTGGAGCAGTTATCCAGTTTCTCACGATAATGGGCCATGGCTTTCCGGAGACCATCCAAATAAATACTGCCATTATTGAGAACACCATGTATCTATAACAGATAAAACAACTGAGTTTATGCGAGTATTAAAACCAACAATAAAACTATAAACAAATTTTTTAACCTAAAGAATTTTCGTCTTTTTTCAATATTTGAAAACAATAGAATACAACTGCAATTGAATACAGTCATTAGGATGAACATTACTACGCAATTTGTAGAAAATAAGACTATAATTTTGAGTATTGTAACAAGCTGCAACGCAAAGTGTGTGCAACGCCAAGCCTGGGTAAAAGCAGTGCCCACACGCAGCCAAAGCCAAAGCCAAGCCAAGCAGTAGTCGGTAAAACGGAAGCCGCGCAGAGAACATCAACGACTCTTCCTCTTGTCAACAAGTCCCACGTGACCTGCCAGTTCTCCCCCCCCCCGTTTCTACCGCTGCCAGCATAGATGCCATGTATAAAAGTCCCAAAAATCATTGTGTAATTTTAAATATACTGTTAACTTAGAACGAAACTCTGTCCTAAGTCAGTAATACAAATTGTGAGTGTGTGATTAAAAGAATATAAGTATCGTATTATTTCGGCGTTTGTTGTAATATTATGTTTGACTTAAGTATTTATTTAACCGAATGAAGGAGAAATCGACACCGATGTTCTTCAGGGTGTGTGGGATGCACCCGAGGAATGTTTAACTGGGTATTGGCCACCCGGCTCTCAGATTAGCAGACGGTACGCATGGTGTGACCCAAGTCTCACATACGCTGTAGCCTTTAAGCTGCTGGGAAGGCGTATTTTACCTCGGATAAAAAAAAGCTAACATAACTAGTCGTGACATATATTTTTGTTAATAAATACATATTAAAAGACCCTGATCGCAGTAATGTCGACCGTTTATCAAAAACCGTCCGGCATAGTGACGAGTATGCCGAGTCCTTTCAAATATTAGTATTGTTCTAAGGAAACCCACGGTTTTCAATATTGCGTGTAACATTAGCTAATAGGTATAATAGTTATTCGCGCGAGACGTATGTCCTACTTTTATAGCTTCAATTGAAGGCTAAAATTTTATGTAAATAGAAACTCAGATTCCTCTGTTCCCATGACTTTTCATGTCGCTATTTCTTTTATCAATTACAAATATAAGAATAGGTTTCTCATTACGTGCGTATGGAGGTACATTTTGAAGGTCTAAATATAGTATAGGGTAAATAGAGGAACCTTATTACTAAGATTTCGCTGCCAAGGCTGTTTGATAGACCGTAATAGTTTGTTTAAATAATAATTAAAAACAAATGAAAAATTTAAGAGGTTTCCATATAACAAACGGGATTTTATTCTTAAAACCGTATCTATATAACCGTATGTATATATATATATTAGTCTTAAAACCGTAAAAACGAATCAGACTTTATTTTATGGCCATGGATAACATCGTTGTTTATGTAATAAGTTTTATGATTCGTGTCTTGGAGCTGAACGTGCTGAATGATACGGAGCCTGAAGAAGGTATCCCAGAGAGATTGAAAATCGTAGTTCCTGTTTAAAATCGGTACTTTATTGAGAATTGTCCGATTAAAGATATGTGTACTCGACATGATTTTATTCGTATGAGCTATATATACGTTTTTTTGGTGATTCGAATGTATTCGCTGTTTAAGCGCTACGTACATTTTTCAATTCAATTCAGCCAAGAAAAGCATTTATGAAATTTCCAGTTAAAATGGAAAAGCTAAAAAAAAATAGTTTTGTGATAGTGATGGGATTTTAATAACAGCAGTAATAAAGAATAAATGTTTTTGCAATGTAGCTACATAGAGATTTTGTATTCCACAATTTTTTGCAAAGGCACTCGTCCAGGCTGCGAAGTCGTGAGTGAATTTTTAAATTATAAGATTCGTGCAAATAAGGTTTTATATTTACGATTTCAATCCAGTTTAAATACGATTATTTATGAAAGTTTAATTTACGGAGTTAAATAAAAAGTTTAATTTTATTTGCTTACCCTCTTTTCCATATAACTTTGATATTCGAGTTCGCTGCTTTGGTAGACATCCTCCAAATCGTTTCTTACATTTTCATCGGAACTATTTTCCGCTTCCGTTTCTGAATTCAGCTTGTTCATTTCCGCCAAATCAACCATCCAACATGACACTTGCGCTGACAACACAAATGTCAAGGTCACAGCAATTTTGACAGAAGGTATTTTTGGCGCCATTTCTCTGTTAGCAAGGAGGCTGCATAAAGAAGACGTTGCATAGAACTAACATGCAAAGGAATACTGATGAGAAAATTAACAAACAAACGGATAATGTTTTTGTGTAATTAATAATTTCCCGCGCGTTCTTTGTTCGATGAGGCTAGGTGAGGTAAGATATCCGCATCCGTTGTTTGGCTTGAATCTTTTTAGTACAAGGAAAGGGAAGACTCAGTCAACTTTCTAATAGCAACTGTCTCTAATGCATTTTATCACTGCATGCATAATAATAATAATATACAAAAACCTTAGACAGGAATTCTTCTTAGAATATATTCAAAATAAGCAACTCTAAGAAAATAAACCGCTGAATCAATCTGGTTTATGGGCACGATTAGGGAATGAAATTTATACCAGGTAAAAATATCTAGTTTAGGGTTTGATGCGGATAGCTTTATATGTTGCAATATTATTAATGATATTCTTTTATTGACAACTATTACTCATTTAAAGAAAAACACTTTATTAACGGATTTATGTATTAAGTACGTGAAATATATTATTTAATTATGCGAAACGCCGGAAAATTTTAAAATAATGTAAAATATATTTAAATTTTGCAAAAATACCTATATATAAATTAGTTATTCTATATAGGGGTCTGTCTAGATAAGAACCACAGAAAAGTGAGGTTTTGGTTAGGTGTTCTAGAATTAAATAGTATATCTATGGAAATAAAAAAGACAATTTGTTAATACTTTTATTTTATTACTAAAACTTAACACTAACTTTGTGAAAGCATTACATAAATAATGATTATTAAAATGTCAAACGGTCTAGCGAAAGAATCCTACGGCACATGGAACAATAACAGGCACTTATTTGTTATATACGTGTTAATACAAAGCAGTTCAGACCTTAAATTATTGTTCCATGTCTTCTTATGTGCCAATAAATGCATAGTGGAGTAAGGCATGTATTGGTTTTTGCTGTTGCTATGACAACCGGCTCCTTGTTTCCATGGTAGCAATATGAAACCTAAGACACACCAACCGTTTTCTATAAAAAATCTTTAAAATAATAAAACTCAAACGAAAATGAATATACCAAGTTAATTTTGGTAATCAGTCCAATGCTAGGGCAACGTTAAATATGCAGAATTTTGTTTACAATAAAAGTTTTCTATTGCAAATATATTTTATTACATATATTTAATGTTTTACATTGTGTATTAAAATAAGACGAAATATGGTTTTTTCATCCTTATTACATACAATAACGAACTTTCGCAAATGTTTTCATTTCTTTATAATATCCGGTTATAGGTCGTTACCATGGTAACGATAAAAAAAACAGTTTACAGCAGTGCCCCCAACCATCTGTGTTGAAATAAAGCTGGTGTCATAGCAACGTCACCAGGACAATATCACCATGGCAACCACTGTTACCATGGCAACGGTACACTCTAGCCCATACGCGGTCTACCCATGCCCCGACCACCAGCTGTTGGCATGTCCCCGCTGCTCTTCACGTTCTTGATGGTCTCATCAATAGATAAAATCTGAAAAAAAAACATTTTAATCAATATTATTTAAGCGTGGATAAATAAATGTACTAGCCAAAACAATTACGCCTGGTTAAAACCGGCGATAACTTCATTTTAGTTTTTTACCACCTCATGTCTACTATCAAGAGCCTCACTGTGAATAGGCATCGACCATTTATTTATAATCATTGGTGATAATTGTGTTCTTGAAATGTTGCCACTATGGTGAACATTTATTAGCCTAAAGTTTATAGTAAGAATTTTAAAAACCTGCGCTGCAGCCTCACAAGCCGCTGTGATTGCATTGATTTTAATGACGGCCGGTTCCCAGACACAGCTGAGGAAGTTGTCAGCTATATCTTCCTTCTGTATGTCCACTCCATACCACACCTCACCTGTAAATAATATTTAAATGAATAAACGAATACCACATGCTAAGCAAATCATATTATTTAATAACATACTGAGAAATATTTTATTAACTTATGCAGAAAGTAATATTCATTATTCATTATTTTCATATATTATATATATCACCTCATAGATCGTATGATCCTCACAGATAAGTCAGAAATTGGATCCGTGTTTATAATCATTGGTGAAAATATTTGCAATATTCACTTATAATATAATAATTTAAACAAACTACAATCCATTAACGAGGTCTAACGAATTAAAAACGACAATATTTATAACGAAATAACGAATTGTTATAAATTACAATGTCTCTACATAACAAAATATCATATCACATACCAATTAGCATCTGTGAGTTCTCAAGTCATGTCAAAATTAACAACAATTTGATATATTTTTATTAAAAGTTTTTTTCAAACTCTTTTCTTATTAATTTCGTAATTATTATAAATATCGTCTCTTTCTGAGAAGAATAATGATATTCTAAAGCATATATACAGAATTGTTGTTACCTTGGTGATGCTTCTGCCTGAGCTTATTCAGCAAATTGGTCGCATCAAAGCCCGCGTTATCACACAATTGTCTGGGGATAGCCTCGAAAGCCCTCGCTACTGCTCCAATTAAAAGCTGTTCCTTGCCAGCGATGCTCTTTGAATAATCACGCAGGTGCTTCGATAGTTCCATGTCAATGGCGCCTCCACCTTAAAAAATTTTGTGAAAACATAAACATGGTATAAATAATCATTATTTATGTCTCAGACATTTTTAAAAAGCACAGGTTTTTTCTTTCTAAAAAACCTAAAGATAAAAAAAAATAAAAAAAGGTCAGTTCTTACCGGCAACAACAGAATCATTCTTTATGGTCCTCCGAACAATCATGATGGCATCATGAAGAGATCTCTCAGTCTCTTCCAAAAACTGTTCAGCACCACCACGGAGGATCAATGTACAGGTCTTAGCTGCTGGGCATCCTAAAGAAAAAATCCATAGAAACTTTACTATTCTATTTAAAAATAAATTGCAGCTCAAATGATTTCAAATCATTACAAAGAATACTTTATGAATTTGAAGACTAACTTATGAGAGTACATAGTATGAGTTCTGGTTAAATTTAATGGATGTATGGATGTAATGGATGGACTAAAAGTATGATTACAAACTAAGTTTTACTCTTACACAAGACGCTTTAACTTTAAAGATTACATAATCTTAATCCAAACAACTTTTCTAGCAAATAACATCTTATATATTCACTAGATTCCATACATATTAATTATGAAATAAATCACTAAAGTATATGCTCTTATATACAGTAGAACATCTGAAAATCTCACCATCCGGTGCACCATTTTCATAACCTAAGCAAGTGATTAATATGAAATAAGTAAATAATATATCAGCCATTGCGAATGAGCAGACTCATTTAATTTTTCACTCAATTCAATATTTATTTTCAAATATCAAAGAGGGGTTCCATTTCATATTTGAAAATAAAAAATAATATTCTGATGCAAAAGTTGTAAGCTTATTTAATTTCATATAGTAATTTAAGTGTTAGGTAGTAGCAGTTCGGACTTATTTAAAAAAATAGGAAACATTTAATAGCAAACAGAATATACAAATATACAAAGGGCACACTTTAAGTTGACACACCATGACAATGGCGACATGAAAATCTCACACGGTCAGACAGACAATATAAATGTTGAAGGTGAAAAACATGGCTAATATCTGCAGAGAAGGATGTCGAAAGGCACTCTTTTGAGGTCACTATGAAGGAGTAGCCACGAAAATGAATGAAAACCGCATTCACGCAAAGGGAGAAAGATTTGGAGAAATAATAAATTCATTGAAGATCTTAAATTACTTTTGACCGGCCACTTTTAGTGCGCCCAATGTAAGCTTTACACAGTAACTATGTTGTCACGTCAACGAAGTAGGCTAACCCAACGAAACTTACCAGTGAATATATTGTATCGCTCTCCGCCTATCTGTTTCTCGGTGAAATGAGCGCAATGGCCCAGGGCTTCGGGCTTCAGATCCCTGGTGGAAGACAGTACGGCACCTCCGCAGGCCCGCTGCGTACGCTTTATATCTTCCTCCGGAACGCGACCGGCGCAAAACATATCACTGAAATAATTACAATCCTATTAAGCTGATGAGTTTGATCACGCTAGAGACTAACATCTCATAAGTACGATATCCAAGAAACAAAACACACCGGCATATTTAGCGGAACACAAAAAAAGGTCCATTATTGAAAAAATATGGTTGTATTTTAAAATCTACTTCATCATATTATGAACAGATTGCGAGTAAAGGCTATTTGTGAAAAATGATACATTTTTGAACTTTTCATGTTCCGCTAAATATGCCGGTCCCAAACAAGTTCAAAAGATGAACAAGTTCAATCATCAAATAATTTACAAACAAGTAAAAATATAACAGCCGTTGGCGCAGTGGTAACCTTGAGTGACTACCAAATAGAGGGTATCGATCCCCGGTACATAGTGTGATGAGCACACATTTCGGTTTTGGTTTGGGTGTTATATACATAGACAATGTTTACTAGTAGTGTAAGAACCCATAACACAAGCTATAAATAGCTTACTTTGGGAATTTGGGGCAAACCTACTATTTTGTATATGGGTGATAAATATTAAAGTCCACAACTAACCGGTCAGCGAAATACTGAGTAGCGACATCGCCAATGGGCAACTTGCTCAAGACGACATTAGCCCCACTCGCGTGCAACGCCGCGAGCTTATCATATAATATCTGCCATTCCGCGTCCACGACCTTCTGGTATTCTTTTACGTTATCTACGCGAACCTGAAAATTAAAATTATTAGCGCGAAAGAGTAACCCATCTTTCTAGTTGATGAGCAAATGAAAACTATAATTTACTTAAGTACGGTTAAATAAAATCACTCGATATGACAATATTAAACAAAGCAAAAAAGATTTCGCGAAATTCCATTTCACGCGGTTCTGGGATTCATCTACAAATATAAAATTAACTATTTATATTAAAAGAACTCGTCGCCACCTCAGAGGCCGGCAAGGCACTTGTGAGACCTCTTGAGTGTTCATGAGCGGTATCACTTACGATCAGATGAGACTCAAGCCCATATTGTTGAAAATTCGACTTATATGAATGATGCATATCATAGGTAGTTGTATATAGACAAATATAGGAACACTTACCTCAGCGTTATCCCTCTCGGCCTTGAGCTCCAGTTCTATATTGAGTAAGGCAATCTTGCAGCTGTCATAGCTCTTCGGCTGCATTTCAAAGCCGGCGTATGAGAACGCCTTCTTGAAAGCCACTCCAGCAACCAAGAAGGAGTCTTCAAGAGCCCCGCCCGCTATCTTCTTGATACCTTCAAGAAATATTTATTTAAAATTTTATGCATTTCAAGAACCCACAAGTTTATCGTTTCACAAATTTGCATTTTAGTAGCAACTTAAAAAAAATTGTAAACGTAAATATTTAAGCGGACTTCCATACAAAATATGTTATTTCGAAAAATAATACTACGGAACCCTTCGAGCGCGATTATCGCCTTGGTTTTTTTTATGTATCACCTCATAAAATCTTATTGTCCTCACTGATCAATCAGAAATTGGATCCGTGTTTATAATCATTGGTGACATAAAAAATAACTAATATGTAATAATAAGCAGTAAATGTTAGTTATATTTTAGTATTGTCAAAGTTACCAATCATGTCGAGGGGGAGCAAAGGTGCATCCAAAGACAGTACAGCATCAACAACCATCTTGGAGAAGTGATCTTTTTGCTGGTGAATCAGTTTCGAAGACATGGCTGTAACTGCACACTTTTGCAGGAGGTCACTGTAATATTTAAATTGACTATTAACTTGAGTTCATAATAACAATTTGCAATTTACATAAAATAATGGTTAAGAATTTTTGTGTTAATTTGCAATATATATTACAACATCCTTAAAATTACTTTGAAATGAGAATAATAGTTGATTGTTATATACAGACTTAAATTGACAGAATGTCTAGGTCTTGTCTATTAAATACCTATGTCCTAATTAAAAAGTCTAATCAGATAACCTAGTTATGTCATATTGGGTATATTAAAAAAAAATGTAATATTGTCACCTCATACAACCTTATTATCCTCACTGATAAATCAGAAATTGGATCCGTGTTTATAATCATTGGTGAACCAACCGAACTACATTCATTTCTATTACAATATGTTAAATTATTAACAAAATTCTGACCCGAACTTTAAAATGTTTAAAACTTTATTTCTCAATCAGGTCTTAAGTGCATTCAAAAACTTAATTCATAGTTTTTAACAAATAGTGAGATTCTAATATATTTATTTTTGTACACATGTTACACAATCACAGAATGTAATCAATTTATTTGTGGTACTCACCGTTGTTCTTCAGCAGATTTACTTTCAACTCGTACAGACAACTCCTTAACCTTGTCGACAGCAAGCTTTGCGGCAGTGCGCACAGCTCGTACAATAATTCTTGGATGAACACCTATTAAGAATGCACTTTATATATATACAAAAATACAAACACTACAATACTAATTTATATATTGTTATTTTATTTCCAGTGGTGGCCACAGCAACATATTTTGAATCCACATTTTATAAGCAAATATTCGGGTATGATGTCTATATCAGTCAAGATGTCATTTGTAACACTTGAAGAAAAAGCAGGTCAGTCAATCAAGAGCTCACTGCTGCCGATAAACATTAGCTTTGGTGAAGTGTTGCCACCCTAAATAAACTAATTGTAAATGTCCTTCCACTTACCTTCCTCCACAAATGGCTTCAGCCGTTTTAGCAGTTCTCCAGCTAAGATCACCACAGATGTTGTACCATCACCAACCTGAAATTGATTACAATAACTGATTTAGAATCTATCACTTGAAGTTTTCACTAATTGTAAAGAAATTAATAATTGCCGCATCATAAAATCGTTTTGTCCTCCCTGATACGTCAGAAATTGGATCCGTGTTTATAATCATTTGTTTAACGAGTCAACTAAAATACTCATCTGTCCTATTTCATCATAACTTCTACAATTTGACAGGAAAAGATGAAACAGTACCTTAGTTGTAGAGGTGCTGGACTTATTAATTTTATGGATGGTAAGTATGGATAACAACTAATGAAACATGTTTATTCCATGTTATGTACTGCATGTTAATTTGCTTATGAATAAAATAATAATAAATAATTTGGAGATTAAAATGTTTTTCTTGTCAAGTTTTTGGTCCACTTTATGCCCTTGTCTTGCTAAAAGATGGTAAATGTAAATATTATATTATTTTGGTATGAGTAAGATAAATAAAACTGGAGAAAACAAATGACAAACTCGTGAATTAAGGTCCAGGGACACAAGGTGGTACCATACCAAACTTCATTATTAGAGAAATGTCAATACTAATTCCTCTTCTAAGATGGAGTTAGTTTTTAGGATTCTTATTCAACACAGAAATTCAACCTTTACATTTTTTAAGTTGAGATCATGCTACAACCAAAATATCACATTAATCACAAATTGTAATAGTAAAATATGCATACCTCAGCATCCTGTGATTTGGCAATATCAACCAATGTCTTTGCAGCTGGATGTACAATATCCAAAAGCTGTGAAAGTTATAATTCTAATTAATACCTTATATAGTAAAATGTTTTATATTTATATAGTTTACTCATAAAGATAAACATTACCTTCATAATAGTTGCTCCATCATTGGATATGACAGCTTTTCCAGCATGATCCACAATCAGCTTGTCCATCCCACGAGGACCCAATGTTGTGCGTACCTGGGTAAGTAAGTATACATATTTATCTCATCTTATACAAAACACTGTAATATGTAATAATCATATACTTACTGCATCCACAACCAGTTGACAAGCATTGATATTGGACACAAGTTGCGGCTTTCCCTGACTTTGGTCTGTCCCCTCTTTCAGCACTAATATTTGAGGTTGCTGAAATTTTTAAATGATGTAGATGAATATGACACATGCTTGGTATTATATTGCCTAAAGGTATGTTTCATTTCAGCTATTTAACCAAACCTGAAGAGCGAAGTTGGAAATGCATGATCAATTCCATAGGATCTTTATGACTCATGACTCTCTAATAGAGAACAAAGGAAAGGCTAAATAACACACACAAGGTATTTATTTACACATTAACTTTCTGAAATAATTTAAATTCAAAATATAGCCCAATAGCCTTCAAATAAAAAAATACATTTAAAAATGAAAGTACGCTTTCCTATATTAAAATATATGGACTATAACGTAATTTATCACATAAGCACTATTTTCTAATACAATTTAAAGGATTTCCGTATCGGATTTCAACGAAATTTTCAAATTATTTACCATCTTGATCGAAATTCAAAATCCTTATTCAATTCAAAACAAATCTTTTGATTTTGACGTAGGACAGTGGCAATTGGCACATGATACTTGTAAATGATTGACATGAGCATTTTAGATTATCAGTTTCTTGACATTTCAAATTAAACATATGTTATTTTTGTATTGTGACCCATGGATTATGGAATAGAAATAGATTTTATAGATACTTTTTCAAAAACATTGTATAAAAACAGAACAAGCTGCCTATTAGCCTATTACGGGACATACAAGCGAAATTTGTAAATCCTAAGGAAGCTTTAAAAATATCGAAATAATCGAATAGGTTTTTTAATTTATGTTTATATTAGTTATAATATTGAATATTTATTTATCAATCATTAACTAACATACTATACTACAAATAGTTATTTAAGATATTTGAGGTTTTTTTACGGATTATATTTTTGCAATTAAAGTTGACATGAGAGAATTATTATGGTGAGTAACCGAAATGTTGTTAAAAAAGCTTTTCTCTCCACATACTGACAACTATTTATGTGAAGCAATCGTTATATTTGCACCGTAATCGATTCAAAGCGCCAACGACTGCGTACCAAAACATATTTTGTCGCAGAATACATAATTATCAGTAATGTGTAATTAAAAAAATATTGCAGAAAGAAAGGGTGATGCCTAAAGTATCTAGATGCCTTTGTGATCATTTGTCTCATATTCCTAAAATGAGTCGATTTTTGCAATTTTTAGTCGTGAACCATACTACCGACTGATTAGTCTGGAGCCTGCTTTAGAGTTTAGACTTTTCGTTGGTTGTATAGGTAATTTTGGTCTATATACAGGGTACAAAGTACGTACCCATTTACTGCGAACTGTCAAATGTCAACAATTGATCAAACTAAACAGATAACATGGAGAATGCAGTCTGCAAGTTTAAATTATGGAAATATGAATTAAAAAAAACGTATACAAAATAAAAGTTTATTGTACACAAAGATTTCATTGCTTCCTATTCTTAATTTAAGATTAATAAAATTGAAAAATGACTAGACAAATTGATATCAAAGCAATAATATCACACATAGTGCGAGGAGATGGATTGGATAAATGCCGTATTTGCATGGGTAGTACTCGAGAAGGTCAAGTTTTCTTGGGAGATACGGTTATGAAAGATGGAGGGAAATCAGTAACTTTGGCCGAGATCCTGTTGAACATAACGGGTTTACAGGTATGTTAATGTGTAGTCTCCAATTTTGTGATAAACGAAACGTTCTATTTTTGACGCCTCTCAGTTCAAAATGGCGGCAATTAAAATACCAATTTTGTATGAGCATTATTATTGTAAAATAGAACCCGTTTTTGGTATCCAAATATTCAGACAACTACAAATACTTAGGTAGTTTCAATAGCATCAAGTATGTAGTTTAGATAGGTTAGTAAATCTAAGCCCAAAATAAGTCAACTTTATGAACAATACAAATGATTGCATATTAAGAAGATATTTCTGAAATATTTAAGAAAAAAAATATAAGGAAAATAGGTGACAGTTGGAACATGATGAGATTTCCAGTGACAAAAAATATAGTATAGTATATAGGTGCAGAAATCTCCATTACTTAAAACTAACATTAATGAATGTATTACCACACTTACTATCATCTACTAATAGAATATGCTTTATATGCCCCCCCCCCCCCCAGCTGCTCTGAATATAAAAAGTAGAGCAAGTTTATAACACTTAGTAAATTAATTGAATTACAAGTGAATGATGGAATTACAAGTATGTGCTGTTATAGCTGATAACAAAATTACTTAGGTTCAAGATTCTCTTAATATGTACAAAAATCCTGCCCAGTTTGCAAAAAAATATTCAAATATCCAGCAGAAATATGAGTCTCAAAGATTCCGACTTCTTTGGGGCCTTTTTTCTAGTGGTCAAGGTCCGAAAATGTCCATGCTAGAAAAGTATACCCAAATTATGATAAACAATTCATAAATCAAAAAAGTTATAAATTATTTAAGTAGTTAGACTTTACTGGAACTAGTTTTCTTGAACTAGTTGTGGTAAAGCTGATGCCCATAATAATATAAAAAATTGTGCATAGACATCATCTTTGTAAATATGCAGTAAAATATTTCCAGCTGACTCTTTGAACATGTAAATTTCATATTTTTAAGGTCTTGTTTAGTGTACCCCATATGGTATGGTGTTTCATAGGAAACTTTGATTTCCACTATACTTATTAAGCTGAGGCCAGATCAATAAATATAGCAAAATAATAGGATTATTTTAATTATAAAAAAGTTAATTGAATAATTCATATATTGAATGTCAATTCTATTGTTATCCACGGAATTTAATTTATATGTTTTTCAACAAACAGTTTACCATAGTAGCCATGTTCTTGTTCATCATACTAAGACACCTCATACCAGGTTTATGTGAAGAAATGTTTGTATTCTTTTTGTTTAAAAAAGGAAGGGTTATCTGGCAATTTTTTTCATGAATTTTATTAATGGATATGCAAGTTCAAGATGTAGCTTTTAGGTATTATTAAAGTTAGGAACCATTTACAAATGAACCCATGTTTTAAGACATTTTCTTGGAATATACCGGTGGTACATATATATTTAAATAATAGATAAAAATAGTTAATTCTTAATTTTCAAAACTGTCTGCCTCAACTCAACAGTCATCAAGATTGTTTTAAATAAAATAACAATGGAATACTGAATACCGACTCCAACTTAACAATTTAAAACATTTACCTATTAGATGATATGAAGTATTAATTAGTAATTACGTTTGTAATTGTGCACGCAAAATTATACAATGCTATGTTTATTATGAATCCATAAATAAATAAATAAAGCCTTTATTTCTACTATACCTAAGCTATTTACACTTTAATTACTATTATAGTATATACACTTAAGCTAGACAATTTTTTTTTTACTATCATAAAGCTATAATAATTTATTGTTCTATAGTAGTCGCCTCCTATGAATCTATACTTACTTTAAATGTTTTACTTATTTACTTTAAATAGGTTTTGGTAGTAGTTAAAAATACTAGAATGAAATACAGGAAGAGTTTATCAGGGTTATAAATGTGATAAATTATTTTATATAAGTTTATCTATTTCTCTTCTAATAACAACAAAACATATTTCAGATGCATTTCAATGAAGAACTTTGCCCTAGCGGCGTCTGCGCAGCCTGCACCAATCTGGCAATATCTGCTTTCCAGTTCCGAATTCTAGTCAGAAACTCGCAAAATGTATGGAGTAATTGTTTTAATTCAATCAATTTTATCGATGGAGAACACTGTCCGAAGTCCACCTATCTCGTATTCAATGACAATCTTACTTTGCAAAGTATAAAAAACTTCAAGGGCGACATGAAGAGTTTTGTCCAACAGTTCATAAATAAACCCAAGACGTACCACGAAAAACCGGAGAAGAAGGAGAGGGTCTCCAGGAATGGTCCGAACTGCACGTGCAGCGATTGTGGCAAAGAGTTTCACAGTCCGTACTACTTAAATTTGCATTTAAAGAACAGCAGTCTCAAGGAGGCGTGTTGGCTGTGCGCAAGGATGTTTGGGAGGGGCAAAGAAATGAAGTCCCACTTGCAAGAGGTGCATAAAATCGAAATGATCAAGTGCAAAGACTGCCCGTTACTGTTGAAAAACGAGTCGGAAGCAGAGGCTCACACTGCAAAGTGTCATTCTGAGAACGCACACACGTGCGTCGATTGTGGGAGCACGTTCAGCAAACGTGCGTCCTTGGGCCATCATAGCCAGATGCACGCTGTACGTACATGCAGAGTATGCGACGCACAGTTCGCAAATCGTGGCTGCTACAGATACCACAGATCCAAATGCGAGCCGAACGCTAAGCCGAACTTAAAAACGCTCCCGCGTAATAAGCGCTCCAATGTTCGCGATCCAGCCAGGTTCATTTGCGATTACTGCAAGAAGACTTATCCCACACGTCCGCAGCTGCAGAACCACATTATTTGGATTCATATGGACAAAAGACCACATCAGTGCCAATGGTGTGGGAAGAGGTTTTACACATCAGCGCGTCTATCGGAACATAGCGTGGTCCACACGAGGGAGAGGAAGTTCGCCTGTGACATTTGCGGGGTGAAACTGGTCTCCAAGATGGCGGTCGTCTATCATAGACGACGGCATACGGGCGAGAAGCCGTACGAGTGTGAAGACTGCGGCGAGTGTTTCATATCTTCGTCAAGGAGATCGGATCACGTTAAACGAAAGCATGGGAAGGGCCTGAAATTGGAGTGTGGGTTTTGCAAAACAGCGTTCGTACGGAACCATGAACTGCAGAAGCATATTAAGAAAATGCACTGGATGGACGATAACTATACGGAAGTGAAAAACGAGGAAGCGCTCAAGTAAATTTCGCTAATTTACTACATCAACACTTATATAAGACTAAAGTTGTTTGGAACGCGCAGGGGGCAAACGAGCAGGAGGCTCACCTGATGTTAAGTGATACCGCCGCCCATGGACACTCGCGACGCCAGAGGCCTCACCAGTGCGTTGCCGGCCTCTAAGATGCTTATACGCCCTCTTCTTGAAGGTCCATAAGTCGTATTTTTTAGTCCGAGGATGGGTTAAGGGAGGGAAATAAACGAAAATGTAAAGATGGAGAAAATTGTTTCTTTACACGTGTTACTAAAATACGAATTAAAAGCAATAACGATTTATAACAACCAGCATTAAGTTTCCTTTAAATATAACGATGATTTACCAACATTAAATAAAATATAACATTCAAATGAAATGATTTATTAATTTTCTCTTAAACTATGATCACATTTATTACATACACACTGATTCACATAAAATAGAAAAATCGTCTGGCTCTATATTGTGCGTTTAAAATTACACAATTATCTATCCTTAAAGGGAAGCCTTTTTTGCAGATACCGTCAAAATTAAATTTTGCTGAACATCATATAAATAATTTTATGAATTAATTTAGTATTTAGCAACTTGCATTAATTATAGATGTTTATTGTTAATTCTATAATCACGCCAATCGCAATATTATAATAAGACCCCTTAACAGTTCCTTGAATTTTATCTTGCAATATTAAAAAAATATAACCTCTAGTTCAGTGTTTTGCAACCTTTTTCATGATGCGACCCACCTGGTATAAAAAAAATATTTCGCGACCCCCCTTGACCTTCGGTTTTTTATCATGTATGTAGGTGTATGTTACAGTATTACCATTAACAATATTAATTGTCTTTAATTTTGTTTTTTTTTTGCTAAAGTACCCATTTTTTTCGACCTCTGGCGACCCCCCTACAGAAGCTTCCCTGGGGGGTCGCGACCCACAGGTTGAAAAACAATGCTCTAGTTGAATCAAATTATCTATTTTAGACTACATTTATATTCACAGGTAACATGAGTGCAATAAAAATAAAATAGAATACAAAGTTTAATGATTTGGAATGCTAAAGTCGGCCTTATAGCTAACAGGAGAACTTCAGGCAACCACAGTGAGGATACATTGCTATGGGGACAAATATAAATACAATTTATTTATGAGGAATGCAATTTCAAGAGCATATTTATGCTACTTGCCAACTGGTACCATTTTAAGTTTTTCTTTAATGTTGACCATTTATCCAGGAAGGTTGTATATGATCTTAGTTGCTTCATACATTTCGTTAATCTGTCTCTTAGAGTCTAGATAAACAAAACACTATTTTTATTATTTGATAATACTTTGGAGTAATAAGAAATTACAGTACAATAATTAGGATTACCGGTGACGACTTATACAAAACTAAAAACAAAATTTAATTAATTAATTTTTGGTCTACGTAAACACAAAATATTATTGTCAATATTCAAATTTTGGCGCGAACGGACACAATTTAAATAATTGTCAATAATATTTAAACTGGCAACATTATGACAAACTGTCGGCTAAGTTGATCACGAACTTGAATACCAACACGCAGCATCCCCGGGCTTAACACAATTTCCTTAAACTTAGAAATAAGTACTCGAAATTAAATTGAAGAATTATAGTTTATGTTTAGTGACATTAGGTTTCATGTCATTCTGGTAATGCCAGAGTGCACAGACTTATAAATGTAAATATATGGTCTATGAGGTTCATAAAAAAAAATTCTGTAACAATGTTGTGTGTAGACCTCAAGTATAAATATAGCGACTACGGGTAATTTGTGTCTGGTACATTTACTCATTGTAGTATTGCTGCCAAAATAAAGCTGTTTCTTTACTATCAAAGCGACACGAGTGGTATATGGGATTAGTTTTACGGCAAGTTGCTAATAATAACAGCACTAGAGCGCATAATGCTCAACGTTGAGTGTTCCAACTACAAATTCTGTTCATATGTTATCGTTAGTAATATTATTTGTTAATTAATTTCTAAGTCTTTCGTTTCGTCGTAGATTTTGGAAATAATCTAAGTTATAGTATATAATTTTCTTAGAACTCATTTAAAAAATTACTCAAAACGTAAAATAAATGTTAACGAAATAAACAAAATCCAAATTACTTTAAATAAATAGTTTTCAACCAACTATTATTGTTTACCACATAATTTCTACATTAATGAGGTTTGCTAACTCTATGGTTATTTTTTTCACACTGAACTTAGAGCATTCTGCTAATTCACGTTCCAATTAAGCTTCAGCATAATTCAACATTGTCGCATTATGCTCTGTAATTCGAAAACCATAAATAGCTGCCTAGAAGCTTCTTTCAAATTTATTACTAAGTTGATGTGTGTTCACCTTATATTACGTTTAGAATTAAATTGTGTGTAACATGATAATTAAAATTTGTCATCTCACCGTTTTAACTTCAAAATTGGTTCTTGCAGCTTTAAACAAATTGAAAGAAGAAATACTTTAGTAAAAACAACTAGATTGAATTGGAATAACAACTTTTAGGATGAGTTATAATCTACTAATAAATTATAGTTTTCCAACCACATTTATACCAAAACCCTAATAACGTCACGTCAAGTCTTAAATATATAACATTTATTTCCTATAACAGACGTTTTAATACAACTGAGTACTACTTCATTTGCAGAATATATTATATCTAATGTGTATTGTAAAGAAACAAAATCCGCTATTTTGGAAATTATTAGTGATTCGTATGTATTGTATAAAGTTCGAGTTGTTAAACCAATAAATTTTTCAATGAGACTTGTGAATGCCTTACCAAATGTCTCATTATCTTTAAATTTAGCTTCTGCTTTAATATATATATTTTCTTTATATTCGTCATATCTATCAAAACCAGTTTGAGACTCGAATTTTTTTCGTCTTAACCTTCTGCATTTTTTCGTATACAAAACATTAACAGATTTGAATATATCAAAATTTTGTTTTTCATTTGATTTACAGTTTTCATCCGGAACATTAACAAATTTAATTGGTTTATTTCTTAAATCCTTACTTACTTCTATTTTATCATATATACTTTTGACTCGTTCAAATTCACTATTTTTATCGTTAAAAATACTGTTTGAACTAACTTTGGCATTCAGACGTTCAGATGTTACTTTCAGTTTGTCTCCTGTAGTTCTTTTCTTATTAACCGTATCAAACTCATTATTTATTTCAACCGTGTGTGGCTTTGAATTACTGATTGCATTTTGTTGTTTTAAAAAGATTTGATTAGTGTTTTGCCCGGGTACGATTCCCTGCGTGGTAATATATGGTTCGCGACCCGCCTAGGCGAACAGTACTCGGGGATTAGCCTCATGTATCTCACATAGGAATTGATCTTGCTCTATCGGTTTCTTCACCCACGTTCCCAGTTGAGCTTTCTCGAATGCCGTCACTAGGCACTGTTTGGCGAGCTGAAAGGAATTTATTAGAATAATAACTACGCCTGGTTTAAACCATTACGGCGAGGCGTCGCTTGGCGCATTCCATCAACAGGAAGCAATACAGTAAAGCCTAAGACAATAACTTTGCACGCCTGATAAAAAATATGGCGAATGGGGTGGAGGTAGTTTAGGATATTGAAAAAGGATCATAGGAAGGAACGAAAGGAAATAGGAAGAATTAAAAAATATTATTCCTGAAAGACAATTCGTGCCATCCTATCATACTAACTAGCCTCTGGCGTTACCATGGCAACCTCTCAACTTAAAAAACGCTATAAATATTTAAACGTCGGTCTTGTCCCGCTACAGCTTATTCCGGTGTGTACATACCTGATAACAAGTAGAGAGTTGCTTTGCCTCAGCGTAGAGAAGCTTCTCCGGTTCCTGAACGAATGGTCTGTCTCCAGCTGTGCCCTGTTAACATTTTACCCACGTAGCCATGTCTATTATGACGCTATGTCAATTCTTTATTCATTAAAAATAGTCTAATTCTCTCTCTCTTTCCATTACGATAATGCTGTGATTGGGATAAGACATATCTCCCGCGGAGGAAGACGTGTGCGTCCTCCAACCTAAAATAATCCTTGATACTCCGACTTGAAGGATTCGTGGCTGATGTCGAGAAATTGGTCATCGTATAAATTGCATTTTTTTGGATAGATTTGTAATAGAAGAAATTAATAATAAATATACATTATAATAGAAAAGCCGAATGTCAACAATTTAAATTAAAGATTATCAAATTAAATTTAAATTAAAGTCAATTAAATTAAAATTATTAATATAAATTAATAAATTAGTATATTTAATTAGTAAGCCGGCGGGGGCTAGTAAAAGAACGTAAACAATATGTAACAAGTGTTTTATACAAGTAATGAATACTAATAATAATCTTCATTCAGACACCCTTTTATAACATAGTTTAAATTATTTTTCATAGTTGGTAAGATTGGTGTTTTACAAATATAGCCGCTGACTAAAAAAATTAGCTGTATGCCTCATAATTACCCACATTTTAGCAAAAAGAATGAGCCCATACCTGTGGTAATGGCGGTAGTTGTTTTATGAGATATATCCATCTCGCGAACATCGCTTGCTTACACAAAAGTGAGGGTAGTTCGTTATCTAGTTTCCCAGTAACCGCGTTCACCACTTCTGGCGCCTGAAATGTAGAATAGAACTTTTGAATACATCGTAATAGACCAATTTACTAGCAACTCTCCGCGAAAAGGCCCTGAAACACTCCAGCATCGGCCCGACACCTGATGATGATCATGATCATCCTTAGGCTGTTGCCTCTACCAGCGATTGAGGGTGTTTTTCGCGGAGTACTTCTATTAAATTGGTCTATTAGAATTCTATCCTATGGTCTTTCACACAGCAACGTCTGATTCTATTAATTATATACAACTTTTGATTTTTTATCAATGGCCAAAACTATATGAAATTTATTAAGTCGACGTATTTTGCACAGAATATTATTAAAAAAAAAGTTTAAAACCGTTCCGAAACTAACAAAAACCAACTTGAATAACGAAGTATCCAAGGTATTTTTCCATATTGAAACTTAAAAAAATTCTCACATTTCTGAACAGTACTAGAGGCACTGTTACCGCCGCCCATGGACACTCGCGATGCCAGAGGCCTCACCAGTGCGTTGCCGGCCTCTAAGATGCTTATACGATCTTTTCGTATTGTAAAGCATACAACTAATTACGTTGGACAATGACTTATTTTTACTATATGCCTATAAGCGAAGATATAGCCCTTCTGATAGTCGTAGCCTCAAATATCAACATATAATATGAGCGAGAACATGATTATACTTTTTTACTTCGTTTCTTTATGAAATAATAATAACGGTAATAGCCGAAATACATGGCCCTAAATATGATACAGATATACGAACCTGAGCGATAGCACACCAACAAACGGAGAAGGACGGCGCGCGCGCAGGCGATCTAGTTTCCGTACTTGCAGCACGTGCCAATTTCGGCGCAACAAGGCGATACGGTTCTGGCAAACCTTGTATGTAACCTTCGATTCGACCGCAAATTGCTCTGAAATAGATAAAAGATAAGCCTGAAACATTTAACCTTCGTCTCTTATGTTTACGCCGTTAAGAGAATTCACGCAAATCTCAGTACTGGCTACAATTTTTCTTTATGTATCGCGGCTGAACGCGATGAATTTTAATCTTAAAGAAATCAAAGACAAAAAAGTATGCAGAAAATCCCAATAGACCACTCGACGCACGCTTCGCTCCGACACTGGAGCATCATCAGGATAAAATCCGGTGTCGGAGCGAAGCGTTGGTTGTGGGTTTTTCGCGGAGTGTTGCTTGTATATTGATCTATTGGGATTTTGTATTTTGACTTCCGCGAAGTAACTATAATTATAAAGTAGTATGTTATAATAGACTAGCGAAGCGTATAATAAATGTAGGTTAAATAATTCTATCGTTACATAACAGTTCCCCACTAGCAGCGGGTATCGGCCATTGGAAATGCGCGCGTAATCTAACAGTTGGATGTTACAGTTTGATCAATCGATGTGATAATGCAAAACGTTCTACCGATCGCCTGTTTCCTGTCTGCGATACGTAAGCGATAAATTTCTTTACAACATTATATAGGCAAATTGTTTATAATTTAAGAATTAATCATTTCAATTATTCCTTTATCAAATATATTAATTTTTTGACGTGCATTTTCATAAACCTATTTGGACTTTTCACTAACGGGATTCCGTCAATATTTTTACGTATACATGATTTTTTTCTCTCACACAACTTGTTTTGCTTCAGATAATTTTTGTTTGTTATATTTTTTTTAATTTCGAAATTCCTTCTTTAATATTATTATTATAACTTTATATCACAACATAGTATAAAACAAAGTCGCTTTCTCTGTCCCTTTGTATGCTTAATTCTTGAAACTACGCAACGGATTTTGATGCGGTTTTTTTTTAATAGAGAGAGTGATTCAAGAGGAAGGTTTATACGTATAATAACATCCATTAAATAGTAGAGAAGTACTGTTGTATTTTTGAGGTTTCTAATGTGGTGTCGTAAATAATTACATTTTTTCCGTTTACATTGTAAACGCAGGCTGAACCCTACGAGTTTTATCAAAATAATGTACTAAGTATTGTACACATTGAAAAGGTCTACAGAAAAGTCCATTTTAACCAATACAGCATTAATCCTTAACTAATTGAATACCTTGAATAGATTGTTCATTTAATATAGATCTATATGGCTTTAAGTAAATATTTTCGAAGATATTACAGATTTTACATACACTTTGAATTTACCAGCGATCGGGCGCGTTTATTTTTTCTGTAGTGTATTTAGTATCAGCATTGCACCCGTGCGAAGCCGGGGCGGGTCGCTAGTATATATATATAAAATTATATATATAAATAATAAATACTAGACATACATGGTTCACACAACGATATTTGTCTATCTAAATAAGTGTATGTTGTCTAAACTGTTGGCTTATTTAATAAAAAAATTTTTACATAAAAAAATAATAAAAAATTGTGCTGGATACAAAACATTATAATATATACTACCTTCATCAAGTTTTAATTCTTATTTTTCGCTTTTTAATATTTTTTTATGATAGATCTTAGAATAGTGTTTACCGCCGTTTATGGACATCTGCAACGCCAGGAGTCTCACAGGCGCGTTGCCGGCCTTATAAGTAATATCATAGGGAAACACATATTATTGCTATATATATCTCGATTTAGCATGTTTTCACACAACGTTTTAACTAAATTATATTAATAACTAATTATATAATTAATATCGGGACCCTTCCACTCAACCTACATCTCACAAGGAGTGGTGACCGTTGCTTGGTCATAACTTTGACTTCCTAACATCTTAAGGCTTTTATGTAAATTCCATTTGCACTGTCTTAACTAAACATATTTTAAATATAAAGTTATAGTGAACGAAGGGAATACTAATGTCGATTATATAATTATTTTTGAGTGCATTTGCAATTATAAAACTTAATACGCTAGTTAAAGTTTAGTAGCTAACCAAAAATGGATTTAAATATCAGGGCTTCGTAAAGAAAAACACTTCATTATCGGATTTAAGTTTAAAATCGATAGTCGATACCAACTCCGGGGCAATAAATACAGATAACACACAACCTCTCTGAAGCTGTGACACTTATTTTGACAATTAACACCTTTTGTCTTCAGTCTACCGTACACGCACGCTGTAAAGCACGCGAAACGTCGGAGAAATTTAAAATAATGTAAATATATTTAAATTTCGCAAAAATACATAACTCAATCCGTTAATAAAGTGTTTTCCTTTAAATGAGTAACAGTTATGTTCATAAAAGACAATATTATCGGACATTTGTGATTTATAAATTGTACTACCTTCATGAAACGCCGGAAAACATCCGGAGTAAATTGAAACAAGTACATTGTCATGTCAGATACAGATACTTCCGATTCTTTGCGAGAGATTTCCATCAAGTGGAATGGGTAACTCAAATTCCACATCGTCGTCGTCGTCTCAGCCTGCCAACGTCCACTGCTGGACATAGGCCTCTCCCCTAGATTTCTAGTAACACCGGTTCCTTACACCTAGCATCCAGCGCTTTCCCTCAACTCGCACCAGGTCATCCGTCCACCTAGTGGGAGGCCGTCGTACCCTCCGCCGTCTGGTCCATGGTCGCCATTCCAGAACTTTTTTGCCCCAACGGTTATCGTTTCTTCAGGCAATGTGCCCCGCCCATTGCCATTTAAGCTCATAAGCTCTGCGAGCTATATAGGTCACTTTGGTTCTTCTACGGATCTCCTCATTTCTGATTCGATCACGTAGAGAAACACCACTAGTCCTGAGGTAAGTGACCACGTCTCAGCGCCGTAAGTAAATTCCACATAATATATTAAAATCACGTATATACGTATACTTAATGAGACCATTTGTCAAATTTGATGCGAGCGACAGTTCAGTACGTTTAGTTTTTCCCAACTTTAAATACGTAGACGCAATTCAATTCGATTTCGCTATTGATGTATTCTTAACGATGCATTTTGTAAACAAATTGCGCCACGTTATGGCATAGAAAATTCGTAGCGCGAAAAACAGTTTCATTTTTTCGCAAGCGAATCGCGTGTGCTGACACGCTAGCTGAAAGGAATGTTCCCTTTGCGCCTCATACGATCATCAGTATAAAATACGTATAGGAAGGCTTTTGTATCTAACGAGGAAGGTTTTATCATGAATAAAATAATATTTTTCGTTGCGTTACGTCGTGCAAATTTTAACACAACTAAAAGGATTCTCTCTTAAGAATATTCCTTGAAGTACGAGGATGGAGAGAAAGAATAAAAAAAGATTTGACAAAAAACCTCAAAACAGTTCTCTTCTACACCCATACAAAGGATTCGTATTAGTCAATTTGGACTTTAATAACATATACATAAAGTTCAAACGAATCACTTGTCAACATGGCAATGTAATTTTTGACTTATTAACTTTCTGAACAGCATAGCAGAATAAGTATTTAAAAAAAATGCATTATAGAAAGGTGTGTTGTAACTCCGTAAGACAATATTCGTCTGTAAACCGTACCAGCGCATCCAGTGAAACCTGGTTAATTATGATCTCAAGGGACTAAGACAATAATTTAAGGGCCTCCAATAATCAAGTTTTCCAATAAATTATCGAAATATGCCGTTATTCTAACTTTAGAGGCGGAAACGTTAATATAACCTGAATAAATAGTCTCAATTATACAGGTAACTGAGCTAAAGAGTCTCAATTATAGAGGTAAACATCGAAAGAGTCTTAAAATTCGATTCTCATTTAACGAGGTTCCAAAAGTCCCGTTAGTCCACATTGCAACTCTGGGTAATACAGGTTTCCCACTTATCCAGATCCGGTATTTTTAGGGTATTCAGAATCCTGTAACCGTGACCGTCTGTCACCAGGCTTTCTCTGATGAATAGTTGTATGGTAAAATTCAGACTGTTCTGCGTATAACAAATTAAACATTTCCGCTGGTAGTGAGTGTTTAACACTGGAATAAGCAGATATGTGATAGCATATAATAGAATCATATCTTTCCAATTTAATTATTTAAATTCACTTCTTTTGTAAGGAGATGTTTATTCGAAAATAGGCATTTGTAGGCTGTTGTGGAGAACCGGCAAGAAACTAAATGAATGCTCTCTTCAATAATTGTATTGCTAACAAACACTTATTTATAATAAATTATTAACTTTCAATTGATTAATCAAAACAAGGGTTGATCGTAGAAGGGTGAAAATTTAGGATTGTATGTATTTTTGTATGTTGTATCATAAAATATGAAACTAAAAATTTTGTTAAAAAAAAATTTAGGGATGGACTACCCTTAACATTTAGGGGGATGAAAAATATATGTTGGCCGATTCTCAGACCTACTCAATACGCTCACAAAGTTTCATGAGAATCGGTCAAGCCGTTTCGGAGCAGTTCAACTTCGAACATTGTGACACGAGAATTTTATATATTAAATAATCAGCTGAGAAAAAGTTTAAACTCACAATTAAATCGTACTACAATTTTTTATAACAATTATTAGTAAACTCAACAAGAATACAATAAGAAAAACTAACCATCGTATTTTTACATAATAACATTAAAAAACATGAGATACAAGACATATAAATTACATTTATATCTTTTATTTTATTATTTTTTTTTAAACTGTTCAAAACAAAACCTCACCTAACGCAATATGCAGCGGTTAATCACTACATAGTATAAAACAAAGTCGCTTTCTCTGTCCCTTTGTACGCTTAAATCTTTGAAACTACCCAACGGATTTTCATGCGTTTCTTTAAATAGATAGAGTGATCAAGTGGAAGGTTTATATGTATAATAACATCCATTAAATAGTAGAGAAGTACTGTTGTATTTTTGAGGTTTCTAATGTGATGTCGTAAATAATTACATTTTCTCCGCTTACATTGCAAACGCAGGCTGAACCCTACGAGTTTTATCAAAATAATGTACTAAGTATTGTGCACATTGAAAAGATCTACAGAAAAGTCCGTGATGGTATATGTCTATCTCTTATGGATAACCCACAATAACTTTTTTTTTGTCATTTACTTTTTACGATAACGCGGTTATTTTTCTGTATTTAGTATCAGCATTGCACCCGTGCGAAGCCGGGGCGGGTCGCTAGTCGGTAATAAATCAGAAATATGTGGGTTCAATTACGTGTTACGATGCATTGTGAGCGGTTAGCCGAGAAATTGGATAAGGCATGCAATTTTGACATCGACTATACAAGAACCACATTACCGTCTCTTTTATTACCTATTATTCTCTTATATTAAGAGAGATAGTCAAAACGCGAGGTTGAGCTGGAGGGTTTTTAAATAGAATATATTTAATTCAAATTTATATTTAACTAGCGACCCGCCCCGGCTTCGCACGGTTCGCACGCAAAAAAGTTATTGTGGGTTATCCATAAGAGATAGACATATACCATCACGGACTTTTCTGTAGACCTTTTTGATGTGTACAATGCTTAGTACATTATTTTGATAAATCTCGTAGGGTTCAGCCTGCGTTTGCAATGTAAGCGGATAAAATGTAATTATTTACGACATCACATTAGAAACCTCAAAAATGCAACAGTACTTCTCTACTATTTAATGGATGTTATTATACATATAAACCTTCCTCTTGAATCACTCTCTATTAAAAAAACCGTTGTCCGTCGTCAAAATCCGTTGTCCGTCGTCAAAATCCGTTGCGTAGTTTCAAAGATTTAAGCATACAAAGGGACAGAGAAAGCGATTTTGTTTTATACTATGTAGTGAGAGTACCTGTTACTAGAAAATATGTCTTGTTACTGTGTAACTAGATCAAAAAACCAGAAAATAAAAGGTTTCCTGATACAACATATCAAATATAATATAGATATAACCGTAACAAACATATATACTATATGTGTAATGTGAATTATTTGAATAAATCTGGATGACTCACCCTTAACCCTGATTTGTTATTGAGCTTAAAAAAATAATTTTATTCATAACTGCGTATACATTAAAACCTCTGCAGCCTCATCCCTGCAACGAGCAACTTGTGGGTAAACCTCACGAAAAGGAATTATCACCATGTTTAATGGACAATGGTCACGAAGCCAGAACGTTAAAAAATATTGTACCTACATTGGCTGTGGTCTGGACGTTATATGTATTTATATAAAGTATCTCTTCTTGTGGTGCCACTTTATGACTAAAGGTTGGCTCTTAACAATTTAAATCGTCGGAAATCTTGCGCTAAACGGAAGAGCTCCTCGGCGGATGTAATTCCGATTCTTATACTCCGCAACCAAGACTTCCTCCTGCCAGGCCGTCAATAGTGTATAAAGTATACATCAGTTCTATTTGCAGGTCCTCCAGGTGTGCAGTTTGACAATGCCCTACTCCAAATATCACCCGTTAATAAGGACAAGTGCCCATTCGTGCGTGACAACAATGATGTTACCTTTCAGTTGTATACAAGGTGAGGCAGCAATAGTGTTTATAAAGTTAACCATAAAGGCCGGAAACGCACTGGTGAAGCCTCCGGAATTGCGAGTGTTTATGACACTTAACATCAGGAGAGCTTCCTGCCCGTTTGGCCCCTACTTTATAAAACAAACAAATTGTAGCCATAAATTGTCCAATTTTATTTAAATGTATTCCCGTAATTAGAATAAAATGCTCCCTTTAAATGTTGGAGCGATTTGCATAATTGCTTGTCATTTGTATTATTATTATTACATATTTAAATTTTTGCAAAAATACATAACTGAAATCCGTTAATAAAGTGTTTATCTTTAAATGAGTAATAGTTATGTTAATAGAAGACAATGGTTGCAATTCTGATTGTACACACTCTAAACTAAAAATCTCTAAATTAAGCTTTAGACCTGTCAAACAGTTTTCGAGAGCGTAACCTATTCTGTGCATCTCTAAATTGATAGCAGTAAGGTTTAAATTGTCAATGTAGAAATATATAGAATAGGTTACACACGTTTGACGGGTCTAAACCTAGAGATTTTTTTAGTTTTAGAGGTGTACATCAGAATCGCCACCAATATTATGACTTCAAAATTGGTAATAATTTGCAGACACAACCCAAACGAACCGCACACCCTAACCATAGACGACGATGAGAGCTTATTTGCATCGAATATTGACTTCAATGACGAGACAGTCATATACTTCCATGCTTTTATGGAAACGTCAAACGATGGCAGCGCCCTCTTGGTTCGAGAAGGTATGAGAAAAAAAATATCTTAAACTTCAGAACCGAAAGCTAGTGTTAATACATCATGTTTGTCTTTAAATCAGACACCTGTTCTGTGCTTCCGTCGGCATAATCATAATATTTTTGGTGTAACCACTTATTACCTTTTGCGGATGACATTTTTGGAGCGAACAGCGTCACCAAGGTGATAAAACACAATTTTGGCATCTATGTCACCAACGAAAACCAATGTCCATTACTGCGTGACGTTTGCGAACATTTTGTAAAGTTCTAGTATCAGCGGTAATGTTCTCTACATTACCGCTGATACTAATACAAATACTAATACAATACTTAATTGAAACTACTAAATGTGATTTTTCAATTTAGTAACGTGTCAGATTTTGGTGTTATTGTATGCGATCATTATAGGTGCTTCATGAGCTATACATTTAACCCTTCTTTTGTGTTATTTTTGATTTACAGTTAGCTGTTTAATTTCTTTTATACCCTTTAGGACTTGTTCATAAGAATTACTGTCTCAATTTGCTGTATTTTACAGTTTTAAATATTTTACTAACTATTTAAAGATAGTTACAGAATGACAAATAAATTAACATATATCATTTTGATATAACGATATTTTATTTGTCATAGTTCACGGAAGGTAGAAACTTTCCGTGAACTATGACAAATATATCAAAGTTATTATCAGGTCAATTATCTATATTTATAATACAGTGCAATCTCGATATAACAAATCGGAGGGGAACAAGAAAATATTCGTAATATCAAGTAATTCGTTGAACTGAGGTTTGTTAT
Source organism: Pontia daplidice (assembly GCA_963693355.1). Lineage (NCBI taxonomy): Eukaryota > Metazoa > Arthropoda > Insecta > Lepidoptera > Pieridae > Pontia > Pontia daplidice. The sequence continues at coordinate 8,761 of CAVNZL010000023.1, read as the reverse complement.
GTTGAGGTTAGATTGGTCTAAAATTCGTTATAAAGAGGTCCTCACAAACAAAAGCGTGTCGAAACATGTCGAGACATGAATCACGTTATAAGATTAAGAGTTATATTATTGGTGGAAACTTTATATAAAGGTTTTGGGTTGGCATATTCGTTAATTAGAGGTATTAATACTTTTAATAGTTGAAAATTCGTTATAAAGAGGTTGTACACAAAGAATGTTCGCAATGTAAAGGTATATTTTATATTGACTCTTATGGACAATTCAAGGGGATTACGAAAAATTTGTTAAATCGAGGAAATCGTTATATTGAGGTACGTTATATGAAGGTTGCACTGTACAACGAAATAAACATGTTTGTTTCTTTTTCGCGTTTTCTAAAATTAAAAAAAAAAACGAAGTTAGCGAAACAATAGTTGAAGGCCGCTCTTTTCACGCGCACGCGCATATACATTGTCTCCAGCCTACATGCAGCGGCAAGACACAAACGTCATAATGGTAGACGCGCAACGTCTGGAAGCAGGCCCGTGGTACTTCACAGCTGCTTCCAACACCTGGTACATCGGAAGCATCGCTGCCCAATTCGTGGACTATTTGGTATCCAGGTAACACTTTAATTGGCTACTATTTCTGGCAGAAACTGTCTCATCGTTCCTGTCTCACTGTTTGGGTGCAGATGCTAACAATACGTAAATATAGTATAGTATATACGTGACAGTAAAGAAAAGGAAGCTAGAATATTTCGGTCATGTCATGCGTAACCCCCAAAAATACGAGCTCCTTCAGCTAATCATACAAGGCAAAGTGGCGGGTAGAAGGAGGCCTGGCCGCAGACGTACATCTTGGCTTAAGAATCTTCGGCAATGGTTTGGTCAAAGTACGAAGTCGTTGTTCAGAAACGCGGCATCCAACGTTAAATTAGCTGTAATGTTCGCCAACCTTCAAAAGGAGACGGCACCATAAGAAGAAGTATATACGTAATATTTGCAGGGGCTTAAAATTGTCCAAGACACACTTCGTCGGACACAGTTTGGGGTCTCAGAGTGCCGGAGTAGCTGGATATAGCTTAAAATCAGGTAAATCATTTCACGATTTATTAAATTGTTAAAAAGAAAATATTCAATATAATAAATATTCTAACAAGTGATATTGATATATATATATTTTATATTTGAACAGGTCGCGTGTCACGCATTACTGGTCTGGACCCAGCATTTCCCGACAAAATACCACTGAACAGAGGTTGGATCCATCTGACGCTGACTTTGTGGACGTTATTCACACAGACGCTGGCATATTTGGCAAGTATATTATTAAAGAAAAACACTTTTTAAAGTATTAAGTTGTGTATTTTTTACAAAATTTAAATATATTACATTTTTTTTAATTCCGACGTTTCGCGTAGCTTTACAGCGTGCGTGGTCATGGTAGACTGAAGACAAAAGATTAATAAAATACATAACTTAATCCGTTAACAAAGTGTTTTTCTTTAAATGATTAATACCCAATCACTAGAGTTTCAGAAATAAGAGATCTTGGAGTATATTTTAGGGCGGACCTTAGTTTTGCACAACACATAAGCAGGTTATGCAAAAAGGCCTACAGGAACCTGGGCTTTATTCTACGAATGGCTCGTTCATTTACAAATCTAACTGCATTAAAGGCGTTATACAATGCATTAGTGAGAAGCCACTTGGAGTGCAATGCAATAGTGTGGGCTCCTTATGAAACTAAATACAGTCTTAAGTTAGAGAAAATTCAAAAATAAATTCACTCGTTTCCTCTATTTGAAATTGTATGGAGTGTATCCTTTCTTCCCCCCTCAAGTACCGTCCCTGTTTGTTTTGGGTATGGTAGGATATAGCCAGCTGCGCATTAGGAGAGAGCTGGCTATGGCAGTTTACTTATTTCGAATTTTTACTGGACGGTCACATAATGTGGATATATTGGCCCAACTCAGTTTGCGGGTTCCAAGCAGGAACTTGAGGCGGGGGTCGCAATTGTTGAACGTACCACTCACACACACAAATTTAGTCAGTAAGGCGCCTCTCACGAGAGCGATACATGTACTGAATAAGGTAAGTGTTGAACTGGACTTGTTTCGTTGTAGCCTGACGGAATTTACAATGGTGACTATGTATATACTTAGTTATAAGATGTAAATGTATTTTTAGCGATTAATGTAAATAAGTTCTATCGTATTAGCGATGCTGTAAAGATAGAAGTGTGTATGGTAAATAAATAAATAAATAAATAAATAAATAAATAAATAAATAAATAATAGTTATGTTAATAAAAGACAATATTAAGTTTATTATTAGTTTTGAGTTTTCCACACATACTCTAGATCTTAGATATTCGCCAGGAATGTTAAATCAAAAATGTGGACGTTATTCACACAGACGCTGGCATATTTGGCAAGTATATTATTAAAGAAAAACACTTTTTTAAAGTATTGTTGTGTATTTTACAAAATTTAAATATATTACATTTTTTATTTAATTCCGACGTTTCGCGTGCTTTACAGCGTGCGTGGTCACGGTAGACCGAAGACAAAAGATTAATAAAAATACATTACTTAATCCGTTAACAAAGTGTTTTCTTTAAATGATTAATAGTTATGTTAATAAAAGACAATATTAAGTATATTATTAGTTTTGAGTTTTCCACACATACTCTAGATCTTCGATATTCTCGCCAGGAATGTTAAATCAAATGAAATTACTGTTATGTACGTCGTTAATATCAGTATCCACAAAAACAAATAGTTTCTATTGCATACTCTTTAAATGAGTGAATTAAATGCATTTATATAGAGTTGTTGTGACTAATTTTTGGATGTCGGTGCCAGAACGCAATTTTACCACTAGAATCGTTAAGTAGGTCCAGTAGTGGCTAGTATAATAAATCTTCACAATTTTTGTGCTGGATCGTTTTGTGAAACTTAGTCAAATTTAGATAAAAGACTAGCTGTCCTAGCAAACGTTTTGCCATACATGTGATTTCAATTTTCAATTAATAAATAAAAAATAGGTTGATCGTAGAGTGGTAAAAATTTAGGGTTGTATGTATTTTTTGTATCATAAAAAAATTATAAAAATAAAAATAAATGAGGTGGACGACCTAACCTAACCTAACATTTATAATAAATGAACAATATATGTTAGCCGACTAAGACTTAATACACTCACAAAGTTTCATGAGTATCGGTCAAGCCGTTTTGAAAATTTTATATTACACTAGCTGATCCGGCTGTTTTGCCATACATGTGATTTCAATTTTCAATTAATAAATAAAAAATAAGGGTTGATCGTAGAAGGGTGAAAATTTAGGATTGTATGTATTTTTGTATGTTGTATCATAAAAAAAATAGAAACTAAAAATTTTGTCTAAAAAATAAAATTTAGGGGTAGACTACCCTTAACATTTAGGAGGTTGAAAAATAGATGTTAGCCGATTCACACAATTTCACAAAGATATAAGATTACAATTTAGAATTTAAATAATAAACTTATTTTTGCAGGCTACAACCAGGTCATGTGGACTTCTTTCCCAACGGCGGCAGTAGCCCTCAACCCGGCTGCGAACTGGAGGTCGTCATACCGCAACAGGATTTGCTCAATAAATGTATGTAATATAAAAGCTCTGAAGCGCTGACTATTAAAATTGAGAACTCTGTGTAGCCGATAAGTAGTCAAAACGAAAAGTATACGTAACAGTGAGGGTATGTTATGTGTTTCAGCAGGTGACGTAAGCAAATAATTCACAGATCCTTGTTTCGTATTAAAATTCACAGTCAGTTGAACAATGTACAATCTAATTAATGTGACACTAACTTAATTACTACACAAGACTGAACGATGACTTTGATTCGAAGCGATTCGTGGTGCGCGGGAGCCGTCTCGAACGAAAAACGTGCCAAGATGGCCGCCTCCTACACCATCGACAACGACGCGTCGCTAGACTGACTTTTGGCAGCTAAAAGTCAACCTGACGTCTTTGATGCGTCTTATACTTAAGTCGAAAATATATTTATGGATATGATAGATGTGTTAAACATTAAATATCTTAGAATAATGACTCGATAGTCCGTATACCTCTAACAATGTTTGTTTTACTGATTTACATATTCAACATTTTGAATACGTTCCATTGACATCGCTACTATAAGCTTAGTCAGATAAATACCAAATTGGTCATAAACAGCTAGTCGAGTCTCATTACACTCGAAAGTACATCTCCTACTTGATCATACAAATCAAAGATAGACGCTCATAATGAATACTATGACGTACACACAGAACAAAGTATTTAGGAATCCATCTAAAAGCGGGGCTGTTTAGTTAATGCCGCCTTCCATCCGCAGATTTCGCAGTCACTGGCGATCTTACAGGTTTTATAACGAATCTGTGCTTCGTCCAAAGCCTTCGTGGGTCCGAGTGTAGCTCTTGGGCGTAGTATAGGCATGGGAAGTGCGCCACCGCGAGTAGAACAAAAATATGAGGATACGGTGTGGATAGGACGTAAGGTAATAGTCGCGCATATTTGGCTGGGTAACACTTTGTTCCAAACGTACATACAGCACTTTTAAATGGGAAAATGAGGTTTTATTGTAACTTCGTTTTTAATGATTTGGTTTGGATGGTACGGAGATGGTTCTCAGGTCCAATGGCATGCATGTTGGACTGAAATCTGAGTGTGTTCGCGGATAACTTCGTCGTGAGTAGATTTTTTTTTTTTTTTTGGATTCCAGAAAATTATTAATATAATTAGTCGTTGCTTTGCGGAAGTCCATAGTACTAAAGTCTAACAGACAGATTATCTGAGGACGCTCTGGTGGCGGGACGAAACGCGAGTCGAGTGTTTTTTGGTTTTTTCGCGGAGTGTTGCTGGTAGTTTTGGGATTCAGAAAATCTGACTGAACCCTTCCGCAGTTCTGTAGTTTGAAATATTTATTCACCAGATACATATCGTATGAATAATTAATTATAGTGTTATGGAGTAAGTTAATATGAAAAAATATTGAACGAAACTGTTTCACACTTTGATAAATTTTCATCATTTTGATTTAGTTTAGGCGCGTATATTGTGCATATTGGTGGCGATTCTGATGTACACCTCTAAATCTAAAAAATTTAAAAGGTATAGTCCTGTCAAACGTGTGTAACCTATTCATATGTTTCTGCACTGACAATAAACCTTATTGCTATCCGTTTAGAGATGCACAGAATACGCTACGCACTCTAAACTGTTTGACAGGTCTAAAGCTAAATTTAGAGACTAACCGAACGAAGAAGAACGAAGAGGCTAACCGAAACACTAACCTTGAATTGGCAGACTCCCGCTGACAAAAATTTCAACCTAAATGTTTTTTGTTTATATCTTTAATGACATCCTCTGTAGCTGAGGGTATTCTTCTAGAATCTAGAGGTTTATCGAAGACTTAAAAACATTTCTAGTTGAGGAAGCACCACATTGCACTGAGAGAGTAGTAGAGAGTGTAATAATTAATCGTTTTTACAAATAAAAGGGAATAATTTAAGGCATTATATAGGCTGTATATAGAGCCGACTTTTTTTAAATAGGGGGGCAAATGAGCCTGCGGGTGGCCTATGCGGGAACAGCCGCAGCCCATAGACACCCATTAGTGGGTGCGTTCCACCATATTCCACATATCCCTTCCAGAAGGGCCGGCCTTCAGGAAGGAATAAGCTCTCTTTTTAACTTATTACTTTAAGTTGAGACGGGATTGTGATAGTGTATGGCCAACGATAATTAATTAACCTCCACAACGCTTTGATTAAGGATTTATGTGTTATACAAAAACTGACTGCACACTTGCACCCATATCACGCACGGTTTAAGGGCAATCCATGTATCTTTCAGGCATTAAAGCTTGAAGAATCAGCACAAGGAACAATGTTCTAGAAAATTCTAACGCACTTAACACTGTTAGACACGTGCCAAAGAGGTACGTAGATCGGTTCTGTCTCCCATATTAAACTCTTCGATTCATCAAAACGATGAGAGAGATCAATGCTTCTATATATACCCTACAACAGTTATATAACATTATGTTAAAAGAAAAGCAATATAGGTTACCGTCCCAAAAAATTAAGCTTCGAAATTGGTAGAAACGGTTTGGAGAATTTGCTTGGAGGATGCTCTGTCTATAACCAGTGAATAAAATTGAGCTTTTCGGATCGATACAACTAAAAATCAATGAAACTTTCCAGGGCCCGAGGAACATTTTATTTAGTCACACATCGTCAACCACCATTTTCGATAGAATAAATTTTGTTTAATAAGTCTTGTTTTATTTAGCTTAGCTCGTGACTTCAAACTCACCCTTAGACAATTTGGGTACATGGTTTGGGGTGTAAAAAAAGGAAACTGCTCCGTTAGGAATTTAATAGAAAGGGAACACGAATGAGCATTGGAAAAATCAATTATCAATATACTTTCAAGTTTCGAAAAATATTTGCCCTTAAAAATTCATATAAGTAAATACGAACGTCAAGGTATTATCTACTATATAAAATTCTCGTGTCACGGGGTTCGAATTAGAACTCCTCCGATTTGACCAATTCTCAAGGAAACTTTGCGAGCGTGTCAAGTACGTCTGAGAATCGGTAATCATCTTATTTCCATCCCCCTAAATGTTATTGTTTAGACATAAATTTTAGTTATATATATATATTTAGTATAGATTTAATGAAACGACACACTAAAATACAATCCTAAACTTTCACCCTTCTACGATCAACCCTTATTTGTTATTTATTAATTGTAAATTGAAATCACATGTATGGCAAAACAACGTTTGCCGGACCAGCTAGTTTCTCTCGTAAATCCCTATCACTGCCAGTTCTCCATGGCATTCCTTTTAATCGCCAATTTATATTCTTAATTAATTAGAATAAATTATCATGAGCTACGTATATGCTCACATTTCAAAAATACACGTAAAAAATCAGAATTATCACCGTCGTTTCAAAACAATATAAATAGTGGTAAAGGAATGACAGCCGTCATCTATACGCCAATTGTCATCTGTCAAATGTCAAATGTCAAACACACTTGCCATTTGAGCGTTTCATTTATGAGAAGGCCGATACATAGAAACTTACCTATACATATGTTCTGTATGCAGCAATGATCCCAGCACCAAAGAGTTGAGGTAAATAGGCTTGATGAGCTGACAGAAGCGCCCCTTGTAGGCCGGTGACGCACCAGCGAGCCACTTATCCGAGCACGACATTGTTAGAGACGTTCGCCCTTAACAAAATATAATTTAACCGTAACAGCCCAATTGATTTATTTAATTTAAAAATCCGTACGTACGAACGTTCTTAACAAATACCCTGAATAATTGACATTTGTGTGATCCCAAATTATTACATGTTTATAATAGTACACCTCTATCTGTCAAATTATGTCAATGCTGTGAGGAAGGGAGACGGATGAACACTCAAAACGTGCACCGACTTTCAAATAAGTGCCTGTTTGATGTAATAAAGCTGACAGCTTAATAATCGCAAGAGAAAATTACCTGCAAAACTCCATCCCAGGTTTGTATGAAGGCCGACTTCTTCACCGGTATGGTTCCTTCGCCCGACTCTATCTTACTGCGAAGCTGGCCTGAGAAAACCTGAAACACATTAAGCCGAAGTGATTCCACTTTGCAAACGGTTACAAATCTTTATATATATAATTCTTCTCTGTAAAGGTGTATAAGTCACTGGAACTTCTCAAACGACTGGACTGATTTTGAGGAAGTTTTTCGTGTGTGTTCAAGGGGATCTGGGGAATGGTTTAGACTCACAATATTATATATAAAATTCTCGTGTCACGGGGTTCGAACTTGAACTCCTCCGAAATCGGCTTTGGACCGATTCTCATGAAACTTTGTGAGCGTATTGAGTAGGTCTGAGAATCGGCCAACATCTATTTTTCATCCCCCTTTAACATTTAAGGGCATAAACTACCCCTTAAATTTCATTTTTTAGAAAAAAATTAGTTTCTGTTTTTTTACCATACAACATACAAAAAAACATAGTAATCCTAAATTTTCACCCTTCTATGATCAACTCCTTATTTTTTATTTATTAATTGAAAATTGAAATCACATGTATGGCAAAACAACGTTTGCCGGATCAGTTAGTATTATATAAGAAGTTCAAGGAATCAATAATTAGTATAATAACCGAAGGTCGTGGGTTCGATCTTGTTGCTGTAATTATTTCCAAAATCAATTGCTATAGATACTTCCTTTGTAATCTGAATTTAATAGATAACTTCAGTGTTTTTGTATGTTGTATCATAAAAAATAGAACCTAAAAATGTTGTCGAAAAAATAACATTTAGGGGATAAAAATGCCGGTTCTCAGACCCAATCAATACGCTCACAAAGTTACATGAGAATCGGTCAAGCCGTTTCGGAGGAGTTCAAGTTCGAACCCCGTGACACGAGAATTTTATATATTAAATTAAACATATATTTAATATATATATATTTCACAATATTATTGTTCATTTAGCCTATATTTACCTTGCTTAATGTTGAGCGGTATGGCTCTACAAGTGCAAGCCTTTTGCTGTATTGCTGTGTATTGTTTTGTATGTTTGTATCAGTGTCTTGTATAACCATTGCTCATTATTTAATAAAGTAGGTATAGGGCGAATTACCAGTAATTAAATGGACAAAAAGTGTACCATTTTGAAAGTAACCGACCTGTCCGGATGTTTATCCCTTCTGTTTGGG